>CM053606.1:75986316-76019193 GCA_028646535.1 Procyon lotor | reverse complement strand
TGTGGCATTCACCTAATTTTTGGACTTCTCAAATGTAGGTGTTGTTCAGGCGATAAGTTCTAAGATAGGCTCTTTTTTAGCAGTCTCTTTCTTGCCTCATATTTTTTTCTCTTGGAAGAAAATAAAGCTGAGAAAACATCAAAATTTAAGAGGTCAGGAGCTAGCAGCTGTGAAGTCAGCCCCAATGTTCTTATGGCAATGTGCAACAAAATGTCCTTTTTCAGGTTTCTTTTTAGTTCAATACGATTTTCATCATTTAAAAAAAGATGAGAAATACCACAGAGAATTAAAAGTTGTAAAAATTAACATATTTCTCTAAATTACATCTCTAGAACTTAAGAGGTTTTTTTTTTTTTAAGATTTTATTTATTTATTAGAGAGAGAGAGAGATCACAAGTAGGCAGAGAGGCAGGCAGAGAGAAAGAGAGAGAGAAGCAGGCTCCCTGCCGAGCAGAGAGCCTGATGTGGGACTCGATCCCAGGACCTTGAGATCATGACCTGAGCCAAAGGCAGAGGCTTTAAACCACTGAGCCACCCAGGTATCCCTAGAACTCAAGAACTTTTAACCCCAAAATAAATCAATCATAAACTGAACCTAATAGATTAGAAGTAAACATCAAATAGTAAAATATGATTTATCAACATAGCAAAATATAAGATAAATAGGATAGTTGCCTCCTATAACAAGATTTTTCTAGCTTGAAACAAAATATCCAAATTATTCAGACACATTCCAAATTGTAGTTTTTGGACTTTGATAGAGCTGGGTTTGATTCCCAAATCAATCACTTACTGAGTTATATAATCTCTGAGGATTAATTTTCTCATATTAAAAAATGATAATAAAATTTACTTCATGGAGTATTATCAGAGTTAAATGAGGTAATATATGTAGATCATGTGATCATAGTTAAAATGCTGATTTGACAAGACCAAAGCTCACAAGTTAATCTCAGAAGACCTGGGTTAGAGTATGAACTGTGTTGTAGTGTCACGTACTAACAGAGTCTTTTCAAGTTTATTTACCCTGACTGTTAAGTTTTTTTTATTCATAAAACTAAAGCTAAGGCTTTAGTTACTTTTGTGAGGATTAATTAATGAAGCTCATTCATTCATTTAAGCATTTTTTTATTTAACTATTTGTTTAACTATTTATTTATTTATTTAATTTATAAAAGACTGGACCTCAAAGACACTTGCCCACATTAAGCTGAGATTCTAGTAGCTTTACCGAAATTTTACAGACAGCATGATTTATTTAGCAAGAATAAAGATTAGATCTGTCCAAAGATAGAATTACAACCCTTCCCTTTTACTGTCTAACAATATTATTAAAGAAGGAAGGAATCACCCAAAAGATCTTTTGTTAGTTCTAAGAGTTGTCTTTATTTAAAAAACAGTTTGACACATTTTATGAACTATTATTTAAAGAAGCAATAGGAAAAGACAAAATAAATTATGTAACTTAAAAAAATACATAGAAGAAATTTAACTTCTTGGCAGTATTTTGGTAGTGTTAGCATGTCCATTGCTTTCAAAAGAGATTACTTCTGGAAAATAGGATTCCAAGCCCCAAAAAGGTTCATTATTTTAACTTATTTTAATGTTTTGTAGTAGGTTGGGGAAGTTTGTTTAACTTGGTATTTCCTCACTTCCTCCTTTGTCTGGTCCTGCTTGCAGAGTTTGAGATTACTATAGGAAATAAAATATTAGAATATTAGTCATATTCTAATTTTTGTTCACTGATACAATGGTAAAATGTTTGCAGTTTTTATCATTTTACAGTCAAACACATCTTGATAGTAGATATAAGTATTCACACATGCGCACTAATTAATATACTGATTAAAAATTCTAAGGATTACAGTTGATTTAATTTTGTTTTTTATATTTACAATTAGAGTTTTAGAAATAACTGGCTTGTCAAGTTACTTCTGTTGCTCACCTCATATTAGAAGTTCCACATGCATTTGTTTACATTTAAGAAGAAATATGAATTATTTTGAACTGACTGCTGTGTTGTAGGTTGGTGAATGCACTATTTATTAGCAAAGCCACAGTATAAATAAGACTAAAGGAAAGTATGAAAAATTCTATGGGACTTAGCCAAAGAGGTTTTATCAGGAAAAGAGGGATGAAGTGAGGTTAAGGACACATATTTTGCTGTGAGATTATATGTAATTAACAATGAGTAGAAAAAAGTGGGGGAAAAAAATCTTAAAACTTATGTAAATTATTATACTATCTTTACTATTTCCCTAGATCAATCATTGGTCTTCAAGTGACATTATAAGATTTTCTTTAGTCTCATTGAATTTCTCTTTTAAATGGTTGGCCTCAGCACAGCAGATGTGTTCAAATCATCATTTGGGGCACATTACGCAGGAATCCCTAGGGTCAATAAGTCTCAAATTTAGAGTCTTTAAGAATTACCCGGATCATTTAAAAAATACAGATTTCTGCATCCCATCCTCTTAAAAAATACAGATTTCTGCATCCCATCCTCAGAGATTCTATACTAATAGGTTTGAGGCAGGGCGGCTCAGTAGTATTCATTATAGTAAGTGCTGTACTGATTTTGGTGTAGGATATATCTGGGCCATACTTTAAAAAACACTAACATGGGATTTGAACCTAAACCACCTGTGGACTTTTCATGAGTTCTCTACAATTTTTAACCTGGAACAATGTGATCCTCTTTTTTTTAATAATATAAATATGAGTGTGGAAAATGTAAACAAACTATTCTTTCATTTTTATTGAAAATGCATGTTTTACCTTTAAAAATATTATGTGATCATATTTTTAATGTTTCTTTTACTTGAAAATGGTTAGGTTTTTTTGTTGTTGTTGTTGTTGTTAAAGATTTTATTTATTTATTTGAGAGAGAGAGAATGAGCCCAGGGAGGGACAGAAGGACTAGCAGACTTCCCATTGAGTGAGGAGCCCACTGCTGGCCGATCCCAGGACTCCAAGATCATAACCAGAGCCAAAGTCAGATGCATAACTGGGTGAGCCACCCAGGTGCCCCGAAGAAGGTTAATTTTTCAACCCACACTGCCTTTATACCCTGAGGCCTTCGCGTATTAAAAAAATTTTTTCCACTATACAGCTACTTCCATAATTGGAGGCTCATGTAAAATGAAATGGAATTTTGACCATTAAATAAATTTAGCTAGTGTCTGTATCTGTCCTTTTATTCCCACATGGCTGGCATTTTACTACTTATAAGCAGTTTGAATTGAAACATGTCATTTCGGTAAGTTCAGATGTCGTATTTATAAAGCGATTTATGTAAAGCATATCTGGTTTTCTAGTACTACAATATAAAATTTTCTTAAACTCTGATCTAATATTGCACTTTAAAATCCATTATGAATTCTAATTATACACTATTGGTCTTCAAAATAGTTAAAAGCACATGTTTGAAAACATAAGATTTAGTTCTTGCCTAACCACTCAGTGACTTTGTTGAGTTCTTTCTCCTTTCCTCAAACTCCTTTACTTATCACCAATATACTAAACATTTATTGAGCATTTTCTTATATATTGCCAATATTAGTGGGTTTAAAAATGAAAACACAGAGACCCTTTGCCTTGCCTCCCTTTCAGTGTTTGCATGAAGATGAAATAAAGGAACTTTATAAACTCTGTTTCCACATCAGTACAAAATTTTATTTTTGTTTGGTGTGATTGCATTGATTAAGTACACAAAAATGGTTTTCCTAAAACTTGGTTTTGTAAACTTCCTAAATAAGATCACATAATGGACAAATGTGCTTTAGATAATTATTTTCAAAGCTTTTAAAATTTCTCTGCAATAGCAACCTTCTGTGTCACTGGTCTACACACTGTTCACTTTTGTTAAAATTGGTGCTTAAAGCTATATTTTCCTGAGATCCAAACTAGAATATTTTATCTTGGTAATGTATCTAGCTCCCCTCTGAGAATATGTCATTGTTAATAACTGCTTATTCTCATTAAAATCTCCTGCTAATTTCCATTCAGTAATACACAGATTATTTTCCTTCAATACTCATTAGCCATTCCCTATAGGTATCTTATAATGAAATCAAAACAGATAAAGGTGATGAATAAATTTTAGAGCCTATTCAAGGATGTTCTAATATACGTGTGTGTGTGCCTGCATATGCATGTGTATGTGTATTTGAGCAGCTCCATGCATTTAAGCAATAGCTAATATATAGAAACCTCATTTTCGGGTGCCTGGGTGGCTCAGTGGGTTAAAGCCTCTGCCTTCAGCTCAGGTCATGATCTCAGAGTCCTGGGATCAAGTCCCACATCAGGCTCTCTGCTCAGCAGGGAGCCTGCTTCCCCCTCTCTGCCTGCTTTTCTGCCTACTTGTGATCTCTCTCTGTCAAATAAATAAAAATCTTTAAAAAAAAAAAAGAAAAAGAAACCTCATTTTCAAATGTGTAAATGTAATTAAATGTTCCTCTATCTATATAACATAGATATCTGCTATCTCTTGTCTCTTTTAACTGAAACTGCCCTGACCATACGTCTCTACTGATGGAAAATCTGCAGATTGTTCTGGATCATGCCAACCTGATCTTAGTTGTTTGGAACAAGCAAGGTGACATGACACAATAGACTCTAACCTATGCACTAGTATATGAGGATATAAGATTCCAAGTCAGTGATGAAGTAAAAAATATGGTGGTTACTCATTGGGAATTCAAAATGGAGACCCATGGTCATCAAATTGATCACAGAGTGAACACATACATTTTAAAAAATCAGAAAGAGGGAGAGAGAAGCTGTGTCACCAAGATGGCAGAGTACCGCAACAGATATAAATGCAACTCATGCTTTGAAGGTATTTCAAGAGGCTGTGCTTACTAAAACTGCAATGAATCTTGAATGAACCAGTTCCCATTTTTCTTTTTGGTAAGCTTGACTACACTTCAGTTACTGTATATGATTACTACACTACAGTTACTTTTCTCAAAAGGCATAATTGAGCTTTTCCTGGGTTTTAGGAACCTTTAACTCATGACTGAAATATTTGTTTTCCTTTTTCAATATGTATCTGTGTAATGGAACTCCCATTATCTGAGTTACTGAAAGTGCTTCCCAAGAGGATTGGTTGAGGTCTGAGATGCAACTGCGTTCCAGGTTAGCTTGTATCCTTCTTCCCAGTCCCCTGTCATCACTTGTTTATTTGTGTATATCCTACTAGAGGACCCCAGTAAGCCTTCCCCTTGACAGGGAACTCAAACTGATACAGAGGAAACTCAGGTCCTGCAGTTTACAAAATATGAGATAAAGGAATTTTCCTCCTTGAGTATTGAAAAGAATAATCTGAAAAAGCTCAAAAGCACAGCCAAGAATAATTTCATCAGGTTTATGAAAACTTAATCATTTTTAATACACTAACTATTGTGAGATGGAAGTGCCATTGTCCTCAGAATATCCAAAATAGAAACTTACTTCAGACCTTTCTAGGTGGAGTTGGCTGGGATTGGTTGTATTTGATAAGTGCCAAATCCAGGGAGAAGTTTAATTGTTAAGCCATTTACACTCAGCACTGTATATAATTCTTATGTAAAAGAGAAGATATGTATTTTTTATTTTTTATTGTAAAAGTAGAAATTCACAACAGGGAGGGATGTCCACGATGTATTGTTATTGAGAACAGCTAGCTGCATATATATGTATAGTACAGCTTTTATAGATCTCATTTATATAAAATGGCACCAAAATCCTTTAGATACTTGATTATTTATTTGTACATATTTGAGGTTGAAGACTTTTATGTAACAGACATGAACTATCATAAGGTGAAATTGGTAGAAGGGAGAGTTAGCAGGAGTATGAATACAGTCCTTTAAAGGGTTTAAAAGAACCACTATTCTCCTGTATTATTCTGATGGGTTTTTTTTCCTGGTTGAGGTTAAGTGGTGTGAGGTTCGTAGTTTTGGAAGAGGCATTTAAGATTTAAAGTGAAATAGAACAATGCCTTTAATCTAAAAAAAACAGACTACAGAAAGCTATTTAAAATAAAAATTTTGTTCATTGTAATGTGATGCCAACTAATGTTTATATGACTGAAAGGATGCCTCTATGATTTCAGTGGAATTGACTGTAAACAAAAATAGTAGTTTCAAAGAACTGTGGTAAGCATAAACAAAATTAGGTTGTAATTGATGACAGAATTTAAAATTTTTTCTTTCCTAAAGTGATGCCTTAATTACCGATGACTATTAAGCTAGTTATTTTTCTTATTTCTCTCTTGAAAACCATTTTTAAAGAAGTAGCGTAGATAGAGCATGTCACGTTTAAAAGCCCTAGAAACTCCCCATAACTTTCAGGGTAAAACCCAGACTCATTAAAATGGAATGTAGGTCTCATATATCCTGTCCACTTCCTCTTTAACTTCATCCTTGCCTCCTCCCCCTCACATGCTTACTTCAGCTTCAGATTGTGAGGGGACTTCATGGGTATCTGCCTCTGTGTTTTTGTACATTTCACTTCCTTATGCTAGAAAGTTCTCTCCACCTTGTTCCACTTTCCCAGATCAGTTTTATTCCTCTTTGCTTGTAAAGCAAGATGTCTTCTTAGGTAGTATTTTTGTGCCTCCAAACATTAGCCTGGATTAGACAGGCGCCTTCCCAACACTTCCCCACATATCTCAGGGTTTTTCTTTTCCATGGCATTCATCCCAGTGAATTCCTTTTTTTAGCTTTATTGAAGTTTAATTGATATACAATAAACTGCACATTTTAAAGTGTATAATTTAATGAGCTTTGACATATGTATAGAGCCATGAAACCATCACCACAAATCAAGATAATGAACTTTTTCTGTCACCCACAAAAATTTCTTCATGTCCCTTTGTATTTCCTCCTATCCCTCACCACTGTCCCTGTGCATCCCCAGGCTACCACTGATCTGCTTTCTATTATGATAGATTAGTCTGGATTGTCTAGAATTTTATATGAATGGAACCATACAATGTCCTGGCTTTTTTCACTCAGCATGATTATTTTTGGATTCATCAATATTGTTGCATGTATCAATAGTTTGTTTTTATTTCTTAGTACTATTCCACCATATGTTTATTCCAAAATTTATTTATCCATTCACCTGATAGACATTTGTGTTGTTTCCAGTTTGGGGCTATTACCAGGAAAAGTGCTATGCATATTTTTGAATGTCTTTCTATGGACATATACTTTTATTTTTCCTGTGCAAATACCTAAGAGTGTGTATTACTTTCTAGGGATGCTATAATAAAATACCACAAATTGAGTGGTTTAAAATACTAGGAATTGATTCTTCCACAATTCTGGAGGCTAGAAGTCCAAAATCAAGGTGTTACCAGAGAGTGTTCCCTCCAAAGGCTGGAGGGAAGAGTTCTTCTTTGCCTCCTCTAGATTCTGGGATTTCTTGACATCCTTTGGCATTTTTGGTATTCCTTGATTTGTAGATGATCACTCCATCTACTTATAGCCTTGACTTCTGTGTTTTTTCAGATTCTAGATTTCCCTCTAAGAACACCTGTCATACTAGATTTAGGGCCCTGATTTAATCAAGTAGGATCTTAACTAGAGTATATCTGCAAAGACCCTATTTCCAAGTAAGGACATATTTATAGATTCTGAATGGATGTGAATTTTTTTATTTTTTAATTTAAATCCAATTAATTAACATATAATATATTATTAGTTTCAGAAGTCGAGGTAAGTGATTCGTCAATCTTATGTGGTACCTGGTGCTCATTACATCACATGTGGTTGTGAATTTTGAGGGAATACTGTTCCACCTAGTACAGAGCCTAACATTTCTTTGGACAATATTAATCCTTCCTCTTAGATATGTTTTGCAAAAGTATTCTCCTAAGAAGGGCTTGCCTTTTCGTTTTTATTAAAGTCCAAATTAGCACTTTATTTCTTCTATAGTTTGTCCTTTTGTATTGTGTTTAAGAAACATATCAAGATCATTGAAATTTTTCTCTTATGATTTCTTCTAGAAGTTTTCCAGATTTGAGTCTATTGAACTGTTTCAAGTTAATTTTTGTATATGTGTGAGGCTATAATAAAGGCTTGTTTTTGTTTATTTTGGAATATACAATTGTTTAGCACCACTCATTAAAAATACTATTCTTGGGGCGCCTGGGTGGCTCAGTCGTTAAGCGTCTGCCTTCGGCCCAGGTCATGATCCCAGGGTCCTGGGATCGAGCCCCGCATCGGGCTCTCTGCTCCGCAGGAAGCCTGCTTCTCTTGCTACCATTCCCTCTGCTTGTGTTCCCTCTCTCGCTGTGTTTCTCTCTGTCAAATAAATAAAATCTTTAAAAATAAATAAATAAATAAATAAATAAATAAATATACTATTCTTTCCCTGTTGAATTGTCTTGGTATTAAAAAAACAAATTGAATGTATTTACAGGTCTAACTCTAGACTTAATTCTGTCATTGATCTGTTTTTTAAATCTTTATGCCAAAACCACACTGCCTTGATTATTCTAATTTTATAAGGAGTCTTAGAATTAGATAATAAATCTTCTAACTTTATTTTTTATAAAAGTTGTTTTTATTAGCTCTGGATCCCTTGTGATTCTATATAAATATTAGAATTTACTTATCAATTCCTACAAAAATGCTTGCAGGGGTTTTGATTGAGATTTCGTTAAATATGTAGAATAATTAAGGGAGAACTGGTATCTTAACAACATTGAGTCTTCCAAGATATGCACTTATTTGTTTGTCTTTTTAAGATTTTATTTATTTATTTGCCAGAGAGAGAGAGAGAGAAAGAGAACACAAACAGGGGGAGTGGCAGGCAGAGGGAGAAGCAGGCTCTCCCCTAAGCAAGGAACCCAATGCGGCACTCAATCCCAGGAACCTGGGATCATGACCTGAACCGAAGGCAGATGTTTAACTGACTGAGCCACTCAGGGGCCCCTATTTGGGTTTTTAGTTTTTCAGCAACAGTTTTTTAGTTTTCAGTATACAGATATTCCATATATTTTATCGGGTTTATCCCTATTTCATATTTTTGATGCTACAGTTGACCCTTGAGTAGCACAACTTTGAACTGCATGGGCCAATTATACATGGATTTATTTTTCATAAACACAGTACAGTACTGTAAATGTATTCACTCTTCCTTATGACTTTCTCAACAACATTTTTTCTCTAGCTTATATTAAGAATACAGTATATAATATATATAACATACAAAATATGTTATTTGGCTGTTTATGCTATCAATAAGGCTTTCAGGCAACAGTAGGCTATTAATAGTTAAGTTTTGAGGGATTCAAAAGTTACATGTAGCTTTTCAACTACACAAAGGGTTGGTACCTCTAACCCCTATGTTGTTCAAGGGTCAACTGTATTTTATATTGTATTATTTTTTTTTAAAGATTTTATTTATTTATTTGAGAGAGAGAGAGAGAGAGAACATGAGAGAGGAGAAGGTCAGAGGGAGAAGCAGACTCCCCGCAGAGCTGGGAGCCTGATAGGGGACTTGATCCTGGGACTCCAGGATCATGACCTGAACTGAAGGCAGTTGCTTAACCAACTGAGCCACTCAGTCGTCCCTATATTGTATTATTTTTAATCTCTATTTTGAATGGGTTTTTGCTAGTATAAAGGAAAAGTAATTGATTAATGTATACTGATAGAGTATCATTCAACATAAACTCGTTTTTTAGATTTAGTAGATTTTTTTTTTTAATTTTTATTAACATATAATGTATTATTTGCCCCAGGGTACATGTCTGTGAATCTTCGGGCTTACACATTTCACAGCACTTAATAGAGATTTAGTAGATTTTTTAAATAGCTCCCACAGGATTTTCTACATAGATAACAATGTTGTCTATAAATACAGCTTTTCTTCCTCCTCTACATTTCCAAGGCTTTTTCCCCCCACCTTGTCCTTTCTGTTACCTTACTGCACTTGCTAGCACCTCTAGTGTGGTATCAAATGGAAGTATGAGATATCCTTCCTTTGTTAGTGCTCTTAGGAAAAAAAAAAGTCAGTCTTTTACCGTTAAATGTGATACTAGCTGTTGAGTTTTCATAGATGCCCTTAATCAGGCTCCTTCACAGGTTTAGGGAACTATTTCTCAGGGCATCTTTCCTCTTTGGTACCCTTCCTCATGATATCTAACTGCATTACCTTCCCAGATCACCATTTTGTTCTTCTCCAGTCTCACTGGAGAAGTGACACTCTTAACAGTGCATACCTATCTTCCTCTTTGTGCTCCAGTCTGGAAACTCTAACTTCTCTAAACTCACCACCTTTGATTTACCTTCCTCTAGGATCATTTTCTAGTGCTGTCTGATCCAAATGAAATCTACTGTTTTATATATTTTGTCTGGTGTTTCAGTTATTTTAAGCAGAAGGGTAAATTCTGTATTTGTTACTTAATTTTAAACTTAGTTCTAATATCTTCTCAATTTTAAGTAAAATTCTCTTTTATTAAATTATACGCTTCTTAAGGATAGGTACTATGAATTTTATGTTTTTATCTTTAGCATTGGCACAATTCACTGCATACAATAAGGATCACTTAATGCTTGCTAAATGAATAAGCACATGATTATTGAACAAACTCATTGCACAAGTCTATTATTGTTAACACAGTGATGATGCTGAGAACATATCTATGACTACATAGTCAATCTCTAAGTATTCTAATATTTTTAAAAATATGATTGTTAATTCAAACTACCACTAAGTTTATCAAGTCTGGCCAGCACATATATTTAAGGGTTCTTAGGTATTTCCCTATTACTGTATCCATCTCAGTAGTGCCACCTGGTAATGTGAACCAAGGTATATAACAGTCCGAACTGGGGAATCTTTATTGTGTTGCCAACTTTTATATCCATGGTGGCTTTCACACAAAATAATAAAAGCCAATCAGAAGAAGGCATATTTGCCAATAAATAACTTCTAAAAGGGGGATTATAAGAGGTACATATAATAGTAGCCCTAAGGTTTCCTAAAACACAAGAAAAATTAGTGTTCTTTCTATATAGAAATATATGTATTATCTTTTTAAATATCTATTTTATATATTTATATATATATATATTCAGTGTAATGTGGTTTTTTTTGGAACTAATTATCAGGAGCTAATTATCTACTTATAAAAAGTGGTAAATAAAATAACAGAGATGTGGAGGAAAGGGTGGGAATCTAAGTAGGTGCAGCCACTACAGAAAATAGTATGAAGATTTATCAAAAAATTAAAAATAGAACTGCCATACAATCTAGCAATGCCATTTCTAGGTAATTTGCATGAAGGGGAAAAAAAAACCCACCAAGCCAAAGAGAACACCCCTAAGTTCATTGCAGCATTATTTACTATAACTAAGGTATTGAAACAACCAAAGTGTCCACCAGTAAATGAATAAACAAAATATAGCAAATATATGCTATAGAATATTCCTCAGCCATAAAAAAGAATAAAATCTTAACATTTGCAACAACATAGATGGACCTAGTTGGTATTATGCCAAGTGAAATAAGTAAATATGCTAAGGGAAAATTTTTCTTTCTTTTTTTCAGAAAGAAAAAAAACACAATTTGACTTATATGTGGAATCTAAAAAATAAAACAAATAAGGCAAGATAGAAACTGACTCATAGATACAGGAAACAAAAAGGAGGCAGATGAGTTGGGGCAAAATAGGTAAAGGGGATTAAGAGGTACAAACTTCAGCTAAAACAAGTCATGGGGATATAATGTACAGCATAGGAAATACAGTCAATAATATAATAACTTGGTATGTTCACAGATGGTAACTAGAATTATCATAGGGAACATTTCATAACATACAAAAACATAGAAATATAATAAATATACCCAAAACTAATAGGATATTTTATGTCAAGTATACTTCAATAAAAAATTAATAATAACAGAGGTAGAGGACCAGTTAAGATAGTTTTACTACTGTGAGTGTGTGTGTGTTTTTTTTTTTTAGAGAGAGAAAGCATGCATGCACCCAGTAGTGCACATGCACACACCCACACACACAAGTAGGATGGGGGAGGGACAGAGAGAGAGGGAGAGAGAGAATCTTAGGTAGGCTCCACACCCAGCTCAGAGTCCAATGTGGGGCTTGATCTCAGCATCCTGAGATCATGACTTGAGCTGAAATCAAGAGTCAGATGCTTCACCAACTGAGTCATCCAGGTGTCCTTGCTATTGTGTTTTTTATAGCTCTTAACATGTAAGGAAGGATCAATGAGTCATGAGTATTTGTAATTATTTATAATTTAGTATACTTATATTAGAATTAAAATCTGAACAGAAAAATAATTTAGAAGCTACATACTTTCAACAGCTATAAGTTTGAAGTACTAATATATAAAAATTTGGTTCTAAATTTCTTAGCAATATTTTAAAATATTTTCTTATTTTTTTTTAAAACAACATTAACAATAAAGTATTGTTCAGGGGTTAGGAAGCTAAACACACTAATGATATTTAGCAAGGTTATCTCAGTCATTTTGAAAACAAAAAATTAGTATTATTTTCAATAATAATAGAAATGCTTCAGAAAAAAATATTATGAGAATTTTATTCTGTTTGCTGTATATTTCAGATGTATTTACAAACTATTTGGTATATAGAAGTTAGCACTTGGTTAATCAGAAATTTTAAAAATTCCATTTAATATTTTTATTTTTATATATTTATTTTTCCTTTTAGTGGATCCTTTATTAAATCATACAACTGTATTTCAGCTAATATAAATCATAGAGGTCACTTAATCCAAAGGATAGTGCTGATCACGTTAAAATTAATCAATTTAAAATACATTGTACACATGTCAAGACCACATAAACAATTTTTGTAATGAACTGCATAGATGTTTCTGCAAAGAAAGCAATACTGACAATTTATGCAATCTGTAAACTATCCTTTGATCTTGCATTGTACTATACTATTTTCTCCCCATTTAATATTTTTAACTACAAGCTTCACAGTAAATAAGTGTAAAATAAACATATCTTTATTTAAGATAAATCCTATATTTAAGATAAACATACTTTGTTATCTGAAAGTTTCATCCCGTTTCAGTCTCTAAGTTTTCTTTTCCTTTAAAATATAGGCACCACCACTCTACTTTCTGTTTCCAGGAGTTTGACTTTTTTTTTTTTTAAAGATTTTATGTATTTATGTGACAGAGAAGAGAGAGATCACAAGTAGGCAGAGAGGCAGGCAGAGAGAGACGGGGAAGCAGGCCCCCGGCTGAGCAGAGTGCCCAATGCAGGGCCCGATCCCAGGCCCTGAGATCATGACCTGAGCTGAAGGCAGAGTCTTTAACCCACTGAGCCACCCAGGCACCCCTATTTTAGATACCTCAAATATAGAAAGGAAGAAATTAGGGAAAAATTGCTCTTTAATGAGTATGAAATTTCATTTGCACAAAATGAACAACTTCTAGAGATCTGTTGTACATTGTACCTATAGTTAACAATGTATTGTTCATTTAAAAATTTGTTGAAAGGGTAAATCTTGTGTTAAGTGTCATCACAATAGAAATTAATTAATTACTTAAAATAAAAGGATTATGTTTAATATCCAAAATGTATTGATACACCCAATAAATGTTTACATATTGGAATGTTCAGTAAATTACTGCCAGCTGATTGACAAAGTATACCGCTACAGTTATATTTGTTAAATTAAAGTTCCATGGAAAGACTCTTCCGGATTGCTTTCAGTGACTGGAATTTATTGCAGTAAAAATGTAGCTTTGGTTTCCTGTTTGTCTTGAGTTGAATAGTGTCTCCCTTAATTCATGTCCACCTGGAATCCAGAATGTAATCTTATTTAAAAATAGAGTCTGCAGATGTTATCAGGTTAAAATTATATCATACTGGATTAGGGGATTACTGGATTAATGTGATGACTGGTGCCTTTATATAGAAGAAGAAAATTTGGATACTAATATATATAGAGAGAGGAAGATATATGTGAAGACAGGGACAGAGATTAGATTGATTAATCTACAAGGCACAGAATGGCAAGAAACACCAAGAAACACCAGCAAACATGGGAAGTAAGGAGAGAGAAATGTAAAAGTTCTTCCTCAAAGCCTCCAGAGGAAGTGTGGACTTGCTAACACCTAATTTCAGATTTCTTGTATCATAACTGTGAGAGCATAAATTTCTGATCTTTTCTGCCATCTAGTTGGTGGTACTCTCTTGAGATAGGCCTAGGAAACTAATCTTGAATGTTACAGTTTCAAGTTGTTAGCTTTATTTTCTGCCTTTGGGGTTTTTTAAATTAAATCCCCACCCTCCTACCCACAAAGTCCATGGATTAAGTTAATAGGGTTGAGTTTCTATTGATTGGCCAAAAGACCTTTAATCAACAAAATTTGATGTTTAAACTAGAAAAATCCATTTGCAGCTGCTTTTGACAGAATGGAACTGTGGCTCTGACTTAAATGAATACCTCATTAGTGCATAAACATTAATCCAGAAATGCTGAACACCCTGTATATACGTATCAGCCAGGGTCTATTCAGGAAATAAATAGACAAAGACATCATTCAGAGTTTTTAAAATAGGGGGAATTCAATGCAGGGTATTGGTTACATAACTAATGGAAAAGGCTGAGAAGCCAACCAGGGAAGAGTGAGGGAACCTAGAATTAGGAGCAGCAGGAAGTTGCTTTCACCCATAGTCTGGGGGGACAAAAGGAGAAGGCAGAATTATAACTATTCAAGATTAGGTTCCCAAACAGAAGCTGGCATCTCAGTAGTCCTTTCCAGGATGCAGAAGATAAGCAGCTCCTATTAGAGACACCAGTGAAAAAGCAAAGATATTTAGCCTCTATTGGCCTAAGCCAGCTAAAAGTCCAGTGACAGAGGAGCCTGGAAAATGGAACCCATAAGGGTCAGTCCCCTGCTTTATAGAGGGACCTAAAAAGAATGGAGATAAAGACAAGTTGATCTTTTATATCCACTCATTTCTATTTATCTCTTCCATTATCATCCAGATCAGATCCTAATTATCATTCATCCTGTATGCTATAACTACTTTTTTTTCCTAACGAATAATTTATTTATTTTTTCTTTTCTTTTCTATTTATTTTTTATTATTATGTTCAATTGGCCAACATATAGTACATCATTAGTTTTTGATGTGTTCAGCGATTCATTAGTTACATATAACACCCAGTGCTCATCACAACACATGCTCTCCTTAATACCCATCACCTGGTTACCCCATCCCTCCACCCTCCATCCTTCTGTAACTCTCAGTTTGTTTCCTCAAGACCAGAGTCTCTCATGATTTGTCTCCCTCTCTGATTTCTTTCCATTCGGTTTTCTCTCCCTTCCCCTGTGTTTCTCCGCCATTCCTTATGTTCTGCATATGAGTGAAACCATATGATAATTGTCTTTCTCTGCTTGACTTATTTCACTTAGCATAATCCCGTCCAGTTCCATCCATGTCAGTGCAAATGGATATTCATACCTTCTAATAGTTGAGTAATACTTCATTGTATGTATGAACCACATTTTTATCCATTCATCTGTTGAAGGACATCTCAGCTCCTTCCACAGTTTGGCTATTGTGGACATTGCTATAAACTTCTGACAGTTTTTCTGACTTTATTTGATGCCTCCTCCTGGCCATTGTGGACACAGTAAGGCCATTTGTTTAACTCAACAAAAGGAGTAAGTTTCCTCATTTGCTAGAGGATGAAAGCTAAACTTACTAAACTGACATTTTAGGACCCCAGATCAGGTTCAAAATATCTTTTAAATTACCTCTCATTATTTGACTATTTAATTTATGTGTTCTTGCTAGGTTTTATTAGAATGGTATTATTAGATATTTTTTAAAAAATTTAAAAACATGCAAAATCGATGAATAATTATGATTAGTTTTAATATTATATAACAGACTGTAAGTTCTTTAAGACACTGAAATCAGTGAGGACTGGAGCAATCTGTGATATCTGAATCTCAGTTTAAATAACTGCATGTGTTTTATTCAATGTTGTGTCCTAGAACTTAGATTAGTACATGGCAATAGTTAATACTCAATAAATACCTACTGAATGAATGAAATAATGAATAACAGGTCAGTAATCTAAGGTCTAGAGTCTGATAAAAAGTATGATTAGCCAGATAAATTAAGTAAATAAATAAATTTATTTTTTACAAGTAAATAACTGTCAAAACACATGGAAATATTTTGAAGTTTTAAGATTTTTTTCATTCAAAAAAAAAAGATTTTTTACATTCAAAGGTATAATATGGCATTCTTTAGTTTATTACACAGTCAGTAAACACTGGCTTCCTAAATTACATAGAGATAATAATGAGAATTTGAAATATATAGAACAACTTAAAGAGATAGTTATAAAGAGTTAAATGTATACATATAAAGAAGTTGAAACAAAGGGAAAATGTCTTTTCTATTATAGAGCAGATGCTCAATAAACCTTTTATGAATGTTTGAATTGTCAATCATCAATTAACAAACCAAAAGCTTATCTATTTTATAATAGTAATATATTCATCTTTCATTTATGTTGGATTTCTATTGGTATCGATTGTTTAAGTTTAGTTATTTTCAGTGTTCTAAAGTACTATCTGTAGCTATATCTTTATCTGTATCTATCTCAAGTGGGAATGGGGCATTAAATTATCCTTGTTTCTATTTGGGCTGATATTTAAAGGGGGCAATAATGTGCTTTGTTCACATGTTGTATTATCACCTTTGAAAGAGATTTCCCTTTCCCTGTTAGTTATGTAGAAAGACATCTGTACCTTTCTGAAAGGGAGTATATCAGAATACTTGGGTATGTCAAGAGCCCAGGGTTTATACTCTGGTGCTGAATGGACTTAGGAAGTATCCTTCTGACAAGAGCATTGCAGCTAAAATTTTACCTAGAGCCAAAATTTCTAATTATAAAGGAAGTGAAACCATACTCTTTCTCCTTGATATTGGGGATTATTATAACAATCTTTAAATTTCAAAGTGTTGCACATTGAAGTTTGCTATAATCGAATGTCAGTCCCATGTGCAAAAGACAATCTTTAATATGAAAGAGAGACTCTAGACTGCTGACTTGAACTTGACGTTGTCTTAGGGATGGTGGGATTTGAGCACAACATATAGTTTGTGTTTACACTCAAACCTATGATTGTGGACATGCTTGAGAAAATGGAAGGCAAGCAAGTTGAAAAATACATTCTTTAAAAGATGTCATAATTAGTTGCCTGATCTTTGACAAAAGAGCAGACAATACAACAGAGCAAAGATACTCTCTTGCACTAAAAGTACTGGAACAACTGGACATCCACATGCAAAAAATTAATCTAGACAAACCTTACACACTTCACAAAAATTAACTCAAAATAGATTATAGAACTAAATGTAAAATTCAAAGCTATAAAAGTCCTGGACGATAACCTAGAAGAAAACCTAGATGACCTTAGATATGGCAATGACTTTTTAGATAAAACATCAAAGTCATGATCCATTAAAGAATTAATAAGCTGGACTTCATTAAAATCAAAAACTTCTACTCTGTGAAAGACAATGTCAAAGTATGAGAAAACAAGCCATATGTTAGGACAAAATATTTGCAAAAGACACATCTGAAAGGACAAAATATGTTACCCAAAATATACAAAGAACTCTTAAAAGACAGCAATAAGAAAACAAGTAGTCCCATTAAAAAATGGGAGGAAACCTCAACAGACATCTTGTCACAGAAGAGATACAAATGGCAAATAAGCATATGAAAATATATTCTACATCATATGTTATTAATGAAATGAAAATTAAAATGATGGGATACCATCACACACTTGTTATGTTAGAATGGCCACAGTTCAGAACACTGACAACATCAAATGCTGGTGATGATGTGGAGCAACAGGAACTCTCACTCATTGCTAGTGGGAATGCAAATGGCACAGCTACTTTGGAAAACAGTTTGGCAGGTTATTATGAAACTAAAACACACTCTTACCATATGATCCAGCAATCACACTCCTTGGTTTTACTGAAAAGAGTTGAAAATGTATGTCCACACAAAAATCTGCACATAGATGTGTATGGCAGTTTTATTCATAGTTAGTAGTACTTGGAAGGAAGCAAGATATTTTTCACTAGGTGAATGAATAAATTGTGGTTCATCCAGAAAATTGAATACTATTTAATGCTAAGAAAGGCCGAGCTATGAAGCCATGAAAAGACAAAAAAGTCAATTTGAAAAAGCCACATCTTGTATGATTCCCACTATACGACATACTGGTAAAAGCAAAACAATAGAGATAATAAAATGATCAGTGGTTGCCAGTGATTAGGGGTGTGGGAGAATGGGCAGAGCACAGAGAATTTTTAGGGCAGTAAAAATACTCTTTATAGTGCCACAATGATGGATACATGACATTATAGGTTTCTCCAAACCCATAGAATGTATAACATCAAGAGTGAACCCCAAGGTAAATATGGACTTTGGGGAATAGCGATATGTCCATGTAAACTTATTAAATGTAACAAATGTGCTGTTCTGATGCCGGATGTTGATGATGGGAGAAGCAATGTATATTGAGGGTAGGGGTAGGGGATATATGGTAAACCTCTGTACTTTCCCCTTAATTTTACTTCAAGCCACAAACTATGAAAAGAAGTTCTAAAGAATAATAATTTAAAAATAACTATTATAGTTAAGGCTCAAAATAATTTTTTTTTCCTGTGGAATCTCTTTAATGAACCTAACAAACACTGGGAGGAATCCTTTCCCAAAGAATGAGCAGCTGCCTTGAAAAAGGCCTTACCTCAGAGCCAAACTGATTTCTGGGCATCTTACATTTCTGCTTAACTTGTAGCTTCAGCTTGTGGCAATATCTATTGCTTATGGCCTTGCACCGGATAGCCAAACTGCTCTGAACTTTAGCCAGGAGAGCAATTTGGTACAGGAGAACTTTTAACCACAAAGAGAGGCTATGAAAGGGCCAACCCTTGCATAAATCTGGCTTAATAAGTGACACTTGAGTTCTTAGTCTCTGGCCACATTAGCCAGGCAGCAGGAAAGAAGCAAGAATTCAACAAGCCAGGGCAAGCAAGTCCCTAGGAATAGTTTGGGATATTGAAAAAAGGCTGGCTTTCCTGCTATGAGAGGCAGGTGAGGATCCAGAGTTGCCATAATGTGAAAATTATTTTAATTATGACATTGTTTTGTACTCAAAACAAGAGCAGTAGTATCCATATTTCAAATATGTATATTGAATTTCTGAATTTGTTTTTCAATGTAAACCCATACCCTTTAATTTTGAATATAAGTTTCTTCCAACAAATACATTAGTCCTTATTTGAAACTTGTCATTGAAATGGTTTCTTTTTACAGTCAATGTATATGTCAGTAAATATTTTAATTTCATTTAAACAGAAAAAAATTGAGCATATAGATATATCTGGAGGGGACACTTTTTATGCTACTACACACATTTATCTTCATCATCATCATCATCATTTTCTGGGCTTTTGAAAAGCTGAACTCAGATAAACGAGCCAGAAATTGAAAGCATTATGGAAAAATAAACAACTCCTATGCATCAAGAGCTTTGGGCTCAGTCCTAGCTCTGCCACCAACTAGCTGGGTGGGGCCTTAGATAAATCACCTAGCTTCATTGGACCTTTGATTTGTCCTTTTAAAAATAAAGGAATTATACCAGATGATTTCCAAGGACTCTTGCAGTTCTAAAAGCTCTAAATTTTCTTGCATGTGCATTTGTTACAAATATTTTATTCACACAGCAAAATCTCATTTTACAAAATGCTGCCCAAGCAGGATATGCCACATCTATGAGGAATTAGATCAATCAGGTAGTAAAAACAACTATTCCATTTAGAGGAGGGAAATGCCAAAAACAATTGCACAATCTTAATGTATTAAGATCGAGATTTCAAAATTTTTGACAACTTAGTAATTGTAAATATCCTGATTTTACTATTTTTTCCCTTATGAAAAAAAAAAGGCTGTTCACACACAATTAAAAATGAGTGCTTTGGGCACCTGGGTGGCTCAGTCAGTTAAGTGTCTGCTTTCAACTCAGGTCATGATCTCAGAGTCCTGGGATCGAGTCCTGTATCAGGCTCCCTGCTCAGCCGGGAACCTGCTTCTCCCCCTACCCCTCTCCCCGCCTCCCCCACTTGTGATCTCTCTCTCTCTCTAAAAAAAAATGAGTGCCCCTTTTCAAATTCTCTAAGAAATCATAAAGTCTTTTTTTCTCATCATCATAATGTGGCTATCAAATGAAAAGTTGAATTAAATTATGGCCTCAACATAATATGTGCCATTTTCCAGTAAATATCTATATCTATATTTCCTTTTCCAATAGTCTGATGAAATTCCATGGTGATTTTCATGCCTCAGAAAACTTTAATCAGTTATTTAATTTTTTCTTTCCTGCTTTTTTTAAAGATTTTATTTATTTATTTGACACAGAGAGAGAGATCACAAGTAGGCAGAGGTAGGCAGAAAGAGAGGGGGAAACAGGCTCCCTACTGAGCAGAGAGCCCAATGCAGGGCTTGATCCCAGGAACCCAGGATCATGACCTGAGCTGAAGGCTGAGGCTTTAACCCACTGAGCCACCCAGATGCCCCATTTAATTTTTTCTTATCATTAATTCTTACCCAAAAAATTTATCTCATACATGTATATTCAATAAATACTGGCTATTTTTTTTTTAAAGACTTTATTTATTTATTTATTTATTTATTTATTTATTTATTTATTTGACAGAGAGAGAGAGAGATTACAAGCAGGCAGAGAGGCAGGCAGAGAGAGAGGAGAAAGCAGGCTCCCTGCTGAGCAGAGGCTGGGCTGGATCCCAGGACCCTGAGATCATGACCTGAGCCAAAGGCAGAGGCTTTAACCCACTGACCCACCCAGGCGCCCCAAATATTGGCTATTTCTAAATATCTTCACAAGCATACATAAGAAAGGTATACTATCATAAAATAACATTATCATGGGTAGACTGTTGAAGTACAACATCTACAATGGTTATCTTTGGCTTTCTGGAACCTTTTTAGTCAAATTATGGACGATGAAGAGTGCCTGGGTTGTTCAGTTGGTTAAGCATCTGCCTTTGGCTCAGGTCATGATCCCAGGGTCCTGGGATCAAGCCTCATGTCAGGCTCTCTGCTCAGAGGGGAGTCTTCTTCTCCCTCTCCCTCTGCCTGCTGCTCTGTCTACTTGTGCTCTCTCTTTCTGTCAAATAAGTAAATAAAATCTTTTTTTTTTTTAAATATGGACCATGATCCAAAAGCCTAGTATCACCTGGGAACTTACTAGAAATGCAGAATCTTAGCCCATCCCAGTCCTCCTGAATCAAGATTGAATCATAAACGCTTCCAAATTTGAGTAGGATTGGTCAAAAAGAGATACTGATAGTTGTAGTCTGAGGACCATGATCTAAGTAGCAAGCAAGGAGACACCTGGGGAGTCTTTCCCTTTTCCCCTTCCCCCAACCCTCACCTTCATGTTTTTCCTGAGATAGTATGGAGACACTGGTTAATATTCATAGAGTGAAATCTTTTGACCAAAAGAGTGCTCTCAAAATGACACTATGGGAGGCCTTAGTTCTGGGGAAATTTTTCATGTTGACTTTGGAGGAAAATATTTCCAGGGTTAGAGTAAATCACTTAGATGGTATACTGAATATATTTTCTTTCCATTTTGAAAGTAAAGCTATGATTGGCTGTTCATATCTGAAGTAAAAGTTGTTCATTTCTATGGCTATTCCAAGGGTTTTAGTTGTAAATCAATTATTTCCAAACATTTTATGCTTGGACACCCAATCATTAAAAATCCATAGACATTGTATGAATACATCTAAGGGGTGGATGTTAGTTCAAACTGTGCTGAATACAAACATTACAAAGTATAATATATAATTTTCCTACATCTATTTTCACTTCTGGTTGCCTCCCTCATCCAAAGATTTTCATGCTTTGGATAGAAAATCTTGTGATGTCATTTGAGAAAAAAATTACGGTGTGAGTTTTGTTTATAACAATGTAGTGGTCAGAAGAACCCACTCCACTTTGGCACTAGATTATAGTTCAGAAAATGTTCATGTTCATTTGTAATGTGTCCAGAAGTCAGTGAATGAGAGAGATTTGAAGTTGGAAAGAGTTCATACAAATCAAATTGAATGCTTCCTAAAATAAAATACAATATGATATGATATGATATGATATGATATGATATGATATGATATGATATAGCACAATACAATACAAGACTCTTGCAGGAAAAGATTGAATCTAAAGGATAAAGGAAGTAAAAAAAATGTAGTAAATATAAGTTTACTCTTCCTTGCCTTCCTACTTCCTACTTTGTAACTTATCAAGTTACAAAATGGTAGCAAAGTTTATTTACCTAATAAAAAAAATGCACAATCTTTCCCATTTGCACAATGCCCTGTTAGAATCTGCACTGATATCTCAAGAAAGGGAAGAAAGTAATGGTCAGTAGAACATTATGAAAGTACTGATTGAGGGGTGCCTGGGTGGCTCAGTCATTGGGCAGCTGCCTTCGGCTCAGGTTATGATCCCAGGGTCCTGGGATGGAGCTCCGCATCGGGCTCCCTGCTTGGCAGGAAGCCTGCTTCTCCCGCTTCCATCCCCTCTGCTTGTGTTCCCTCTCTCACTGTGTTTCTCTCTGTCAAATAAATAAAATCTTAAAAAAAAAAAAGTACTTATTGAAGAGCAGGAGTTGTGCAGTGGGACAAGATCATGTAAATGTAAGGGAAAAATCATGTAAAATTTTTCATGTAAATTATAAACCAATTTTAAAAGTTTGAAATGAACAAAATTGAAGAAAGAGTAAAAATGTAGAGATTAAAAATATAACAGAAGAAGGAGAAAATGGAAGACTAAGGTGTATAGAGAAGCCATGGAAATGAAGGAGAAAGAGACATGTATAGACAAGTGACCAATATTTATTAGCAGTGGAAGAGACACAGGAATATAGGAACCTGAAATTTGCTGGGAGAGGTAGAAGAAGGATTGTTAACAGAGTCCCTTAAAACTTCAGATCTGTTCTGATCAGTCCACAGAATACAAATTAATAACAATGAAAATTGCTAATATTTATTGCTTAGACAAGGCACTGTACTAACACTTTACACTTATTAGCTCATTCACTGTTCATATGAATATTTATAGATGAGAAAACTGAGACAAAGAATGGTTAAGTATTGAATTTATGAAGTTTAAATATTATATATTCAAATATTGAACTGACCCATATTTACATAGCTAATTAGTGGCAGATCTAGAGTTTACCTCAACATGACTGACCCCAGAATCTTTGTTATTAACCTAGTAAGTATCCTAGATATTTATATTTCTAGAAATGAATTCTAGATTATATAATCTATAATTATAATTCTAGATTATATTTCTAGAAATAAAATACAATGCTTCTCTTTTTTTATGAAAAGGTTTGTTCCTCACCTCAAATTGTTTAAGTACTTTGGAAAGGCAGTGTAAAAAAGTTAAAAGGCCTGAGATTTTCACTAAGACCAGGATTCAAATCCAGAGTCCACAACTTACTACTTTTCACACTTCTGTTCTCGTCAGTGTCTCATTTGTAAATATCTGTCTCCAACATTTGATGTGAGATCAAATAAGATTAAAATTATGGCACAGTGCCTGACATGGGATAGACATTCAAAAATGCCAATTATTAGAATTATTTCTCAGATTACTATTATTCTCAAGTACTCTTGACTGACTGTTGTTAGTCTCCTAGATTTCTCTACTAGAATATAAACTCTGCAAGAGCATGAAATTGAGGTGTTTCCAACATAATGCCCAGTGTCTGGAACAGAATAGTTGTTCAATAAGCACATAAATGGACAGCTATTTATAAAAATAAATAAAGACACCACTGCTGTTGACAATAAATCAGTATTTTCAAAGCAATGGATTTCATACTTGTACTTATTTATTTATTTTTAAAGATTTATTTGAGGGGAGGAGGGCCGGAGGGAGAGAGAGACAGAGAGAGAATCCAAAGCAGACACCCCATAGGGCGTGAAGCCCGATGCAACATGGGCAAGGCTCCATCTCACAACCCTGAGATTGTGACCTGAGCCGAAATCAAGAGTCACATGCTTAACTGACTCAGCCACCCAGGCACCTGGATATTTGTACTTATTTTAAATGACCTTAAAACATAGACTTAAAAATGAAGGGAAATTTGGGGAATTAAAAGATTACTAACTTTTAATGCAAACACTTTTTTCATATATATATAGATAGATAGATACAGATATATAGATATATTTTAAAGCAGGCAAGTGCTAAAGCAGTGACTTCACAGTAATGAAAATTCCATTTATTGTAGCACTTGCATCTTAGCTCTATATTTATAATTGACTCTCTCCCCTCCCACCCTAAATATAGTGCATAATAAAATGGAATTTCCAGACAGAACTTAGTTTTTTACTGCTTGATATATATCAGAGAAACTTTCTCCTCTTTGCATTCATTGGTAATTATGCAGCATTCCTTCAAAATACATCTGCATTCAGGTTTCTATTTTTATGTTCCCCTTTAAGCAATTTGTAGATGAAGTCACTTGATGGTGTATGGTGCTTTATTTCTTTTCGTGTGCTACAGTCAGCATAAAAACTTTACAGTCTCATAAAAAGGAAAAGTATGCAATAAATGGATCTAATGAGCTTCTGAAAAATAGAAGTTTGAATATTTTATAAAATTCCGAGCTTTCATAGGAGTTTGAATATATTATAAAATCAGAGCTTTTATTTAATGTAATAAAAAAGCCAAGTAATTTGTCCATAAGAGTCAAGTCTAAGAAAATCTACACCCCTTTTTCCAATTTGTCTAAATGTCCTTTATTTGTGGCTCGTTAACAAGCTTATAGGAGATTCATTGATTTGATGTTTACTATGTTCAGGATGCTGCATCGGATGGTGTGGACTCCTAGACACATATTTTTCCTGTAGGTCCTGTCCTTCAAGCAACCTGTGGTCTCCCTGTCATGGGCCATAATTGGGCCTTGTAGGCAACAAGTACTAACTGTGGATTTTATCCTGATTCTCTAAGTAATGATGTTACTTTGGACAAGGCCACCTATTCTCATTCATTTATTCAATACATATTTAATGACCTTCTATTTCCCTATCACTGTTTCAGGTTCTAGGAATAGAGTGATGAACACTGTAGATGAGGATGCCCTTATGTTTCAGTGGAACTGCCTTATAGTCACTGGCTCTATTTTCCCCTTTCTAAATGTGTTAAACTATCTTAGGGCATGGTGGAGGAGTGTACTGGATAAGAGATATGAGACTCTAAGAATAGTTTAATGCACGATGAAACGTAAATACTCAAAAACATTAGTTTGCATCCCACCAGGTTCCCATTCATTCCAGTGGAACACATAATATATTTAGGTAAAAGAAGTTAAAGATCAATAAAAAGCTTCTATAATCAAAGAATATTATGATTTTGTTGCAACATCACAGTATTTTGATGCTTTAAACATTGTAAATATGTGAAAGATGATGCCAACTGTTGTTGAAAACATTGTTTAACTTTGATAATTTTTTTAAACATTGGCATTGCCAAAAAAGTTTAAATTCTTTGGGTGTATAACATAATATTAAGAAGCTTCAGAGTGGTTTCCTCCAGTAGTAATCAAAATGGTATTCAAGATATTCTAGTGGGAATTAGACATTCTCTTGAAGTTAAAAATCCTTGAAGTGTAATTATGAGGTTATACCTTTTAAATTTAATTAAAATATTTTTAAAGACACTTTTTTATCAATATATTTTAGATTTCTATAAAGGCAGCAAAGATAGTACAGAGAATTCCCATCTACCCCATACCTAGTTTCTCCTTTATTTAACATTTTACTTTAATATGGTCCATATGTCACAATTAATGGGTCAAAATTGATACATTATTATTAATTAGAATCCATACTTTATTGGTACTTCCTTGGGTTTTACCTAGTGTCCTTTTCTTTTCCAGAATCCCATCAGAATAGCACGTTATGTTTAGTTGTTATGTCTTTCTAGGCTTCTCTTGACTGTAACAGTTTCTCAGATTTGCCTTATTTTTTTTTTTACTTTAACAGCTTTGAGGATCAGATATTTTGTAGAATGTCAATCAGAATTTGTTTGATGTTTTTCTCATGAACCTGAAGTTAAAGGATTTGGGGGAAGAAGACTATAGAGATTAAGTTCCATTCTCATCGTATCATATCAAGCATGTAAACTATCAACTGACATCATTGTTGATGTTAAGTTGTCATCTGGCTGGATAGTGTTTGCCAGGTTTCTTCACTGTAAACTACTTTATACTCTCTTTCCATACAGTACTCTTTGGAAGGAAGTCAGTATGTGTGAGCTACACTTAAGAGGTGAGAGTTATGCTCAGCCTCCTTGAAAATAGAGTAGCTACATAAAATATTTGAAATTCTTCTGCAGAGGAGATTGTCTATTCTCACCTATTTGCTTATTTTATTTTTTTATTTCAGTATCAATTCATAGATATTTATTTTATATTTTGGGTTATAAAACAAAACTCTATTTTGTTGTTCAAATTGTTCCAACTTTGGCCATTTGACACTTTTTCAGTTGGCTTTTATGCTGCTGTGACATACTCCATCATTGTTTTGTTGTTGCTGTTGCTTTGTTATTTTTTTAAACATTTTTTTAAGATTTATTTATTTATTTGAGACCGAGGGAGCATGTGCATGTGTGGGGAGAGGGTCAGAGGAAGAGGGAAAGAGACACTCTCAAGCAGACCCTCCACTGAGTGCAGAGCCCCCTGCGTGGCTCAGTTCTACCACAGAAGATCACAACCTGAGCTGAAATCAAGAGTTGGATGCTTAACCAACTGACCCACTCAAGTGCCCCCTGTTGTTTTAGTTTTTACGTTATAGTATACTCCATGCTCACTCCATGCCCTCAGTCCTAGAATTAGCCATTTTCCTTAAGAAGGAAATTTTTCTTCTTGAGGAAAATGGCTGATTTCTTTTATTGAGAATGATATTAGAAACTAAGGTCTGGGGACTAGGCCTAATCCATGGGAGGAGTGAGGTTGGCTCTGACACATAAAATGCACCTTAGAATGATTTCCTCTTGAGGTAAACGTACATATTCTGTGCCAGGCACTGTTCTGGATGAAACAGTGAAGGAACAAAATCTCATTTCTCATAAATCTTACATTCTAATGAAGGGAGACAGAAAATAAACAAATGAAACAATATAATTCAGTTGGAGAAAAGTGCTAAAGAAAAAATAAAGTACTAAATGAGGATAGAGAGTAGCAGTGCAGGAAAGGATGTTTTAAATTGGATAAGAGTAATTAGTCTTAAAAGCTGAAGGAAACTTGATATTCAAAAATTAGGAGAAAATGTGTTCTAAGCAAAGGACTTGCAAGGCTTGTGCAAAAGCATTGAGAAGAGAATGTGCTTGGTGTATGCAAGGAGCAGTGAGAAGGCCAGAGTTACTGGAGTTCCAAGAAGAGAGGGAATGTGATAGAGTGAATGAATTCTGTGAGAGAAAATGTAAATCACACAAAGCAAACTGACCCACCGGCTTTTCTACATGGCTCCCCATATATGATTATTACAATTTTAAATGTTTGGAATAAATATAGAAAATAAAATAATATTTTATGTACTTGGAAATTGCATAAAATTGAAATTTCAGTGTACATAAGTAAAGTTTTACTGGAACACAGCCACAGTCTTCTGTTTTGGTCTTATCTGTGGCTGTTTTCATACTACCGCAGCAAAGTTTGGTAATTACTACAAAAAATATGTAGTGTCTTTATAGAAAAAGTTTTCCAGTTCCTGACATAGAACTTTACAGGGACTAGTAAGAATTTAAAATTTTATACTGAAGGGAATGGGAGCTGCTGAGGGTTTTAGAAGAGAGGATTAACATGATCTAGCTTGTTTTCAAATCAAATAAATTAATAGAATCAATAAATTTCCTAAATGAAGAGAACAACACTAACAACTTTGTTGTTAGTGAGGTGACTTTGGGATCACACCAAAAGGTACATGCTGGTTGCTAGGCTGATTGGAGGGTTGGAACTTCCAGCCCACCCCCCTGACCTCCATGAAGGGGAAGACATTGGAGGCTGGAAGGAATTGATAGCCAATGGCCAATGATTTAATCAATCATAGCTAATTAATGAAGCCTCCATAAAAACCCAAAAGGCTGGAGTTTGGAGAACTTTTGGGTTGATGAATATGTGGAGATTTGTGGAAAGTAGCCCTCAGAGAGGTCATGAAGTTCCACACCTTTTTCACATATTTCACCCTATGCATCAGTTTCATCTGGCTGTTTCTGAGTTATCCTTTTTATAATAAAGTGGTGCTTATGAACAAAAATTTAACTGAGTAAATTTGAAGACTTAATTAGTTTTATTAAGTGATTCATGAATCAGCTGTATCTCACCTAGCAAATAGAGGGGAACTCTGGAATAAAGAAAAGTTTTTTTATAGGATGGAGGGTGAGGCAAGAAAGTTAATAGTAAAAGAAAAGAAGGGATCTTCCAAAGGGAGATCCTTTATAGGATGGAGGGTGAGGCAAGAAAGTTAATAGTAAAAGAAAAGAAGGGATCTTCCAAAGGTCCTTCCTGCCCTTCCAAGGTCATCTGTCCCTAGGTGGAAGGGCAGGAGGTCTTATTAGGTGGATTACCTCATCTTCCTTTGGGAGATTAAGAGAGTCTATATGACAGACTACCTAATTAATGCTTATCAGAAAATTCCTGAATGACAGTTGAAGACATATTTCTTTGGGGGTTCGAAACTGCAATTAGGTTAGGTCTTAAGCCCTGGTTTGGTGACTTAGCTGAGTCCAAGTTTTGAGCATGTAGTTTTCTTTTTTTTTTTATTAATTATGTTTTTATTAACATATAGTGTATTATTTATCCCAGGGTAAATGTCTGTAAATCATCAGGCTTACACATTTCACAGCACTTACCATAGCGCATACCCTGTAGTTTTCTTTTCAACACTGGTAATCTATTTCTGTGAGGTCTGTGAACCACTCTAGCAGCTCAATTAAATTTGAGGAGTGGATTCTTGGAACCTCCAATCCATAGCCTGTTGGTCAGAAACATGGGTGACAACCTGGGCTTGCTACTGGCATCTGAAGGGGGGGAGGCAATCCTGTAGGACTGCGCCCTTAACCTGTGGGATCTGATGCTATCACTGGGAGATAGTAACTGAACTGAGTTGAATTGTAGGACAGCTGGTGTCTGAGAATTGCTTTGAGGTATAGAGAAAACCTCCCAACATATTGGAATTGGTGATCAGAAAAATAACAGGTGACACTTTTGGCCAGAGAGCCTTATACCATTTAGGATCTGGTGTTTTAGGATTGTCCCTTTTAGTTACCTTTTTCCTATTTCTATATATTATTATAAATTTGTTCCTATGTGTAATTCTATAAAAATTATGATGAATAAAATGTAAAATTTTCTTAAAAGAATCCTGAAGAAGATAATGTAACTATTGGGCTGTGATTGAAAAAAGAAAACATAAGAACCATGGAAATCTATTTATTTACAATATAACATTTAGTTTGAGGTTATAAAACCTACAAGGTCTTGGCAGGAGCTTCTAAAGAGGCTAAAAAAGGATTCAGATTTGGGAAGGATGAAGAAGGAACATGCAGAACATTGCTAAACTGAGAAACAAAAGTAGGGTCCAAGGATTCGCTTCACATATCTGGAGACTGCAGGGAGGGGACCCTCCAGAAAGCAGAAAAGATGACTTTAGAATCCAGGCAAACAATCCTTGATTCATTCCTATCTTGCCAACCAAAATAGATTTGTTGTGTGTTGTTTTTTGCTGGACTCAACATGAAAAAGTTTGTGTTGTAAAACACTTACTAGGAAAGAGAGCCCTTCCAGGCTTTCAGCAGTAGACAGACAGTTCAGTTGGCCTAAGCACTTTGGTTCCTTCTTCATTGTGCCTTCAGCTGAGACGTTGTGCAAGAACTTGAGGCCTTGATGGAAAGGTTAGACCAAAAGGTTAGAGTTGAGATCACTGAAATGAGGAACCCATGCCGCCGTTGAGACCATTAGCTCTTTCAAAATGTGCATTCAGGTCTCTCTCTGAGACATTTTCTCAGGTCTTTCTCTGAGAAAATATTTTACTGTTTCTCTTACCCATTTCCAATTATTTTTCTCAATATAGATTTTAATATATACCTTAAGGACTGATGAAAAGAGATCTGGAGGTATTTTAGAATTTAAGAGAATGTTAAATATAGAAAAATAAGTGACCTGAATAATAGCTACAGTCAATTTCTTGTCAAGAAATAATAGTTGCTTGTATAGGTAGGAGATTCCTATCTTATTTGCATATATCAAATGAAATAAAATGCTTAGGTGGAATTCATATAACTTCTCAATTTCTACCTTCAGTAGTGAAATAAGAAGTCAGTTAAAATATGTGCTACATAAATAATTCTTAGTACATGTTATTAAGGCAGGCACTCTTTAGCACTCTGGAGAGGTAGGTATAATTCTGAAAGACGAATTCTGAGCATGGTACCTGCACTGTATTACAATAATCAGAGGTAGGCGAAACTAAAAGTAACACATAATACACTAAAGATCCTAATGCTTGTTGTTGGGGAAAGATGAGGGGGGATCTGTTGGAACAAATCAAATGAAAGTAAAATTCTACAATATCAGAAGTCATGCAGGAAATACTAAAATATAAAATAAATATGAAAACCGTAAGAAAACTTGGGGATAAGAGCAAATGAAGTTCAACAAATTATGAAGGTATTTCTTCAGAAATTTTGAAGAAATTTGATACATAGTAGTTGAAATAAATCTTTTACTTTGGTATGTTGCTTCAGTGGAGGCTGAATACTTGTTAAAAAACTGTGGTGGCCACTGGTTTGATTACATGTACTCTGCTCTATTCATTTCATTTGGAAGTTAATGGATTTAACTGTGGATTCTGAAAAGATTGAAGAATTGTAATCTGGTTTTCCAATATTATAATCTCAAGCATTGTTCATTATACTTTTTTAAAAGATGTATTCTGAATGAGTTCATGAAGTTGAGAAAACTAGTTATAGATGTTATAGATATTATTTTATTAATTATGTCCTTCTAAAAATTTATGCAATGGAAAGCCAATTGAATACAGTGATAGAGGTGCTACTGGAAATTATGCGGTGTGCAATTTTAAGACAATTTTTTATAATACTTTTTTTTAAGACTAATATAAAATGGGCCATTAGATTATGATAAAGAAAAATCTTATTTGCTTGATTTATATAGTTTATTTCCTCATATCACAGACTGGAAATAAACAAACAACCAAAAAAATGGTCTTGTAGGAAAATCCAAAAGGCTGTAAACTGAAAGGAATCAAAATTATTTTCTTCAATTTAAAGAAGTTACATAATCCTACAGATAAAGAAATGAAACAAACGAAAACTATCACAATCCATACAAAGTAAGCCCTGTGATAAGAGTCATGCCAGTTGTATGTCTTCTTTGGAGAAGTGCTTTTCTTGTCTTCTGCCCATTTTTTGACATGATTATCTGTTTTTTGAGTGTTGAGTTTAAGGAGTTTATAAATCTTAGATATCAGACCTTTGTCTGTAATGTCATTTGCGAATATCTTCTCCCGTTCTATGGGTTGCCTGTTTGTTTTGTTGACTGTTTCCTATGCTGTGCAGAAGCTTTTTATCTTGATGAAGTCCCAAAAGTTCATTTTCACTTTTGTTTCTTTTGCCTTTGGAGACATGTCCTGAAAGAAGTTGCTGTGGCCTATGTCAAAGAGGTTACTGCCTATGTTCTCCTCTAGGATTTTGATAGATTCCTGCCTCACATTGAGGTCTTTTATCCATTTCGAGTTTATCTTCATGTATGGTGTAAGAGAATCATTGAGCTTCATTCTTCTACATATAGCTGTCCAATTTTCCCAGCACATTTATTGGAGAGACTATCTTTTTCCCACTAGATATTGTTTTCTGCTTTGTCAAAGATTATTTGACCATAGATCTGAGGGTCCATATCTGGACTCTCTACTCTGTTCGACTGGTCTGTGTGTCTGTTTTTGTGCTAGTACCCTGCTGTCTTGGTGATCACAGCTTTGTAGTAAAGCTTGAAATCAGTCAATGTGATACCCCCAACTTTGTTTTTCTTTTTCAGCATTTTCATAGCAATTCAGGGTCTTTTCTGGTTCCATACAAATTTTAGGATTGTTTGTTCCAGACTTTTGAAAAATGCTGGTGGAATTTTGATCGAAATGGCATTGAAAGTATAAATTGCTCTGGGAAGTATAGACCTTTTAACAACGTTTTTCTTCTGATCTGTGAGCATGGAACGCTTTTCCACCTTTTTGTATCTTCTTCAGTTTCTTTCATGAGTGTTCTGTAGTTCCTTGAGTATAGATCCTTTACCTCTTTGTTTAGGTTCATTCCCAGGTATCTTATGGTTCTTGGTGCTAAATGGAATTGATTTTCTAATTTCCCTTTCCATATTTTCATTGTTAGCTAACAGACACATGAAAAAATATTCATTATTATTAGCCATCAGGGAGACTGAAATCAAAACCACACCAAGATATCTACTGGTGTATCATCCTTACACCAGTTAGAATGGCCAAAATCAACAAGACAGTAAACAACAAATGTTGGAGAGGATGTGGAGAAAGGGGAACCCTCTTACACTGTTGGTGGGAATGCAAGTTGGTGCAGCTACTTGGAAAACAGTGTGGAGATTCCTCAAGAAATTAAAAATAGAGCTACCCTATGACCCTGCCATCACACTACTGGGTATTTACCCCAAAGATGCAGATGCAATACAAAGAA
>CM053606.1:75963495-75985816 GCA_028646535.1 Procyon lotor | reverse complement strand
CCAGGACCCTGAGATCATGACCTGAACTGAAGGCAAAGGCTTTGACCCACTTAGCCACCCAGGCGCCCCAAGCATCTGACTCTTGATTTCAGCTCAGGTCATGATCTCAGGGTGGTAAGATGGAGCCATGTGTCAGCTCCATGCTGGGAGTGGCACCTGCTTAAGATTCTCTCTTTCTTTCCTTTTTCCTGTTGCTCCTCACATGCACCCTCTCTCTAAAGTGAACAAATAAATAAAACTTGTAAAAAGAGATTAAAAATGCATTATGAAATTAACCATACAAATTGCTGAACAGTTAAATATAATTTCAGTTTCCTTGACTGCAACTGAATAGCATTTAAACAACAGTCTTTTCAGATTTATTTATATATTCTATGATCTGTGAGCCTGTAACTTTTATAGAGATGAAGAAAATATAAAAAACCAAAAGAGATTCTCTTTCTTCTCATCTGCACAATGCTGACATTATCGTTCACTGATCTTCCTGAACATACTTTGCTTTTACATCTGCCTAGCATTTATCTTGCTTTCTTGTCTCTCTCTCTCCTTCCGGAGAGTTAAGAAGGAATTTAATATTCTTGATCTTTTGGAAGGAAAACAATGAGTACCAGATTAACACACATTTGAGAAACTCCCTGTTTGTGTGAAATCATTCATCAGTTTGTATGTGAGTGTGTGTGTGTGTAAGCGTGTGTTTTACAACTGTTAAACATTCCGATTGATGTAAAAATTTGTATTTTCTCTTTTTTCCCCTTTAACACAGTTATTCTATGTTGAGCTACTTTAAAGCTTTTTTTTTCTGCTATGGAATCATAAGTACATTAACTTTATTATGTAACTATTTCAGCTGAGAAACTATCTTTGCCTCTCAACTTTTCCTCAGGTGTTTCTTACTAACTCCACTTACTGAGTGTGAGAATTCAAAGTGTAAGATGCCCAGTGGCCCCTAATAGATTTCTAACCTTTGCTCCAGAAGGTTTATGTTCCTTGTGTCACCCACTATGCGCGGAGAAACAAAATAAGGCATGATATAGTCTTAGAGAGTTTATTATATGCTTGGGGTATGTGGAGAGGGCAAGAAAAGAGACTTATTGACATTTGAAATGCATTTCAAAAATCACTGGATTTCTGTAAGAAGGGATCATGGGAAGACAATTTTAAATAACAGCTATAACATGATTATTTGTAATTGCACTAACTAGAAACAACCCAAATAAAAAAAATAGAGTAACAGCTATATAAATTATAGCATATTTTATTACAATTAAATACTAAGTTAATGACCCAAGAAATCACTCAAAGATATGTTTATTTAAAATTGTAGGTGATTATATATATATATATATATATATAGCATATATAATATACATGTAACATACATTAATTTCTTTTAAAACACTCAATTAAAATACCACTAAAGGTAGGATTGTACAGATTTTTATTTTCTTTTTGATACTTGAATGCATTTTTTAAATTGTACCTTATAGTTAAAAAATATACATGTCTATAAAGAGATGTACAGACAGCCTTTATTTCTATGACATTCTAATTATAGTTCTGGAGCTGGTGTGAACCAGAATTAGGAGAAAAATAGAAAGCAAGGAGAGACTACTGCCTTTGTTCAAGTGAGACAAAGATGAAGGTAATAATATCTAGAATGAAAACAAAGACAAAGACATGAATTATCAGGAAGACAATGAAAAAAAACAACAAAAATATTTTATTGGAACTAAAAATAAACAGTAAAGAATCAAGAGTGTTTGCCAAGTTTTTAGTTCAAACCAAAGAAAATATAGAGATGCTAATCATAGGTGGGTACTAGGAAGAGAAGAATATTAGTGAGGGTAGATGAGGGGTTCTCTTATTTGAGATTCAGATGTTGGTAGTCAGGCAAAGTCTAACAGAATGTTGAAAATATGATTCTGGGTTTAGGAATGGATAGAATTCTAGATAAGTATCCAAGTGTTATCACTATAAATCCAATCTGACTAGGCAGAAAAAACCAAAAAGATTTAAGTGTAGAGAAGACTGAAGTAGTTTTCCAAGTTATGTTGTACCATGGAGCACTTTGGCTTTTTTCATGAAGCTTGTGGACTCCTTCGCAGAATAATGGTTTCATATACATAAAATAAAATACATAAATTACAATAGAAACCAATTAGATTGAAAAAGAGCTATCAAAATAATTTAAAATGTGATATATTAATAAAATTGCTTGCCTTTTAATACATTAGATAACAAGATCTAGTGGTGGGTCTAATAACTGCCATAATTTCAATATGATGACTCTAAGCAATATTTAATGTGACATAAACTATCTATGTTTTCCAGCTATGCCAAATTAATGGTACTGCTAATACCACTATGCTTTGTAGCCTATAAGAATATTTTAAGGAAATACTGAATTTCTTTTAGAAGTTACTTAGATGTCCTTTCCTATCCAAATTAATGGACTCTCTGAACCGTGTCCAGTGACTTTTTGGTGGACATGGTTAAGAGCTCCTTTACAGTAGGTCCACATATAAGGTATGTGGAGAGACACAGATGCCTATAACTGTTTGGGACATAGTAGAATCCATCTAGGTAGCGAGACTTCTCAGCAAAGGTAAGTTTGTGTTAATGTGCAACAATGCCAGAGGCAGCATAATTTCTAAGATCGTAGGCTCCAGGCCAGAATGTCAGTCAAAACACTATCTATGCAACCTTGAACAAGTCGCTTAAACTCTTTGTGCCTCAGCCTCTCTATTTTTTAATCTTCATAGGGTTATTGTGAGAATTAAAAGTGTTAGTATTTGGAATGCATGGTAAGCACTATATAAAAAGTATTATCATATACATAAATATGGTCAGGCTAAACGCCCTGCAGACTGAACAATGCAATTAGTTACAGCTAGCCTTTATTTCAAAGGTGTTCTGAGCCAGTGAAAGAGGCAAATGTTGAGTAGAGGGAGATAAAAAGGAAAACAAAACCAAAAATAGCCTAGGAGAGCACAAGTCATGAGGAAATGAGTTTCAAGGCGAGATAGTTCAGAGGAACAGATACCACTAGGAGGCCAAAGACTGAGACTGAGAACATACATCCAGACTGGGATTGGTAATCAGTAAGCAGATCATCAGTGGCCTCCTGGAGGGGTGCTAATAGATGGGCAGAAGCAGACGGCAGAAACCAAGTCACTTACTGAATAGGTTGATAGTAAACAAACAAAGGCAGCAAATTGGATTGCTTTCCTCAAAAGTCAGTCCAAGAAAGAAAGGAGGTTAAAAGTTTATCAGATTTAACAGAAATAGCCGGAGCATAGTGGATGGTACAAGGGAAGTAGTCAACAAACAGAGAAAGATTATAAATAAAAGAAAAAAAGCAAGTAATTGAAAGAACCATGGCCTGATTAATGTAGTAAGAATAAGTCTTATGTAGAAAGCTTTACCTTGGACTGAAAAAGAAGAGGTCAAATCCTTTTGAAGCTGGGGTCTACAAGGAGAAACAGATGAAGATAGAAAGTGTTGTATCAAATTAAAAACAAGAATTAAAAGGCCATGCTGGAAGATCTCCTTCACCCAGAACTATGGTGGGAGAGATCTGCACAAGAGTAGGGGGTGAGGATAAAGATGATAACCATAGGGTGAGCCAGAAGCATTTTTTATTAATTGTTATAGAAAATGCAACAAGCATCTCATTAGAGATGACTATAAACATTAGCAAATAGCTAATTTGCTAATGGGGGGCTTAGCTGAAGTTGGGTTAGAAAGGATAGTTAGATTTTATCCTAAATGTTACTACCCTAGGTAAATCCTTATTGATCAAGCTCCAAGAATATGCTTAATTGTCCCTACTGTGTATTCTCATTGTGCCCTGAATTTATAGAGTTATTTTTGTTGTATGTGTGACTTCCTTGTTAGGGTGTAACTTTTTAAGGGCTTCTTTATGTTCATTTGCATATACAGATTCAAATTTTGGCACATAAAGGATATTGAACACTTTTTTTGCTTTTAATAAATGCTTTTTATTTTCTGGAAGTACTATGTATTTGAGAAGACTCAAATTCAGGCCTTAATTTAAGTTGAAGCCTGAATTCCAACTCTAGCAAAGCCAATTTTGTTATGAACAAGTTAATGAATCTTCTTTCCTCACAGTTCTGCATATGTCCCTCCAAGATTTTTCCTGCTCATTGTTTCTTATTTATGCCCTACATATATCTCTCCAACTTGACCAGTATAGCATTTCTTCTTTACTGGTATTTTGCAATTATCCTTGAGTGCAATTCTGTTCTTGATGGGCATCCCCTTCCACTTCCTTTCCTCCTGCTTCCTGTGATTCTAAGTGTCCTCAGGAGTTCAGCCCAGGGTAAGGCAGCCCCTACTTAGTTAGCTTTTCTTTTTCTCCTTCTCCTTATTCTTATTATTCTTTATTTTTATTGTGTCATGTTAGTTATCATACAATATATCATTAGTTTTTGATGTAGTTAGCTCTTCTAATGGATGTAAACTGAACCTGGCAATAAAGATAAACAATGAGTAGGGAAGAAATAATAATCCTTATGGCTTATTAAGGGTCAGGAATTGCTTTGGTGCAGAAGAAGGTCTAGAAGGTGAAGAAGTCAAGAGTGTATAAAGTTGGATAGGAAGTTGAGCTCAAAATATAAGTGATTCTCAGAATACATATAGGTGGAAGACTTGTTACTTCCTTTGAACATTTATTGAATAACCACTATAACCCATGGCTGCCATGAGGAGACAAAAGAATAGCTTGAATAAGGAAATAAAATTTCAGATCAGTGCAGAAGCTTCAGGTCTAAATTTCAAGCTTTTAAAACTAATTTTATAAAATTAGTTCAGTTCAACATAAATTCATTAAACATAAAATTATGTTTTTTATAATACAAAACCTACTCTGTGTCAACTACTGTGTTTTAGTCTTTCATTTATGATTCCTGATTATGTGTACAAGAATGTATGCAAGATATTTCTTCAGTGATCACAGAGATCAGTCAGTGATCTACTTTATTTAATAAGCTCTTGTCTAGTACTTGCTATGTGTCGGGCACTCTTAAGTGCTTTACCAATGTTAGCTTATTAAATCTTATGATTTGGCATTTAAATTTATTTTTCCTGGTAACTTATGTGAAGATCCTAAACAGTGACTCTCCTGGAACATTCCTGTCAATATTTCATTTAAACCAAACATATGAAGACTAAATACATTGAAGTAGTAATTAAATGCTAGCATGGTGGACATTTTATCCATTTTAACAGCTTCTTTGACTCTCCCTTAGTACAAAAGAACACACCTAAAGAGATTCACCTATTCATTCATGAAAGCATACTTTTGTTTATTCAATAAACTTTTACTGAGTAGTTCCTATGTAAAATCGACATGCTCAGTGTTTTTTAAAAAGGTCGTACAAATAGGATAATTTCATATTCAAGAAGTTTATAAAGTGAGGAGTTATTCCCAGACAAAGAATTTAGATAAGAGAGCAAATAATGCCACATGATATATGGAAGCTTGAGAGAAAAAGAAGTTCTATAATAAACATAAAAACAATACCAGAGTGGATTGTGTAAAATTTTTAAAAAAAGGGGGCATTTAAGCTGAATATGTACCATTTTGGTGATGGAAGTCCTTACTATTATACAGGCCAACAGGGTGTAGAAATATGGATGGACTTCAGCTGGATCAAGATTTTCCTGGGGTAATGTGATGTGTTAACAATTGTTAGGGGAAAATCATTTGCTAAACTATCGAGAAAATGTAGCCTCTCCAGTAAAAGGGAACTTTGTCTAGTTTCCAGCAGCAAAATAGTCTACCAGTTGTACATTTTTTGTTTGTTTTACTGTTTCTGAACTTTGATTGCTGTAAGAACTAGAAATATCTTTCATCTCCAGCTGGCAACAAAGTTCTACCCCATTTTCCAAGTTGGATTGCTATAATCTTCCTTAATGAGTCTACCATAGCTCACTCTCCAGAGCCTCCAACTGGATCAGAAAATAATTCTTAGCCAAAGGAGCAGCAGAACACCATGGTCTTTCTATCTTGATGCAATGCTTTTCTCAATACTTACTACTTAATTTCTGTTCTAAGTAAGAGGTGTTTTGAAAGATTAAATAAACGATGAGCCTTGAAAACCCATGAGCCTTGTTTTCTTCTCTCTACTTTGTCATAATAAAAACACTAATTCTGTTCCCAGAGAGGGGAAGAAAGAGTGGAAGTTCCCACAGTTTGGCCTGGTACAATCAGAAAATAGCAATTATATTTTTACAGATGACATCATATGATGTCTTCTCAGACTACAGCAATATTTGCTGGTCTAAAATATTAAAACTACTAATAAATGAATTTTTGGATGAGGAAGTTGTAAATGATTAGCTGGATTGCAAGTTCTGAAATTTTGTAACATATGCTTCTCTTATAACAATAACATATGAATGAAAAGTTTCTTCTATGCTTTCAGGAATGTTGTTAATCTTGCATTCCACACAAGCAGGTCTGGTATTAATAACATTCCAAAATAGACTAAAAATGTCATCTGAATAAATGTCTCATGAAAAGCTAGTTAAAACAGATAGCTATAACCTCATTTTAAGAAAAACCTAAGAAGGTGTTTGGATTTGCTTGTATTTACCATAGTTGAGTATTTTCCATGTAGTTAATGATAATAGAAGAACTGAATTCACACATTCATTGTGTATTAGTGTACTTTTTTCCACCTTATTTGGGCACTTATTGTAAAAGGCTCTTGTCAAATTCCACTATTTGAAGCGCTTATGGCAGCTAAATGGGTAGAGATAGAAGAGGTCAGATACTAGATAAAAGCTGTCCACTAGGGGTGCCTGGGTGGCTCAGTGGGTTAAAGCCTCTGCCTTCGGCTCAGGTTATGATCTCAGGGTACTGGGATCGAGCCCCACATTGGACTCTCAGCTCAGCAGGGAGCCTGCTTCCCCCTCTTTCTCTGTCTGCCTCTCTGTGATCTCTCTGTGTCTGTCAAATAAATAAATAAAATCTTAAAAAAAAGCTGTCCATTAATATGGACATGGAATCTCATCTTGGAGGAGTACAATTTGTGGCTTCTGATATTTTTAAGACCTTCTAGACATTTTCTTCCATATGAAGGCTGAAATTATGTAGAAACTATGGATGTGGGGCACCTGGATGGCTCAGTCGGTTAAGTATCTGCCTTTGGCTCAGGTCATGATCTCACCTGAGATCAAGCCCCACATTGGGGTCCCTGCTTAGTGGGGAGCCTATTTCTCCCTTTCCTCCCCACTTGTGATCTCTCTTGCTCTCTCTCACTACCTCTGTCTCTCTCTCTCTCTCAAATAAATAAATAAAATCCTAAAAAAACTCCACAAAAAACAGAAAAAACCCCAAAACTATGAATGTTTGTTGCGTTTTGAAACTGTAAAAAAGCAACTTATAAAGGGGGTGATTTACATTTTTCGTGAATTAGATCAAATGTAGAAGACAAAATGTTCCAAAGATCACCTCAACAATATTACAATATTATAGACTCCTGGAATCTGACTCCTGGAATCTGATCCCAAGCCTGGCAAAACTCTGGTCATTTACTAAAGGAAACAAAACTAAACTAAACTAAAAACATAAAAAATTCCAAATCAGCCTGAGTTTCATAGGAAATTCACAGAGCTAATGTGACACTTAAAGTGGTTCATGAATGGTCAGTTGGAAAGAAAACTTGTACTGGACACATATCACAGTTTTATTTCACACCCTTCACAGTTTTTAAAGTTTCAAACTTACTTACAGAGATATGAGTAAACACATCTTGAGTATTTTTTTATGAGGGATGAAAATTTCCTTATACATACAACTAAAAAAAGTTCAAGTTGGTTCTATTATGTGTGTTCAATTTAACCAGCTCATTTTCTTCAGATTTGTTATCACCAATGACATAGTAGCCAATCAAATATAGAAGATCTATGCCAAAAGTGACATTTGCAACGTTAATGTAACTAGTCATCAATAGACCAAAATATTAGGTCTCATTCTCATACCCACTGGGGAAAAGGGGGGGCAAGACAAGAATTAAAGGATGAGAGTCAGACAAAAAGAAGAAACAAGAGTATGCCAGTTTTCCAACATCTTCACAGGCAAGTGTCAAATTACCCATGTGTTAAAACGAGGCCTGGTAATGATTTCCCAGGGCTCCTGTAAGTGGTAAAGCAGTAAACCAGGGGCAGAACTGAGATTCAGGAGGGATATCATATTTTTTACTACATGTGCAATATTTTAGTAATTCTTTACCTCATAGGTCTTGGTAGAAATCAAAGACCACCTCTCTTTAGACAAGTGGAACTGACTTGTCCTGGCTTTCCCAGCTAGGGTACAGCCATGTGACCTAGCTTCACAAGCCACTTAATAGGCTTAAATCTGGACTGCGCATCTCCCTTTTTCAATCTTTCTTTCCCTTTCTCTCTGTCTCTCTGGTGGCTGTGGTAGCAGTTTCTACAAGGCCAAGTTCCCTGTGCAGAAGGTTTTGTGATTTATTTTTTAGTTGGGAGCTCACATTCCTTGGATCTTTGTGGGAATAGTTTGAGGCCCGGGTGAAGGATGTGTTCTTCTGAGAGGTTACAACACAGACTGTTTTCACAGGCACAATCTTGGTCATAATACTCTGGGAACTGCGGAGAAATCAGTTTGACTAGTCTGTTAAATAGTGATTTAAATAGGCTTGTATTTAAAGAGCCATTAGCATGTCTTTTTGGCACGTGTGGTGCTGATCAGTGATCCTTATTAAAGGTCTAGGATTAGGCTTGTTTAAAAGTATTTAGAGGTGGAAATGAAAAATATTAGGCAAGGGGGAACTACAATTGCCAATATGCACATTCTGATTTTTAATGACATTTGATGCCTAGCTGAAGGCTTTTTTATATTTCTTACAGTTAATAGGAGTTTTTTTTTCCTTCAGTGTGACTTTTTGAACTGAGTCAAATGCAAACTCTTATTGAAGATATTTGCACATGGATTGCACATCAAAAGCCACAAATTTGTGTTTCATCCTATTTTAAGAAATATATTTTTGGCCTTATGTTTTGGTGGACGTATGTAAGAATTTATTTTGGATATTTGCTCATGACTGGAATTGCTGAGTCATCTGGTGTCTTCATGGAAAGTTTCCACAAATGGTTGCACCAATTCACACCCCAACAGCATAAGATAGTCTAGTCACACCACATCTTTATCAACATTTGAACTTGTCAGACTATATCATTTTAGCCATTCTGGTGTGTAGTAGTGCCTCACTATGATTGTAATTTGCATTTCTCTGATGATTTATGAGGCTGAGCGCTCCTGATACGTTTATTGGTCTTCTTGATAATTTCATTTGTAAAGTACTCAATTCTCTTACCTATTTTTCATTGGGCTATCAGTATTTTTATTGACTTTGGGGGAACTCTATATATTCTGGAGACTTGTCCTCTTTTGATTACATGTACTATGTAAAATTTTCACTATTTTGTGGCTTGATTTTGATTAACAAATTTGTAAAATTTTATTTTAGTAAATTATTTGATGTATTTTTTAAGCTTAGAGGTTTTTGTGTTCTCATTTAAGAGATCTTTGTCTACCCCTGAAATCTGGAAGATACTTTCTCATAATCTACCAACTGATTTTACAAAGACTGTATAGGAGAGGTAAGGATTAATTTTATTCCATATATGCATGCAGTTGACCTAGAATAATTTTTTTGAAAAAAACAACATGTCTACCCTGTTTTTCAGTGCTATCTTTACCTTACATCGAATATTGTTTGATGTCATTTTTCACTTTTATTTTTGTTTTATTCTATTACTGTATTTGTAACAATACCACAATGTCCTAATTTCTGAAGTCTTCTGATAAATTTTATATGTATAAATGTAAGTCTTCCAATTTTGTTCTATAATATTGACTTTGCATTTATATAGACGTTTTAAAGCCACCTTCTCATTTTTTGACAAAACAACCTATAAGAATTTTGATGGGGATTATATTGAATCTGTAGATCAATTTTGGTAGAATTCACATCTTCATAATACTGAATCTTCCAATCATTAGTATGGTAAATTTTGACATAAGTGGGTCTTTTAAATTTATCTCAATAGTGGCTATATAGTTTTCCATATAAAAATCTCCCATCTTTTGTTAGAATTATTTCTGTGTCTTTGTTATTTTATGAAACTATTATAAATTAAACATATTTGAAATTTTTGTTTTCTCAATAGTTGCTCTCAGTGTATGGAAATACAGTTGATCTTTTGTATAGAGTTTTGTAATCCAGTAATTTTCTTAGGTTCAGACACTAATTCTAATAGTTTATCCATAGATTAAAAATTTTTTCTATAAATACAGTCAGGTCATCAGCTAAAATAAAAAACAGAGGGACGCCTGGGTGGCTCAGTTGGTTAAGCGGCTGCCTTCGGCTCAGGTCATGATCCCAGGGTCCTGGGATCGAGTCCCGCGTCAGGCTCCTTGCTCGGCAGGGAGCCTGCTTCTGCCTCTGCCTGCCTCTCAGCCTACTTGTGATCTCTCTCTGTCAAATAAATAAATAAAATCTTTAAAAAAAAAAATAAAATAAAATAAAATAAAATAAAATAAAAAACAGACACTTAATTTTTTTTCCTATTTCTATAGTTTTTCAATTCCTTTTTCTTGGCTAATTGCACTAGCTAGAACTGTCAATACAAAGTTGAATAAAAGTAGTGGTAACCAGTATCTCTATCTAGATTCTGATTTCAGAAATATGAATCAATATTTAAACATTAAATATATTTATGTAGCACTTTTGTAAAAGTGTAAAAAAAGTGTAAAAAGTGATAAAAATATTTATGTAGCCCTTTTACATACTAAAGAGCATTCCCTTCTAATTCCTAGATTGCTAAGAACTTTTATTTTGAAAAAGTATTGAATGATATTAAATGATTTCTCTGCTCCTAAGATAATCACATTTTTGTTTATTTATTAATGTGGTAAACTCATTGATTTTTAGAATAAACTGTATATTTTTATAATGTATTATCCTTTTATATCATATTGGATTGAGTTTGCTATTTACTTGGGATTTTTAGATCTAAGTTTATGAGAGAGATAATGATCTATCTTTGTAATAGTTCAAGTTGTGATACCAAAGTAATGCTGACTTAGAACAATAGTTGAGAAGGGTCTTTTTTTTTCTCTTCTTATTTCCTAGGAGTTATATATATACATTATGTATAAAAATTTGACTAAATATACTAAAAATTATTTGAATGTTATTGAAATATTCAGTATTCCTATTAATTTTGTACCTATGTCACTTATCAGTTACAAAAAGATGCTTTAAAATTCCTAAACTTAATTGTAGATTTCTCTATTTATTTTTCTAGTTCTATTTTCTACATAGCTGAAGTTATAATTAGATGCATATATATTTATATTGTTATATCATTATAGTAAATAGATTTTATCATTATGAATTGTCTTAGCACTTTAATAATCATATTGAATTCTTTATAAACTATAACAACTTTCATTTGATCAGTGTACATGGATATCTTTTTTTTATCCTTTTATTTTCAATATTTTAAAGTTAGTATCTATGAGTCCAGTTTAGGGAATATTAGGCACCTAGGGACTACTCTTACCTCTTTTTTTTCCAAGATGAGTTTGCTACTTTTAAATAAAATGTCTCACAAAAAATAAATTTGACTAATTATAAATACTAAAATTTTCAATTAAGAATGATAGCCCTATCTGTTTAAGTGATGAATCACTAAATCCTACACCTGAAACTAATATTACACTGGTTAACTAACTGGAGCTTAAATAAAAACTTGGAAGAAAGAGAATAAAGAAAGAAAATGATAGCCTGAATAGAAGAAGGTAACCACACCTCTGCAGGTAATCATAACAAGGCTATATGGGACACATGGAAGAAAATCTGAAAAAAATCCAAGCAATACAAGAAGAGAGGAAGTTCATTGCAGTATATGGCAAAGAATTTTGAGCACTTTTTTGGAGAAGAAGATGGAAGATAGAAAATCAGAATCAGAACCATACTAGAATAATCATAATTATGCAACTGCTTTCTGCATAGCAAGTTACATATAAATTCCACACCATAGTGTTGGTATAGTCATGCATAAATTGTTAATGAGCCAAACCATATTGATAGGGGTAGGGAAGAAAAGAATTGACATATATTTGGGAAACATTATTTTGAGGGGATAGTATAAGCTGGAGACAAAAAGAACTACATAAGTACCGATGTGATATGCACTGGCATTTATAGAATATAAAATGTATTTACATATTTCTCACAGATGGAAAAAGCACAGCTTAGTTTTTGAAGCATGAGAAACAAATTATAACTGTGGGCAAGGAAAGAAATTGTTGAGGAAAACTCAATGCAAAATTAAGTGATGAAACCAAAACAAAAGGTATCTATCGGATTCGACAAAGGTCACTGATAATATCAGCAGAAGTTGTTTATCAGTTACAAAAAGATGCTTTAAAATTTCAGTACAGGAATAGAGGAGGAGCAGCTGGTTGGCTCAGTCAGTAGAGCATACTGATCATGAGGCTATGAATTCAAACCCCATGTTGCACAGGGCACCTACTTTAAACACAAAAACAAAAACAAAAGCAAAAAACAGGAATGGAGAAGTGCACCTATAGCTGAGGAAAAGTGAGTAAGAGATACTGTGAGGAAACAATGAGGTAAGTCAAAAGGCTCAAAAAGGCTGACTACGAAATGAAGAAGAAAGATGGTATAGAAACTGGAGGATGACAGAGTCAAGGGAAAATTGTGTTCTTTTTAATTAGGGGAGTTCAGTTTTATATATATACATACGTGCGTTTATAAACATATATATATATACATTTATTAAATGGCAGAAAAATGAACAAGTGATGAAGCCAAATCACGAATCACAGAGAAGACAGAAGGGGATGAGGCACAGGTATGGACACAAGTAGAGTGGGGAGTAAAGAACAGATATGGATACTGTTTCTAAATGTTAGAAACAAGTAAGAAGGTGAGGAGGAGGGAAGAAAGTTCTTACGGGATTTCCTCTATTAGTGAAGAAAGGGAAAAGATCATCCACAAAATAAAAAAAGAAAATAGAAAAGTTCCAAGGGTGGTGACAAAAGTTTGAAATACCTGTTGAGAAAATAGAAAATTAAGCTAATAAGGATGAAGGCAAGAATTGTCATGCAATACTGGAGATCCAAGTGAGGCTGAACTAAAAAGTAGCAATCTTCAGGATCATAAAATGTCCTCCTAGTCAGAAAGGATGCAAGAGTAGAAAAAGAGAAAAGTTAATTAAGATAAATGTGGAAGAGATAGAAATGTAGTGTATATGTGTGAATATTTATTGGGTTGTACAATTAGAATTTGTTCACTTAGTGGTTTATAAGTAATATCTCATTATAGAATGAGATTTTAAAAAATAAAATAATGAAAAAGATGAAAATTAAAAAAGGAAAACAGTGAATGAACCATCTCAGGTTCATCAAAGTCTAAATTGGATGGGTACTAATGACTACTGCAGTCAAGATTCCTACCCTCACAATAGCTTTGGAATTCTCTCTCTCAGTACTTCTTGAACTGATTCTAATTCAGTTGCACTGAAGTGGGACTGGAGATTCTACATTTCTAAGAAACTCCCAGATTCTGCTTCTAATATGTGGGTCACTCTGCTTACAGCACTACGGGATACACAAGAATATCTGAGTGAAAAACAACAGTTTGTTAAATAAGTGCTTTTCCTACCCACTAAATGCTATGATTGATTTTTTTTGACTCAAATTTCTTTCAACTAATAGTGACACATTATTTTCCTATAGATATTTGATATACTAGGTATTATGGCTGCAGATCAAAGACAGCAAAAACAGCAGAACTGTGTGCTGTTTAGAAACCGGTGTATAGAGTATTTTCCCTGTATTCCCACAAAAAGTGGTAACTTCTGCCTTTTCCCCCTGCTCTCACTTGTCCCCACCCAGGATGCTACATAGAACGAGGCTAAAACCATTGTTCAAGGGATCCAATTTAGATCACATCATAGATTTATTTCAGCATATAAGATTAATTTTATGAACAATTTATTTTTATAGTACAGTGTTTTTCCATAAACTTGTAAAATAAAAGAGCAAGTCTTCCTTACGAAGACTTCTTTATAAAGACTTACATAGCTGCTCTGCATCTCTGCCATTTCCCTATACTGAAGCTGAGGCTCAAAGACACTGAGGTCCTTTCTATTTTATGTTGTATCTCTTGGATCGATTGGAAAAGTTCTCATTAAACTGAGAGGTGTGCTTTAATTATATGCAGTGTTCTGTTGATTTCAAATTTCAGTGTTTTGGAAATAGGAACTTGCATTTCACTTTGGTTCAGAAAGTACATTTCCTGTTGATTATGAGTTCGTGAACATTCATAGTTCACCTGAAATCCTCGCCAACACAGAGGTAGTTGAAACTGGACTAAAATTTCCTGTGCTTCTTGATGGCAATAGTTTTAGTGAAGAATTTGTTACAAAAACAAATGGCAATTTCAGCAGGTATCTAAGTGTTTAGTAAACATTTTAGTATTACAAAAATATAAAGAAACTATAAAATGTAGAATTGTGTCATTAATTTATTCCACTCATTTTAAAATATGAAAGGTGATATATAGGCATTTAGGATTTAGGAAAATAGTTTTTGGAATCAATAACTTGCAGGGATTGCTTTTGATTTTGGTAACAGTGATTTATAGATTTAGTCATATAAAATAACCATAATACACACCTACATAATGATACCTGGCATTACATGTCTAGAACATTTATTACTCTATTATACATATATTATTTCATTGAGTTCTCTCAATAAAATGAGGTAGATACATGGATTTTTATTTTATAGTCAAGAAACTAAGCCAAAATGTAGCAGCATTAGAATTCAAAACTAGGTTTCTCCTAACCTAAAACTGATACATATTTCATTTTACCATGTCACCCATACAATGAAGATTAGATTCTAAACTGAGAGATTTAAATTCTGTTTAAAAGGGACCTTTAAGAAAAAAGAGGGGAACTTAGAGCATGAGCTACTTAAAATATTTCTCCACTTTTAGAACAAACTGATAGTTGCAAGGTGGGGTGGGGTTATGGGTAAAATAGGTGAAGAGGAAAGGGGGGATACAGGCTTCCAGTTATGAAATGAATTTAAAAATTCTTTTTCTTCAGTTTTGACACGTAAAACTAATGTTTCTCTATTGATTGACATTAGTCACTGCCTGAATATGCTGACTGTTTTCTGCTATAACATATTCAACCCCTACCAGAATATGTAAACCAGCAGGGTTATGTTTTTAATCTTCAATCTACATGATCACTGTGATGTGGTTAGCCAAAAACATGAGACATAGTCACTGATGGCTCAATACTCTGATGACAGTGCAGACTCTGCTACAAAACTGCAGTTGGGGCAATAGAACATAGGATTTAATGAATATATACCTGAACTGCCTTCAACCAGACCTTAAAAAAAAAAAAATCCATGCAAAGTAGCCATAAAAGGAACATCCCAGAAATTTCTATATAAGTTTTGCTTGTCATGGGTTAGCCATTGAAATTGTGCTCTATGGTTAGAATAGTAAATCTCACGAACAGATTTTTCATTCACTTGGGTTTATAAAGAGAAGTGACTTATTTTTGGAAAAAATTTTCATTTTATTTAATACAAATCAGAAAATTAAAAAAAAAAAAGAAAAATATGCTTCCCTTTTTGAAAAGCATATTATTTAGGGTAGAATACTAAAATAAAGAAAAGAATATTCTAAGGAACTTAATGTTTTGAGATACTTTAAACGATCCCATAAAACAGATAACCAGAATTAATTCGAATAAAGTGGCCTAAAATTATATGTGAGAGTCTATTTTTGTCCTCATTTATAGATTGGGTATTATACGTTTTATTTTTCTCTCTAAACTATCTTATGTGTTTTTATTCATATTTAGTTTAGCAAATTATTTAGAAATAATTTAGAAGCAAAATTACTAATATTTTATTTAATCAAAAATGGAGAGAGAAGAGGAAGATGGTGGAAGAGTAAGAGACCTAAATTTCTTTGGGTTCCAAGAACTCAGCTAGCTATCAAACCATTCTGAACACCTACAAACTCAACAGGAGATCAAAGAGAAGAATAGTAGCAATTCTTTGAACAGAAAAGCAACCACTTTCTGGAAGGTAGGATGTGCAGAGAAGTGAATCCAAGGGGATATACAGAAAGACAGAATGTGGGGGGAGGAGCCAGCTCCTCACAAGCCATAGAGCAGTAGAGCACAAAATTGGAACTTTTAGAAGTCTGCTCCACTGAGGGATGTCACTCCATAGGCCAAGTGGGGAGGGAAGGCCTCGTGGGGACAATGTGATCTCAGGTCCCTTGGGATCTCTGAATGACTGTGGGTGCCTGAGTGTGGCAGAGCTCCCAGGTATCATAACAGAGAAGCCGCTACAAAGATGGAGCCGAGGAATGAGCTCTCAGCTCGGGATTGCCGTAAACTATGATGCTTGGCACAGTAGGGCCACTTCTCTTCAAGCAGGAACCGCACAAGTGGCAGATTCGGGGAGACTCACCTTCCTCCTCCAGGAGTGTGCTACAGAAGTCAGTTGGGTTTGGAGACTCCAAATGGGGCTGTGCACCAGAGATAGAAATGCTCAGTCACAGGTCAGATGAACACAGAGTACAGCTGGAGACCAAGGTGACGGGAATGATTCACTGCTTTTCTCTGAGGGTGCACTGAGGAGTGTGGCCCTGAGATCTCAGATCCTCTAGAGCCGGAGATTGGGAGACCACCATTTTCATTCTCCTCCTCCAAAACTGTACAGGAAGTGTTCAGGGAACAAAAACTACCGATAACAAAACCAAGCAGATTACTTAGTGTGGCCCCTGGCGAGACAGTGCAATTCCACCTTGGGCAAAGACACTTGCAAACCACTGCAACAGGCCTCTCCCCCAAAAGATCAACAAGAACATCCAGCCAAGACCAAGTTCACCAATCAATGAGAACTGCAAAACTTCAGAGCTAGGGAAATACAGCACACTGAATTCATGGCTTTTTCCCCACGATTCTTTAGTCTTTCAAAGTTAAATTTTTTTAATTTAATTTTTTTCTTATTCTTTTTAAAAATTTTTTCACTTTCCTATTTTAACCTTTTCTAACCATTTTATCTTATCAATACCTTTTTAAAAATCTTTTCTGATTTTCATTGTTATATTCTACACCCCCCCCCTTAAGTTTTTCTTTCTTTAAATTTTGGAGTACAGGTTCTACTAACAGATGAAAATATACCCTAAATTTAGCATATGGCTTTGTTCTAGTCTCTAGCCTGATCACATTCTCTCCTTTTTTTTTTCTTTTTTCAATCAACTTTTTATCAAGTCCTTTTTAAGAATCTTTTTTGATTTTCATCTTTATAGTCATATTCCATCCCTCTAACATGTTTACCCCTATTTTTGTATATATGTTTTTCTTTCTTTAAAACTTTGGGAGGCAGTTTCTTCTAATAGACCAAAATACACCCAAAATCAGGTGTGTGGCTCTGTTTTATTCACCAATATGTGTGTGTGTATTTTTTTTCTCTTTCTTCTCCCCCTAGTTTTGGGTTTCTTCAGATTTGGTTACTGTATATTTTTCTGGGGTCGTTGCTACCCTTTTAGTATTTTGTTCTCTCATTCATCTATTCTTCTCTAGATAAAATGACAAGGTGGAAAAACTCAACTCAAAAAAAATAATAAGAGGTAGTACCAACGACTAGGGACCTAATCAATACAGACATTAGTAAGATGTCAGAACTAGAGTTCAGAATGATGATTATAAAGATGCTAGCTGGGCTTATAAAAAAAAAACATAGGGAAAAAACCATACTAGAGAATCCTTTTCCAGAGAAATAAATCCCTTTCTGGAGAAATAAAAGAGCTAAAATCTAACAAAGTTGAAATAAAAAAAGCTGTTAATGAAGTGCAATAAAAAATGGAGGCTCTTACTGCCAGAATAAATGAGGCAGAATAGAGAATTAGTGGTATAGAAGACCAAATGATGGAGTATAAAGAAGCTGAGAAAAAGAGAGATAAACAACTACTGGATCACAAAGGGAGAATTTGAAAGATAAGTGGTACCATAAGACAAATGATATTAGAATAATATCATTATTATGGGATAATAATATCCCATAATTATTATGGGTATTATTATGGATAAGAGTGGGGCAGAAGATATATTGGAGCAAATTATAGCAGAGAATTTCCCTCATTTGGCAAAGGGAAGAAGCATCAAAATTTAAGAGGCACAGAGAACCGCTCTCAATATCAATAAAAGCAGGTCAATACCCTGTCATCTAATAGTAAAATTTACAGATCTCAGAGACAAAAAAAATTCCTGAAAGCAGCTTGGGACAAGAGGTCGGTAATATATGCCATAAAGAACTTATCAAACTCAACACGCAAAGAACAAATAATCCAATCAAGAAATGGGCAGAAGACATGAACAGACATTTCTGCAAAGAAGATATCCAAATGGCCAACAGACACATGAAAGAGTGCTCAACATCACTCGGGATCAAGGAGATGCAAATCAAAACCACAGTGAGAGACCACCTCACACCAGTCAGAATGGATAAATTAACCAGTTAGGAAATGACAAATGGAATATGACTGTAAAGATGAAAATCAATGAGGTGAGGTGAGGTGAGGTGAGGCGTGGGTGATATGAAGAAAGGGGAACCCTCCTACATTGTTGGTGGGAATGAAAGCTAGTGCAGCCACTCTGGAAAAACAGTATGGAGGTTCCTTAAAAAGTTGAAAATAGAGCTACCCTATGACCCAGTAATTGCACTACTGGGTATCTACCCTAAAAATACAAATGTAGTGATCCAAAGGGACACATGCACACAAATGTTTATAGCAGCAATGTCCACCATAGCCAAACTATGGAAAGAGCCTAGATGTTCACCAACAGATTGAATGGATAAAGATGTGGTATACACACACACACACACACACACACACACACACAATGGAATACTATGCAGCCATCAAAAACCCTCTGAAATCTTGCCATTTGCAATGACGTGGATAGAACTAGAGGGTGTTATGCTAAGTGAAATAAGTCAATCAGGGAAAGAGAACTATCATATGTTCTCTCTGATATGAGGAATTTAAAAGGCAGTGTGTGTGGGGGGTCATAGGGAGAAAGGAGGGAAAATGAAACAAGATGGGACTACTCTCTCTTTGGGAGAGAGACAAGCCATAAGAGACTCTTAATCTCAGGAAACAAACTGAGGGTTGCTGGAGGAGAGACAGGTGGGAGGGATAGGGTGGCTGGTGATGGACATTGGGGAGGGTATGTGCTATGGTGAGTGCTGTGAATTGTGTAAGACTGATGATTCACTGACCTGTATCCCTGAAACAAATAATACATTATATGTTAATAAAATCTAGGATGTAAAAAAAAATGAAATACATCCTTGCATTGCAAAAATGTACTTGTTAAAGTCTATCTTCTACCTTTCTTTTCAAAAGCAATACCCAATATCTATCTACTTAGTTACTTTACTGGCTTTAACCTCCAGTTACTCTGTGGTATTCCATAGAGTTAACAGTATACAACTCTGGATTGTTAAAGTGTTAATGGATTAATTCATCATTGCTCTTTTACTACCTTAGCTTTTTGTTTACTGAATTTATGTTCAAACTTTTACTAAATATGAGGCTAGGTTCATAAATTATCTGTACCTAGTTGCTGAGCAAACTTGATTTTGATTGTTTTTTTTTTTAAAGATTTTATGTATTTGACAGAGAGAAACACAGCAAGAGAGGGAACACAAGCAGAGGGAATGGTAGTGGGAGAAGCAGGCTTCCTGTCGAGCAAGGAGCCCGATTCAGGGTTCAATCCCAGGACTCTAGGATCATGACCTGAGCCGAAGGCAGACGCTTAATGACTGAGCCACCCAGGCGCCCCTTGATTTTGATTGTTGATAAAGAATAGTAATTGGTCAGCTATATGTCCAAGTCAACTTTGGATACTCATGTAAATTTGCATAGGGAAAATAGAAAATAGCAAAGAATCCACTTTATTGAAATTGGGAAGTCTTCTAGGACAGGAATAGGATGAAGATCCACTGTTGAGCCAAATAGGAACCTGTATATTAAAAACCGAGGTAGCATATAGTTTATTAAAGTAAACATAAGAGGAAAGCAAAAAATGATAAAAAAAAAAAGAATCAAGAAAAAAATAAAAACCTAAAGACATTGAATCCAGTTAAAATAAACAAAACTTGGTAGTAAATTAGCATCTGCAATGATAAGAATGTAATTGTTCCTAAGATTTCATTTGAGAGATAAAGAAAATGAGAGTGAGAGAGAGAGAATGAGCAGGGGGAGGGAAGAAGGAGAGGGAGAAGAAGATTGCCCTCAGAGCAGGGAGCCAGACATAGGGCTCAATCCTGGGACCCCAGGATCATGACCTGAGCCTAAGGCAGACACTTAACTGACTGAGCCACGCAGAAGGCCCAGGAATATAATTTTTTAACAAAATAATTTCTTAAAGACACTCTCTATAGGATTAAAATCTTTTGAGATATGGTTCTCTTAACTACTTTCCTGGCAAACAACTGAGAGAAAGCCCATATGCTGGAACTAGAGACATAAGCCTCACACAGGACACACAGGAAACAAGTATATTTTCCATATTTGGTAAAACAAAAAGCTATAGAATTAAAAACGGGAAATAGCTTTCTCTCCAGATTTAGCAAATATTCTAAGCCACTACACCAGTTAGGTTTCCTGGACCATGAGTTGTACCTCCTTAAAGACAAGTGGTACAGAATTGCTTCAGATGCTTAAGAGCCTCCCCTTCCTTCAGTTAACACATCTCTAACTTTTGACCATCAGTGACAGCCACAGATCTGGATTGTTGTCTACAGGAAACCAAAAGCCCTGGTATAGCAAGACTAGAAATAAAGATAATTTTTTTGCATTGCTAACAGATGAAGAAGCAAATGTTAGTAAAAATATGGAAGTCTGAAAATGATTGCAAGGGTGAAGTTATCTGCTTTTCTGTTCTTAATACAAGACTTTAGTTAACAAATATTTGTTGAGTGTATAACTTGTGCTAGGCACAGTTTTTTTGGTGCTGAGAATTCAGCAGTGAACAAAAGAGGCAAATCCCTGCATTCATGGTGCTTATATTCTGTTGGACTTACCTTACTTTGGCTCTGCTTTATTCAAGGCTGAAGTTATCAAGTTTTTTTTTTTTAAGATATATATTTCACATGCCATTCAAGTCACCTATGTAAAATGGATAATTCAATAGTTTTCAATGTATTTACAGATTTTTGCAACCAATGGCCAGCCAAATTTTAAAACATTATCACCCTGCCCCTCCAAAGTCATGTCATATCCCTTAGCAGACACCGCCTTTCCCTCTCCATTTGCCTAGCTCCAGGCACCTAGTAATATAATTTATGTCTATACTGATTTGCCATTTTTGGATGTCTCATATAAATGAAATATACATTATGTGGTCACTTGCAACTGGCTTTTTTAATCAGTCTTTAAATGTTTGCAAGATTCATACATATTGTAGCATGGGTCAGTACCTCATTCCTGTTTGAAGCTATCTACTTTTAGTTGTTTATTTAAAATGAGACTTGTCCTAGTTTATGTCCTTTTTAGACTTGTCCATACTCCATAGAAAATTTCAGTTCTGATTGAACATAAAGCTTTAAATGAAACGGCTTAATTTTGAAATAGAAAATATTTGGAGAGCATCCAGTTAAATAAGAGATAAGTAGATAGAGAACCACAAAATAAAGTAGTTTGCTGAAGTTATCATAGCAAGATAAGACTAGAACCTACCTCCTTACATCCTGGCTTGACTATTTTTTTTCTCAATTAATTTTATTTTATTTTTTCAGTGTTCCAAGATTCATTGTTCATGTACCACACTCAGCGCTCCATGCAATAGTGCCCTCCTCAATACCCCCACCAGGCTCACCCAACCCACCACCCCTCTCTCCTCCAAAACCCTCAGTTTGTTGCTCATAGTCCACAGTCTCTCATGCTTCATCTCCCCTTCTGATTTCCCCCAACTCACTCTTCCTTTCTTTCTCACAACGTCCTCCATGTTTTTCCTTATGCTCCACATTTAAGTGAAACCATATGATAATTGACTTTCTCTACTTGACTTATTTCACTCAACATAATCTCTTCCAGTCCCATCCATGTTGATACAAAAGTTGGGTATTCATCCTTTCCAATGGAGACATAATATTCCATTGTATATATGGACTGTATCTTCT
>CM053606.1:75939636-75962995 GCA_028646535.1 Procyon lotor | reverse complement strand
AATGTACCCAAGCACAAATATGATCAATGTGTGACGTAACACCAGACAAGCCAAAAGTAAGTGATGCACAAGGAAATGTGGTTCAACCTTCTCCGTCCTTGTCCAGCTGTCAGTCTCTGGTGTCAGCCACTTTATTTTAGTTGAGAGGGAAATAGGAAATTAGAGCAAGTGAACACACACGTTTGTTCAAAAAAGAAGACTCTGAAACAGGATGTACATGCTGTGGTTAATAACAGCAAAACACCCCTAGATTTACAATTCCTGCCCAGACTAACTCACATTCCTATCTGAACAGCCTATTTGGAATGTCTCATACTAGTAACCCTGCAGGCAGAAGTGATGGGCACTGACAGAAGAATGGCTTCCACATGCTTTCAATATGGTGGAAGTTTTAGGTGACAGATTAATTCCATTGGCCACCCCCATGATTTGGGAGGAGCACCAAAGTAGATACACTTTCCACAGATGTATGTTTGTGTTGTAGGGAAAAAAGTTCAAATAACAAAACTGAAATGCTGTGGTAATAAATCAATGAAGCACATTCAGTAGCATGTGTGAAAAAATCCAAAGAAGTGAGGCAAGAATAAATGACAAACACACAACTGAGCTACAGTGTAAAAAAGAAATCCTTAGCTAAAGGACTAATCTTTCCTTGTTGCAAAAAGCAACTAGCCCTCAAGCACAAAATGGCATCGTTATAGTTATGTACTCTCCAACATAGGGAAAATAAATGCTCAGATGATGTTTCTCAAATCAAGCATACACTAGAAACCCTAAAATAGTAACATACAGTGAAAATGCAGCAAATCTGGGGCATTGGGCTTACATTACATTATTCCACTTTGTAGAAACAAGATGATAAATAATGTAAAATACTTAATGTAAAATATTTTAATATTGTAAAATATTAACATAAAATATTTAGCCTAATGAATCCATCTACATTTCAAACTACATGCTGCCTGAATTCTTCAGCCACAGAAATTGGTTTGACTAAAATTAAATCTTTAAAGTAAGGAAAGGTTGGCTGGTTGACCCTGTTTCAGATCCCCTCTCTTCCTGAGGTTCAGGGAGCTTAGGTAACATGCCCAAGATTTCAAAAACAGAAATCTGAAGGTCTAGCACGAGAATTCAGAATTTTTACTACAAATTCCATGTCCTTTATCCCATCTCACATATTCCGAAAGTTATGATTCAAACCCAATTCAGCCACTGGCCATACTAGAGTAAATCAAAACAGTTTTAGGATTCTCCCACTAATCCCTCAGTATTCACTAGAATCAGGATGGTCAGACTATTGATCTTATTTATGATTGGTCTCCAAATTCCTACATTGGCACATAGGCAAGCTGAAGTCATCTTAAATTTCATGTATTTGCTTATTCCTATAATGAAAGTGTATTAAATCTACTATGGACCAAAAAATCAAAGTGAGCACATCATGCGTTTTCTCTCAAAGTGTTCATAGACCAGAGCAGAGACAGAAAATAAAATGAACAATTATAGTTAATACACTAATATATAAATATTTTTTTTAAAAAAGATAAAATTCTAAATAAAACTAATAAAACTAATATCTAATGTCTGGCAGAAAAAGAGTAGCCAGTGAAGGTCACTGCGAGGAAGCACAGGAGAAAGTGCAGAGATGAAGCTTAGGCAGGGCCAGTCAGCATCTCTTTCTGTTTCCCTTTTGCCCTCCATAAAAGAGGAAAGTTTGGAAATTGAGTGGGTGTGCAGCTTCAATATGTTAATATATATCCAGTTCCTTACAAGTGATTCATACTATATTTTTAATTATACTATTCTTATTCTATGAAATAATGTCCCCATGATTAACAAAATTGGGAAATTATATTTGGGATAATACTTAGACATTTCCCCCATTTTAACTAAATTATATTTAGCAAATCAAACTATCAGTGTATTATACTAAAGATAGTATATATGTATATTTAAATGTATAACCCAGACTATCCTTAAATAACAATCCGATTCTTTCTTAAATAGATCTTAATGGATTCTAAAAATAAATTTTCAAGGTTTTGTGTTAATACTTCTGAATACTTCTTAGTGGGATAAAAACCTGAATATTATGCATATTACTGGAATGTATAGTCTGTCCACTATTCTAGTATTACACATTAATATAGCAGCTTAAGAGTATCAACCAGTGGTTCTGTGCAATGAAAGAGGAGGATAGTGGAGATTTAGACTCTATTTCCATTTCTGTTAAAAGCTTGCCTATAATCATGGCTAATTCTTGATTCAGGGCCAAATTTATTCAACAAGTGATAGCTGGATGCAAGGCATTAGGATAGACATTGTAACAGTCTGAAGGGTGATGAGTTGTGGAATCATCATTTAAGAATTTGGCAGTATCGCAGGGAAGATAAGATTAGCATAAAAATAACACAGGCTATACATTAAGTGTAATAAATCTGTACAAGTAAAATTTCATGAGAACTTTTTAGGGGAACTGACTTCCAGCACTGGATACCAGGAAAAGCATGTTAGAGTAGAAAATGAAAACACTTCTCTTTACTGCTGAGACATATTGCTGGACCATTTCTTTTTTCAAAGATTTTATTTATTTATTTGACAGAGAGGAAGATCACAAGTAGGCAAAGAGGCAGGCAGAGAGAGAGGAGGTAGCAGGCTCCCTGCTGAGCAGAGAGCCGGATGTGGGGCTCGATCCCAGGACCCTGAGATCATGACCTGAGCCGAAGGCAGAGGCTTTAACCCACTGAGCCACCCAGGCGCCCCTGCTGGACCATTTTCTAGGGATAGAGTTTTAGGTAGTGTTACAGAGAGTAGACTACAATTGTTATTTTCAACTTCAATAACTATGAAATTGTAGGGATCACTATAAAATGTATTTTTGTTTTTTGAGCTTTTAGGAAGCACTGAACAGTGAATGTCAGAAGTCATTAGATAGTGTAGATTTCATATGCATTCAAATATGTACCCTCCAATATACCTTAGTATTTCATATTTACCAGCCTATAATTTTTGACCTAAGTATATATATTTTCAAATTACAGCTTGTAAAATAACCCTTTACTTATTTAAGACAAAATTATGATACTCCAACTAGCTATATCCTAGACCAAATTTTTCTGCCATTTTTGCCACTTGAAAATAAAGCAGCCACCTTTTCAGTACTGAAAGAATACTTTCTTTTAAAGCCATAAAGCTGTATTAATAGAATCCCAAACATTCCATAGTGGTGGCTCAACATGCTAAAATGTGAGTTCAGAAAGCCCATTTTGATCTAAATTGTTTACACTGATTTTCAGCAGGGGACACTGAACAAGGGTCCACAGTTCAGTTCTTGAAACTGTGGTCTAGGTAGTGAACCACAGGGAGGTTGACTGGCAACTCTCAGAATGCCAAGGAGACAGGGCAAAGGGTTGTTCCTGACATTTTTCAAATGACTTTCTAAACAGAACTCTTCTATTACAGTTTTTGAAAGGGGGTTTCAGTAGTTACAGAGCAAGATTCAGAGGTGAGGAAGTTGCTATTAACATGGTGGAGAACTGCATTTGGTGGGTAGGATCAAGAATGAGAAGGTGAGAGGGGGAAAAGGAGACCAGGAGAAAAGAAAGCCATACACTAGTGATAAAAATGATAAATGGTATTTTTTTTTATCAAAGTGTCTCATGTGATAGTTTGTGCAAAAAATCCAATAAACATTGGGTTTTCTAAGATAGAAAAGAAAAATATGTCATTAACCCAAATATTCACTTTTACCTATGTAACCAGAACAGGGCAGTCATATTTAACAAAAGAGTGCAGGTACACATTTAGATAGCATGACAACAGTCCCTGGAAAATCTATTAGTTACCCTTCCATAACACTTTATTTTCCTAGATTAGCAAATAGTCTTGAGTTGCAAATTTCATGAGAATTTCATTGTGCTTTCAGAAACACATTTGGATTGAAATGACTTTCTTACAGAAATTAGTGATTTTTTTGAGGAGGCAGTCATGCAGAAATCTGCCCCCTTTGTAGAAATTATTTCTCTCTCTTACCAGAAGGGAAATTCCTGTAGAGAAGACCCTGCACTTCATCAGTTTTGATACCTGAAATTTACCACAATATTCAACACATAATAAATATTCATCAAGTTGGACGAATGGAATTGCCATGTCCGTACAGGATCAGAAACTACTTTCATTTAACAGCCCGCAGTCACAGACATGGGACTCAACTCCTTGTCTGGAATGGAGAACTGTAACTTACATAGATTCTTTTTGGGTGCTTTCCTGATCAATGTCTTTCTTCATAGTTATATCACAAATTATGAAGCTCAGCTGGAGAAAAATCACAAATGAAACATCTTCTCTGCTAATTCAACCATGGCAATTCAAACATGCAATTGAGTTTTGGAAACCAAAGCTTTTTCATCCACCTGATTGACACCAAATTATCAGTTGACAGACTCATTACTACATGGTTATCAACTTACTCAAGCAAATGAAAAGTTCATGAATACCTAGCAGTCATGGCAGATGTTAACAGAATTTGGCAGAGAGATTTAAAACATATTATGTACAATTTTTTCATTTCTTATTACAACTTTTCACTTTACTGATATGAACTGCAGGAATTGTCATGGTTTTCTCCCTTTGTTGTTTAGATCAGTATTCACTGCAAAATAGTTCACTGCTTTCACTCCTTGCCAATTTTGATAAGGTGCAAATATTTATTTGGCATAAGTGAAGTAGAGCAGCATGAATATTTTTATACAATTTCTGCCTAGAAATGGAATTACCAAATAGGCAAAACATAAATTAGAATAATATCATAAAGGTATTCTATACTGAATTTTTAATAGGCAACCCATATCTTGGTAGTCTCTACTGTTAGGAAGAAATGGATATTATTCTTGCCATTTTAAAGTCAATGTTTAAAGACATTTGTTTAACTAAATCTAACTTAAGACAATGTTTAACTAAATCTAATCAGGAGAAAAAAGTGTATTTTTTTCTACATTATTTTGCTGCTTTTTCCTCTCTGATTTTCTACATATTTGCACGATCTTTGCTTGAGACAGGCGAGGTGAAAGGGTTGAGGATGGAGCAAAGGAACCAGGGTTTGAATACACTGCAACATTGATGCAATAAATACTTCAGATTCCCCAGTGTGAGTCAGACACAGGGGATATAGCTTTGAATAAAAATTGTCTTCATCACTTACAGTTTTCAGTAAATTAAAAAAAATACTTCCTGTCAAATTTCTTACATTCAAATTCTCATATTATCTCTCAAAGACCAGTGTAACCAAGATCAAAGAGATAATGTGTTTTCCATGGATACGATATTTCAAAATTGATACCTTTTAGTGACTAGCAATCCTATTTAATAAAAGGGGCTTAAAAACTAAAACTAAGGTTGTAATATTGGGTCCTTGAATTTAAAAGTAATTCTATAAAAAAAGAAAACACTGTCTTTCTACAAAAACTGAGATTTAAGTTAAATTTCTAGAAGTATATATTTCCATTTTCACTGAGTGAAAACCAAATAAAACTAATGAAAATGCATTATTGTTTTTAGAAGAACTAGTAATCAGGTAGTCCTGAATGTAGCTCTAATTGGTATTTATGACATTTTATATTTTCACTTCTAATTTTATAGCCATTTATTATGTAATTAGGTACACCAGTAATGAGCCTTTTTTAATATTTCCTAAATTAACAAGTCTGTATTATTTTCTACCACTGTAGCAGGCAGGCCAGATGATAAATATCTCACCCACCCCCAATCTTCCTCCTGGTGTTCATAACTTTGTGGGATCCCATCCCCTTTAGTGTGGATAGGACCTGTGACTGCTTCTAACCAAATGAACCTGCAAAGCTTCATGCAAAAACCTCAGTTTTCATACAAAACCTGAAAGTCATTCCTGTGATTATGTTATACTATATAAGACTCTCTTGATAGCAGACACTCTAGAAACTCTCCTTGCTTCCTTGATGAAGTCAGACAGTGCTCACCTGCGAGGAACTTTAGGTGGCCTTTAGGAACTGCAGGAAGCCTGCGGTTGCTGAAGAGGGGTTTCCCGCTGACAATGAGGAAGAAGCCCAGCTGGTGCTACAACAGTAGGAAGTACATGTACCCCAGTGTTCATAGCAGCAATGTCCACAATAGCCAAACTGTGGAAGGAGCCAGGATGTCCTTCAACAGATGAATGGATAAAGAAGACGTGGTACATATATACAATGGAATATCATTCAGCCATAAAGAAGGATGAATACCCACCCACCATTCGCATCAATACGGATGAAACTAGAAGGGATTATGCTAAGTAAAGTAAGTCAGGCAGAGAAAGACAATTATCATATGGTTTCACTCATATGTGGAACATAAGCAATATCATGGAAGGCCACTGGGGAAGGGAGGAAAATCTGAAGAGGGAGAAATCTGAAAGGGAGACAAACCATGAGAGACTATGGATCCCAGGAAACAAACTGAGGATTTCAGAGGGGAAGAGGGTGGGGGGAGAGGGTAAAAGAGTGATTGGTATTAAGGAGGGCACGTGTTGTGATGAGCACTGGGTGTTATCTGTAACTAAAGAATCACTGAATATGACATCAAAAACTAACGATGTACTACACAGTGGCTAACTGAACATAATTAAAAAAATAGGAAGTGAATTACAAGAGCAACCTGAATGAGCTTGGAAGCAGATTCTTCCCATAAAGCTTCAAAATGAAATTCTGGACCATAGTCTTGTGAAATCTGAAACAGAAGACCCAGCGAAGCTGTGTCTGGACTATTGACTCATAGAAATTTTGAGATAACAGATGTGGGCTGTTTTAAACAGCTAAGTGTGTGGCAATTTGATATGCAGCAATGGATACCTAATACAACAACTATTCTTCAACTCTTGAAGTCTAAATAAATATAGTAATTTCTATAGATAAACCAATAATTCATTTTTGCATTCAGCAAATATTTTTAGTGCCAGATACTCTTCTAGTTACTAGGAACATGTTAAAAAAAAAAAAAAGATACAATTCATATGCTCTAATGGAGGATATTTCAATGATATTTAAAAGTTACCATAGAGGGGCGCCTGGGTGGCTCATGATCTCAGGGTCCTGGGATCAAGCCCTGCAGCGGGCTCTCTCCTCAGCAGGGAGTCTGCTTCCCACTTTCCCTCCGCCTGCCTCTCTGCCTACTTCTGATCTCTCTCTCTCTCTGTCAAATAAATAAATAAAATCTTTAAATAAAAAAAAAAGTTACCATAGAATAGCTACATAATTACAGTTGTTTTAAGTGAATAACAAATGATCAGATGTTTTCGTGGGAATTAGGCAAAATTCCCTCAATGGTATGCTATTAGACATTCAACAATAGGCTTTTGCCAGCAGGAAGGGGAGTGAGTCTTGATTTGTAGCATTTGCCTGTTTTGGGGTTTTTTTGTTTTTTGTTTTTTTTTGCTACAAATACCACCACCATGGTTGACTTTAAGATACCAAAGCAATATCGTTGAACATGGAGTTGATAAAAAATGAAAATAATCAACTTCTGCAACTTGGTACAGGCAAGTCTCCCCCACATCACTGGGGTGCCTAAAAAAGTGACAGTTAAACTGTTTATCAAAGAATGAATCTGATTTAATTAACAATGATGGGAATAAAGAACAGTCTAGAAGAGCAGTCTGTTTATAAAAGGTCTTCAACCTGGAAGAGTTTCCTTATTTGAAGAACTGAAAGAAGAATGTAGATAGAGCTTAAATAATAAGGAGACGGAAATTCAAGAGGAGAGAATGTAGAATCCGAAAGAGATCAGACTATTCAGACTGCCAAACATTATTCTAGGCTCTGGGGATACTAGAGTAAACCAGAGATACAGTCTCTATCTCATGGTGTTCACAGGGCCCTTTATGCAATGTTAAGAATTTAGAGTTTGGCCTAACACAAAAGGAAATCACTCAATTATTGGCAGGAATATAACAATTTGTATTTTTCAAAGACAGCTGTTCTTTGGGTAAATTCATTTTAAAAGCATATGAATATGTGGGGAGAAATAAGTTCAGACAATATTAGTCACCTGTGTTTCAATTCTTTATTCTATAAAATAAAAATAACAGTACCTTCATCATAGTTATTTGAGATTAATTAAATATATATAAATTGTCTGAAGGTAGTCAGCACATAGCAAGCACTCAAAAAATGTCAACTACTTTTTATACTGCTTTTCTTCTTTTTCTTTTATTTTGTCTTATTGTTATATAAAATACAAGAAGATGTCTGTGATGGAGATGCAGATTTGAAAGAGGCCATCATATGCCTGGTGTTTAAAGTCATAGAAGACAGTATTGCTAGGGAAACAATGGTGAATGAGAAGAGAAAGAGGGTGGGCCAGGTCAAAGTCATGTAGAGCTTCAAAATTTGAAGATTGACTAGAAGTGAAGGAACCTTCTTCCTTTGGCAGTAAACTTATGTCATAAAATATGGAAATGACAGGTTCTGTCTACAGAACTATGTTGAGCTCACACCTGGATTATGGACTCGTTTCTAAGGTCATCATTATTAGAAGTATGTAGAAAATCTGGATAGAGTTCAGAAAGAAGTAATGAAAATGATTAAAGACTTGAGGTTGATGGATTTATGAGGAAATATTAAAAACCAGAATGTGCTTCAATAAAGACTATGGGGAGAATGAGGCTAATTAATTTCCTAGAATTTTTAAAAAAGAGTAATCATGGAGGAAAAAATAATTATTTTTTTCAGATTGGGCAAAGAAAAAGAAAAAATATATATATCAGACTATTAGCCCAAATATTAGAAGAGGAAACTCTAACATTGAGAATATTCATTTTGTGGAAAAAGTTTTCAAGGAAACTGGTAAGAAATTACATTTTGAGACATAAAAAAAAAACTTGAAAAAAATTTTAAATTGAGTTCTATATAACATTTCTGTGTGGGTAAAATAACACATATATAATCTCTAAAACTCTGTTGTCTTTATCTCCAAATAACAGAATTTCCATGGGGACAGAAATTTGGTCTTTTTTTTTTTTTAAAGATTTTATTTGTCAGCGAGAGAGAGAGAGAGAGAGAGAGAACACACAAGCAGGCAGAGAGGCAGGAAGAGGCAGAGGGTGAAGCAGGCTCCCCGCTGAGCAAGGAGCCTGATGTGGGACTCGACCCCGGGATCCTGGGATCAAGACCTGAGCCTAAGGCAGCTGCTTAACCAACTGAGCCACCCAGGCGTCCCAGATTTGGTCTTTTTTATTCATGTATCATCAATCCCTGGAACAGTGCTTGCCAGAACAAATTAGATCACAGTTGAAACAATTGTAGGTTTTCATCTTAATAGGAATTACTAGTGTTTTTCAATATTAATTCCCCACATATTAATACAATATTATTATCAAAATATCTCAGAAATTTAGTCATAGTAGAGAGAAAAATGCAATAAAATATTATAAAGCAATTTCTTATTTTAAAATATTACCTATATAAAGCAGTATGATTTTAGGGTATATTGTAACTCTTTATTATCCCCAGAAATGATTAGAGAGCAATACTGAGAAGATAAAAATGTAAAATAAAATATTTACTGTTTATTCCGATGGTTCTCAAATGAACAAATGCCAAAATTACTTGCCAAACTTAACTCAGACTGGGTTCAAATTTCTTATAATTTGATATAACTAATCAGCTCTAATCAGACTCTAATTGAACTGGATTATGTCAACAATTTTATCATAGGGTTCTTTATGTCTGACTTTCAGTCTGAATAAATTAGTTATTTTTCCAGTTACTACCTTGATTTCATGTTTTTAATGTTGGCATTTCAATAAATAAAATGACTGCAAAATTGACAAAATTTCCAAAGTCATTATATGATCAAAATTTGTAAAACCAACTTTAGGGAATGGATTTTATTGCACGGCAGTTCATTTTATAATAATGAACATAATATAGAAAGTAAAGATTTTATGACTATTTGTAGAAGTGCTGACAATACTGACTCCATCTTTGCACCCTCCATTTTGTTCACGCCCTCTCAATGACCTCCCTCAAGGCTATGTGTTCCAGACCTCTTGGACATTAATATATCCCCTGACCAGAATGCAGGAAAGTTTGTCTGATCTTCCCTGGGTGGTACACAGAATGTGCCTGTTAGATAACTAGTAGAGATGACTGGTGCACAGGTGACACCACTTCAGATAACTACCCTTTGTCCTCATTACAAAGCCCCTCACTCTATAAAACCTGTGGATTAAGGTCTGGAAAATAGGTGTGTCATGGATAGCCTGTTCATCTGATTTCCTCTTGTCAGTCAGTTACCCTGAATAAAACTCTATAAATGGTATTGGCCTGCTTCTCTTTTCAGTCTGAAAGTAACTTCTCAGTCTGGAGGATACTTTACAGAACCCCCTCTACCTTATAATAATAAACTAGTAATAAAAGCCATAAATAAAAGACTAAAACAATACTCATAGCAATGACATTAGTAAAGATCCTGTAGAAAGAGTAGATAGATTAGAAACTGTGTTGAGTTTCTTCCTGATAATGGGAAATAACTAAGATAGCATCTTTAGTGAATTCATCACCAAAAATGTCTTGGAAATATGAATCATCTTCTATTAATGCACTAAATTATGTACAAATCTCAAAGCTGCTAAAGCAGAATTAGTAAGGCAATGATAAAGTAGATGGACCATTAACCCTGACTTTAGGAAAACTCTGTCACCAATTGCATGTGTCACTTTAAACTAATTTATAGAACATCAGAGAAGGAAGAATTCAGTAGAACAATGACCTCAAAAGTTTGCATTGGGGTTTGCCATGGATGTGTTATCCAGGGCCTAAATGAAAATTTGTGCTTAGCACAGATTTGATACGGGTCTAAGAATTAAGTAGAGATACAAAAGATCATGAAGGGCTGAGAAATGTTGAACATCTTGTCCTGCCAGATGGGAGACACATTGCTGAGCACTATGGGCATTCAGTCAAGAGCCAAGAAATACTTTTTGTCATTAGGATTAAAGATACACCCTAGAGTAGGGTTTGCATTCTAATACTAAAATTCAAGATTGAAATAACAGTAACCTAATAAATACTAAAATAAAATTTGATACAATCAGAATAATCTACAATAATTTAACTGCCAATGGGATAAAAATCAACACTAATTAGAAAAAGAAAAAACCACTATAATCCTCCAATGTATCATCTATGATGTTCAAGCTACAATAAAAAATAGTAGATATACTAAGAAACATAAAAACATAAGCCATAATTGAGATATTTAAAAAAAAAGCACACTATAGAAATAGACTAGATGAGCTATATGTTGGAATTAACAGTCAGTATATATTCTCTCTATAAATATATACATGAACAAAATGAAAATGGTAGAAGTGCAAAGTACAGTATCTATTAAAAATATTGGAAGAGTTTAAAAATGGATTTAAGAGTATAGAACAAAGGGTTAGTAGTACAGTTGAAAAACAATTACCAAATCTAATTGATACAGAGAAAAAGAGCCTTAGTGATCTTGATGACAATATCAAGTAGTCTAGAAGACAATATCAAGTAGTCTAGTATACATGTCTCTATAGTCTAGAGACAATTGGAGTCTCAGGAGGAATGCTGAGAGAGAATGGGGTAGTTCTTTATTTTCTCTCAGCAATGTTTTGTAGTTGTCATTATAGTGTTGGCACTTTGATCTGATCTTTAAATACATTCTTGTGCTAAGGCAAATTAACTTTTAAATTATGTTTCTTCAATTGCTTGCTCCTAATATATGAAAGCAAAATTAATTTTGATACTGTTCCTTTTTTCTATGACCTTGATGAAATCAATTATTATTTCTAATACATTGGTTCTAGTAGATACCATTTGTTTTCTACATAAGTAATCATACCATCCATAATTAAAGTGAGAAATATCTCTTCCTTTCCAATCTAGTTATGGGTACAAAAACTCGACTTTACTTACTTTTAAAAGGGAAGACATCAATATTTCACAATTAAGCATGGTGTTTCTGTAGATTTTTCATAGATGAGCTTTATTAGAATAAAAAAATTTTCTACGTCATTTTCTTATATTTTAAATTTTAAATTAGTGTTAAATTTGTTAAGTGCATTTATAGCAATTATTAAGATACCCATATAATTTTATGTTGTTACTATGAGAAATTAAGTTTGAAATGTTAAACAAACCTTGCATTTGTAGGATAATGCTCATTTGATAAAAATGTATTATGATTTTATATTTTCCTGAAGTTAATAATATATAGAAGATTTATTATGCTTGTATTCATAAGGGATGATTCTTTTGTGTAGATCTAAATTTATATGATGGATATCATTTCTTTTCATCATAAAGAACTTCTGTAGCATTCCTTTTTTGTGTGTGGCAGATATTTCTTCCTTTTTGAACTGTGTTATTATTTTTTATTCTTGAAGTATAGGTGACATACAATATTATATTAGTTTCAGGAGTACAACACAGTGATTCTATAACTCAGTGCTCACCATGATGAGCATTGTCGTCCTACCATGTTACTACAATATTATTGACTATATTCCCTATGCTATACTTTTCATCTTTGTGACACTATTTTATAAAAGAAGTTTGTACCTCTTAATCTCCTTCCTTATATAGTATTTCTTATATTCAGATCTGCCAAAGACAAATTCTCTGAGATATTCTTCACCAGAAAATGAGATACCAGTACATACACAACAGTTAAGTTAAAATTTAAGAAAAACAAGAGCAACAACAAAAAACTGAGAAGACCACGTGTTGGTGAAAATATAAGATTTGAAATTCTTACACATTGCTGCAGGACTATAAATTTTATACTTTGGAAAATCTTTGACAGTTTCTTATAACCTTAGACATATGTACATATTATAACCTAGCAATTTTAGATTTAGATATTTACCAAAAAGTAATGGAAATACATATCCACAAAAAGACTTGCACAAGTGTTGTGTAGCACTGTAAATCATAGTAGTAAAAAATCAGAAATTACTTTCATGCTCATCAATAGGAAAATAAACACATTGCTTTATGTTCACATAATGAAATATAACTCAAATACAATGAAATAACCTAATATAACAGACAGCAAAATGAATGTGCCTTAAAAACATCATATTGCATGAAAGAGACCAGATAGAAAAGAATATTGACTCGGGGCGCCTGGGTGGCTCAGTCGTTAAGCGTCTGTCATGATCCCAGAGTCCTGGGATTGAGTCCCGTGTCTGGCTCCCTGCTCTGTGGGAAGCCTTCTTCTCCCGCTACCACTCGCTCTGCTTGTGTTCCCTCTCTCGCTGTGTTTCTCTGTCAAATAAATAAAATCTTAAAAAAAAAAAAATATTGACTCTATAATTCCATTTATTTATTTTTTAAAGGCTTACTTACTTATGACTTGAGAGAAAAAGAGAGCACATGCATGTACATGCAAGTGGGAGAGGACCAGTAAGAGAGGGAGAGAGAGAATTTCATGCAGACTTCCTGCTGAGTGTGGAGCCTGGTTCAGGGGCTTGAGCCCAGGACCCTGAAATCATGACCTGAGCCAAAATCAAGAGTTAGCCGCTTAACCTACCCCTGATTCCATTTATATGTAATCCAAAAAACAAGCAAAAGTAGGCCTTTAGTTATAGAAATCACAACAGTATTTTTTTGTTTGGTTTGGTTGTTTAATAGAGGGTCAAAATTGACTGAAAGTGAACATGAGAGAACTTTTTGTGGTTATGGCAATATTCTGAATCTTATCTCAGGCATTGATACAAAAGTCTCAGTGGTATTTTAGAGTTGTCTCATGTTGGCTTGTGAGAGCTGATTAAATATTCAGAAATTTAGCAAGCTGCTTTTTAAACCCTTGATAACTTGAAATTAGATCTGGTGGGAATTTGTACCTGAAAACCGGTAAACAATGCAAGTCAAGGTTTTGCTTGTTTGCTTTGTTTTGTTTTGTTTCTTCCAGAGGACCAGATTTACCAGAACACCACTGCATGAGTGTAAATACATTTATAAAAACTTATTGTGTACTTTAAGTATTGTGTGCTTTCTTCTACGTAGATTTTATAGTTGGGAGTTTGATATGTATAATTTTAGAGCTCTACTTTCATATGAGAAAAAATCTATATATGCAAATATTTCAGTTCAGTTTATATGTGGTTGTTTTGTATTTTTTTTTTTTTAACAAAAATGGATTCTACTACTTGGTAGTACTATAAAATATGAGTTCTGCCATCACACTATCTGGGTTGGAATCTCATCACCATACCTTACTATACTTAGTACCTGTTATAGACTGACTGTTTATGTCCACTCCCATCCCCCAAATTCATCATAAAATTCTGATCCTCAGAATGATGGGTAAGGCCTTTGGGAGATGATTGGTCATGAAGGTGGAGCCCTCATGAATGGGATCAGTGCCCTATAAAAGGGACCCGAGAGAGATCCCTTGCCTCTTTTGCCATGTGAGGCACAGCTAGAAGACAGCCACCTATAAACCAGACATCAAATATGCTGGCATTTTGACCTTAGACTTTCCAGTTTCCAGAATGTGAAAAAAATTTTTGATTTTTACAATCCCCCCAATCTGTGGTAGTCTGTTAGAAATACCCAAAGACAGCAGCTTAGATGAGAATAAATGTAGACAGAAATACCACCTACTTCATAGGGTTGTTATGGAAACCAAATATCATAATACATATTAAGTGTTTAAGTTGGTTTCTAACATGTCTACCATTCCCCAAATGCTGGGGATGGTATATCATTTGAGAAGTTGCTTTTTTACAATTATTAATATACCGCAGACATTAATCATATTATTACACAAATTTTGTGTATATATTAACAAAGCCTAACAACAGAAGTTCAATAACTATTTGTGAAATAAATAATTATTAATAAGAATAATGGCTGCTTAAAATTTCATTGCAAGCCTGTGTTTAATTATATAAACTCTTACTTATTCATATGCTCATACGCCCTTAGTTTTTTTGCATTTCTTATTATATTTAAGTTTGCAGTGATCCTATTAAACTTTTAAAAAATTCACACCCTGTATTATATATATATAATATAAATGCTAAGCAGAAAAGAGGAATTATTTATGTTTTTCTGTGGGTTTAAAAAAATCAGGACAGTGATCTTCATATGCATGTGGTATATAGTGTAAATAGCCAATCACCAAGTGATACAGATTGTCTCACACAACAATTTCTTTACTAACGAAAAAGAGCCAGCAGAGAGTACTAAACTATAAAATTGTTCATTTATTTCCAAAATCAAGTTGTAAAATCTCTCTCAGGCTTACACTAAAAACGCTATAGTTCTACCTGCCTCTAATGAAGTTGGCAGGACTTGAACTAAAGGAAACTGTGTCACAACTATTCTCTCATCTGTAATTATTTCCTCATCTACAGATCATGTGTTATAGCAGTGCAAGGAGACAAGGCTAGAATTTAGAAATATGAATGAAGGCAGAATAACTAGGAATCTTTAAAACCTTTATTGATTGCTATGCTAGACATTTTAAATTTGTTCCTCTGGATAGGCATTCCACCTTTTTCTGCCTTGCTTTGTGTCTTGGGAGGCTGACTATGGACTACATGGATGGATTTTCTTGCCTTCTGGCTGCTGGCTGAACTAGACCATGGGCTGAATTAACAAAAAAAAGGGGGAGCCAGAGGAAAGCGGTGGATCCTCGTGGGTCAGCTGTGTATATCTATTGCAGTTACAGTCCTTGAAGTCATTCCTTTCTTATAACTACAGTTGCTGTCCCTGTACCCCTCACCATTCTCCTCCCCACGCTCCTTCAAGCCTGGAAATGGCAACAGCTCCCTATTGTCCCTCCCCAACATCCTTGTTGATATCTCATAGCACTGTACACATCTGCAAGTGGTCCCTTAATTAACTCTCTTGTGTTACTTTAACTCTCTTGTGTTACTTCTTCAAAAAATACTATTTTTTTTTTCCTGACATGGCCCTGCAATTGATAAAATTTCAGGCAGGGAGAATTCATTGCAGTTTACTCATCACCCTTGTTACATGTAAATAGTATGAATCAGAGAGAAATACATGTAGACATTGTTAATAGAAGCCAATCAATGACAGACAAAATGATGATAGTAAAAACAGTATACACATGATAGCTGGTACCGAAAGATCTCATGTACTTTAGTAAGAAAGTTTTGATAAACAGCATTAGGGTCCCACTCTAATTTATCAATATCTTATTTTATTACTATTTATTTTTAAAGATTTATTTATTTATTTGAAAGAGCACATGTATGTGATTGGGGGGAAGGGCAGAGGGAGAAGGAGAGACAGAATCTTAAGCAGACTCTTCACTAAGTGCAGAGCCCAACGTGGGCCTCCACCCCTTCACCCTGAGATCATGACCCAAGTGGAAGCCAAGAATCAGTTGCTTAACTGTCTCAGCCACCCAGACACCCCAATATCTTATTTTAAAAAACATCAATTCATATTTGTATATGCATTTTCTATATATAGAAGTATAGAGAGCCACACCAATCATGTCTCTTTCTTTTATTTTTTAAAAAATATTTTATTTATTCATTTGACAGAGAGAGAGAGAGAGAGAGAGAGCAGGCAGGGAGAGAGGTAGAGGGAAAGGAAGAAGTAGACTCCCTGCTGAGCTGGGAGCCCAATGTGGGGCTCGATCCCAGTACCTGGAGATCATGACCTGAGCCAAAGGCAGCCACTGAACCATTTAAGCCACCTACGCTCCCTCATACTTCTTTATTTTCTGTGAAGTTTGTCAAATTTCACAGTTATTTTAAGTAGAGCATCCAGAGTGATCATTTATAAGTTAGCTGGACCAAATCACCTCTTTAAATCCCCTCCAAAGACCTTACATCTAATTAGCAGTAAAAATCCAAGTCCTTATAATGGCTATATTGCCCTAATTTATCTGGTTCTTGTTGCTTCTCTTACTTCATCTGCCCCATCACCTTCCCTCATTCTGCTCCAGCTACAGTGGACTAACATACCAGCCAACACACTAGAAATGCTACCCTGACAGAATTTGTGTTCTTGTTTCCCCCCGGAATATTCTTCCTCCAAATCTGTTCAGCTTGCACTCTCATCTATTTCGAGTTCTAGATCAGATGTTCCCTGTTGGTTGAAGCTTTTCCTGACTACCCTATTTGAATTTTCAAAAATTTCCCCACAGTAGACATCTCTATCACCTTTTGTCCATAGCACTTATCATCAAAATGCACTACAGATTTTATCATAAAGTTCCTTTGTGTTACTTTCTCTCTACTGTAACATAGATTCTATGAGGGGAGATCATAATTCTCTCTCTTTCTTTCTTTCTTTTATTACCTAGAACAGTGCCTGTCACATAATGGGAGCTTAAGAAATATCTATTGAATGAATGGACATTTGTTTGGGATCAACTGTTAAAGTAAAAATTGTGGTACTAGTTATAAATCAACTCTAAATAGGAAACTTTCCTTCTCGAAAATGCTACTAATTATAAAAGTATTTATTTTCAATATTTTCATCTTTAGATACTTACTATGTAAATAGTTATGAGCTTCATACGTTAATATTATGCTTATAGAAAATTGGAAAATATCAAGAGGTATGAGGACAAAATTGTATTACATATATATCAATATTTTGATGTATTATATTCTAATGTCATATAGTTCCTTTATATATGGTTATGTGCCTTACTTTTTGCACTAATATTTATGTTATGGGTAAATTCTCACATTTTTAAAGTTTTAGTAAATATTTGAACATTGTAAGTAATTTTTTAATGGATTCAAGATATCCAACCTAGCAAATGGATATTTTACTTCCTAATGATCCACCTAATTCATGTTCCATTATTATGACAAATAATGACATTTATTTACATAGGTCATCTTATAATTACAGAATAAGAGAATAGAATGATTGTATAGCACCTCAAAATAATATATTGACATAGAAAGTTTGTTTTCTAAACTCACATGAACCACCACACACACCAAAAATGGCCCTTTTTTATGCCAAAACACATTGTGTGGTCACTGTATTTTTATAACCATAAAAGAGTCCAGAAAAGATTCAGACAGTTCAGCTCAATAGTAATTTAGCAAAATGGAGATGGAACTTAAGAGGGATCAAATTTGAAATAGGGGTGCTAGACTTCTAGTATGTTAAAAACATAGGGAAATACTAAAATAAAAGTCTGAGCTGATATAAGAGAAGCAATCAAGAAGTAAATGACTTTAGTAGTATAGAACTGGCTATGGTGAGAAATTAACGTGTTAGTTATGAAAAAGATGATACGCAAACAAAAGCATTCTACTATATAGCATTGCATTTTTTCCTTGCAGATAATTTTTCAGAGGAGTGCCATATTCATTCACTTGCTATATCCCAAGCACCTAGAAGAGTCCTGACATATAGGGGGCTATCAAGAAATAATTTTGAACTGACTGATTCTATGTGTGTAATAAATATAAACACAGGTCCATACATAATCTATGATTAGTAGATCATTGTCATTGATTATCCATAATCAATGATCTACTCAGTTCCCAGATAAAATGTCTGTAAGTCTTGTTGGATAGAGAAATATGAGATATTAAAGAAAAAGTAAAATGCTTTAGTCTCTTGCTGATAAGCTCTATTAGTGGACTGCAAATTTCCAAGTAAGAGCAGGCAAGAAAACTTCAAGAATCAAATTATTGATCAATACAGTCTAAAGACAGATTTACTCCACTTTTATTTATTTGCTTGTATAAGTGTAGTCACAGACTGTTAATGGAAAAATTCAATTGCTTTGAGAATGAAGTCAGAAATTCCTTCAAATTTGATTTTGGGTTTGGACTCTGATTTATTTTTAATAATTTATTCATTGTTAATAAAGTTTGCATAGCAGTTGAGTGCCTTTTATGTTGTCGAGGCATGCATAGCAGTTAAGAACTGCGTGTTTTAAAACTTTTCTTCCTAGATTGAGAGGTATTTCTCATGTTGAACAATCCCTAAAGTTTAACTTGTAAATTCACTCTTTCATTTATTCGTTTATAGATTCAATAATTATTTTATTTCTCACTAGACCATTACAGTAAAAACATTTCTTAAACATTGTATATCTTTCTATAAAATGCTTTAAATATCTTGGAACACACTGAGTATGAAAAAAAATCAATATTCATTTAATAAGTCTTGTTTAGAACTTGCTCAGTGCAGGACACGAGGCCGGTTTTAGAAATCTCAAAAAAAAATCATAAAATAAATTAATAGATAATTATTTTATAAAGCAAACTAGAAGAATTCTAAGCCATCAGACAATTACAAAATTGGTACCATACTTTACCATCCTTTTAACCTTAATTAAATTACTCTAAGTAGTATTGCTTTAATTCAGACCTCAGTAATTTATATAAAGCGTATGAGGCAACTTATAATCAAATTACTCATTTTAATAACTTTAAAAGGTCATTTTTAAAAAGATCAAGAAAGGCCAAAAGGTCATTTTTTTTTTTTAAAGATTTTATTTATTTGACAGAGAGAAACACAGCGAGAGAGGGAACACAAGCAGAGGGAATGGTAGTGGGAGAAGCAGGCTCCCCGCGGAGTGGGGAGCCCGATGTGGGGCTGGATCCCAGGACTCTGGGATCATGACCTGAGCCGAAGGCAGACGCTTAACGACTAAGCCACCCAGGCGCCCCCAAAAGGTCATTTTTTAAAAGAAGATCAAGAAAGGCCAAAATCTATAGTTACATATAACTATATATATGTAACTATATATACGTAACTATGTATAACTGAGCATGATATCTGAGTTTCATCTTTTACCATTTATGAGAAAAGCGTGAAAGAAACATGTGAGGGGCGCCTGGGTGGCTTACTCGCTTAAGCATCTGCCTTTGGCTTAGGTCATGATCCTAAGGTTCTGTTATTCAGCCCCACATCCGGCTCCCTGCTCAGTGCGGAACCTACTTCTCCTTCTCCCCCTGCTTGTGCTGGTCTCTTTCTGTGTCAAATAAATAAATAAATAAATAGAATCTTTTAAAAAAAGAGATAAATATATGGATTGCCAAAGAGGAAATGAGTCTGGATGATTTATGGAAAGGAAGAAATCAAAGGATAATGAAAATTTACTTTTAGACAGAACATAAATGATTATTTTAACGCACATTATCCTACTTATTATTCATACCAAGTTACAAATTATTGTTCGCATTTTATATGAGGACACAGAGGCTGAGAGAAGTTAAGTAACCACAACATCACTCAATTGTAAGTAGCATGACTGAGACTAAAAGACAAAATTATTCTTAAACTTCAAGCCCAGTTCTCTTTCTCTACTCAACAGGTAGAATCTAAGATCATCTTTTCAAACAAATATTATTTAAAATAGACAAACCTTTGTTACTGTCTTTTGTAAGGTTTTCTTATTTCCATAACCATCTTACCTAAGCTTAGAACAGACACAGCAAAGGAGACAAACCAAAACTGATTCTCTTGTCCTAGAACTGTTGGATTTGGACTCTAGGAAGGATCACTTAAAGAGACCAAGGCACTAGTCAGCTGGTAAAATCTTCCTGGTCCCTCCATACAGAGTTACCAGAATAGACAACCACAGTTTCTCCCCAATCCTGAAACACTTCTATGTCTGGCAAGACTGCATTGCTGTGGAAAGAGGCTCTCATGCCTGGGATTTTGTGCCTGAGATGGTCACTTGTATTCCCCATTACTTACTCTAAAAAAAAAAAAAAATCTTTCACACTAGTTTCACAGAAAAGGAGAACAGAACAGCCATTAAGAACTGCTAAATAGTACTTTTACTAAGGAGTTTCTGCTGGTGTCGCTTAAAGATTATCTTGTTGCTTAATAACTATTTAAGTGGTTTGCTATATGGGTAGGTAAGTGAAGAAAAGTAAAAAAATATATGCTCTGCCTTCTCAAAAAATAATATATGCATTTTATATAGTATATAGTACATATTACTAAATCATTTGTATTGTAAAATATATTTATAACATATAAATATATATTTAGTAAGTATTAGATATCTATTTTTAGAAAAGGGAGCATATGATTTTTAGGAAGACGGAAGCATAGATTTAGTTTCAAGAAATCTGTGCATACACACACACACACACACACACACACACACACACCATACATACTTGGCATTCTTGAATTTTCCTGCCTTTAGGTCTGCAGCACTGAAGTGCCCTTCTTATCAATCCTTTTGCTGTGGTCAGAAGGAGAACTGGACCACAGATGTCTCAAAGGCATAGACCTTTCATGTTAGTGGACACTAAAGTCTCATCACAGCTGGTTTGCAAGGAAAATTATTTAGAAATAATTCCCCAACTAAGCAAAAACTCCTTCCATTACAAATAGCAAGATTTAGAGTAGACCTGACTCCTATTATTAGGAGGAGTAGGCCCAGCTGCAGCTAGGGAGCTGGTGGACCGCAAATCCAAGAGCCAGAGCTCCACAGCCGGTTTAGGCCTGAACACACAGTTGAGCTCAAACACATTTTTGCTTACATTGGCTGAACGCAAGGTAAGTACTGTATGAAAACCCAAAAGAAAGCTTTCTACTCTGACGAGACTTTGTGCCTATACCATGGGAGTTGGCAGGATACTACTGGAACCACAAAAGTTAGCTGTTAGGCTTTAGAAAAAGCCCACGTGTAAAAACTAAAGCAAAGTCACACCATTTAATACTGTACTTTAGATTGTTATTAATAGAACCTCTCTATTGAACTTAAAATGCCTACTTTAAATTCCTACCCATTAGAACTAATTAGAACACACTGAATTTTGTGATTATTTAAATAAATAATGAAATCATAAACAACAAAATAAAGGCTCCTCTCTAAATCAAGTGGACCTTTAATTTTCAATAGCTGATCAATTTATCAATTTCTTTTCTTTTTTTTTTTTTTAAAGATTTTATTTATTTGACACAGAGAGAGAGAGAGAGATCACAAGCAGGCAGAGAGGCAGGCAGAGAGAGAGGGGGAAGCAGGCTCCCCGCCGAGCAGAGAGCCCGATGCGGGCCTCGATCCCAGGACCCTGAGATCATAACCCGAGCCGAAGGCAGAGGCCTCAACCCACTGAGCCACCCAGGCGCCCACTGATCAATTTCTTTATCAATTTATTTGTGATTATTGAGCATCAAGCTTATGTTTCTGTTTCCTTAGACATTTTGGCTGTTTTTGGAAACAAAAATTATGGTTTTTCCAAGACCATTATAGAAAGCAGCATAATTTTATAAGATGGTTTCATTCTCTTACTACAATTAAAGTGAGATAATGGCAGAGATATTCACAACAGTGTAAACTTTCTCTAAAGTTAATATAATTATAGTATAATAAAAAGTTATCTTTTATATACTACATAAAATGTTAATTTGAAAATCAATATACTTTATTAAATGTTTCTGTACAGACTATAATATTTAGACTTTAACATGATGTTTCTGAGATTTTCATTAGCCCATTTTTAGGGGTGCCTGGGTGGCTCAGTTGGTTATGTGTCTGCCTTCGGCTCAGGTCATGATCCCAGAGTCCTGGGTTTGAACCCCACATCGGGCTCCCTGCTCAGCAAGGAGCCTGCTTCTCCCTCTCCCTCTGTCTGCTGCTCCCCCTAGTTGTGCTCTCTCTGTCAAATAAATAAATAAAATCTTTTTAAAAATATTAGCCAATTTTTAATGGCTGTTTTTAATAGCAATTATCAGTCAATTGACTAAATAGAAATAATTTATAAAACTATTTTTAAAAGCTAATTAGAGAGGTCCCTGGGTGGCTCAGTTGATTAAGTGTCTGCCTTTGTTTGGCTCTGTTCATGATACCAGGGTCCCAGGATCTATAGATACCCACATCGGGCTCTATGCTCAGCAGAGTCTGCTTCTCCCCCCTCCCTGCTGCTCCACCTGATTGTACTCTCTCTGTCAAACAAATACCTGTAAAAGCCAATTAGATCATAGGTAGTGATACTTAACTTAAATAATATTGGATGACTTAGCAAATCTAGTTTGTAAAAACTATGAGTTATTTTCCCCAACAATTTAAATAAACATGTTGCCTATTATTTTATTTTACTAAAAATTGGAAAGGAAAATAAAGTTTCGTATTGTCACACATTTTTCTCTGATTAATTTTTCACACACTATAAAATTTACCATTTTAAAGTATACAATTCAGCGGTTTTAGTGTATTCTTAAGATTGTGCAACCATTACTACTATTTAATTCCAAAATATTTCATCACTCCAAAAAGAAACCTCATACACATTAGGAGTCAATCATCATCCCCCATCCTCAACTTCTGGCAACCACTAATCTTCTTTCTGTCTCTATGGATTTACCTATTCTGGACATTTCAT
>CM053606.1:75882346-75939136 GCA_028646535.1 Procyon lotor | reverse complement strand
CCCAATTGAATTCACGTTGTGGAGCTTACAAATAGAAAAAAAGTCAGTCAAAATATTCTTTTATTCATCAAATACTGATCACAAAGGGTCTTCCTCTTTATATCATGAAGTGGAACTTTTTGAAGGTGCTCTCCATTTGAGTTTTTCCATGGCTAACAGATTGTCTTGGTTTTTATCCAAACCATATCTGAAAAACTAAATTATTCTCTTACCTTTGTGGTAATAGTTCTGACTTCACTAAACTCTCTGGAAGGTCATAGGTTTAAGACTGTAATGTGTCGAGATAAAAATTGCCAAATGTTATGTGGGAACTGAAATGGCACATCCAAGGAGAAGTAACTAATCTGAGGAGGAGCGCTTTCTTGGTGACTGCAGCTTTCTCTGTTTATTTTCTATGTAAAAATACATTTTACAATTTTATTTAGTTTCATCTTTTAGTGAATCATTGCCTTCACAGTCTATTATGTTCTCCATATTCAATTCAGTATGACATATGATCAGAATAATTTTAGAGTTGATATAGTCTTTCTAAATACTTCACTGATCTTTATTATTTGCTTGTGAGACAGTGGCCATCATCATGCCTATTGCCCCTTCATTATGCTTTCACGAAAGCAGAATAACATAAATTGTCTGCTTTTACATTTCATATGAATGATTTTACTCTTTGTATAAAATAAAATGCTATGCTATATTCTGTGACTTTGTGATCTAAACTGCAAATGCAGATGTACAAGATTTGAACGGTTCTCAAATGTGAGCATTCTTCTGTTACAAAGTAATTTATCCCAACTTCCATGAAAGAATATGTTTTTCAATGTACTTATATTTTAAATATCAACCCTTATGAATAAAGCTCAAAGAATGTGTAAGTATAGACATATCATAGTTGTAAATAGTTCACTGCAAATATTCATTGTAAACATTTTGTCTATTACAATGTAACAGAATTGCAAAATTTTATTTATTATAAACAAAAACTATCTATTGCCACTGGAGTCAGACTTGTCTGGCAATAAGGAATTCTGAAATTAAAACTAGAAAATCTAGATTATGATTTTTTCCATTTACTAAATCTGTGAACTCCAATTTAACCTTCACTGTGTATGCTATGGGCATCTTGCAAAATTTGATAGGATTAACAAGACATTGGGGCGCCTGGGTGGCTCAGTCGTTAAGCGTCTGCCTTCGGTCCAGGTCAGATCCCAGGGTCTTGGGATCGAGCCCCGCATCGGGCTCTCTGCTCTGCGGGAAGCCTGCTTCTCCCGCTACCATTCCCTCTGCTTGTGTTCCCTCTCTCACTGTGTTTCTCTCTGTCAAATAAATAAAATCTTTAAAAAAAAAAAAAAAAAAAAAAACAAGACATTATATATAAGCCCCTTGAGACTCATAAGAAAAACTAATGGAGAATATACACATGCTTTTTTATTATAAATATCATTATTAAGAGCAATAACATTCCTGTAAATAAAATAATTATCTGAAGCTTGTTATTTTTCACTGAGTGAATATTAAATTGATTCTCAAATGTACAGTGCAAATCTGGTATCTCATGATATTTCTTGTCCAGGGGAAACAAGTCTCTGCTAGCCTCAGAATTGTAATTTTGTTTTAATCAGTTTCTTTAAATTTATGGTACTATAAATATTATATCTATTTATGTTATTTTCTTTGTACTAGTATCAAAGTATTCTATACCCACATCTATGTACCTCTAGCCAGACTATGCTGCCTGGGATGAAATTTTTGTGTATATTCCTCTATCTTAACTTATTGATATTGTTTGTTGTTGTTTTTATTCTTAGTGTGTTTTTAACTTTTTACCTAAAATAATTATAAATTCACTGGAAATTACAAAAGTCGTAGAGAAGTTGCATATACTGTTCACCCAGTTTCCACCAAAGACAACATCAAACAATTGTAGTACAATAGCAAAAGCAGGCAATTGGCATTGGTGCAGTCCCCCGACCCCTTCAGATTTCAGCAGTTTTGCATGCACTCATTTTTTGTGTGTAAACTTCTATACAAGTTTACTGCATATATACATTTATTTAACCACTACCATGATTGAGATACAGAATTATTCCATCACCACAAAAATTTCCTCCAGGCTACTCCTTCATTAATGACAGCCATCTTTTATCCCTCTCTTCCATGCCCTTAGCCCTAGTCAATCACTAATCTCTGTATGTCATTATAACTTTATCATTTCAAGAATTTTATGTAGTGGTATGTATTATGTAATCTCTGGAGCTTATTTTTTCACTCAATATAATTCTTTTGATGTTTAATCAGGTTTTTGTGTATCAATATTTCATTCATTTTCAGTACAGAGTAGTATTCTATGATATACTACATTCCATGGGGATGTGCCACAGTTTTTTTTTTTTTTTTAAGGCCATTTAAATTGTTTGCAGTTTGGGGTTATGACAAGTAAAACTGTTGTGAACCTTCACGGTACGTTTTTGTGTATGGGAGTGTGAGTTTTCATTTCTCTAGCTCAAAATGCTATAGAATGCTAGCCTCAGAATTGTAATTTTGTTTTAATCAGTTTCTTTAAATTTATGGTACTATAAATATTATATCTATTTATGTTATTTTCTTTGTACTAGTATCAAAGTATTCTATACCCACATCTATGTACCTCTAGCCAGACTATGCTGCCCGGGATGAACTTTTTGTGTATATTCCTCTATCTTAGCTTATTTAAGTTAAGATAACTCTTCTCTCTGGAAAAAAAAAACTCTTCTCTCTGGAGAAGAGTAACTCTTCTCTCTGGAAAAAAAAAAAACAAACCAGGAATGTGATTGTTGGATTGTATGAAAAGTGTTTTTTTTTTTAAATGAAATTCTTAAACTATTTTTCAGAGTGGCTGTACAATTTATGTTTATATTCTCTTTACCAGCAATTCCTACCAGCAATCTCTGAATGGAGAAATTTCTCCACCTCCTAACCAGATTTGATATTGTCACTATTTTTAAACTCATATTAACTGTAGAAATATCTCATCAGGGTTTTAACTTGCATTTCACTAAATGTTTAATGATGTTGAATATTTTGTTATGTGCTTATGCTCTTATATGCCATTTATATATTCTTTTTGGTAAAATGTTCCATGTCTTCTGCCCAATTTCAAATTATATTGTGAGAGTGTGTGTGTGTGTGTGTGTGTTTACTATTACATTTGAGAGTTTATATATACACTAAATATGAGTCCTTTTTCAGATATGTGGTTTGAAAATATTTTCTCCCATTTTAAATTGCTTTTTTACCATCTTAACGGGATCTTTATTTTTTTTAAAGATTTTATTTATTTATTTCACAGAGATAGAGAGAGCCCAAGCAGGTGGAGTAGCAGGCAGAGGAAGAAGGTGAAGCAGACTCTCCACTGATCAATGAGACCAACTTGGGGCTGGATCCCTAAAAGCAGATGCTTAACTGACGGAGCCACCAAGGTGCCCCTTGGCAAGATCTTTAACTTTGATTAAGTAAGCTTATTAATTTCTTAATTGTGCTTTTCTTTTCCTGTTTAAGAATTCTTCACTTACCCCTAGGTCCTCCATATTTTCTCTTGTATTTTCTCCTATAAGTTTCACTGTTTTTTTATTCTACATTTAAATATTTAATCCATTTAGAGTTAATATTTGTATAAGATGTGAAGTTTAGAGTAACTTTTGTTGCTGGTTTTTTTTTTTTATATTGTCTTGTTTTTGCCAATATTTATCCAATTGTTCAAGCGATTTTAGAAAACTGTTCTTCTGGGATCATGAGGATGTTGTAGAAAACTATAACATCTGGGATCAAGACATGAGCCAAAGGCAGCAGCTTAACCAGCTGAGCCACCCAGTCATCCCTATTCATCTTTTTCAAAATTGTTTTAGCTATTCTGGTTTCCTTGCTTTTTCATATAATTCTTATGATAAACTTTTTAATATCTATAAAACATGTTTTGCTAGGAATTGCTCTATACCTATAAATCAGTTGGGGGAGAGTCAACATCCTTACGACACTGAGTTTTCAACATGGAAATGGTCATGTCTTTTCATTTACTTAGATCTTTGTTTCCTTTTATCAGTGTTTTGCAATTTTCAGTATACATATACTATACATGTTTTATTATTTTTATACCTATGTATTTCATTTTTTGAGATATAATAAATGGCATTGTTTTTAATTTTTGTTTCCATGTTGTTTATTGCCACTATATAGAAATACATTTTTGTATGTTGATTTAGTATACTGAGATCTTGCTAAACTCACTATTAGCTCTGGGAAGTTTTACTTTATTTTTGTTTTGTTTTTGGTCTTTGTTTTTATTTTGTAGATTCCTGGGATTTTTCTACGTTGATTATAATGTCCTTGGCAAATAGGGAAAATTTTATATCTTCCTTTCCTATTTGTTTGCCTTTTCTTTCCTTTTCTTTCTTTATTAACTATCTAGGCATTCCAGTACCATACTGAATAACAGTGGTTAGAGTTGACATCCTTGCCTTATTTTCATTTTACTATTAAGTGTGATATTAGCTATAGAGTATAGTTTTACTTTTTTAAACTTGGTTTTGAATTATTGACCATTACATTAAACAGCCTTACATTTGTTTTATAACAAGTAAATGCTAAGAATTCTTGTTTCTAGATTTCAGGTGTCAGGATAATAAACACTTACCTGCCTCTTACAAAACTTGTAGTTTCGTTCCGTTCCTGATACTTGCTAATTCTTTAGCTTCAAGTGCGATGCAATCAAGTAGAGGGCTTAGGAGTGTTGACCACAGGGTCAATGTGTCTGTATTTAGCTCACAACTCATATCACCCAGCTTTATCTCTCAAAGGAATTAAGAATCAGTTTTTGATCCTGGGGAGGTTGCACCAGTTGACCTTGCCGTGTAATATTATATGACAGGGGTTAGAATACCCCAAGTTGGGACAGTTATCCAGGCCTGAAGGGTAAGAGAATGAAAAACGTAACTCTTCTCTCTGGAAAAAAAAAAAAAAACAACTCCATTCTGAATTATTTATAAAAGCATGAATGATAACTACTGTGCCCTAAAAAAATCTTCCCAGTACTATACATATTTATGTATATTTGTAATCCTGTAAATTCACTGGATTTATTATTTTATTAGAAAATAACTAGACAGGTGTTTTAGTATTTTTTTTTTAATTTTCAGATGTTCATCTTAACAGCGATATGCACAATTTAGATAAGTGGTAAGCAAATTCTCACATTTAGGTAAATATCAAATATGGTTATAGTTGTAAAATCTCTTTTTCTCAGCAAAATTCCTTGGTTTTAAACAAAATGCCTTGAAAAGATCTATCAACTTCTTGTTTTATGGTAGTTTTAAAGTCTAATTTTTAAAAGTCTATGTCTGGTACGGACATCCAGTTATAAATAAGTTCTAAGAATATCTAATATTTGGCTTATAATAAATATTAAATGAATAAGGCAGAGTTAAACTGTACTTTTCATAGTCTTGCATACTTGTAGAAATGTAGCAGTAAATTTTCTTTGTTTATTTAGAAATTTTAATACTATACATACTCTTCTGTGTGGAACAATTTAGAAGGCACAGAACTTTTAGAAATTGGAACATATTTGTAGTCATTCTGTCTCCTTCACTAATAATAAAGTGAGAAAATATGAAGGTCACTATTTTTCCACCCCCACCAACAAATTATTGCAAGCCCTTGGGAAAGAAAATTAGTTTTCTGGGAACATTCTCAGAAAAATGTAAAGGGTTGAACCACAAAATTTATTATTTGATTTATCTTCATTTGAAGATTAATTAATGCTTTGCTATATGAACTTTCCTGTAATATTTAATAAATTTAGAAAAGATCCAAATAATACCTGGAAACATAGGTTCTTTGATTTTCTGACTAAATTTTTAGATTTCATATTATTTGGATAATTGACAAGGCATGGTAATGACATTATTAATATTTAAAAATGAAAAAAATCCTCTGTGTATTTTTGAAATATATTCATCAAAGAAACTTAACATAAGGACTATAAAGCATCAACAAATTCTGTGCATAGATGATGTTATTTTATTCTTTCTTCCTAATACCATTATTGTGTGCTCAGTATTAATGAAGAATGTTTCTGAATATTTGCCATTATATTTCATAAAATCTGTGCTAGAAAATTTATGCAAATTATTAGTAAATTATCAACAACCCCGTGCTAATCTTTTATGCTGCATCTAGTGTTTCTAGAGCTCAGCTTCTCACGCACCTAGTAGGAATGCTTTTGGACTCCACCGTAGCTGGGTGGGACTATATGGTGAGTGTTAGCCAATATATTGTAAGTAGAAGTGACATGTGTCATTTCCGGCTTGCATTATTATTTTGTGGGAGCTCTTTCCCTCTGCTTCAGCTAATCATAACTTTGAGATAGTATTTTCCCTATCAGACTGTGTCACAGAGTGAGCAAATATGATGGAGGACAGATATGACAGAGTTTTTCAACTCATGACAAACAAAAAACCGTTTCTTTTTATATGCCACTCAGGTTTTAGGGTTATTTGTCACTGCAGCCTAACCAACACTAGTATTAACTATCTTATTTTATACATCAAAATAAACTACACAGCTAGTAAGAGGGTGAGTTAAGACACACACTGGTCTGTTTCTAAAATGCATGCTTTTCCATACAGCCCAGAGGGTCAACTGTCATCCCATATCCCTGAACCAGTTCTTGTACTTTTAGTCATTCAGTTTTGAGCCCTTGTGAATACCTCAGGTATTTTTGGTACTGTTGTAGATCACTAAGGTCATTTCTCTCAGAATGCATTAAAATGCATTATTTATCTAAGGCTTAAATTCCTAACCCTGCTACTGTTATGATTTTGCATAAGGAGAACATTGAGAATTATGTAGAACATTTCATGGTCTTGATGTTACATAACTCCCAGCTGCTGACCATATGAAGAACACACATAAATGATTGCAAACAAAATAGAGAGTTTTATTAAAAATATATGTGCTCTGAGATTGACCTACCAGTGGTGCAAATTCTTAAACTTTTTGTTTGATTTAGAATGTATAATAAATTTGGCATGACGAACTTAATTATAATGCAGTTCCATCTCTTCTTGTTTATAATATTTTTATTAGTAGAAAAATGTTTCATTGTTCTTGCAGTCCGATGCTATTAAAATTCAGAAGTTTGGGGTAAAAGTAAACATTCTTTGTTTTATATGAGTCAGTTTAGTTTATACATAGTCTCCATTCATTTTGCACCAAAATGCTACACTAAATAATGGATTATTGGACACTATTTGGGATGAATAGTAACCCAATATTCGTGGTATATGCAACACTTTTTAAAAATTAAAATTGGATGTTATTTCCATAGTTCTGAAACAAATCAAGTAACCATTAAATTATGTGATATTTTAGTTTTGTATTATACTTGTAACTATAGATTTCACTAATCCATAATGTGTTTTGCTTGCAAGCAAAAATATTGATTTTACTTGCTCAAGTGCCAATAGGAAGTAAGCATCTTAATCCAAAATCTAGAGTCAGGATACTCAATTAATATGCTAAATATTCCAAGAGGTAAAAAAAAAAAAATACAAGCTGGATCCAATCCTCATACAAGAAAGTATATTTATTCTAAAGAGAAGTGTTCTAAAAATGATGAGTTCTAAAACTGAAACTATGACCAAAAAGCATAGCCTAGAACATGATATTTTGGATTTCAAAAATATTCTGATTTGACTTTGGAAGGGTCTCTTATCCTCTAAGAGGATTTCTTCTTCCTCAAAAATTTCATAAAATGTTAGAATAGTATCATCCCTCCAGTATTATTGTATCTAATATAAATAGCCTGGAAAACTGAAAAGACTATAATTATACATGTTACATTTTTTATAAGATTTAAAATGTTAGGAGAAAAAGAAGACTTAGCTTAGGAAGAATCAACTGCAAATCACATAACCAATAATGGATTAATTTTCAGAACATATAAATGACATCTAAAGAGGAACATGATAATATACATTCAACTCCCCAAAATGATAAAATATAAATACTATTTTCATAGAGAAAAAAACATGTATGTAATAAACACAATCATGGAATTTCAAATTAAACCACAACTGCCATCATCTTATACTTACTAATATGAGAAAACTAGAAAATGAAAAAAGTAGCTAATAAATAATTCATAAGAATGTGAATAACTGTAATTCACGTGCACTGCTGATGGCATATAAACAGTACCCTCACTTTGGAAAACAATTTGCCATGATTTTTAAAAGTAAACATATACACATCTTACAAACTGTTTCAGTTCTAGATACATACCATGAATTTCTCCAGGATTATGTTCCAGGAGACATATATAAAATTATAGAGTTGTTTATAATATAAAAACACTGGAAACAAATCAGAATATCTGTCATACTGAGAATGGTAAACATGATGTGATGTAGTTACACATTATGATGCAAAACAACAGCAATTATAAATGAGCTTCATCTACGTATATCAACAGAGCTGCATTTTATAAACATTAAATGTAGTGTAATAAAAATCTTGTAATAGAGTACATACTTTCTGATAGGATTTAAATTAAGTTAAAACACAAGTAAACTAAGGTATTCATTGTGAGAAATGAATATGGAACACATACGTGTTAAAGTATAAAGAAAATAATGTGTCAAGTAGTTAAATCTTTATGTAAAGTATCAAAAAACATATAACGTAACACTCTGATATTTACTTTCACACCTTATACTGGGCAACTTCATGCTAATGTGCTTTTTCAATGATGTTTTTAGTTGTATAGTGAAAAGCCATGAACTAAACTTCTATGTGTATTATTAATTTTAAAATTTTTATCAATGTGCGTTTTCTGTCTAAATCAACCAATCTTTTTTTTTTATTTATTTGAGAAAGAGAGCACTAGAGAGAACAAGCACAGGTCGAGGGAAGAGGTAGAAGCAAGCTTCCCACTGAGCAGAGAGCTGGATGCAGGGCTGTATCCCAGGACCTTGGGATCATGACATGAGCTGAAGGCAGACAGAGGCTTAACTGACTGAGCCACTCAGGCACCCCTCAACCAATCTTAAATAATTTAAAGAAATGTCTTGTTCTGGTGTTGTCTTGTTCTGAGACGTGACCTTCATTAAACCATTGCAAAAAAAGGAAATATATGTTAAAAGGTAACCATATGAAACGCTTAAAACTCACTGATACTTAAAGAATCCAGGAGGAGACAGAACCTTATAGGAATGGTGGCAGTTACGTCAAAGACACCCAGTAAGTGTAAATTGAATGAATGGATTTTGGTAAAGAGAGGTAAATGTTCATGTGTAAAGGGAAATTTTAGACTAAAGTTTAAACAATTTCACACTCTAAGAAAGGACATTGCATAGGATTTTATAAAAGTTTCCATTCAGCTTAATAGTTTCATCCATAATGTAGGTTTATGTAAAGGTTTTATGCCCAATTCAAGCTTCTTTCTCCTTTTCTTTCTCCAATATTCTCCAAATTTCTTTCTCCTTTCTCCTTTCTCCTTTCTCCAAGCTTCTTTCTCCTTTTCTTTCTCCAATATTCTCCAAATAGATTCTATCCTTCACTGCAAGGTGAAATAATTTGTTTAATAACATTTTTTGTTATTGTTGATTCAAGTGGAAGTATAATCAGTAGAAGGAAATCAAAAGTGTAAGTTTTATTAATCTTATACACATATTGATTTGTTTCCTGCAAGTTTGAAAAAGACACCCAAAAAGTTTTTCTTTTTTTTTTTTAAGTGTTTATTTTAATCATCTGGTGCTCATAACATGTGCACTCCTTAATCCTCATCACCTATTTAATCCATACCTCCACCAACCTCCCCCCCGGTAACCTTCAGTTTGTTTTCTATAGTTAAGAATGTTCCTTGGCTTGTGTCTCCTCTCTCTCTTTTTCCCTTCACTCCTTTGTTTTGTTTCTCAAATTCCACATATGAGTGAAATCATAGAGTATTTGTCTTTTCCAGACTTATTTCCCTCAGCATTATATTCTCTAGCTCTATCCACATGACTGCGAATGGGCAGATAGCAACATTTCATTCTTTTTTACCACTGAATAATAATTTATTTTATATATAATATATAATGCATATGTATATTTAATATATAATTAATTTAATATAGAATTTAATAATTTTAATACTAAATATAATATTTATATTATATTACTATATACTATAATATTAAAATATTATATTAATAATATAATATTAAAATAACATTATTTTGTAATTTTGATATTAATTTTATAATATATATGCATATATGTGATATATATATATATATATATATCACATCTCTATTCATTCATCAGTCAATGGACTGATGGACTTGTGCTGTTTCCATATCTTGTCTATTGTAAATGATGTTACCATAAACATAGGAGTGCATATGTCCTTTTGAATTAGTATTTTTGTATTCTTTGAGTAAATGCCTAGTAGTAAATACCTAGTAGTGCAATTGCTGGATCATAGGATAGTTCTATTATTAACTTGTTGAGGAATCTCCATACTGTTTTCCAGAGTTGTTGTACCAGTTTGCTTTGACACCAACAGAGAATAAGTGTTCCTTTTTCCCACATCCTCACCAGCACCTGTTATTTCTTGTGTTTTTTTATTTTAGCCATTCTGATAGGTGTGAGATGTTATCTCATTGTAGTTTTGATTTGTATATCCATGATGATAAGTGATGCTGAGCATCTTTTCATGTGTCTGTTGGCCATCAGTATGTCTTCTTTGGAGAAATGTCTGTTCATGTTTTCTGCTCTTTTTAAAATTGGATTATTTACTTTTTGGGTATTGAGTTTGATGAGTTCTTTATATATTTTGGATACTAACCCTTTATCAGATATGTAATTTGCAAATATCTTCTCCCATTCTGTAGGTTGCTTATTAGTTTTGTTGATTGCTTCCTTTTGCTGCACAAATGCTTTTTATTTTAATGTGGTCTCAGTAGTGTATTTTTGCTTTTGTTTCCTTAGACTCAGAGGACCTATCTGAGAAAAAGTTGCTGCAGCCAATAACAGAAAATGTCTATGTTCTCTTCTAGAATTTTTATGGTTTTAGGTCTCATATTTAGGTATTTAATCTGTTTTGAATTTATTTTGTGTATGGTGTAAGAAAGTAGTCCAGTTTCATTCTTTAGCATGTTGCTGTCCGGTTTTCCCAACACCATTTGTTGAAGAGACTGTCTTTTTCTCACTGGATATCTTGTCTTGCTTTGTCAAAGATGAATTGACCATTTAATTGTAGATTTATTTCTGGATTTATATTATGTTCTATTGATCTGTAGGTCTCTATTAATGCCAATACCATACTGTTTTGATCATTATAGCTTTGTAATATAACTTGAAGTCTGGAATTATCATGCCTCCAGTTTTGCTTGTCTTTTTCAAGATTGTGTTGGCTATTTAGAATCTTTTGTGGTTCCATACGAAATCTAGAATTGTTTGTTCTAGTTCTGAGAAAAATGCTGTTGGCATTTTGATAGGTATTGCATTAAATATGTAGTTTACTTAGGGCAGTAAAGCATTTTAGCAATATTTGTTCTTCAAATCCATAAGCATGAAATGTTTTTCTGTTTCTTTGTGTTGCTTTCAATTTCTTTCATCAGTGTTTTATAGTTTTCAGAGTACAGGTCTTTTACCTCTTTAGTTAGGTTTATTTCTAGATGTCATTATTTTTAGAAATAATTTTTGTAAATATTTTGGGATTAATTTCTTAATTTCTCTTTCTGTTTCTTCATTATTGGTGTATAGAAATGCAACAGATTTTTACATGTTGATTTTGTATTCTGTGACTTTACTGAATTTATCAGTTCTAACAGTTTTTTGGTGGTCTTTCAGGTTTTCCATATAGAATATCATGTCATCTACAAATAGTGACAGTTTGACTTATTCCTTGCTGATCTGGATGCCTTTTATTTCTTTTTGTTGTCTGATTGCTATGGCTGGGACTTCCAGTATTATGTTGAATAAGTATGGGAGTGGACATGTCTTTTTCCTGACCTTGTTCCTGACTCTCAGTTTCCCCCTGCTGAGATGGTATTAGCTGGGGGGCTTTCATAAATGGCCTTTATTATGTTGAGGTATGTTCCCTCTAAATGTACTTTGTCGAGGGCTTTTATCAGGATGGATGTTGTACTTTGTCAAATGCATTTTCAGTTTCTATCGAAATGATTATGTATTTTTGTATTCAATTTGCTAGAATTTTTTTGAAAATTTTTGCATCTATGTTCATCAGAGACATTAGCTGCAGTTTGGGATTTTTGTGGTATCTTTATTTGGCTTTTGGTATGAGGGTAATGCTGGCCTTATAGAATGAATGTGGAAGTTTTTCTTCCTTTTCTACTTTTTGGCATATTTGAGACAAATAGTTATTCACTTTTCTTTAAATGTTTGTAGAATTCATCTGTGGAGCCATCTATCTTGGTTTTGTTTGTTGGGAGTTTTTTGATTGTTGATTAACTTCCTTGCTGGTAATTGGTCTGTTCAAGTTTTCTATTTCTTCCTATTTCAATTTTGGTAGGTTTTATATATTTCTGGGAGTTTATCCATTTCTTCTATGTTGTCCAGTTTGTTGGCGTATAGTTTTTTTTATAATATTCTCTTATAATTGTTTGTGTTTCTGTGGTGTTTGATGTTGTTTCTTTTTCTTCATTTTTTATTTTAGTGGGTCTTCTCCCTCTTTCTTGATAGGTCTGGCTAGAGATTTATCAATTTTATTGGTTTTCTTCATAGAAACAACTCCTGGTTTCATCAATCTATTCTATTGTTTTCTTTATTTTCTGTAACATATATTTCTGCTCTAATTTCTATTATTTCCTTCTTTCTGCTGATGTAGGTTTTGCTTGTTGTTCTTTTTCTAGCTCCTTTGGGTGTAGGGTTAGCTTTTTTTATTTGAGACTTTTCTTGCTTCTTGAGATAGGCCTGTATTGCTATAAATTTTCCTCTTAGAACCTCTTTTGCTGAATCCCAAAGATTTTAAAATATTGTTTTCTTTTTCATTTGTTTCCATGTACTTTTTTTTTTTTAAGATTTTATTTATTTGACAGAGAGAAACATAGCAAAAGAGGGAACACAAGCAGAGGGAATGGTAGCAGGAGAAGCAGGCCTCCTGCCGAGCAAGGAGCCCGATGCAGGGCTCGATCCCAGGACGCTGGGACCATGACCTGAGCCGAAGGCAGACACTTAACGACTGAGCCACCCAGGCACCCCGTTTCCATGTACTTTTTAATTTCATCTTTTAATTCCTGTTTGATTCACTCAGTGTTTATTAGCATATTATTTAACCTCCATATATTTGTGGTCTTTCCAGATATTTTCTTGTGCTTGATTTCTAGTTTCATTGCATTGTACTCAGAAAAGATGCATGTTATGACTTCCATCTTTTTTAATTTGTTGAAGCTTGTTTTGTGGTCTAATATATTATCTATTCTGGAGAATGTTCCATATCCATTTGAAAAGAATGTGTATTCTGCTGTTTAAGATGGAGTGTTTGAACATATCTGTCGAGTCCATCTGGTCCTGTGTGCTATTCAGCACTATTGTTTCCTTGTTGATTTTCTGTTTAGATGATTAGTCCATTGATGTAAATGGGGTGTTCAAGTCCCCTAGTATTATTGTATTATTATCAATTAGTTTCTTTATGTTTGTTATTAACTGTTTTATGTAGTTATGCATTTGGGTGCATGCATGTTGCATGCATATTTATAACTGTCATATATTCTTGTTAAGTTGTTCCTTTTATTATTATAAAGAGGTTTTTTTGTCTCTTGTTACAGTCTTGGTTTTTTTTTTTTTTAAAGATTTTATTTATTTGACAGAGAGAAACACAGCCAGAGAGGGAACACAAGCAGAGGGAATGGTAGCAGGCGAAGCAGGCTCCCTGCCGGGCAGAGAGCCCGATGTGGGGCTCGATCCCCCTAAAGTCTTGGTTTTAAAGTCTATTTGGTTTGGGGCACCTGGGTGGCTCAGTCGTTAGGCGTCTGCCTTTGGCTCAGGTCATGATCCCAGGGTCCTGGGTTGGAGCCCCGCATCTGGCTCCCTGCTCGGCGGGAAGCCTGCTTCTCCCGCTTCCATTCCCTCTGCTTGTGCTCCCTCTCTCACTGTGTTTCTCTCTGTCAAATAAATAAAATCTTTAAAAAAAAATAAAAATAAAAAAATAATAAAGTCTATTTGGTTTGGCATAAGTATTGCTACTCCAGCCTTCTTTTGACATTCATTTGCATGATAAATATTTCTTCATCCCTTTGCTTTCAATATGCAAGTGCCTTTAAGTATGAAATGAGACTCTTGTAGGCAGCATATTGATGGGTCTTGATTTTCTGTCCATTCTGTCACCCTATGTCTTGATTGGAGCATTTAGTCCATTTACATTCAAAGTAATTATTGATAGACATGTATTTATTGCCATTTTATTACTTCTTTTGTGGTTGTTTCTGAAGAATTTCCCTGATACTTTCTTGTCTTTCTCTTTTTCATGATTTGCTAGTTTTCTTTAGTGATATATTTGGATTTCTTTCTCTTTATTCTTTGCACATTTATTAGTGATTTTTGATTTGTTGTTCTCATTAAGTTTGTTTATAACATCTTCTGCACATAGCTGTCTATATTAAATTGATGGTCGTTTAAGTTTGAACTAATCCTTACTCCTCTCCTCCCAAGTTATAGGCATATGATGTCATAATTTACATCCTTTTATTTTATGAGTTCCTTGACTGATTTTTTAACAGAAATATTCACTTATACTCTTTTTGTGTTTCCTACTCTCATACTGTCATTTTTGGTCTTTTTTTTTTTTTCCATTCTAAGGATTTCCTTTAATATTTCTTGTAGGGCTGATTTAGTGGTCATGAACTCCTTTAGTTTTTATTTGTCTGGAAAAATCTTTATCTCTCCTTCTATTCTGAATGATAGTCTTGCTGGATAGAGTATTTTTGTCTGTAGGTTTTTCCCATTCAGCACTTTGAATAGATCATGCCACTGCTTTCTGGCTTGGAAAGTTTCTGCTGAAAAATCCACTGGTTATGTGATTTCATTTGTATGTAACTGTCCCATTTTGTCTTGCTGCTTTAATGTTTTTTTCTTTATTACTATATTTTGCCATTTTAATTATAATATGTCTTGGTATAGATCTGCTTTTGTTGATTTTTTTGTGATTCTCTGTGTCTCCTGAATGTGGGTACCTTTTTCTTTCCCCTGATTAAGGAAGTTTTCAGCTATTATTTCTTCAAATGAGTTCTCTGCCACCTTTTCTGTCTCTTCTTTTTCTGGGATTCCTTTAATACAAATGTTATTATGTTTGATGGAGTCACTGAGTTCCCTAATCTATTCTTGTTTTGCATAACTTTTTTTTCTCGCATTTGTTCAGCTTGATTACTTTCCATTACTCTTGTCTTCTAGGTCATTAATTCATTCTTCTTCCTCCAGCTTGCTGTTCATTCCATCAAACATGTTTCTCTCTCTCTCTCTCTCTCTCTTTTTTTAATCCTTTATCTCTACTATGTTACTCCTTATCTCTGATGTCCTCCCTCTTTTCTCAAGTTCAGTGAGTATCTTTATGATCATTCCTTTGAATTCTCCATCAGGCATGTTATTTATATCTGCTTCACTTAGACCTCTGGCCAGATGTTATCTTATTCTTTTATTGGGACAAATTCTTCTGTCTTCTCACCTTATCTGAGTGCCTGTTTCTGTGTGTTAAGGAAGTCAGCTATGTCTTTTACTCTTGAGGGCAATGGCTTTATGAAGAAGAGGTCCTATAGTGCCCTGCCGTGTAGTGTCTCCTATTGCCCAGGACCTGACAGTTCTGAGCGTGTCTCCAGTGTGTGCTGTGTGTGCTCTGTTGTTGTGTCCTGGCCTCTTTATCCTTTAGGCCAGTCCTTTGCAGAAGCTCTCTTTGCCTGTTGTGAGCAGTGTTTGGTCCCTGGGTTGAATGTGGCACATTTTAACTACTTATGCTCTGGTCTGCCTGTGAAATGAGAACTGTCGCTGCCATCAGATCTGAGGACTTGCAAAACTTCCAGGTTATGAGACATAGTGTTGGCAGGGGTTTGGGTCAGTCTTGGGATTGGGGAGGGAGGTCTGCCACACTGGGACTGAGGCAAGCATGACTGGGAAGGGCAGTTCCACCAAAACATTGGGGTGCAAGCCCTGACTTTGCCAACTAGATCATATGGTGACATTTTCCATAAACTGAATGAGCTAAATCTAATACTCTGAGTTAGAGTAAAATGCATTTAAAGACTAATACTCATATATAATATACAGGAAAACATATCCTTTGCTAAGTCATTTTTTATATCAAATTTAAAATGAAAAAGAGGGTGTGTAGAATTGCAAAATTCTTTTACATGGTATGCAAGCAAAAATGTTCCATTTAGAATATGCAGACAGGAGAGAAATGAGCTGCCAGCAAAATATGAAGACATATGTTGTTTAATTAACAATTGAGCATGAGGCTGGGCCTATATGTTACTTGAAAAAAGCTAAGGATTTATAATCAACTTCGAAAATCTCCACACACAAAACCAAACATGTAGGTTTTGTGATTGATACCTTCAAAGGTTTTATTTTGATGAGAGCAGGTCTCTCCACTACTGTGAAATAAGCACAGGAAATGCAACATAATGATAAGGATCTAGATGCCATAATGGTTATTCTTTTGCATCTAAATTATGTAGTCACCAGTCATTCATAGAGTCTGCATTCACACATGGTAAACCACAATTGAGGAGCTGGGAAGGTTTGTTTTGAGGGTGTAAAGGAAATCATTTCAGGGCTACAGTGACTGAATTGCTGAGTCAGCACCTGTTTCAGTTATCAAAGCAGGTGAGGTGAAGGTGCGGTCAAACAATCAACCTTCTGGAAAATATATGTGGAAGAATTACTGGCTGTAAAGCAGTGTGATATATATATATATATATATATATATATAATACAAGATATAATATTATATGATATCTATTATATTATAAGTATATATCTATTATATTTATAATATATAATATATATATTATAACGTTGATTGGCTTAGGCACTAGAACTCTTTTTCTTAGCTACATAAGTGTTCTCTTGTTACAAAAATTATATTATGCAACAATCACCTGCCAGTGGAATACTGAGCTTCTGACCTAAATTTTAAAATGCAGTCTTGGAAATTATGTTCTTACCTTTTTACATGCTAGTTAAAATTCTGATTCTAATGACATTCGATCACACAATGACTGTATACATATGATTCTAAATACCCACAAATAAACAAAAGCTCTTGATCAATGATTTATGCTACCATATAGCCAGATGTTTTCCATTTTTGTTATTAAAAAGATGAAGAAAATTGATATTTTATTTAGTATCACTTAGACACAACTTAGAAAAATAAATAACTCAAAACAAAACAGCACCATATAATTTTGATTTAAGTAACTGGTAACAAAGAATTTGGGAACCATGTTGTAGTAAAACCTAAGGAATAAAATCTCTCTCCCAGTACTTTAGAGCCACTCTCAATTGGTTAGAAACCTCACTTCATCTTCCTACAAATATTCTTTTTTCTTTTTATTTAACTAAGTGCAGTATTATAAAGAAAAATATCAGAATTTTTAATAGCACAATTATTCTAAATGGAAAATGAATTCAATAATTTGATATATTAAATGCATTTAAGTAGAAATTCAACAAACTGTTGATCCATTTCCTTAAGGAAACAAATACATTTTACAGTGTTTTCCTCTTACTTTACCCTGACTATAGAATTAAGGCTTTTAGAGTTATAAAGATAAGTCACCTTTTAAATTCTCTTTTGGGGCACGTGGGTGGCTCAATCGGCTAAGCATCTGCCTTTGACTCAGGTTATGATCCCAAGGTCCTGGGATAATGTCCTGCATTGGGCTCCCTGCTCATCAGGGAATCTGCTTCTCCCTCTTCTCCCAGCTTCTTCTCTCTCTTGCTATCTCTGTCTCTCTCAAGTAAATAAATACTTTAAAAATAAAAACAATAATAAATTATCTTTTAAAATTGTCATGTTAAACTATAAGATGTTGCAATAAATGGCATATTATTTTGTACAGCAATGCTTTTTTAATTTATTATCTTTTTATCAAATTACCATCAAACTAGCTGAGTATTTTGAAAGCAAATGCATAGAAAAAAATTGAATACACTTGTTCATTATTTTCTGACACCTCCCTATCCCTTGATCCTTCTCTGCCCTTCTCTGTACTACTTTGTGTCCCAAGAGGCTGTATCATTTAGTTCCCTTACCTTTGGCTTCCAATTAAGTTTGGTTATTTTAAGAGTTTCTCAACCAGGGCACCATTGACATTTTGGTTGGATCATTTTTTGTTGTTGTTGTTGTTGTTGTGGGGGTCTGTCTTGGGCATTGTAGGATGTTTAGCAGCACCATGGCTTCTACCCACTAGCTTCTACCCTTCTAACCCACTTCTAACTTCTAACCCACTACCTACTACCCTTCTATAGTGGCAATCAGAAAATGTTTCCAGACATTGTCAGATATCCTGTTGGTAAGGCAAAATGGCCTCTATTGAGGCCATTATGTTAATAAGAGGAAGCAATAGGAGATGGAAGAGGGAGAAGAGAAATGGTCTGTGTACTTAAAGCTACCCCAGACCTTACCAGGTAATGGCTTTGCCAGTAGCTTTATTCTTCTTTCTGTTTGTGACTTTTACCTCAAGTCCCTTTTCAAGGCTATGTTTCTCTCTGGGTTTTCGTAACAGTAACAACATCTCCTCCCCTTGCCACATCAGGTCTAGGGGTGATAATGACTTCCCACTGTTGCGGAGGACTCACTGGCCCTTGATGGTTCTTTATATCCTCACACTCTAATTAAACTCTGTTTAACCTATTTCTTGATAAGTTCTTGATTAACAAAATACACTTTTTTGGAAGATGACTTATATGTCCAGTAAGCACAGTGTTTTTACTTATCACTAATTCCAGATCATTCTCATCTCTATGTCTCTCTTCTTTTATCTAATTCTTGATGAGCATTCAGTAGACAACATTGCAACACTGACACTATTTGGACTGTACTACAATCAGTATTAATACTTCTTTTCAGGGGCTCCTGAGTGGCTCAGTGGGTTAAAGCCCCTGCCTTTGGCTCAAGTCATGATCCCAGGGTCCTGGGATCGAGCCCCACATTGGGCTTTCTGCTCAGCAGGTATCCTGCTTCCCCCTCTCTGCCTGCCTCTCTGCCTACTTGTGATCTCTCTCTCTCTCTGTCAAATAAATTAATAAAATCTTTTTTTTTAAAAAAAAATTCCTTTTCAGAAACTATACATATTTACATTTATTGTATGTATGCTAGAGTACCTGTTCCCCTGATTAAATATTCCCTCTACTCTTTTTAAGGCTTGGGATTCACTCCCATGTTCTCAGAAAGCTTTTCTATCCCTCCTAGTCTCCACTGACCCTCTGTTTCGGGTACTGCAATGGACTGAATGTTTGTGTTTTTGACCCAAAATCATATATTGAAACCCTAATCCTCAATGCAATGAGATTTGGAGATGGGGCCGTTGACTGGTGATTATGTCATGAGGATAGAGCCTCATGATGGGATTAGTACCCTTATAAGAAAAGACACAAAAGAGTTTGCTTCCTCTCTCTCTCTCTCTCTCTCAGCCGTATGAGTTCTGCAGATTGTCGCTCAGACAAAATTTGTTTAGTCCATGAACAAGAATTTGTTGAATATGTAATAGCAAAGTATTCAGTACACTTTTTGAACAAATCAAAGTCATTTTTTTTAAAGAATGTACAACTTAGGAAAAAGTTTAAATACATTAAGTAATGTAAATCATTGCGTGTTATCTAATAGTTCTGATATGATGGGTGAGGGCTGGTAGTTGGTATCTATAGGATGGTAGCAAATAAGTCAGTTGTTGGAATACAAGATCAGTCAAGCTTTTGTGGAAAGAAGATAGAACTAGACTGAAGATCAGAGCTTATCCAAGGGGAGAGATAGCTGATCCTAGAAGATATCTATTCATATAGGCTTGACTTATGCAATGGAAGTTAAAGTAGAAACATGCTGCTTAGCTGGTTCAAAGTAGCTTAAAAGCAACATGTGACCTCGTGGCCACAAGGCTAATTCTAGACAAGGCCACAAGGTTAATTCTAGATCTTACCACTGATAAAGATAGAGTTTCTAATCTACTTCTAGGTATTATATGGATTGGCCCACAAATTTTGGTGGGAATGAATCCATAGATAAAATTATCTGAAATTGAACTTAAAGACAAGAAGAAAAGATTTAATCACTTTCATTTATTTACATATTTAACTTATACCTATTAATAATTTACTAGATAGCCAACATCAGTCCACGCCCTGAGGATATACCAGTAAATTAACTAAATACATTTCTCATGATCTTATAATGCTCACATACTAATGGGCATCCTCTTAAATAATCTGTGATCTCAATTTATCTTTTATTATTCTTTTGATTCTTTGGGACTATGTAGGGCTAACCATGGAAAACTTCAAAATAAGGAAAACATGGGTTTTGGTATTGCTTGTTACATTTTAGTGCTTTTTAAAAAGTGCTTTTAGTGCTTTAAAAATATTTTATTTGTTTATTTATAAACAAAATATTTTTTATAAATATTTTTTAAAAATTTATATTTATAAAATATTCGTATATATTTATATAATATTTATATTTATTAAAAATTTTTATTTACAAATAAAAGGTTTTATTTATTTATTTATTTGAGAGAGAGAGAGAGAGAGAGAAAGACAGAATGAATATGGGCAGGAAGAGAAGGAGAGAAAGACTCTCTCAAGCACACTCTGTGCTGAGCACAGAGCCCAAGGCAGGGCTCAATCCCACCATCCTGAGATCGTGACCTGAGCCGAAACCAAGAGTTGGACGTTTAACCAGCTGAGCCACTCAGACATCCCTACATTTTAGTATTTTTTGTCCTCATCCCCCATATGACATTTTCCAGTGGGAAGCAAAAAAAAAAAAAAAAAATAGAAATGCTGCAGTTTGGTTTAGGGCCTACTGGGTTTGACTCTGAAGGATGTCACATAATTGTGAGTTTTTCCACCTAAATGTCCAGAAGACTCAATTTTCATATCTGCAAACAGAGTTGGGAACTGAGACTGTTACTGAGGAGGGATCAGCAAGATAGCATTGCTGTTCTGCCTCTCCCAAAGCTTTGTGGCTGCTGGACTCCCTCGAATCCTCTGAGAAACCAGGAGAAAAGGTAGAATTTGGAGTTCCGAGATAGATCTGCATTTTCATTGATAAACTTTTTTTGAATAGCTAAATTTTTTTCTTTAGCACTGTGTTAAGAGCCTGAAAAAAAAGGTATTAAGGTGCATGTGATTTTCTAGGTTTTCTAGGAGATATATATATATATATATATATATATATATATGTGCACACACATACACATATATATGTATATATACACACATACATATATGTTTTCTCTTTTTCATCTACTATATAACTGAGCTCTGAGCTTTACTTAGCAGGTATCTCAGGAAAAGATTATACTGTATTAACAAAAAGTGAAAGTCTCCTTCTGAAGGTAAAGTTTTCCAGACCAGCTCATTTATTTTGTGGCAAAGATTACCATAATATGTCCAGTGCCTTATTTGCCTGGAGTCAATTCCTGTGGTCCTCATAGTTGGAAGGCAATCAGAAGAAGTGGGAAAGACAGATGCTGGTCAAGGCTAACCATTAGTCGGCAGCAGCAACTTCACATGTTTGAAATCAAGTTGTGGTTTTTTTTGGTTTGATTTTTATTGTCTCTTTGGCCTAAACACTTGCCACTCCTGTTATGAAGTTAAGGATCATGAAGACGAGTGTTCCTTAATATCCCATTGCTTTAATGCCTCATTGTTATAACTGATGCCATCCGGAAATCTCTCAAACGAAGGGACAAATTGTAATGATAGTTAGGAAAAATTTACAGCTTAAGGGTCCATTGCTGATTTTTAAGAATACCATTCTTAGAATTTCACTTCCTTTGAAAGAAGGTAAAGCTTGCCCTTCTGAAGAATTCATGGGTAATTCTTAAGAGCCATGCCATTGAAAATTTGATGTATTGTGAAAGTGATACACAGATTATCTCCTGCCCCTCACTTCTTTTTACATGGAGGTTTCCCTTCTCAAAAGCATTAACTCAAATAATGTATCTGTTCATGAAGTTAGGGTAACATAGATAGTTCATATACAAGCTTTCCTTCCTATTAGTGTGTGGCCTTAAGTAGATCTTCTAATCTCACTAAACTTTATTTTCTGATTTATAATTGGTGGTTACAAGAACTGTGAAGAGGCTGATATTTTCCCCTAATTGCAAGGTAACATATTAGCATACTTCATTTTCATGGATTCTGGCAGAAAACACACAACTAATGAGTCAGAGAAAAAGGATAGTTTATTATAGCAAAACAGTAGCCAGATAATCATTTTCTTGTGCTCTTTTCCCAAATTTCAATTTCCACAGGACAACACAATGAGAGTTTTTGAGAATACAGAAGTGGGACTTTTATATTGAAATTTAATCATCTAGTATCATCTTTTAAAGAATATTACTTTATGCCTACTCTCAATTTTTATTTTTATTTCTGAATTTATTTTATTTCTGAATAGAGAGACTATCTAGTTATATATATATATATATATATATATGCCAGAATATATATGCCATATATATATATATTATATATGCCAGAATATATATGCCATATATATATATATATATATATATATATATGCCAGAATTAGTCAGGAAATTTACCTGTTTCTTCAAACAGGGGAAATTTCAGAGGGTCTAAATATCTTTTATAGACTTCCAAACTGGCCAACACCCCCTTCTGCAGAGGTTCCTGGTGCTTTTGAGCCCTAAGCCTTAGTGGATTCTGGGGCAAGAAAGCCTTACTTATTGGTTTCTTATTGTAGACTTCAGTCTTATTTTTACTCCATTTCCTAAATCAATCACCATTTCTCATCCATTTTCTCACTTCTAGAAATTTAATTGATACAACATATTTGTAGTTATATCTACATCCTTTTCCTTTGTCCTTGTAGATTAATGCTATTTTGTTTCATCACTCTCATTTAAATCAATTTTTGGGAGGAAGCACAGCTTAATAAAAAATTCATACAAGTCTTCTTTTAGAAATCTATGTTCTGAGATATTACAAGTGTTTTATACTCTGTTGAGTCCCAAGTTATTAGTTTACATATACAAACACAAGTATCTTTAAAAGAAACTTACCCTTGTGAAGTACATTGCTCTATGTTTTCATTCATTCCATTAACATGCTGCATTCCAGTATTTTGTCAGTTTTTGAAATATATGTGGAATTCTATTTTAAAAATACCATTGCAATGACCAGTTCTCCGAAAAAGAATATTTCCAGGTTCCAAAACACAGGAAAATAGAGTATGACAGTTCAAATACTATTCTACTGACTTGGGTATAGCAATCTGTATTAAATGAAAAATGCTCTTCACAAAACATATTCAGAAATCCCTGTCTACTGAGTGATATTTTAAATGTAGATTGTATCCTTTAAGCATTAGGTATAGTAGATAATTGAAGAGACTAAATTGTTATTTGACATTCTATATTTTGAATTATATAGATTAAAATATATACTTGTATACATCTGTAAGACTACTGGCAGCAATTTTGCTAAAAGGGTTGAGAGGGTTACGAACATTGGCAATTCAAGGAGCATGAATCTAGATTTAGAATGGATGGAACTGAATCTTTGAGTAAATCAAAATCTAAATTCTAAAAGTGTTCTGAGAGTTTTACAATAGCTTTTCTGTTGTAAATGTACCACATCTCAAAGTGGTGAGGATAGCCTCTCAGTGTTACTATTCATGTCTGTAGCAGTTTCGAAACACGGTCACAAAATCTTTGACACTTATTCCATCGTGCTGTATGGTCTCTGTCACCACTTCTTGAATTTGGGCAAGCTAGTGAGTGCTTCAACTAGTAGAATATGGTGCATATGATGGCATGTGACTCTAAAACTAGCTCATAAAAGGTCATGCAGTTTCATCTTGTTATCTGAAACACTCTTTCTTAGAGCCCTGTGTCATCATAAAAGATAGCTTACTAGCTTGAGTCAATGCCATGAGAGAGCTCATGTTCATAAAAAGACCATGGAGACATTCTGCTTGACATTTCCAGCTAAACCCAAATTTGAGTCATCCCAACCCTGGCATGAGATAATTGATTAAAAATACATCTATATGATTCTAGTCCCCAGCTACTCAAGTTACCTCCAACCATTTAAATCTTCTCATCTGAGACCCTAGGCATCATGGAACAGAGAAAATGCATTCAAACTGTGTCCAATCCGAGTTTCTGATCCCCAAAGCTCTGTGTATAATAAAATGATTAGTGTTTTATGCCTCTAAACTTTGGGATGGTTTATTTGCTGCAATAGATATCCAACTAATCTTAAATCAGCAATGACCTTTGCTGTATAAAATTCAAAAATAACATTGAACAATTTTTGAATCAATCACTTTGCAAAAGTCAAGAGAAGCAAAACAAAATATCCTTTGAAATCAGATTTATGCTAATGCTATAGTGTTTAGTAATAAATATATTGGACATCATTTTTTTTTGCTTTATGTAAGCACACTTTATTCTTTTTAAAAATTTAGACTCTTAGAAATATATGTACATTTCTGATGTGTGAAATAAGTTATACTCACAGATAATAGAATACAAATGTATCAGAATTTATAACATAGATAATCATGTATCACTTACAAAGTAAATTTCAGGGAAGCCTGGGTGGTTCATTTGGTTGAGCACCTGACTCCTGGTTTTGGCTCAGATGGTGATCTCAGGTTGTGATTTGGGCTCCATGCTCAGCAGAGAGCCTGCTTGAGATTCTCTCCCTCTCTGTCTCCCTCATCCCTACCCAACTCCACCCACCACTCTCTGGCTCTTTCTCTCTCTCTCCCTAAAATAAATAAATATATCTTAAAAAACCAAACAAACAGGGCATCTGGGTGGCTCAGTTGGTTAATCTTCTGCCTTCTGCCCAGGTCATGATCCCAGAGTCCTGAGACTCAGTACTGCGTCCGGCTCCCTGCACAGTGGAGTTTGTTTCTCTGCCCCTCCCCTAGCTCATGCTTGCTCTCTCTCTCTCTCTCTCTTTCTCTCAAATAAATAAATAAAATTTTTTAAAAAGGCAAATTTCTAAAAGTACACAAAGTTAGGGTTTGTGTTGGGAGTTATTCCCAAGAATGTATCTTTACTATTGGCATTGTTTGAACTCTCATGTGCAATTTTTATTTTATAAAGTACTCCTTGCTCACAGTCTTTTCCCCTTTACTTTTATCTCATACCTAGTTCCCAATTTTTTTTTTTTAAAGATTTTATTTATTTAATGGAGAGAAACACAGCGAGAGAGGGAATACAAGTAGAGGCAATGGTAGCGGGAGAAGCAGGCTTCCTGCCGATCATGGAGTCTGTTGTGGGGCTCGATCCCAGAACCCTGGGACCATGACCTGAGCCAAAGGCAACTGCTTAATGACTGAGCCACCCAGGGGCCCCCCTAGTTCCCGATTTTTAATGAATACTCATAAGGCACAATATTCTTTATACCCAGAATGCTTCTCTCAAATTATTGCTTCTCTCAAATTAAATGCTTCTCTCAAATATATTATGCATATCTTTTTCTTTGACTTTTTTTAAACTAATATCTGTGTCAAATATGATTTTTTAAAGACTAGATGTCTTCCCTATCTTTTGCAGTGGCTTATAACAGATGTAGCTAGACAATTTCACAGTTTATATTAAAGAAATAAGGTAGAAATGCTCATTCAGAAATATAAAATATTTAAGTGAAATTATTCAGCTATTTTTATTATGAGGCAAAATAAGTAAGGAAATTCCCAAGTAACTTTTATACTTCCAGAGTGAATAAGAGGTCATTATTTTTTAAGAGACCCCAGCTGAAACTAAGCAAACCACTTACAAAGGGTCAGGCTGCAGAGTAAATTACAGGGTGAATATTAACAATGATACACATAGGAATTGTGACTAGTAATTGTTTACTAGGAATTGTTTACTAGTCTTGCTGACTGGTAAACACATAGCATGTTACCTCTTTTTTTTTTTTTTAAAGGTTTTTATTTATTTATTTGACAGGGAGGAGAGAGATCACAAGTAGGCAGAGAGGCAGGCAGAGGGAGAGGGGAAAGCAGGCTCCCTGCTGAGCAGAGAGCCTGATGTGGGGCTCGATCCCAGAACCCTGAGATCATGACCTGAGCCGAAGGCAGAGGCCCTAACTGACTGAGCCACCCAGGCGCCCCAGCATGTTACCTCTTGATATATAACTTAGGCTATCATCATTAACACCATTTCTAAGAATACACATTCTAAGAATGTTTATTTCAGGAGAAACACAGTTAAATCCTACTATGGAACTACTAGGGTTTTGGAGATTGAAAACACATGACATGAAAACCTCACTATATCTATGAATGGGTATATTGTATCAATTTTGCAAATAACGAAGAACAATAACAAAAGTAATAGTAAATGTTAATTGGGTCTTATATTTATAAGCAGTCTTTTCAATGGTTTATGTCTATTAACTCATTAAATTTTTAAATGGCCATATGAGGTGGCATTATTTTATTCATTTTATAGATGAGTTAACTGAGGCCAAGAGAGTTTAAGTATTTCTTATAAGGTCATTTAGTTGGGAAGTAGTAATATGAAATTTAAAACAAAACACGGTTTTTCCTGAACCTGTATTCTTTTTTTGTTCGTTTTTATTTAAATTCTAGTTAGTTAACATACAATGTACTATTAGTTTCAAGTGTAAAATTTTGTGATGCAGCACATAAAACACCTGGTGCTCATCACAAGTGCACTTCTTACTGCCCATCACCTATTCTGAACCTGTATTCTTAAACCTTATGCCCTAAAAATACTAATGTCTATACCAATTTAGACCAGTTAAATTTTTCCTAAAAAGCATGAGTTTGCACTCAATGCTCACCAATCTTAAAATTAGACAAGACAGACGATTTGCTAAGATCAATATAATGTCCTCATCATTTTTCACAATAAATAGATTTAAAGACTTCTTCTTTGGCTTTCTATTAGCTAAACATTATTGGGGAAGGAAATTGATCCCAGACCCACTGACTTCATGTCCTGAATCTCTGCTCTATCTGCTCTACAGTGCCAGTGAGTTAAGATCCAGGCATTTAGGTGACTTGTTCCCCACCTAAGATCCATAATGTGGTAGCGAGGAAAACTTGATACTGAGTACTCTGGACTTAAATCTCCTGCTTTTTATTTTTTTTTTTTAAACCACATCACAAATGTCTTTTGTTCATTCTCCTAGCTACCTCTTTCCATGTGTTTTTTGATATGTCTCCCAAAATATACCTGAATTTGTTATGATATATACTTCATATTATCCCAAATTTCATACATAAAATCCTCATTCCCCATGAAGTACTAAAAGCAAGATATTCTGGGAAATACATATTCCCACAAAGATTCACCCTACAGGGGTTAATTTTATGTGCAAGACTTCTGTCAACAGCTTGACTAACTTACGAATACAAAAATAAGTTAAAATGTCAATTTTGCCTTTAAAACATTTTTTGAGTCTATATTTAACCTAGTTTCACCACCACTCAAATTCAAGCTCACATTATGTCTGACATGGATACTTCAATTGTTCCTTCAATGGTCTCCAGACATCCGCTCTGGCACACTTTCAGTATGTTCTTCACAGCACAGCCAGGGCAAAGTTTTGGAAATGCAAATGTGATCATTTTTATACCCTGTCTAAAATCTTTTATTGGTTTTCCATTGTTCTTAAAATAACTTGACCAAGAGGTTTTCATATAGTTCAGCCCCCAGGTATCAACAAAACCATGTTGCCCCACATTCTTACTTTTTCTTTTCACATGAGATATACCAGTCTCCTGTCAGTCCTTTAGACCCTCTTTACTCCCTCCAGTCACTTAATTCTCTTTCATGTTTATTTTGCCTCGGTAACTCCTACTCATATTAGATTCCATGTCAAGTATCACTACCTAGGGTCACTTGCCCTGGCCCTTTTAAATGTCTCTATTTTCAGCTCTCATCATACTAGCTGCATCTCTTGCATAGCACAATATACCAATATGTTTGCATTTATTGTGTGGTATTTTATTTTTTAGGATCTCTCTTCTCTAAAGACTGTAAACTCCGTGAGGGCATTGGCAATGGCTCTCTCACACATTGTTGGACACCTAGAGCCTGGCTGAGTGTACACCTCAGAATACTATTTGCTGAAAACATTCATCTTGCTTATTGGGTACACTGATTCCAGCTTCATGGAAGTGACACTTGTCATTTAGCTATTACTTAAAACTGTTGTAAAGTTCCTCTCTAATTTACACATGACATGTTTTTGATTTTGACATTTAACGAGTTACTTCTGAAATATTTGGAGTTAGAGAAAAAACAAGATACAGAATTTCTTCCAGAATTAGCTCCTTTTAGAGGCCCTGACTCATACTCTCAGAGATGTTTTTTGTACTGAACAGTAGTCTAATAATACAATTCTCAACATCTAGCATATTCAGTGCATGGAAAGCCTACAGTTTGTTTCAAGTTACATCACACCAAGTCCATGTCAGTTATGTTCAGGCATTCCTTTATTTCGAGGGGAGTGGAAGATGAAGTTGTCTATCCCAAGTAGTAACTCTATTGTCCATCTCCATACTGTGACTGTATGCTTGAATAAATAACAAGTACCAATAACAACAATAATTTTAAAAAATAACAATCTTAAGATGCTGGAAAAATCTTCATCGGAATTTGGAAAGATTAAATAAAGCATACTTCTCCATTTGTACAGGTCATAATTTTGGAAAAATAATATACCCAGCTGGCACTGAAAAACAGAACGCTATGTGGGATCTACATATGGTACTTCAGCACTTTTAGAACATCTAGTGAATAGGTATTTGTTGTATGATTGCATAATAAGAAATGATGACAGAATTCATTCTCCCATATCCACCCTTAAAAAGGCATTAACTCCCAAGGTCAGGGATATGCATTAGCCTAAGAGTAAGTACATTATTAAATTTTGCACTTTAGATGCATCACTGGCCTCACCTTAGTCCTGAGCCTGCCTGAATGGCATTATCCAATGGTAGCTTGAGAAGCGTATAAAAGCAATCAAATGGAATAAGTATAAGTAAAAATATTTCAATTTGACATAGATTTGAAATTATTCTTGAAAACAGGATTTTATTTTGTTTGATAATGAATATCGGTATGAACAAACCTCTTAAGTATCATATTAAAAAGCAATAGAGTGATTTCTGCTTCCAACCAACATAGTGTAACAAGGATCCTATTTACTCTCCTACCTGAAATAATTAAAAACTAGGAAAGTACATGAAGCAAAAATTTTCAGGACTCAGGACAACAGACAACAAAGGATAGTGATCCCTGAAAGATGGAAAAGAAATGAAGTGTGGGTTAAGATTGCCCTTATAATTGTTTGGAGAGTATTTGCAAGCAGTGTAATAAAGAGTAAAGCCAGGCTTTATGGGGGCAGAAAAAGCCAAGAGTCAACAGAAAACATAACACTAGAATCTATGGGACATTCGGAGAAAAAGTACTTGTTTCCACTAGCCGGAATGAAAAACCTATATCCATTGAGTATGGGGTTGATTACTCAAGAGTGTCTTATCTCAGTACTAATAGAGTGATCAACCATACTGGGTTGTGAACTGAGAGTTCTACCAGGTTGTTACAGTGAATATTTGCAAAATAATCCCTGGAGTCCCTGGAAGGAGGAGGGGAAAATAAGCATTGGCAAGCACATCTACTGCCTTCTCCAACACAAAGGCCTACTTTTAAAGGGAAAGGACTTCAGCAGGGTATAATTCTACAACTTTATATCAGCTGAAAGAAGGAAACTCCTCCTCCCTTCGATCCCCTCCAGTCTTCCAGTCTTTCCTAAGTTAAGAAAATAGAATAAACAGGAAATTAGTCGCCAAGAAAATAAAATGGAAACACAGCAGATAAGGGAAAAAGCAGGATCCAGAGAAAAGATTAAAGTTATATCACTGGAGGCAGGACAGACACACATGCAAAAGCCACAGGCATGAGTGGAAACCCCCCCTAAAATACTAGTTTACCTAGAAAGTTATTGAACACACACTGTCCCTCGCAACCTACTGCCACACTAAGACTCTAGTAGAATAACAGTGGATTATAGCTGAAGAGTGAGACAAAGACTCTTTCCAAGGTGTTATACAAAGAAAAGCTGTAAAGCCACAAAGAGGAGTTAAAAACAAAGAAGCTACATAGGTTTGGAACCTCTGGCACCTATAATCACAACAAATATTAAACCCAGCCCATCTTATAAGCCAGATTAACATAAATCCTTAGAGTAATGGCTTATTCACCTCAGTTTTTATGACTTAATACAATATTTCCAACTCTTAACCAAAACTTAGAAAGTATGACAAAAGGCAAAAAAAAACACAGGCTAAAGAGACAAAGCAATCATCAGAGTCACTCAAATACACAACACAGATGTTAGAATTGTTAGATAGGAAGTGTAAAATAACTATGTTATGTTAAGGGCTCTAATGAAAAAAAAATAGATAGTATGCAAGAACAGATAGGCAATATAAACAGAGACACAGAAATTCTTGAAGAAATGCTAGAAATCAAAAATAGTAATAACAATAAAGAATGCCTTTGATGGGCTCCTCAGTAGACCAGCCATAGTGGAGAAAGAATCAATGAGCTTGAAGGTAATTCAGTAGACTTTCCAAACTGAAATTCTCAGAGATATACAAAATAATGAAAAAAGAATAACAGATTATCTAAGAACTATGTATATAAGGAACAAATTAAAAGTTGTAACATACACTCAATTTGAATACTTAAAGGAGAGGAGATGGAGGAAGGAACAGAAGAGATATTTGAAGGAAAAATAGCTGAGAAGTTTCCAAAAACTAATGACAGACATAAAACCACAGGTTTTATGAAGCTCAGAGCACACCAAGGGCGATAAATGCTGAGAGAAACCCACATTTAGACGTATCATGTTGATTGTGGGTTGAACTGTGTCCCCCCAAATGACATGTTTAGGTCTTAACCCCAGTACCTGTGAATATAGTCTTATTTGGAAATAAGGCCTTTGTTGATGTAATCATGTTAAAATGAAGTCTTATTGGAACAGGATGAGCCTTAATGAAGTAAATGGTGTCCTTATTAGATAAGGGAAATTTGGGCACACACACGCACACACAGAGGGAAGGTTGTCATATGGAGACAGAGGAAACACAGGAGAATGCCGTGTAACACCAGAAGCAGATGCTGGAAGCAATATAGTTTGCAAACCAGGAAACACAATGGGCTGCTAACAACTATCAAAAGCTAGCAAAAAAAAAAAAAAAAAAAGCTAGCAAGAGTTGAGGAATGATTATTCCTTAGAGTCTTCAGAGGAAGCACAGGCCTGTGTCACTTTGCTTTTAGAATTCTGGGCTCCAGAGCTATTCCTTGTTTTAAATATACTTTCTCAATGAGGCTTTCCTTTATCTTGCCAACTGAAATCTCACAAACACCTCCCATTTGACAACCCTTTTTCCAGATAGATTTTTCCTTTGTCGCAATTTCATTGCTACAAAGATACTGCAGATTCAGTTTCTGACTACTGCAATAAAGTGAATGTCACAATAAAGTAAATCAAATTAGTTTTTTGGTTTCCCAATGCATATACAAGCTATGTTTATACTATACTATAATCTTTTAGATATACAACAGTATTATGTTTAAAAAACAATGTACATACCTTGATTTTAAAATGCTTTATTACTAAAAAATGCTTTAACCATCATTTGAGCTTTCAGTGAATTCTAATCTTTTTTGCTGGCGGAGGGTTTTGTCATGATGTTGATGGCTGCTGACTGATCAGGGTGGTGGCTGCTAGAGGCTGGGGTGGCTTGACAATTTCTTATATAAAAAAACAATGAAATTTGCTGCATTGATTGACTTTTTTTCCCCACAAACGATTTCTCTGCTGCATGCAATGCTGTTTGACAGCATTTTATATATAGTAGAACTTTTTCCAACATTGGAGTCAATTCCCTCAACCCCTGCTACTGCTTTATCAACGAAGTATATGTAATATTCTAAACCCTTTGTTGTCATGTCAACAATCTTCATAGCATCTTCAACAGAAGTAGATTCCATCTAAAGAAACTACTCTTTTTTGTCTGTTCATAAGTAATGACTTATCAACCATTAAAGTATTATAAGATTGCGGCAATTCAAATGTAATAATAATGAAAAAGTTGGAAATTTTATTAGAATTGCCAAAATGTGACACAGAGACACAAAGTGAGCAAATGCTGTTGGAAAAAACAGTGGTGGTAGATTGCTCGATGTAAGATTGCCATAAACTTTCAATTTGTAAAAAATGTAGTATCTGTGACTGCAATAAAGTGAGGTGGGTGAAATTAATACATATTTATTTTGTTAATTTTTAGTCTTTTGTCCTAGAAAGGAAAATCCAGATAAGAAGGGGCTTTCGTCAGTTTTGTTTTGTCTTGCATTACCACATTACCAGTACCTAAGTCTTAGCTCTTAGTAGATACCGAGTGAAATTTAGAGAACCTTTTTTTTTAAAGATTTTATTTGCTTATTTGACAGAGAGAGAGATCACAAGTAGACAGAGAGGCAGGTAGAGAGAGAGAGGGAAGCAGGCTCCATACTGAGCAGAGAGCCCGATGCGGGGTTGGATCCCAGGACCCTGAAATCGTGAACTGAGCTCAAGGCAGAGGCTTTAACCCACTGAGCCACCCAGGTGCTCCTTAGAGAACTTTTGAAGGAATATGTGGGAATATTTTATTAAGTATATCTTTTGAAAAATTATACCCGGAAATTCCAAATTCTCAATGTAAAAAAAAAAAGAGAACATTTCAGGAATTTCCAGAGCTTGGGCTGTAGAGAGAGATTTCTAGCATGAGTTAGGCCACTAAAAATTAAAGTTATAAACTTGTGGTTTCCATATGTAAAGGTCGTGGAAATTCATCCTAACAGACATGTAAAAAGATGAAAAATCAACAACTCTTAAGCCTATTGGAGAAGTAAGTACACAGCAAACTGCTCCCCCGAAAATTAGAGAGGCAGACAGGAAGATACAGAGAATCACAACTTACTGGAACAGAAACCCATGAGCAGATACCCCTGCAGGAACTAGTAGTACCAGCAAAGGAAAATCTAAACTATAACTGATGAATTGCTAGAGGCTCATTGTGGGGACTTCTGAGGCAAAAACTACAGAGGAAATCAGTCAAAAAACTCACATTTGTAATTTTTAGCTCTAGTAGCCCTACCAGATTCTCACAGTGAATTTTGGAGAAAAATCCATTCATGCTTCTGAGAGGGAAGAGGGAAAAGGAGCCATGCTCAAACACACAACAGTATTCCATTCTTAATAAGGTATGCTCCTATGAGACATTGTTTTACCAGAGCCCAGTCTTTGGGGGTTTTATCAGAAACTAACCGACCACTGACCTGGAGGAAGAACAATGTGTCATTTTGCAATCCATTTGGATCTTATAATCCTTTCAGGACAATGGCAGAGGTTCAAGTGGACAGAAAAATCCTAAATCAATAGCAAAATCAGGGTGCATAGCAGCAAAACAATGAGGAAGGGTAGAGGACAAAATAGGACAAAATGTCAAATGCCTCAAAAGTGCCTGAGTTTTTTGGGGTGCCTGGGTGGCTCAGTGGGTTAAAGCCTCTGCCTTTGGCTCAGGTCATGATCTCAGGTTCCTGGGATGGAGCCCCACTTCTGGCTCTCTGCTCAGCAGGGAGCCTGCTTCCCTCTCTCTCTGCCTGTCTCTTTGCCTACTTGTGATCTCTCTCTCTATCAAATAAATAAATAAAATCTTTAAAAAAAAAAAAGTGCCTGAGTTTTTATGCAAGGATGGCAAGTTAATGATCTCTAAGCAGTGATTGTGAAACAAAGAGAAAATGAACTTCACCTACTGATCCTAAAGTGTGGAAAGCTCTGAGACTCAATTTCAGTCAGGCAAAGAGAAATGGATATGTTGTGAACTTGAGAATAAAGGGGAGTTCCTTTATCATAAGTACAGGGTTCAAAGAGCATAGTGCAGAGACTATGAAGAAGAGCCATTGGAGGTTATGCCAAGACATGTATAGTGTTCATAGATGACTGTGAGTACAGACTGGAAAATGAGGAGAGGATTCAGGAATATGAAGTTCAGACAGTCTAAGACTTGAAGACATCTGCGAGATTTTGAAAGAAACAGTTTCAGTGATCTCTGGTGTATGGGGGTACCAGTGACAAGGTCTCTAAAGGTCTTGGGGAAAACAAATACTCACTTTTTCAAAGCTTCCTTTATTCTTATGGTTCATCTTGTGAGAAATAAACATGTGTCAGCTTGGGATGTTTGGGAAAGCTTTTTCTTTTCTTTTTCTTTTTCTCTTTCTTTTCTTCTCTCTTCTTTCTTTTCTTTTCCAATAAGAAGAAACAGACTTTACTGACTTCCAGGCTGAATTCCAGCAGCTATATTGTGACTTGGAGGGGAAGAACTTGACATCTTTCTGAACTGCTGACCTAATCTCAATAGTCATCTACCTTTGCCATGTGATAAAAAAACAAGAAATTATTTTCTTTTATTTAAGTGATTGTAGTTCAGTTTTCTGTTATTTGCAACCTGAGGCAATTCTGTCTTCTATAACTTTTATGCTCTTCTCAGGGAGAATTAATTGCTCTCCCTTATACTTTTTCACTGTGTATAATTTATTTTCTACCCATATTGTTAGTTATTGTCCTCTCACATAGACTGCACGTTCTTTGAAGGCAAAAATGCCCTTATGTTTGTATTTGTGTTGTAAGTTCTTCTCACAATATCTGGTACAAGATAAAGGTTAATAGATAATGTTAAATAACAGATGAATGGTGAATCTAGTGGAAACCTATAGTTTTATCTGTCCAAGAATCAATTCTGGGAACTGTCTTTCCTTTCATTCATACATTGTCACTATGAAAGTCATTCTACTAAATTTAAAGAAAAAAAAATTTTGATCCCAGTTAGCAAAAGACTGATTCAGAGATGGAGCTCTCCATATTACTGTGTCTATTGCAGTCTTTTCCTGGGCATTTAGAATACAGAACTAAGAGTCATGGAAGCAGTATCATACTATTGACAATACCTCAGTGGTAATGGTAATGCTTTTATTGTTGTTAATGTTTTGTTTTGTTTTATTTTGTTTTGCTAACAGCCAGAATTTACTCTAATTATCATGTTCCCTAATGCTTGCTTGATCAATTTCTCATTGGATTCAGAAAAATACTGATGAATTTCTTTATCAGTAATTACTTTAAATATAAATTATTCAATTTACTTATCAAAACAGAGAAATTGAATGAATTTTTTTATTTTATTTTTTTAAAGATTTTATTTATTTATTTGTCAGAGAGAGAGATCACAAGTAGGCAAAGAGGCAGGAAGAGAGAAAGAGGGGGAAGCAGGTTCCCCGCTGAGCAGAGAGCCCAATGCGGGGCTGGATCCCAGGACCCTGAGATCATGACCTGAGCCAAAGGCAGAGATTTTAACCCACTGAGCCACCCAGGCACCCTGACAGAATGAATTTTTTTTTTAAAAAGATTCAACTATTATGTTGTCTACAAGAGACTCACTTTAAAACGAAAGACATAAATAGGTTGAAAATGAAATAATGGTAGTCAGTTTGGACTGCTATAAGACATTACCACTGACTGGATGTTTTAAACAAGTTTTTTCTCACAGTTCTGGAACTTGAAATTTTCAAAATCAAAATCAAGGTACTGGCAAACCTGATGTCTGATGAGATCCTACTTCTTGGTTTGCACATGGAGATATATATATATATATATATATATATAATTTGTATCTTAATATGGCAGAAAGAAGGGAAGACAGCTCTTTTGTCTCTTATTACAGCGCTAATATACATCATTCATGAGGGCCTCTCTGCTATTGCCATCACACTGATGGTTCAAATTTCAACATGTGAATTTTGGGGTAGACACAAACAGTTGATCCAAAACAGGTGGCTAAAAGAGTACATGCAAACACTAAACAAAAGAGAGCTTGAATGGCTATACTATTTAAAGATATAATAAACTACAAGCCAAAAATTGTTATAAGAGATAAAGGAAGACACTAGATATTAATAAATTAATATCTTCAGTTCATCAAGAACTCAAAACTCTTGAATTCATCAAGAGTTATAATTATAAGCATACAAACCAAATAGCAGAGTCTCAAAATAAATGATACAAATATTAACACAATTGAAAGAGGAAATATACAGTCCTGCAATAAGAGTTGGAAGACTTTAATAACCCACTTTCAATAATGGAGCATCTGGACAGAAGATTAAAGAAAATAGAGACTTGACCAACTTTATGAATTGACTAGGCCTAAAAGACATAGAAAGCATTCTACCCAACAAACCACAGTACATACTCTTCTCAAGTGCACATGAAGCATTCTTCAGGATAAAACATTTTTTAAGCCACAAAACAGAACTCAATAAATTTTAGAAGATTTATAGCATATAAAATATTTTCTTAGAACACAAATGATGAAGCTAGAATTCAACAACAGAAGGAAAACTACAAATATGTGGAAATTAAACAACACATTCTTTAAAAAAAAAGACTTATTTATTTGACAGAGAGAGAAAGTAGGGGAAAGAGCAGAGGGAGAGAATCTCAAGGAGACGCCCCTCTATGCATGGAGTCTGATACAGGGCTTGATCTCAGAATCCATGAGATCATGACCTGAGCCAAAATCATGTGTTGGTCACTTAACCTACTGAGCTATTCAGGCACCCCTAAACAACATATTCTTAACAAACAATTGGGTCAAAAGAAGAAATCATGGGGAAAATAAGAAAATACTTACAGACTTATGAAAACAAAACACAATAGTCCAATATTTGTGGGATAGAGTGAAAATAATGCTCTGAGTGAAATTTATAGTAGTAAAGAACATACTTTATAAAAAAAGATTTCAAATCTGATAACAACTTAAAAGAATTAGAAAAAAAAAGTGAACTAAACCAAAAACTAGCAGAAAGAAGGAAATAATGAAGACTGATTGGAGATAATAGAGAATAGAAAAGCAGTAGAAAGAATCAGTAGAACCAAAAGTTGGTTCTTTGGAAAGATCTACAAAATAGACAGACTTTAGCTAGAATGACAGAGGGGAAAAAAAAGATGTAAATAACTAAAATCAGAGATGAAAGCAGTAATATTAGTAATGTTCTTACAAAAATAAAGAGGTTTATAATATAATAGTATAAGAAAATTTATGCCAATGAATTAAACAACCTAAATGAAATAGATAAGTTCTTAGAAACACACAGATTATCTAAACAACAAATAGAAAATCTGAACAGACCCATAAAAAGTAAAAAGATAGTATCAGTAATGAAAATATTCAAGAAACAAAAGTCAATGATCTATGGGTTTGATGGTGAAATCATCAAACATTTAAAGAGTACACAGTAATTTTTCTCTATTCAAAAAATTGGAAGGGAATACTTTATAACTTATTCTACAAGGCAAGCATTATCCTGATACCAAAGCCAGCAAAGACACCATAAGAAAACTAGTCTTTACAAATATAGGTGCAAAAACATCGACAATATACTAGCAAACTTAATCATATAATGTGTTAAAAAGATTATGCATAATTACCAAATGGACTTTATCCCAAGAATATAAGGGTAGTTAACCCCATATTAATAGATCAAAATTTAAAAATCACATGATCGTCTCAACCGACAGGAAGCATTCAACAAAATTTATAATTTTATTATAAGAGCAATCTGAAAGCTAAAAATGGAGGAGAATTTCTTCAACATGATTAAGGGCATTTATATAAAAACATACTCAACAGTGAAAGACTGAAAACTTTCTATCTATCATCAGGAACAAGACAAAGATGCCTGATTTCACTGATGCTGTACAACATTTTACTGGAAGTTACAGCCAGAGCAACAAGGCAGTAAAAAATGACATAAAAATAAAAGACATCCAAATTGGAAAAAAAGAAGTAGAATTAACTCTATCCACAGATAACATGGTTCTAAATATAGAAAATTCTAAAGAATCTACATAGAACTTACTACTAGAACTAGTAAGTGAATTTAAAAAATTTGCAAGGTCCATGATCAGTACGCAAAAATCAGTTGTGATTGTACACACCAGATATGAACAATCCAAAAAGGAAATTAAGAAATAAATTCCATTTACAATGACATCCAAAATAAGATAAGATCTATGAATAATTTAACCAAGGAGATGATAGAGTTGAATATTAAAAACTACAAAATATTGTATTTTTCAATTCTGTACTTTTCTGAGAGATTAAAGAAAATCTACATAAATAGAAAGATAAATCATGTCCGTGGATCTTAACATTTTTAAGATAGTAATGTTTCCCAAAGTGATCTACGGGTATGGTTCAATCCTTATCAATGGCTACGGTCTCTTTGCCAAATGGGGAATTGGGACCTCTGATTCATATAGAATTGCAAGGGGCCCTAAATAGCCAAAACAATACTAAAAAACAAAGTTGGAAGACTCATATACTTTTCAACTTCAAAACTTACTGCAAAGCTACAGTAAACAATGCAATGTCCTACTGGCAAAGGCATAGACATATTGACCAGTGGAATAAAACTGAAATACAGAAATAAAACCATATATCTTATGGCAAATTGATTTTTATAAAGGTGACAAGACCCTTCATGAGGAAATAATAGTCTCTCCAACAAATGGTGCTGAAACCACTGGATATCCACAGGCAAAAAATAAAGTTGGGATACTGCCCCATATCATTTACAAATATTAATTCAAAATAGATTGACTAAATATAGGAGCTAAAATTACAAAGCTCTTAGATAAAAACATAGAGATAAACCTGTATGATTTTGTCAATGGATTTGCCAATGACACCAAAATCGTTAAGAACAAAAGGAAAAATAGATAAATTAGACTTCATGAGAACAAAAACCTCTGTGTCTCAAAATACACATTATTAGAAAGTGAAAAGACAAGCTACAGAATAAAAGAAAATATCCACAAATCATATATCTGACAAGGGTCTCATATAGAATATATAAGGAACTCTTATACCTCAACAACAAAGACAGATAAAGCATTTAAAAATTGGTGAATGGTATAAGTAAGCAATCCTTCTAAGACTACACATTGCCAACAGGTACATGAAAAATGCTTAACACCATCAGTCATTAGGGAAGTGCAAATCAAAACTACAGTGAGATATCACTTCATAACTACTAGAATGGATATGATAATAAAAAATGAAAACAAGTATGGTGATAAGATGGAGTAATTAGAACCAACTCTCATACTTTGCTGGTGGGAATGTTAACTTTTTAGCTGCTATGGAAAATAGTTTGGTATTTCTCAGAAAGTAAAACACGGAATTCTTACATAACCCCACAATTCCGTGCCTAAATATATACCCCAAAAAAAATTGAAACAGGTACTACAACAAATAGATGTACACACATATTCACAGCAGCACTATTTACAATAGTCAAAAGGTGGAACTATCCCAAATGTTTATCAAGAGATGAATGGATAAACACTGTGATGTATACATTATTTGGTCATACAAAGGAATGGAATATTGATACATAGTGTAATGTGGGTGAACTTTACAATATTATGCTAAGTCACACAGGATCTTCTATAATTTATTTATATAAAATACCTAGAAGAGTTAAATCTGTAGAAAGAAAACATGTTTGTGGGTGCCATGATTGGGGAGATGAGAGGGTAAAGAATACATGCTTACTGAGTATGGTCTGTCCTTTTGGAATGAAGAAAATAGTTTGCAGCTACATAGAAGTGGTGGTTGCACAACATTGTGATTGTACTAAATATCACTGAATTGTTCAGTTTAAAATGGTTAGTTCTGTGTTATAGAAATTTCATCTCAATTTAAAATAATTGCATACTGTTCAGTATAACTTTTTTTCCTTTCTTCTTGCTGTAGTAAGATGGCTCAGCTTATGCTAGCAAAACAACATGTCTCAAAAACTAAAATGCATTTACTAAACAGGAAGTACTTTAGAATAGAAAATAGGGCCAAAACTTTGGAGAAGAAATTCAAACAAATTGCACAGCACCAGAGTTTCTGTTGAAGGAAAGTACAGATGTTTCTAACATTTCTCAGGTTATGATTATGGTACAATCTGTCTCAATAATAAAACTGAAAGGATAATTTTTGTGTGTGTGGTCAGTAAAAGAAAGATGCACTGGAAATTATTTAAAAGAATCTTTAATAAAAATAATGTTTCTTGGAAAAACAGTTTAAGTATAACCATTTTAGTGTGCCTGCTTTGAAAGCAATAAAGAAAAGATAATTTTGAAGTTATGTTCAGCAATATTACTATATGAAATATTCATTTTCAAAATCATTCACAGACAAACCACTGCAGTAAAGCAGTTGTAGCTGAAAGGACACAAAGATATCATCAATGCAGATAATTTCAATTAAAAAAAGACTTTTAAAATACAGTCAACTGTAAAATATACCATCTCTTTCCCTCTTTTGTTCACAATGTATGCAAAGCAAATATTTTGATTCATCTAAACATGGAAGGCTAAGAAAACAATAGCTTACCTGTTTTTATAAATAATGTTTTATTATAACACATATAAAATATAGTTGATTTATTATAATATTTATATGTGATGGGGAGCAATCATAAAAATATCTGGTGGCAAAGTATTTGAAAAAACTGTGAACACAATAACACACTTTTTCTGTTATCTCCTCTAAATTTTAGATTTGTCAGACTTTTTTTAAAGATTTTATTTATTTATTTGAGAGAGAAAATGCACAAGCTGGAGAGGAGGGGTGCCGGGAGCCCACCACTATGAGACTCGATCCCAGAACCCTGAGATCATGACCTGAGCCAAAGGCAGACGCTTAACAAACTAAGTCACGCAAGCACCCCTAGGTTTACCAAACTTTTGAAGATTATAAAGCAGATATCAGTATTGCCCAGCCCAATAAATAATCATTTTTTGCACACTTCACTTCAAGGTAAAGATGACATTTTAACAATGACTAAAAAAGGCAATAACTTTCAAATAAAAAATTAAGCTATGGAAAAAGTGTTTTGAAAACATATGTATGGAAATTTTCTGTCATGCAGTCAGTACCAAAGCTCACCTGTGTTACATATAAAACTTTCATATTTGCATTCATCAGAAATGGAAACATATTTTTTAAACTATCTAAAACCTTTCAAATAAAGATTTTTAGTGAATTTGAAACTATTTTTAAAAACATTTAGACACATAACATTTTCTGAAATTTGCAAGAACATTGCTGAGTTCAAGAAAAACATTCACCTAAGTCATGGGTAGAGTGGAAAAGTAAACATCATTAATACTTAGAGTAGACTCTTTCCCCTTACAGCAATTAAAATAAAGTATCAAGATAAATTCAGTGTAGAACCATATATCTTATATTTTATGAAGCAACTTATAAAGTCAACATTTTTAAAAACAATACATTTCTCTCATATGCCTGTCATTGACAATAGTGTTAATATTTTATACTTTAGAGAGACTAAATATCAATATAATAGTAATGAGGTGACATTAGCAGGATAATAGAACAAAAGTTCCAACCCTCATTCCTCCACAGAAACACTGATGCAACAATTATATTTGGGCCAAAATGGCTTTAAGTGAAATCCAGACTACGGTTAAGAAGTTGCAGCACCTCTAGAACATAAGACTGTAAAAAGTCACACCAAGATATATAAGAAGAGCAAATTCACTTTGCCTGAATTAGCTCTTCTCTCAAACCAGTTAGTTCTGTGCAAAGATCGCCTTGGCCTGTGACCTCTCCCTCGAGGGTAAAGTGAGAGTGGGATGTGTTTCTGTCTGGTCTCCTGCCTTTATGATGTGCTGCTCTGAAGGGCTGGTTTCTATTTCACCTCAATACTGAGCATCAAAAGGTCAGCAGAACCCACATACCTGGGACAGACAGCTAGGAACAAAGAGAAAGAAGTGGGTTTCCCCATACAGCAAACACTGCTCAGTAAAACTGGGTAAAGCTGCAGAGCAGAGGTCTTCCCTTTCAAAGGAAGGGAGAAAGTAAAATGATTCATGTCCCAGTCTTTAACTGTGCTCCTTCAGGGGCTAGTTTTGATTTCACCTCGCAAGTGCTGATGGACTGGCAGAACCCGAGCACCTGGGACAGCTATAACAGAGGAAAGAAAATGGTGTCCTCCTACAGCTGGCATGGCTCTGAGAGTTTGGGAATAGGTGTTATGTCTTCAAATGAGCAGATACCAGTGCAACTCTACAAGGAACATGAAGAATCAGGAAAATAGGCCACAATCAAAGGGAAAAAAATCAGTCTCCTATAACTGACCTAAAGTAAATGAAGATTTATGAATTACCGGAAAAACAATTCAAGTCGATGGCCAAGAAGTAGTTCAGTGAGTTATAAAAAAAACACTGATAGACAATTAAATAAAATCAGGAAAATGATACACGAACAAAATGAGAATATCAGCAAAGAGACATAAACTCTAATAAAAAACAAATAGAAATAGTGGAGTTGAAAAATACAATTATTGAATTTAAAAATTCACTGGAGGATTTCAACAAACTGGTACAGGCAGAAGAAAAATTCAACAAGCTTGAAGGAAAATCATTTAAAATTATCCAGTTAGAGCAGCAAAGAGAAAAAAAAAAAAGAAAAGAAAAGAAGTGAAGAAATCCCAAAAGGTTCATAGGATCAATAAGTAAACTAATACATACATTATAGGATTCCCAAAGGGAAAAAAGAGAAAGAGAAAGGGAGGAAAAAGTCTATTTAGAGAAATAATAGATGGAAACTCCCCAAATCTGGGGAGGGAAATAGACATCCAGATTTATGAAGTTCAGACAGACTGAATTTAAGAGGTTACATACACCAAAACGCATTAAATCAAATTGTCAAAAATCAGAGAAAATTTTTAAAACAGCAAGAGAAAAGTGATTCATTATATACAAGGAAGTCCCCATAAGCCTATTGGCAGCTTTCTTGGCAGAAATCTTACAGGCCAGGAGAAAGTGGATGATATGTTCCAAAGTGCTGACAGAAAAAACTTCCAGCTAAGGTTACAATACCTGGCAACACTGTTCTTCAGAAATGAAGAAGAAATAAAAATTTTCCCAGACAAACAAAAGCAGAGGGAGTTCATCACCACTGACCTACCTTACATAAAATGCTAAAGGGATTTCTTCAAATTCAAACAAAAAGACATTAATTATTAACATGAATATAAAAGATAAAGTCACTGGTGAAGACAAATATATACAAATACATAATCAATTCAGAATGCTCTAACTCACCTTTAACTGTAGTATAAAAGTTAAAAAACAAAATAATAACTATAACAATAATAACTAGTTAATGGAAACAGAATATAAAATATGCAAATAGCAACATCAATAACATAAAATATGATTGGGGAATAAAAGTACAGAATTTTTGTATGTGAGTGAATTTAAGTTTTTACTGGCTTAAAAAATACTGTTCTAAATCCCTGTGTGATATTATGATTGTAAATAAGTATATATTTTATCTTGATTCTCACTTCTGTCACAAAGCTGTAAATCCCTTGGAATTTCCTAGGTGAGGAGCACCATAAAGGTACCTTTTGTTATGCTAAGAAGATGACTTTTGGAACTCACCATAGGATGGGGCCTCATTGCCAGGGGAGTTAACCACGTGATTAGAGGGTTGGAACTTTAATCCCACTCCCCACCCTCTGGGGAAGGGTGGGGCTGTAGATTTAGTCCAATCACCAGTGGTTAATGATTTAATCAATCATGCCTACATAATGAAGCTTCCATAAAACCCCAAAAACCAAGAGAAAAAAGGGAGCTTCTAGGCTGATGAACAGGTGTCGGTGTTGGAGAGTGGTACGCCTGGAGAAGACCTGGAAACTCCACACCCTTTCCCCAAACTTTGCCCTGTGTATCCTCTCCATTTGGCTGATCCTGAGTTATATCACTTTACAATAAACTGGTGATCTTGTGTTCCCTCTCGCACTGTGTCTCTCTCTGTCAAATAAATAAATAAAATCTTAAAAAAAAAAGAACAGACTAGTGACAAGTAAGGAGACTGAATCATTAATCAAAAATGTTCCAACAAAGAAAGCTAGCTACAGATAGCTACAGGTAGCTACAGGTAGTTCTAACAAGCAAATTCAACAGCACAGTAAAAAGATAATACACCATGATCAGGTGGAATTTATCCCTTGGATGAAATGATGGTTCAACACTTGCAAATTAATAAATGTGATTCACCACATTAACAGAATCAAAGATATAAATCATATGATCATCTCAATAGATGTGAAAAAAGCATTTGACAAAATTGAACACCCATCCATGATTAAGAACTCTCAACATATTGAGGATAGAGGGTATTTACCTCAACATATTAAAGGCTATATATGACAAGTTCACAGCTGCCACCAGTCAATAATGAAAAGCTGATACCTTTTCCTCTAAGATCAAGAACAAGACAAAGATGTCCATTACTGCCACTTCTATTCAGCACAGTACTGAGAGTCATAGCCAGAGTAATTTTGTAAGGAAAAAAAAGGGAGGGCATCCAAATCAGAAAGGAAGAAGTAAAATTGTCTGTTTGTAGACAAAATGATCTCATAAATAGAAAACTCTAAAAACTTCATTAAAAGTCTGTCAGAACTAATAAGCTAATTCAGTAAGGTTGCAGGATATAGAATCAATATGCTAAAATCAGTTGTATTTCTATACACTAACAATGAACTACCCAAAAAGAAATTAAGAAAACAGTCCTATTTAAAGTAGCATCAAACACAATTAAATACTTAGAAATAAACGTAACCACAGAGATAAAATATTTTTAAGTTGAAAATTATAATACACTGATGTAAGAAATTAAGGAAAACACAAATAATGGAAAGACATCCATGTTCATGATCGTTAAAATGCCATACTACCAAAGCAATCTACAGATTCAATGATATTTCCATCAAAATCCCAAAGGCATTTTTACTGAAATAGAAAAAATGGACTTAAAATTCGGAACGACAAAAGACCCAAATAGCCAATGTGATCTTGAAAAAGAAGAACAAAGCTGAAGATATTATACTTCCTGATTTTGAAATATATTAAAAAGCTCAGTATTTTTCTTTTTTTAAAGATTTTTATTTATTTGACAGAGAGAAACACAGTGAGAAAGGGAATACAAGCAGGGGGAGCAGAAGAGGGAGAAGCAGGCTTCCCACTGAGCAGGGAGCCTGATGTGGGGCTTGATGTGGGGCTTGATGTGGGGCTTGATCTCAGGCCTGGGATCATCACCTGAGCCAAAGGCAGACGCTTAACAACTGAGCCATCCAGGCACCCCTACAAAGCTCAGTATTAAAAATGGTATGGTACTGGCACAAAGACAGTCATAGACCAATGGGACAGCATAGAGAGCACAGAAACAAACCCATGGATATATGGACAACTGTTCTTCCACAAGAGTGGAAAGAATACACGATGAGGAAATGGATCATCCCTTTAACAAGTGTGGATGGGAAACTAAATATCCACATGCAAAAAAGAGGAAATTGGACCTCTATCTTTCACCATACATAGAAATCAATTGAAAATAGATTAAAGATTTCAAAGCAAGACCTGAAAATATAAACTCTTAGAAGAAAACAGAGGTGGGGAACCTTCATTACATTGATCTTAGCAATGATTTCATGGATATGACATCTAAAGGATAAGCATCAAAAGCAAAATTTGACCGGTGGGACTGCATTAAAGTAAAAAAATTCTGCACAGCAAAGGAAAGGAGAGTTGTAGCATTCCCTGACAGTTGGGTTTTCCTCTTCTTTGTAATGCAAGTAGCTGATTTAAATTCTGATTGCAGAGACATCCACTTCAACAATGGTTGTTTTGAATAAACACTTTGCAAGACACATAACTAGATAAAGAGCCAGGCTGCACCCCACCCCCATTTTAGTATGCCCATTTCTCTGAGTTATTTGATGCATTCTTCCATTGTCTTCCACAGAAGATCTAGCATTTCTATTTCCTTTAGTATGAATAGTAGCTTTCTACATGCATCCAGGCTCTATTCTACAATATTCCTTGAATTCTTGCCAGGGTTAAATCCTATAATACAAGAGAGTGCTCCTAAATGGATAAACTTTCTCTTCCTCAACTGTCTGCTCTGCTTCCTTTATCTAGCAAACTCTAATCTGATGCATACTCCTCCAACTTTGATCTTAAATGAGTCTTGAAGTGGTCTTGAAGCCACTTCAAAAAGGATATCATCTCTTTCCTCTGTTAGCAGGGCCAGCTCTTCCTGACTGGGTTATAATGAAATATAAAAGCTATGTTATGCCCAAAAAAGGAGGAGAGCAGTGCTTTCTTGCTTGAAGGAGACTTCTCCATCATCTTCAAGAAAATAGATACTCCAGAGTGGAGCATAATAGAAGTAAGATAATTTTACATTTCTAAAGGATTCAGAGAAATGTTATTTGATTCAAGTTTTTCTGGAACATTTCCTGGAACATAGAAAGCTATATTTTGATACTTTTAATTGAAATACAAAGAATAAAGTTAAAATTATTGATAAAATTGTAATAAATCATGTTGAAGTGTCTCATTGTGGCATTTCATTAAAGAGAGGTCTATTAGTCTCAGTCTTTAACTTAAAAGGTTAATGCTATATAGCTTCTTAATGAACTTAAAACAGTGTGATGGATCATTCTTCGAAATGGGAATATGGTACTAGTTCAAGGACAATAAAGCTGTGATTAGAACCGCAGATTTCTGAGCATTGGCCATAATATAGTCCTGGTCGTATAGCTATTAACGTTCTTTGGTTTAGGTGTCCTGGGATGGCATTGGTTTTTAATCCAAGAGAAGGTACTGCTCATGAGTGTAAAACATCTTCAGATTAGTATACAAATTGTTATTTCTATTGGGAGAATTAATCGGTTGTTGACTTCTAGCAACCGTAGTTCCCCAGATTTTAACTCTTGGGTTGGAATTATATAAGAGTCAAAATCTAGATCTTTGTAGTCTGTATATTCATAACTTCAGTATCATTGGTGGCCTATTGTTTTTACAGTCAGGGAGGGATTATGAATTTCATCTATCGTGTAAAGGATTCGTAGTGAAGGAAGGACAATTAAGATTAGGATAATGGCTGATAAGATTGTTCATACTGTCTCAACTTCTTGTGCGTCTATTGTATTAGTATGTGTTAATTTGGTTGTTAGTATTGATGAAATAATATAGAGAACTAAGATGCTAATTAGGAATATAATCATTAATGTATGGTCAATGAAAATGTAGGAGCTCCTCTATGATAGGGGAGGTTGCATTTTGAAGGCCTGTTTGGAAAGGGTACGCCATGGAGATATAAAGGACTTTCACCTAAACTTTGATTTTGACAAAATCATGTAATTTTTACTAATATCTCTTTATCGAGAAAGACATAGTGGATATGGTATTGGCTTGAAACCAGTCTCAGGGGGTTCGATTTCTTCCTTTCTTATTTTAATAATACATAAGTAGGTTTTTCAAATGTGTGTCATGGAGGAGGACACCCATGTAGTCACTCAATGTTTGTTGAGGTCAGTTCCACTATTATTACTTCTTGCTTTGAAGCAAAGCCCTCTCAGATTATAAAAATTATTAGTATTACTGCTGTTAGAGAGATAAATGAGCCTATAGAGGAGACTGTGTTTCATGTTCTATATCATTCACAAAAAAAAAAATAAGAAGAAAAGAAGAGGAGGAAGAAGGAGAAAGAGAAGGAGAAGAAGAAAGAAGAAAGAAGAAAAAAAAAGAAAGTTACTATATTAACTACCAGGGTAGCATTCTGGCTTTTATGCATAGTATTTAATTGGTGGTTAAACATTTCATACTTAAAATTTCCTTTCATTTCTCAATTACCTCCAACAGCAGCCATACAATTTCATGGCTCTTACTTCTTCTGAGTTGCTGATATGGCTAAAACATTGCATCTGCTAGTGTACTTGCTTTCATCAGTATCCCCTTGTACTTTATCATGGATGAAAGTTTTAACAATTGCACATTTACATGATGCAAGAGGTTAATCATGTTTTATCTACTACCAGTAAGGAGGTCCTTACTGCCAGATAACCAACTGATGATTCAACTCCAAAATCCCGTTATAGTTCCTGCTTCCTTAAACTAGTTCTGACATCAACCCTCTCAGGTAAAGTTTCCAGGAAATAGATTTAAACAGAGATTTGCTTGCAGAATATTTATTGGAGACTGCCTTCAAGATAAATACCTGTGGAAGAGTGAAGACTGGCTAACAAAGTTGTTAAACTGCAATCTAAGGAGTTCTAGACCTGGAATAGATCTTAAGAATTGCTTGGCATTAGAAGACTGATATTTACACTTCTGTTGCATTGTTGGGTATAGGTCACCCGTGAGAAGAAGATCTTTTCCTGGTGTTAGATCACAAGAGTGGCAACCCTCAAGAATTGGCAGAAATCTTTCAAAGAACATGTGATTTTCACAGGGTATGCCTTAAGTCCCCATTCTGGATCCTAGGATCTTGGAAATTCCAAATATATAGGTTGTATGTGTCTTCCTTTTGGTGTTTTTGATATTTCAGTTACACCTGAAAAGGAGATTTATTTTTGTGATTATTATTATTATAGCCCTATTTTTAGAAATTTCAAAGGTGGAGTACCTAGGTGGTCCAGTCGATTAAGCATCTGACTCTCAATTTCAGCTCAGGTCATGATCTCAAGGTCAAGAGATTGAGCCCAGAGTTGGACTTCTTGCCAGCAAGGAGTCTACTTGAGAGTCTCTCTCTCCCTCTCCTTTTGTCCCTCTCTCCTGCATGCATTCTCTCTCTCTCAAATAAATAAATCTTTTAAGAAAGAAATTTCAAAGGCATAAAATGTCAAAATTATGTCTCCAAATGATATCAGCTCAGCATCCTTGCAGCACGTTGACATTTATTTGTCCAGTTTCTGTCAAAACATTAGCCTGTTACATTATCCTCAAATATATATACCATAATTCTTTTTTGGAGAACCATAAAAAACATTATTGATAACTCAGATGCATATTCAGATTTGGGGTATGCAAAAATATTTAATAGTGAGAAATTTTACAAGTTTTTAAGACTTAAACTTTTTTTTTTAAGATTTTATTTATTTATCTGACACAGAGAGATCACAAGTAGGCAGAGAGGCAGGCAGAAGGAGAGGGAAAAGTATGCTCCCCGCTGAACAGAGAGCCCCATGTGGGACTCCATTTCAGGACCCCGAGATCATGACCTGAGCTGAAGGTAGAGGCTTTAACCCACTGAGCCATGCAGGCACCCCAAGATTTCTTTCCCATGTTAGTTTTTTAGTTTTTTTTTATTAAAGATTTTATTTATTTATTTGATAGAGACTGTGAGAGCACAAACAAGGGGAGTGGCTGAGGGAGAGGGAGAAGCAGGCTCCCCACTGAGCAGGGAGCCTGATACAGGGCTCAATCCCAGGAACCTGGCATCATGACCCGAGCCTAAGCTAGCCACTTAACTGGCTGAGCCACCCAGGTGCCCCCCTTCCCATTTTAGTTTTTTCTACATATCAGAAAATGAAAGCTTCAATGTGTTTCAAGGTGGCAGGTGGAGTAACTTGGTGTGAAGGTTCATAATGGAACCCAGACTTCCTGTTTCCTGCCTACAAGTTCCATAGCCGAATTTCTTTGCTGTCTACCATATCCTCTTAAGCATTAAATTCAATTAAAAAATACAAATTACTCCGAGATTCTAGGATAAACACCTTCAATCATTCTGACAATATTTAAAATTGAAAGTTAATGATTTTGAATTCTGTAAGTCTACTCTTTAACGTTATTTTAAATAGAATGGTCTTGAATGTGTATAATGAACAAAATCATATGACCCCCATTTATTTTTTAGATTGCTAATAAGAATAAATTGTATATAAAGTGATTGTTATTCATTTTTTTATTTCTTTTTGGCTAGATTTTCTGTTCATGTTATCCATTTTTAGCAGAGTTTCAGGCATTATCAAAAGCTTGTCAACATTTATTGAATGCTATTGTGTTTCTGACACTGTTGTATGTACTTTACACATCATAACTCGTTTTCCTAACATTTAAACAAGGTAGATACTATAGTATTTCCAGATGAAGAACAGGAAAGAGAGGTTGAAGGACTTGCCTGAGGTTACACAGCTTGTTGAACTAAGAATGTTGTTCTCTCATCTGTGCAAAAACTGGCTGATTTTCATCTTGAAGCCCTGATCAAATGTTACTTCTCCAAAAGGACATTTCCTGGTCATTCCATCTATTGTGGACTCCAAGAATCCACTTCAGAGAAATTGCCTTAATCTGTAATTATATTATTCACTTATGTGTTTATCAATTTTCTATCTTGTCAAACTGATTTTCCTGTTTGCTGCTGTGTCATAAATGCCTGTCACATAGTAAGGGGTTCATTAAATATTTTACAAATGCATGAATAAACACTCCATTGTTACAACAGTTAGAATAAGTCTCCATAATACTTCTTCACTTAAAATAAATATATCTGATATTTTTACTCATATTTTTCCAGATAAACTTCAAGACCGTTTTGCTTAAGTTTGACTGAAATTGTTGTAAATCTTTAATTTAATATGAATAGATTTCTTTTGCAAAATTCAGATTTTCAAATATCAGAACATAATATGTCTTCAATGAAAGTTTTATTTTTCCTGACTTTCAGATGTTCTGTTTTCCTTAAGGAGCCTTTCCCATTTATCAGTATGTCCACCCCTGGGTAGTTATTATTGCCACGGTCTAATAGTAGGAGTGGTGTTAGTAGTAGCAGTCATGGTGGTGATGTTAAAAGAAGAAATAGAAATAGAAGTAGGAGTAGGGTAGGAATGAGTTCTCTTCATTAGAAATAACATAGGAGCAGCAGTAGGAATTGTTGCCATGTGAATGGGATTTCCTCTCACTTCCTATTTTTTAATTGGTATTAGTTAACAAAGTCATTAACCTATGTCAGTAAAATTAAAAAAAAAAACTGCGTTATGAGTTCTAATGATTTTTCAGCAAGTATCTTGGGTTTTCTAAAGATGCAGGATTGTTTCATCCTTTCCTGAGCTATAATTTATTCTGTTTGTGCTTGTTCTGGCTTGCCTGCCCTCAGGTCCATTTCATTGACTCTTCTTTGTTTCACAGGACAAACAATTCCTGTAAGAGTCATTTCCCACATTGCTGTGTCAGCCAGCTTCCAATGGAAGGTATTAGCCAAGCTTGGAGGATAAAAAACAGGGAGAAACAGAAATTTTTCTTCTTCTCTGCTAATATCCCTGGCATTAATGATTTCTCCTCTGTGGTGCTAACTACTTTCATTCTGGTTCACTGGATGATCAGTTCATGCCACTTTTCCTTTATGTCCCTCAACCCTAAGGACTGGCCCCCTGTTTGGCTGCCAATCTTGGGGTATTTAGCTTCATAGGTCCTCCATCCTTCAGGTAATCATTTCCTGAATTAAATTATCTGTTTTATTTATTTATTTTTTGAGTTTTTTTAAAAGATTTTATTTATTTATTTGACAGAGAGACAGAGATCACAAGTAGGCAGAGAAGCAGGCAGAGGGGGGCGTGAGAAGCAGGCTCCCTGCTGAGCAGAGAGCCTGATGCGGGACTTAATTCCAGGACCCTGAGATCATGACCTGAGGCAAAGGCAGAGGCTTTAACCCACTGAGCCACCCAAGCGCCCCAAATTATCTCAGTTTTAAGTGCTTAAAAAGGTTCTGTCCTACCAGTTGGATCCTGATAGAGGGTTTAGTGTATTATTACCTTGGCTAGAAATGTTTGAACATTTTACTAATTATACTGATTTCCATGTCAACATCAATACTGACAGGTAAAATTCTATCCATGCTGAGTTTACAGAAAATTTAAGGAAAATGCATAAATATTTAGAAATGCATTGGGTACCACAATCTTTTTTAGAAATAGGCAAGATATGAATCAAACATATCTTTTATTTTTTTAAGTGTGAATGAAAACACTTCTTTAAAAAGTTTTAAGTGGTACCTGTCAAACCAGTCATGATATGTGTTAAATTTTACTTAAAACTAAATAATTTCAGTCATGCAATAAGTGGCTGAGAAACTATAAATATGTGATTTTTAAAAATAGAGTTGAGGGGGCGCCTGGGTGGCTCAGTCGTTAGGCGTCTGCCTTCGCCCCCGGTCAGATCCCAGAGGCTGGGGATCGAGCCCCGCATCAGGCTCTCTGCTCTGCGGGAAGCCTGCTTCTCCTGCTACCATTCCCTCTGCTTGTGTTCCCTCTCTCGCTGTGTTTCTCTCTGTCAAATAAATAAAATCTTTAAAAAAAAATAGAGTTGAGGAAGTCTATTCAAATTTCATGTATATGTGACTAAAATCTTTCCATAAGTAAAGAGTAAAGAGCTGTTGATGAAATCCACAGCTTACTCTTATTTGGAAGATAAAACCACCAGCAAGGTTAGACAACTTTCATACAGGAATTGTACATAATCCAAACAATATAAAATTATTAAGTTCCATGCACCATAGAAGTGATCATTAACTCTGTAGATTTGGTAACAATGCCTCATAATTATAAAGCAGACACTTTGCTAACATAATTTTCAGGTAACTGTTATTTAAAAAGTAGCTGTATTTGACACTTTATATAGTGTTTTATTACTTACTTTTACTCCTGAGCCACTCACTTTTTTCCTAAAGTTTTATTCATTCCTTCATTTATTCTTCAAATATAAATTAAGTGCCCACTGTGTAACAGGCACTATTCTAGGAGCTTGAGATATATCAGTGAGCAAAAGAAACAGAATATGCTAGTCCTTGGGAATTTCTATTCCAACTTTATAACAAAAAGGATGACAAAAACATAGTAAAATATCTGGTAGTGTTTAACTTTTAATATTGTCAATAGCCTATACTGTATCATTTCTAATTTTTCACCTATAGGTAATGATTATATATATAATAAGTATATATAATATATAATATGTAGATATCATATAGATAATGATATAGGTTGTATATATATATAGTCTATATATATACATATATGCGTATGTATATATATATATCAACAAATCACCTTAAATATAATTTATAAGGATTCATAAGCTAGGTGAATATTCTGTAAACACAGAAGAGAGTAGTTAAGTGATAAGTATTTAGTCTGTGTGTGGGAAAAAAGATATTAACAGAAACCCACTGATCTAATCTACTCAGTAAAATTCAACCTTCTGAAGGATTAAGTGGTTTATGAAGCATTTTATCAATGTTGGTGAGCAATTAATCTCCACTTACACAAACTACAAGACAAAACAAGATTTAAATTTAGAGGAAATTGTACATAAAAATTCTGAAACATTACAATACATTGAAAATATATGAAATGTTTTCTGGGGTCATTAAGCATTGGTTTAATAAATATATTTCTGAAATGATTTGGACACAATAGGACAGAATGCAAATCAATGGACTCTCAATGGCTCTTCCACTGTATCTAAGTTATGATTTCATTACTTTTTAGTGTTTACTTTCTTTTAATTTGCCATTAAAAATTCAACTATATCTTTCAACTAACCATATTTATAATATAATAAGGAAAGTTTTGGTGATAAGTTTACAGGTTTGTTTTTATTTATAAAGTTGTTTCCTTTCTTAGGGAAGAAACAGTAAAGAGCACATTTAGTTTTGGAAGTCAAGGTCTCCTGAGCATAGCTTAGATCAAAGAGGTTCAGACAAAGAGTTAATTTACTCTCCTTAATAAATCCACAGAATGAAGTATTACATCTTCCTTGGATATCTGTTGGGTACAGAATTGAGGCTGGAGTTGACAGCTAAAAGAAGGAAGTAGAAGTAATGGCAGACAGGGAGTGGTTCAGGAACTTTAAAAAGACAAGGATATCTAGCATTCAACTTTGATTTGAAAAACCCAGTATTCCATAGAAAATTGCTGATTGTAGCAGGCAATCAGGGAATATCTGGTGTGGAAAAATAATCGGACAGGAAGAAAAAGTCACAGGACTTAAAGTACTGATGAGAATACAGGAAGCTTTGGAAGAAGGTTGACTGGAGAGACATCCAAAGGTCCCACCTACACTCCACCCCTGCCCATGCAAAGATACTGGAGAGTACCTAGTCTCTCCACTATATGTGCAAGCAAGATGGTAATCCTTGTATTTGAATATTTAAATATAACATCACTACTGGAAGACTTGAGGATTTTGGATTACCAAAAATCATCTTGATTATGCTAAACTTCAAGTATAATAAGGTCATAATATATATCTAAAGGTCTTTAAACAAATAAAATACAAAACTATTCGTAACAACATTTATTAACTACTTGAGAGAGAGCATACTAGTTGCAACTTAAATGAGGAGCTAACAGTGTGAGTATACAAGAAAGAATTCTGACTCTGTTAGATAAATCTAAAACACCCTTTATTTATTTATTTGTTTGTTTGCTTGTTTTTAAAGATTTTATTTTTTCATTTGACAGAAAAGAGAAAGAGATCACAAGCAGGCAGAGAGGCAGGCAGAGAGAGAGAGAGGGGGAAGCAGGCCCCCTGCTGAGCAGAGAGCCCGATGCAAGGCTCCATCTTGGGACCCCAAGATCATGACCCAAGCCAAAGGCAGAGGCTTTAACCCACTGAGCCACCCAGGCACCCCTAAAACACCCTTTAAATGCTATCAGTAATGTTATAAAATATGGACAATTCTATGTTAAATAAATAACAAATTTCAGCTGAAGGCTTATTTTTTAAGAAAATTAATACTTGGAAGGGTTAAATCCCATCTAATCCTTTAGAAAAACAGCAGAATGAAATTATATTTACAGGATATACAAAGAATTCATTCAAAGTCAAATCTTCCCTGTAGTTTCAGGCTAAAAGAGGTTAATTTCTTGCATAATACTAGCAAATTTGAAGAATCTTAACCATAGTTTAGAGAAATACTCTTTCCTATGAGGATAGTTTTAAATATTTACTGCATCCTTATGGTATAACTTGAGGTTATCTTTTTCCTTTGGGTCAGAATGTATCTCCAGATTAATAACTGATGTCAGTGCTTCCTAACTACATTTAAGGAAAATCTTAAGTTAACCTGCATACAATAACATTATGGATTCTTCCCATCCTTTTGCTAATATGTAATGGAGAAAGGGAAAACAAGGTAAGGTATGGTGGAGACAGTAAGGAGAGATATGGTATTTGATCATGAGTGTACAAAACATTTATAACTGGGACCATCAATATCATAGTTATCTTTTAATGATATTAAGGAATAAAGGTACCCTCGCTCTCATATTTACCTTGGCAAGTTCATAGATATTTCTTAGACTGAAATAATTGAGAAACAGTGATTTACATACCTGGGAAAAATACGATTTAATTAAAAGCAACTATATTTCCTTCAAGTTTTTGTTCTCATACAGTCACTAGGAAAATATGGTTTAAATAAAATAAATATATTTAGGTATTTTTCTTATAAATGTGTGAGTGTGTATGTGTGTCTGAGATATTCTAATATTTACTTTGCTGGTTAGTATGAAAGGGATTGATTTTTCCCATTGTAGCAGGTTCACTAACGTGATGTTAAAGAGATTTGGATTCTAAAGCAAGTTCACCAACATATGTTGTTACATATGTGAATTCAGGCAACACCATTAACTAATCTATCCATAGTTCCTCATTTATAAAATAAGTTGATTGAATTTTTAAACTCTTCAATATTCCTTTTAGGTCTGATATTCTTTGAAACAACATTTAACGAAAAACATTTTATTTTTTATTTTATTTTATTTTTTAATTAATTAATTTATTTGTTTGACAGAGAGAGAGATCACAAGTAGGCATAGAGGCAGGCAGAGAGAGAGGGAAGCAGGCTCCCTGCTGAGCAGAAAGCCTGATGTGGGTCTCCATCCCAGGACCCTGAGATCATGACCTGAGCCAAAGGCAGAGGCTTTAACCCACTGAGCCACCCAGGCACCCCTAACGAAAAACATTTTAAAATAATACAGTCTTCTTCAACACCAAAATTAATTTTGTTGGTATGTTGATTTTTTTTGTTCAAATTTAATGCTCTGTAAAAATTTAAATTCTTTTGTGTTTCCAAAAGCAACCAGCACAGTTATGGTCAATTACTACATTCTGGGGAATGTGTGTTTAAAAAAAAAGAAAATTTTTGATTCATTATTCATCCATGCACTCAGCAAATTTTCATTGAAGACTTAGTATACATATCAAATTGTTGCCTGGAGATAAAAAGAGCAGGAAAACTAAGTGTTTGCCATTAACGAATTCAGTTTCTTGATATCCTCCTGGCAAATTAATTTTACCATTTTCAGAAAATCCTCTTCAAAACAAGTCACAGAGGAAAATATTATAAAATTATAAATTACAGTGGAAAAAGTATTTGATCTGAAAATAAAATGTATCCTTATGAATGGGTAAGACAAAATTAATAATGAAGTTGTTATCAAAAACTATAGAATCTAAGCAGGTAAAGGGACATGGAAAATTCCACCCAGACTGAAGGGAGTCTAGAAATCCAGTTCCATTGCTTCAAAGATC
>CM053606.1:75831182-75881846 GCA_028646535.1 Procyon lotor | reverse complement strand
GTTATTATGGGACAACCTAAATATGGAGGAAAAAAGTCTGATCATGAAACCAAACTGACTCCTTTCTTTGTGACTAATACTCTATTTCTGGAAAATATTCATTTCAAAGCACCATGAAGAGCTGAAATTATGAAAGAGGAATTCAAGGGTTGAAAGCTCAGCTGGTCTGAGGTGAGGAAAAGAATGTGGGGTTTGAAACACCAACGTAAATTACTCTAGGACTGCACTCTGGGAAATCAAGGACTGTACCCTAGAACGACCCTTTTCAGGGTCAGGATTTACTGAATATTACTATTTATGATTGTTAAACTTAAATTTCATACTCTTTCTTTAATCAAAACCTTTCTCATTTATACTAAATCCTTTCCAGATGAAAATATTTAGTTTGAAACGACATCATTAGTTTTCAAAAACTGAATTCATTACAATTTACTCTTAACAAAACTCTTGATCTTTATTTAGTATTAGCATTAAGCGTTATGGTTGATTATGGGAACATTACAAACATTTCAAGAATAAAAGCAGCAATATTCAATGAAGAACATTTAAAACTGTCATTGTCTTTTTGAACACCAAAATAAATTTTGTTGGTATGGGGTTTTTTGTTGAAATTTAAAAATAAATTTAATCACTTGTTTTCCACCGAAGTATTAGAAATGTAATAAATATATGACCATAGAGAACTTTATTTTGAATATTTAGCCTGGAGTCAGATAAATATTTTCAATTAGTGTTCCAGGAGTCAAATCTCCTGTCTAACTTAACTCAGCGTCATTAAAGCTATCATCTCTGTCAGAAGAAAGTTAAAGTTAGCACATCTGCAAGGCAGTGCAGCTCGCCAAGTCCCACTGTGTGCAGGCAGATTGCCCAAACGAGCAAAAAGTAAATAAATAAAATAACGAATGTCACTTTCAGTCATTTGTGCTGAAGCACATTGCTACTCTTTGCTTGAATGGTGCTAGTGGAGGTAGTTCAAAAACAGGAAATGAAAGGGGAAAAAGAGGCTCTTTCACAAATTACTGACTCTAGACACCAAACTGTTTTTACCTCTGAATTTTCTGCTTGTGGAAATGCTAATTTATCATCACTCTGGAAGAAATTAAAAATATATGCTACAAATTAATACTCTCGTATGACTTAAAGTGTAAAAGTTACTTTTATCTTTTTGATAATTTTTCCTTGTCAAAGTTTGGCCAAAGAATCTAAAGAAAATAGGCTCCTTACTAGTCCCTCTCTAAAATATGCTATTTCTCAGAAGATGCTATTCTCAGAGATTTTCTCTGAAAATAGTCTAATTTCATGCACAGATGAAAATTGTCTACCCTTATTTGTTTAAGAGCTCCAGTATGAAAAAATAGAAGAAAACTACTAAAATAGCAGAAAACGACATTTTGGGTTTCTAATTTTCATAACATTTTTTAAATTACTTAAAAAAATCAAGGTCCTTAAATGGGAGGAAAAATGCATATTTAGTGCATGGGCTGTTTTTAATTTTTTCCACCCTACTTCAGTTGACTACAGCATGAAAAAAAACCAAAAAACTATTTCACACTAAATGTACTGTAGGAAGGGAGTGGTGCTAGTGGTTAAAGAGTGGGACTTGTAGCTCAATTTTTTGAGTGCTATTTCTGGCTTAATCCCTGGCAAATTCTGTGGTTTTGTGGTAGTTGCTTATATGGTCATATATGGGTTTGCCTATCTGACAACTGGGTGTTGTGAATACTCAGCACTCCTAAGAAGCAAAGTGAAATAGAGACTTGCATTAAACTGATCCCACCTCTTTTAATATAATCCTTAAAACGTTTTATTTCAGGTTTGTCTTCATAATATTCTCTGGTACCTACCATATCTAATGTCTACCAGATATTGAAATTGTGCCCATCTTTCCATATCCAACCCAAATATCATTGTGTCATAATCATTAAAGTTCATTTGGTTGTGAGAAATAGGAATCGTCTTTGGATAGGTTAGGCCACAGAGGAAATTTTTCTTCCACTTATGGAGGAATTAATTTATCACACCTTAATGACTGAGATAACTGAAGCCTGGCCTAAGTGTCGATCACCATTCGGAGTAGTAACTACAGATTTCAGTTGATTTGCTTGATATATATCATATGGAATATTTTACACAAGAACCAAAATAAGACTAGTTTACTTCATTATCTGATAGGTACAGTGAATGATATTTGCTATAGACCGAATGTTGTGTCCCTCTCCGGCCCCCAATTCATATGTTGGAATCTAATCCCTGATGTGATGGTATTGGAAGTGGGGCCTTTGTGAGGTAATTAGGTTACAAGGTGGAACATTGGTGAGTGGAATTAGTGCTCTTATAATAGAGGTTTCCGGAGAGCTCCCTTGCCCCTTCCATCAATCATGTAAGGTTATAGTGGGAAGATAGTCATCTATGAACCGGGAAGTGGGTCCTCACCAGACGGCAAATCTGTTGGCATCTTGATATTATACTTCCCAGCTCCCAGAACTGTGAGAAATAAGTTTCTGTTGTTTATAAGTTACCCATTCTATAGTATTTTTTGTTATAACAACCCAAACAGATCAAAACATCTTTCTTTCAAAAATATCTTAATTCTGATCAATAAAAGCAGACTATTGCTATCCTGCTGGAAGCTATGTACACATCCCTGCTTCTTAGAGTTGTAAATAAAAAAATGTTCTTGTCCCTGAACTTGTCATGTTGTTACTTTTTTGTTAGTTGTAGAAAGACATATACTGGTATATTTATATCCTACAGCTGTGTATCACTCCTAAAATATCACTTTAGAAAGTAGAACATCAGTCTGTACCAAATTTGCCAGTGTGATACCATTTTCTCTAGATTACTGTTATACAATTGAAATATATAGAGGAATAACAGTTCTTGATTTTAATATTTATTATATAAATCTTGATTTCTTTACATGTGCTCTTTGATTCATTTTTTACATTATTTACAAATATTATTTATATATAACAATCTTTTAAAAACAAATATTTTGGATAGTATGGGGGAAGAGAATACTCTAAAATTTCTCTGAAAGAACAGTTGAGCAGTCCAAAACAATAAAATTGAAGCAAAAATATATAAAAACATATATTTATATATTTATGTTTATATATAAAATAAACTTCATTCATTCATTCATTCATTCATTCATTCGTGAGGAGTTGGCTTATGTGGTCATTGAGGTTGAGAAGTACCATGTTCTACCTTCTGTAAGCTAAAGATCCAAGTGATATAATTCAGTTGGAATCCAAAGGCTGGATAACCAGGGAAGTCAATGGTATAGATCTTAGTCCTAGAGAAAGAGACAATGAACTGAACTGAGATATCCCAGAAAAATATTTGTCATTGAAGCGGGGGAAAGGGGTCTGTAGGGCACCTGGCTGTCTCAGTCAGTGAAGTATGTAACTCCAGATCTCAGGATTGAGAGTTCAAGACCCATATTGGGTGTAGAGATTACTTAAGGAATCAAAAAAAGAAAAAAATTGTGTGTAAGAAAATGCATCATGGAGTAACACTTTTTCAAACATGTTCTAAGACAACCCACCCTTTCTTCAACTTTTCTCACTTAACAATTACTGCTAAAAGTCTATTTTTTCCAGTTTCCATTGTGTTCTCTCATCTTTTTTTTTTCTAGTACCCTGGAATTCTTCCCTAAGATATGCAATTTTCTCCCATGCTGGTTGCTTTTCTTGCAAAAATACTCAATATTTTGTCTGTGTTCTAGCCCCTGAAATTCTAAGGAATAAAATTCTCTGGCAATGCAAGATTCAGGAATATGTCTTAGTAATAGATTTGGAATGTAAATGGACTCAAAGATGTTCACAGCCTATGAGAATAATAAGCTGGATAAGCATTCCTTTTAAATATTCCCCTGGAATATTGCTAAAGACAAGGGTGGTAAAGACTGAGCCAGGTTTTCAATAAATAGTAAGACATATCTTTCCTGGTCTATAGTCAGAGACTAAATAAGTACATATTTGTTCAGAGCACTATAATATACATCACAAAATCTCTGGATAATGTTTACATTTCATTAAGTTATTTATCTAAGCTACCAAGGTGTGTGTGTGTGTGTGTATTTATGTGTATATTTAAAATATTTCCGATCATTACATGATCAAATTTTATGTAGGTTATAATTTCAAATAAACAATACTAAAGAATACAAATTTTATTTTAAGAAATCCCTTTCTATAAGTAATAATAGTTATTCCTAAAGTAGGATTCCTTATTTCCTAATTAATTGACTTTTCTTTCTTGTTAAGGTTATGGTTCTAGGATATGTTAAGGTTCTAGGATTTTGGCCAATATCCCATTGAAATATTTTTGAAATCACTATCCATATATATGACATATTTTTGAGAATAACTTATGGCATTATTTTTGCCATGGTCTAAATTTTTGGTATAATATGGATATATTTATATATGAATTAAAAATTTTATTTGTCATCAATGATTTGAAATCTTTATATGAATTCCTTGACATTTTTCTTCTTTCATTCTTACCCATGCAATAAAATTTACTCAGATATTCTGCTTCAGAATTTTCGGGTAGGAATAGTAAGAGAAGGCAATGGAGACTACAGGAAGCAGTGCTGGTTGGCTGTCATGATCAACGTTCATAGGACATTAGACACAAACCATACAAGGTTCTTATCATGAAATGGTAGAGATGAGAAGGAGAACTAACTTGATGGGACTGTATCAGCAGAACGGGATCCGTCTGAAGTTTGAACACCGATACGGTAAAATATTCTAGTAAACTGCCTCAAGGAATTTATTGAACTTTGTCGTGTTTGTCCACACCTCCAGAATCTTGCTTCATCAGTGGCACTGGTGTTCGACTTTCCTTCCAGGTTGTTAAGAGTCCCATGGTATTGCCATTATGTTCCTGGGGAGTTCCAGTCCCATCTTGGGTCTCAGGAATATAATGACTCATATCGAAAGTTTCAATGCTTTAAAATAAAGGACAAAATCATTTAAACAGGCTCTTCTGTGTTTTAAAGCTGCATTAAAGTGCACAATTAAGTGTCAGCAAAAGCATACAGAGTTCGATGAGGAGAGAAAATCAAGACGTTCAAGATACAACTTAAAACAAATGTGTAGTCTAGAAGGAAATATTTATCTAATAGTTAATATATCTTCTGCCTCAAAGTTTTAAAATTTTGAACTAGAAGTTTTTGGGTTTTTGTTTGTTTGTTTGTTTGGGTTTTTTTTTTTTTTTTGAGATTTGATTCGAGAGAGAGAGAGAGAGAGAGCACAAGCAGGGGGAGGGGTAAGGGGCAAGGGAGAAGCAGACTCCCCACTTAGAAGCAGATCTATTTCGATACTGAGCAGGGATCCCAGGACCCTGGGATCATGACCAGCCAAAGCAGATGCTTAACTGAATAAGCCACCCAGGCGACCTGAACTAGAAGCTCTTATGTAATACTTGTAATTTTCAAGATGTTCTACACATTTACAAAATATTAATGTAATTATGATATTTCTTCTGTTTAACATATTGAATGCCTTTTTTTCCTTTCTCTTGTTAGAAAGTATAAAATTTCTTAAGGTTAATGTCAGTAGTGTTTCCTGTCTGCAGAAATGTATAAAGTCATAATGTGATTTTAAAATTCCAGAAAAGAATGAAACTTGAGAGTTGGCATTGAGATAAACAGAACTTATCTTCATTTAAGAACAAGCTTTTTATTTCTTAGAAATGTATTTAAAGATATAACTCTTTAGTTAGATTTATAGATTTTTTTTTAAGGTTATAAATAAGGTCAGTAACATTACCTTTCTTTATTTTAAGATTTGTAATACTGGGGATTTTATTCATTTTAATACTTAACCTATAAGAAAAATAATGTGCCTATTATAAAATATAAAAAAATTCTAAAAATGCATTATTTATAAGGAAAGAATTTATGAAAGCAAAAGTGTGAAATAAAATTTTTGTCACATATTCTGTTTCTGTATTCCTAGTTTGATCTCTGAGAATGCCTAACCTCATCCTTAAAATGAAACTATTAAAATTGCCACATTCTTGCCTGATGAAGATATTATGAAAACCAACAACAAAATAAGAATTTTGAATAAAAAATTTATTACAGTGACAAAAGTATTTTGCATTTAAAAGTATACCTTCATATGAAATATTGCTTGTTTTATAACCATTTAAATCCATATGTGACTTTCCAATCTTAACAGATTACATTGTGAAAACTTTTGAAATAAGATCTATTGTTTGTCCAGCATTTGAATGTGCAATAATTTGACCATACCAATCCTGGCAGAAAATATAATATTGGGAGGGTTATTAAATACTGAGACTCTGCAAAACAAATTAAGTCGGAGTTATTCATCACAGATGTTTTACAAATCAGATCTATTTCGATATTTAACCATATTCCCCAGCCTTAAATCTTGTATTTGGCATTCATTGTCATATCAAGAGAATGTATGAGACTGTCATATAAAAATAACAGCAATATTGTATATAATTCAGAAATCTGTTTTATGTGAGTCTTCAGTTTCCAAAGCACACGCATTTGGCTCCAGAATGAAATGAATTGGTACAAATGGTAGAGGCACAAAACAGACTACATATGGCTGTCTGGAAATAATAATCATTTTAAGTCAAAATACTGACAAATGCCAGTGGAGTAGATCACTGTGTGAAGGCAGCGTGGAGGTGGAAAAAAAGGAGTCTACTTATTTGAGAAAGTGCAATGATACATTTGGTCATCTTGGTTCTTATTATTATTTATATTATGAAATGATAAGTGTCCAGAAAAAAAAACTATTTGTATAAGTAAATTCTTAAGAGGAAATAATCCCTTTAAAGAAGTTGAAATCCTTACCTTCAGCAACCTTTTTTTATTAGGAACAGCCAGTGTGAATCAAGATGAATACTACTGTAATGATAGCCATATATAGTGAAAAGTCATTGGGATATCTCATTGATGTGGTACTTCTTCTGGTCATGACACATGGTTCATTGAAATATTTAAAATCCCATCTACTGGTAGAGATGCTGATGCTGTCCTGTGCCACTTTGTTAAAAAGTCATGTTATATTTTTGCTAACACACGGGAGCTTAGTAAATGCCAAATCTATTCAATTAAGAAGGAAAAAAGGTACAGAGAGTAAAAATATCTTGACAAATGTCCAAAAAAAATCCAAGTTTTTACTCTGAACCGTTCTGTTCTCGTTCCTCCTTTCTACTTTGGACAATTATGAAAAAGAGCTAGGATAATGAACATAGCTGACTGAAGTATATTTTAAGAGGTGTATATGCATGTACAAGGTCATATTCCTTACTTGTTGTGGGTTCACTTATATTTTATTTTCTTTAGGTTATTTTAAACAGGATGGGTCAATCATTTCTGAGTTGCCTCCTTCAACACTCCAACAGACCAAACTTTTCATCCAAAGAGTCTGTTTTATCATGGAAATTGGGCTAAATTTGGATTTCTATGAAGTTCTGTAAGTTGTTTCACAGGAAAGGTGCCAAAAATACCCAGTCATCACTATGGGGTACTTGTGAGCTGGGATGGACTATGGAAATAAACTTTTCTGTCCTCTCCCCAACCCCCCTACTTTACAGTACAATGACCCATCTGTGAGGTAAGAGGGACTAACACCATTTTTAGACAGAGTCTAATTTTTAGCCTCTCATGTATTAGAAAAACTGTAAAATAAATGTCAAACTGCTTAGTCATTTCTTTCTTAAAATAATTGACCTAAGTTCAGAAAAGGGCAAGAAAGACAAACCATTAGGCACAGTAAGAGAGGGATTATATTCAACAGCAATTTTCTTTGAAACATTTTAAGTATTTCTGATGTGTGCAAGAGTTTCCCACCCCCGTAATAATTTCTCATTCAATAAGTCAAATTTTATGTAATGGTTTTAGTTATAGTAAAATGCTTGGAGAAAATGTATATACATATACTAGGCATATATGTATATACTTTATGTATAATATACATATCATATATACCAATATCTATGTTATATGTAACAAAAATAAGAAGGATAAAACATCAGTATGAGAAGAGGAGAATGAATGTCGAATGATTTAAAAGATGATGCATCTTTTCTAAAATCTTGCCACTTAATCTATTTCTTCTTTCCCCTAATTCTACCTGTAGTGATTTAGGTCTTATTATGTAGAGTTTTCTCTATTTCCAATACTTTATTACTATCTGTATTATGGGCAACCAGCTCTGGACCAGGTTTCTTCATTCCCAGGTTGGTTATTGAGGTCTCCGTATTTAAAATATTGGTTCTCGATTTGCATCCCCTGATTCCTAGACATACACAAAGAGATTAAAGGAGATCTATGAACTTTTCACAATGTTCACTAAAGGTCCATGAATTCTAAAGACTGTCTAGAACATTTAAATTCCCCTAATCTGACCTCCCAATCAATTATCAAATTATCTTAGTTTCCCTGAGAAGCCAACATGGACAGTCAACCTAAAATACTGCTGAAAAGAAGTGACTATTTTTTCTCTAGGCCATTTCTGTCTTGGTTCTGAAAGGCTAATAATCAGAATGAATTCTACAAAGTTGAGCAAATATCTCTAAACATTGTTTTTTAATGTGACAAGACAGGAAAGGTCATATAGCTAATTGTGCTCCAAATTAAAGACCTATGTCAAGGAAACTGTTATATTCTGTTACATTCTGACTCTCTGTATGAAGGCCAAGGACTGGCTGAAAGGAGACCTAAGAAGTGATGCCCCTGGAAGTTATGCCTTGAGAAGTTGAAGGTGGTGAGCTGCGTGCCTTCCAGCTTCCCTCTGTTCCCTCTGTTGCATAGTGTTACCCTTCCTTTTGCTGAACTGACCCCCTGAGAATCCACGAGTTGGTTCCTGGGAGGCTCTAGGTCTGGCAGCTGCCTACAGACTGCAGGAGTTAGACATAATGACCTACTCCTTTCCGTGAATCTACTATATTTTTTTCCAGAGGCATTAATTCAGACCCAGGTTATGCCTAGCTGGGCAGTGGCCAGAGGAATTTAGACCACAGAGTACAGAAAGCATAAGGTAGTAATAACTTTATTCACCCAAGACACTTTGCCTGAAAGGACCCTTTCACCCCAGTGAGAAGGCCTGAGATGTGACCAGAAAGTGGGGCATGCTAGACTGACTGCATCATTTCTCACCTTCTAGAACATGGAATTCTTAGCAAATCAGGGGAGCTAATGAGAAACAATTTGGAATATCGCTCCTACATGTTGCTGCGAGCGTGCTGTTAACTATCTCTGGCTATTGAGTTGATTCAAGAATCTGGCAGCCTCACAGATACATATTTTAAACTTTGTATTAATTTTGCTCTTTTAAATCTAGGAGAAGACCTGCAAAACAAGTTCAGAAAGATACAAAGAATTGAACAGAAAAATCGTGTTTCAGAAAGTATGGCAACTGAAAATACACACAAATTTTTCATTTTGAGAAGATGAAGGACAATTAAGATGGTAAATTGACCTATATTTCCATCATAAGGTTCTTAATTTATAATTGTACTTTCCACACTTAAACACAATATAATATGTAATCATTTTGTGAAATGATATTAACAACTTGAGTTGGAATCTGAAAAGCTAGTTGGTGATATTTACCTGCAGCTAATAAAAGGCATCCCAAACATTCTGCCAATAGCATTTCTAACATAAAGTGGGGTTTTCATTTGTTTGTTTGTTTTAAACTGTTATCGAAGAGGTAAACTTCTTGAAGTGGGAATGGTTCTTTGTCACAGAGGGTGACAGTCATGTTGCAGGTATTTTACACTTTAGTATTAGTTGCTTTCCTCATTTTATATGCCTCATCAATGTTGTTAAACAGTTCCATCTTGGGCCTCCATCCTGTCTCTGAAAACCTTCCTTCCAACTTCTAAACCACACACATGGATTATCTGATCAATCTAATGGATCATGAGGTATATTTTGATAACTAACAGAAAACTAGGTTCCTAGAGATTAGTGGACAAATGCTCCTCATAAACTTAGTTGAGAATCCTTAAGCATTAAAACATCTTAAACACTCAGCATAGGTCCTAGTCAAAGTGTCCAGTCTTTGTCAACAGGAAAATGTATTCATTCACTCAGTCCATCTCTACTGAGTGCCTAATATATGCTGGCTACCTTGTTGGGCTCTGTTCCAGAAAATTTTTGAAAGAGACATCTCAGGAAATATTAAGGAACAAAAAGGAGCCAGCAGAAGGGAATAATTTAAGCTTGGAAAAAATGACCAGGGAATCTATATTCCAGGTTTAAGTGTATCACTTTCAGAAAGGGTAAATAGAAGGAATTTAGAAACATGCCCATTATTATTTCCTCTGTGGAATGACCATGCTTTTAGCTCCTCTGAGGCCCTTTACAGAAGCTGTGGGCCTAAACGCTTGGAGATCTCTGCTAGTTGCCTTTCTTGTCTTTTCTCCTCCCTTTTTACCCCCTCATTGGAGATCAGGTTAGAATCAGCTGGAAAATTAAATTACTCACCCCCTCAATGTCAGCTCCCATACATCTCTTTCTCCCCCTGCCTCAAGAGTATCGTTCAGCTCTTTAAGAGAGAAGACTCTGAATGAAGGTAGTGCAGAGTGCAGAATTTAAACATTTAAGACAGAAACTTGTCAGTTTCAGAACTAGAAGGACAGCTTGACTAAAAGATCGGGGGTTTTGACCTCTTGGGTCCCTCCGACTCACCTTCATCCCTTCTAATTTTCCGTTCAAAAATAAATAAAATAAAATAAAACAAAATAAAACAAAACAAAAATACTTTTCGGAGCAGGCAAAGCAATGAGTCCTCTGGTTCCACGTCTGCTATAAGAAGCAGATTTTTGCACAAGGATAAGGTTACGGCTGCCAGCCCAGAACTCCAGCGGTGTGGCAAATCAGACGCTGGGCTCCTCCCCTCCCCCGCCGACGAACGAGAGGCTAACAGACGGGTGCAAGTAGACAAGTAGCTGTTTTTATTGAATACAGAAGCTCCTTGAAAACTCTGTGGGCTCCGGGGCTCTCCTGCAATTCCTTTCATTCCCAAAGTGCTGGAGCCAAGCACGCGTCCCGCGTAACTCCCTCCCATTTCTTCTCCGGGATTTGGGTAGGAGAGGAGGGAGGAGAGGAGAGGGGAGATGGGGGGTGGTTGGTGGGCTGGGCTTGCCCAGAGTCCTGATTCTTGGGCAGAGGGAGAGGGGGGCGGGCTCGCGGCCGCCCGAGAGGCGTGTGATTGGGTCTGACCCTCAGCCGGCTTGTCAGTTTCTCTCAGGGTAAGGGGGGCGCGGGAGGGGAGTGGGCGGAGGAGGGGGCTGCCCAGAGCCTCTCGTCCGGCCCACTGACGGCATGAAGCCTTTAGGGGCACGCAGTCCTCTCAGATTTTCGGTTGAAGCCCCTCATCTGCCTTCAGTCTGAAGGCAGGGCCCCGCAGAGGACGGATCGGAGGGTCCCGGCCGGCGGGGCCAACCGAGAGGGAGAGGAGGGGGCGAGACGCAGGAAGGAAACAAACCATCAAATTTTAAAGAAAAAGTCCTTTGACTTTTCCCCCCTCTCCCATCTCAATGGCTGTGTAGCAAACACCCCCGACGATACCTTGGAAGGGACGAAGTTGGTCTGCAATCGCAGTTTCGTGGGTTGAGTTCACAGTTGAGTGCGGGGCCCGGAGATGGAGCGGTGGTCCTCTAGGTGGAAAACGAAACGGTGGCTCTGGAATTTCACCATAACAACCCTCGCATTGACTTTCCTCTTCCAGGCTAGAGAGGTCAGAGGAGGTAAGAAAAAAATGGTTTTGGGGAGGTGGGAGACTGCCGTCGGTCTTTGTCATTCTGCGCCCCTCCCCCTCTTTACGCTTCTTCCCCCGCCCTACCCTCGCACCCCCCAAAACCCCGAAACAATTCTCTTAAATGAAACCCAGATTGTAGCTGCCACCAGGTTGAAGTGAAGGCTGGAGAGAGAGATGGATGTAGGCGGGACGGTAATGGGAGAAGAGGTCGCAGGAAAAAAGATCTGTCAGGCACAGAGCCTGCTGAAATGCCCTTCACCACTTTTCAGCGTCTTTGAAAAGAGGAAAAATATTACCTTGAACATAAGGGCAGTTGTACAAACCTTTTGTTTGAGGAATAGTCCCTAGACTGCCCTTTGAACACATCTTCTGGTTTCTTCAGATTCTAACTAATGGAAATAGCTTTTTAAGGGTGAACTGAGGAGAAAATATAGAGAAAGGGTATAAAATGAACCTTGATAAAGTTCTTTGTGTGAAACAAAATGAGAAACAGGCTCTTACTTTTCGGGATATAAGAGAAAGCAGAGGTGATGAATCTAGAAGACTGAGAACACTGTGTGTGTGTGTGTGTGTGTGTGTGTGTGTGTGTGTGTGTGTGTGGCATTTTCGAAGACATTTTAAATGGAAAAAAAATTGGCAGATTATAACGAACGAACGGGTGGGAGATAGGGAGAACACGTTTCCCTGAATTTCAGTCCACTCTTCCCCACTAGGACCCCCACCCCCAGCCCCCACGTCTTCTTGCAGGTTGGACGTGCAGTTCTCTTGGAGAATGATGAAACTCGCCAAGCAAATGGGGTGGGGGAGGAGGAATAGGGATTGGGAGGGAAGAGGAGGGGGCCTGGGATGGGGTGGGAGGGGAGAGGTAAGGAAAAGTTCCTACGTGGCACCACCAAATATTCAATGACCAGACCTGCTCAGAAGACTGCAGCCCTGTCAGTACCCAAGAAGGGAGAGCGACTTCACTCCTCCCCTCTGCCTCCTCCCTCCCCTTCCTCCGCCCTTTCCCGCAAAGGCATCTGGCTGGAGCGGTCCGTTAGGTGCTGTAGACACGACTGGCGGGCAAAGGCCTTTGGAGTTAACGGAGCCTAAACAGTTTAGAGTAGAAAAGCGAGCTTTGTCGGGAGTGCACAGAGAGGTGGGGGGTAGGAAGGAGGGTGGCGAGGATTGGCTGAGGGAGAAAGAAGTTGTCAATCCCAAATGCGCAGGCTTTAGCAGAAACCTGAGTCTGGCCCTGGTAGATGCCAAGATCTGAATTCTCCCTAATGGGAATTAGCGCTCCCGGAGGCCGAACTCTGGGAAACCAGGTCTGTATTCCTTCCCCAAGCTTAGTGGTGCTCACCTTCCTGAGCAGCAGGCAGTGCTGGATTATTCTCCCTCTTGGCGTTTCCTGATAAAAACAGTCAGACCCTCAAATTTAAATTTTGCTTCGTTTTGGTTACAAGCTATGCTCATTATTTTGATTCATTCATTTCAATATTTTCAAGTATAAATAGTAGAGTCTTTGAAAGTGGAATCCATCAAGTTTGCTTTTTACCTTTGGTACCTGGTCATCAGCTGGATTGGTCATTTCTGTCAGCAGTTCTGCCCTCTGCTGGTCTTATTTATTATTTGGAATTTAAGCATCTGCCTTAGAACCTAGGGCCTCTTAAAATCCTTCTAGCTACAGTGATACTGGAAAAGGACACTCCATTAAGAAAGTACTGATATACTATTTCTTTTTCAGCTTGTTACACACACATAGGGACAAATGTATCACAATGCCAGCTCTTAATTTAAAAGTATAGAAACCAAACTTTCTTCAATGAAAATGGATGAAATATAAACTCAAGAGGCACCATTATAGACATCCAGGGATTATTTCAGTTTTCTTTATGTTTCTTTTCAACATTTGGTCTTCCTTAAAACTCTAAGAACATCAGAAAGGTCAGATTTCTACACTTGTAATGCATAAATTGTGTCTTTTCAATCTAGTTTCAGACCTGAAACACTTTTAAACAAACATCCCAGTACCACATCAAGTAAATGGTGGAAAAAGGACACTGCTTAATATTTTAAGGCCAAATAATGTGGAAAATAGCAAAGTTTAAGGATCATATGTTGTTTTTGCTTGTCATTTCTGACGAAATGTCTTAAAAGTTACAAGAGTGTTTGGATATTCAGACTGTAAGATTCAGTATTCGCGTCCTCAAGTTGCTAGGTGCTTATTACTTCCCAGTAAGTAATATTTACAAATCCACTCTTGTTGGCATTTTTGCCACTTAATAAACTTTTAAAAGAGAAGTAATAGTATACAAATGCTTAAAAAGGAAACACTGGCCTGAATCATCACACAAGGAAAAAATAAATCCAGTGTTCAGTTCTTATGCTAGCCATTAGATTTGCAACTGAACTAACAATGAATATGATTTCATTCCAGTTTCTAAATAAAGGTATAATGTAATATAATTTATTGATGTTAGTGAGATGCAGGTTGTGATTTGGTTGCTAAATAGAAAGGTAATTTAAAACAGCCTATTTCATCTAAAATTTATATTTCTTGGATTTAAGACATTAAAGCCTTGGAGTTCTGGGTTCATAATAAATTAAATTCTAAGAAAAGTGTAGTTTGAATCCTAAAGCAATTACTATGTTTTAGTATAAAAGAGTTATTATTTTTATAATATATTCATTTGCATTAACTTCCATTTTATGTTTCATATGTTTCCTTGTTGTTAACATAAATGTTTTATCTCAGAAATTTGTGGATTTCTTTATGAACTGGTCAGTTGCTTATTATAGATGGAACCTGAGATTTACCTGGAATTTATAGTGACTGTGCTGTGATTGTGTTCAGAGTGGTGATTTCAAGACTTTTAAAAACAAGCTAAGCTATAATTGAATACTAAGAAAAATAGTATCTAATTGAATCATTTTTTACTAGTTAAAATGGTTTTCAGCCAATAGTGTGTCTTGCAAAAAGTTGATGAATTTTATGAGTGCCTTCAAAGCTTGTCAGCAATTGGTAGTGAGCCTTGCTGGAGTGTTTTGAGTGCCCAGGATCAGCAGGTGAAATGGTGCTGGCTTCCAGAGTATGTGCTAATCCAGCTTTGCAAAGAGATCAAATTTGTGCCTGTGGGTACTTAATCATGAATCTGTTAAAAGATCAGATACACTTCTGATAACAAATGCAGTGTCTGCTAGGATTATTTGTATTGTCTTTCCTCTTGTTTTTTTAAATAAAAATTGACACAGTCTAATTGAAAAATAAGAAAGAAAGCCAACTATCTTATGAGAAGCATCTTCCTATTTGTTTTATACAGACTTAGGTGCTACATATATATTCAATTAAATATAGACACTTTCACAGAACTGTCTACTGGTTTTAAAATTAAGTTTATTAATATCTTAAAGTGACAATTTACTTCATATTAAATACTTAACTGAGACTCTACTTTATAAAAATTACTCTCTGAGAGGTATTCTCATCTTTTTAAACAAAATTGTGAAGTTGCAAATGAGAAATGTATATACCTAGGTAGTATAAAGGCTTACAATTTATTTAACTAATATTTTACATTCTATGTTTACCTCAATGTGACTAACATAGAAAGAACATATTATTCAAGTTAAGTTATCCCTCAAATATAGCAAAGCAAACATGAACCTCTTTTCATATTCTTGGGCGGGATTTCTGACCAAAAAAAAAAAAAAAAAAACCCACAAAACAAAACCCCAAACTAAATAGTCACCTTTCTTTTTTAAAATTTGATTCTTTTTTGAAAAACAAAAAAAACCCAAAAAAACTTCTCCTCACTCTGGTTAATTTATTGAAGCATTGTCTTTTTGATAGTGAATGATAATGAATGGACTCAAATCAAGCTTAGCTGAGTGTGTAATAAAAAGCTGAATTTTTCAAAGGAAGAAAGGTTTTTAGATTTTTTAAAGAGAATGCTAGAGATAGAAATTATTGTAGAGATTGTTTCCCTTTACTATATTCTCACTTCACTAATGAGGAAACCAGGGCACAGTAAAGTTATTAGCTGAATGCTTTTTCTCATGAAAATATAAAAAATATTTCTATAATATTCAATGTTTTTCTAAGTAATTATAGTGAAGGTCTGCAATACTGGTAAAAATATCTGTAAATAATAGTGGGTCTGAGACTCTATGGAATGACCAAATATTGCTTACCTGTACGTGTTGGAGTTTAGTGAGAAGATAGATTAAGTGAAAATGATTGATTTAAGAAAATCAGACAGGAAACAGAGTTATAAAATGTGTTTAAAAATTCCTCAATTTCCTAAGTTTAGAGAAAGGTGGGTTTTCATCATTTATATTGTTAATATACCTAATTATGTGATTCTATGGGATTATTGGTATCAGAGTAGAAAGCGTAAAAGTTTGTAAAATGTTTTTTGTCTGTGTTTGTTGCCGGATTAGGAACGTAGTTTTTTATGCACTCTGAAGTTGTTAAGGAGGACCAGGCACACTTTGAATTTTCAAGAAGCTAAGAAATTATATATTTACATAACATAAATATATTATAAATTATATATTTACTTCAAATAATATATTAATTTTATAATATATCTATGTATTTATTACAAATGATGTCAAATTTCTATGCTTTCCAAGTCGATTTTAGATTTATTGGATGATATATACTATATATATGTATGGTTTTAGTTCTAAGCCAGATAATGAATTGATTATTACTTGATATGGCTTGTTTGTTTAATAGATAATCTTTTCTCAAACAAGTGGCAAATTCTGGGAAAATATAAGAGCGCACTTAGTAATGCAAATTCTAGTTAATTTTTCTTTTGGATTGTTAAGGCATCTGAGACAGCATAAACAATTTCTATCTCAAAAATAAATAGACATTAATCTATAAGGAAGTAGACATAGCACTTATTTGTTGTGCTGACAACAACAATGGTAGATCTAGTATTTCCACCGAATGAAGACTTTTCCTATCTTCAGAGAAAGCAGTACATCTCCTTAGGATCCTGAAGAAGATACTGTGGAAGCTAATGTTTATACCCATGATCAACGCTAGCAATTTATATGAATATAGGGTTTTATAAGTACTGAGCTATCCCCATCATTTTATATCATTTTTAATGATTATACTTAGGTATTCAAAAGCCAGAATTCCATTGTATCTTAAACACACTTTTCTTTCCTCCTACCTTTGGAGAAACAATTAAGGGCAGTTGGTGTAATCATTAGGAATTCAAGGCAACTACATAGTGGGGGCTGAGAGCCGATCTACATTTCTGCTTTTACTCCTCCACTTCCCTCATTTGATACTGGGGAAATGTGACCTGAGCTGGGAGTGGCGAGAGGAAACCAAACTTTGTTTTTGACCATTGAAGTTTTGCTCCTTAGCAAAGAAGAAAGAGAGGTATACATGGATGCTATAAAACGTTGCAGTGTTCCCTAAATTCTCTCCCTGAAGAGGCAACTTTAAACGCAAATTTCAGTGTAGCTTTTGGTATACTCTAATAACTTCCCTAAATTTGGGCTTTTTTTTTCTAATTTCTCTTGCAATTTAATTCAGAACATAAAGTTTTAATTTTCATTTTAAACTGTCTTCTATATTATAATATGTCTACTCTATGTATTTCTTTTTCTTGCAAAACCTTAATATAATTTTATTTTTATAGGCATTTTTTTTCGGACTTTCTGTTGTCTCAAAACTCAACTTGAATAATACCAGCTGGTAGAGAAGATGAAAGCTGATTTTAAAGTGATTTAGGGAGCAGTGTCTATTGGTTGCAGTCTTTGGCCTACTACTGACTTGGCTAGTGGTTCTTTAGACATTGGCTGATCACCAGACCTACTGTTATCTGGTAAAATAAACTCTTTGCTTGCTGCGCGTGGAATTAGAGACAGTGCTATTAATTTAGGAGAAAGAACTCAGAGAAAAGAAAGGTTATCATATTTCAGAGTAAGAGACCAGCTTAAATACGACTTGACAATTGAGAACTAAAACAAACCTGTGTAAAAGTGCTTTAGCACAATCAACTTTTGCAATCCCTTCAAACCTTCTTTTTTTTCCTTAAAAAGCATTTCTTTCTTATTTTAAACAAATTTAATTGCTCTTGAATGGCCCTGCACTGTACAGGCAAATGAAGGTCCCTATTCATAGAACTCAGCGCATAGAGTGTCAGTGGAAGCTTCCTTCCTCTGTCTGACTGGTAAACTGGCATCCGGGCTTACAGGCGTGAACCTTCCACTGTGTGAGTTGGTTGGCTTTCCCTCCCCACTCAGCTCTTCACAAACAACTTCCCAGAAGGATGACTGCCAGAAAGGGCAGCAGATGCAATTCCTGACAAAGCTAATAAGAAACTCTAAAAGCACTTTGCACTTCGTGCTCTAATTAGAGAGCTCTGCGGAGAAAGAAGAGCCATATGTATTATACTGCTATTTTCCCTGACTTCTCTCTTTAGGCTAGAGTCAACAGTAGGGCACACCCTACGATCTGTCACTCTTCTTTCTGAATGCCGAGGAGTCTTCAAAATACTTCCCTGGTTTTGAGAATAAATGTATTGTGCAAATGGGTTAGCCTGATGTAGAATGTCCTTTAGGGTGGGACCCCTCTGTATGTCCAGGCTCACGACCAGCCATTTCCCACCTGCCACAAACCTGGCCCCATTTACATTGCACTTCAGCCATGTTAAATCTCTTGCCAGTATTCTCCCCAGTCGTAGAACACACTGTTCTGTTTCCCTGGAATATCCGTTCCCTTCTCGTCCATCTGGCAATTGTCTTTTCCTACTGCAAGATTTAGATCAGGCTTCATATCTCCAGGCAGATAGAATAGTAAGATCTAACACTAAATGCGTCCATATTATTATGTGCCAGGTCCTGTTGTTAGCACTTTTCACATAGACTCTCATTTCATCCTGACCAATTGCCATGGAAGTAAGCTAATATTAAAATGTACATTTTACCCGTGAAGGAACTGAAAACAGAAGTTAATTATCACGCCTAAGGTCACACAGCTGCTATGTGACAGACCCAGGATTTGAACCTGGACAGTCTTGTTCCAGGGCACAAACTTTTGATTGATTGCCCGTGCTTACTTTATTGTGCGTTCTAATGTTTCCACACAGCCCCCCTGACTTATAATTATAGTGCCCTGAGGCTTAACATTAACGGACAAATCATGCAACTGCACCACAGTAAGCACCATGTCAATTGTGCGAGTAACTTGAATGCTACCAAGGAGAAACATAAAGAGGACTTGGCAAAAGGCAATGTTATAACTCAGGTAACTCTTCAGTCTTCATTAAGGTTCAGTGGTGGAGGCCATAGCACCCTCACCATTTTAAGAACAAACCTAAACCCTGATCATGGTGGAGAACACTAAGTGCTGTCGCTAGAAGCCAGCAAACGTTACTTTGTTTCCTCTGACTTATTTAAGGAGAAGTTGACAGCTGTATCTGTCAGCATTCAAGGTTCAGATTGGGGTTGACTTGGTTTCATTAAGTACTAAGGACACTTACAAATTGCTGCCTGTTCTAATCAGGATCCATTGCAAGGAGCCACACGTCTTATTCCACTTTGGGAGACTGATATATGGTAGTATGCCTATTACTTTCAGTAGAAAAGTGTCAGATCTGATTATCTAAAAGCTGTTTGGAATGTAATGGACTGGGAGAATGTTACTAAAACATACATAGTTTGAAAAAAAAAGTATCATTATTTTTAAAATTACTCATTATCTGTTAGTCTTCCTGTAGCACTTGCTGGCAGGTAACAACTATGATTTAGTTTTATTTCTGTCCTCAGGGTCTACTGAGATACCAGAATGCATAATACATAATACAGTCACTATTTAGATTATAAATTACCTTCTTAACTTTGCCCAGCGGACTGGATCCCTCCCTCTTTCTTTACTTTTTCTCTGTAAGTGAATGAATTGGAATATCCCTCTAGCTTTCCTCATTTGGAGAACAGTTTTTGCACATTCTCTTCAAAGACACTTCTAAATATTTGAAGCTACTAATTGCCTATATTACTTCTAAAATTGTAGTTTGCTTTACCATAGTGATCTCATAGAGAAAAACACCATATGAAGCCATATTTTTGTTTTGACAGCAACATAAATCATCATTTTACTGTCTGCTGGTGAACAAAAACGTTTAAAGCAAGAGTGGTATCAATCTGTTAAAGTGACACTTGGGAAAAATTCTGTCATATATTCATTTTGAAACTTTTATCTGTTTTGTATGCTGTTAGGGACTTCCGATTTTACTTAATAACTATTAAAAAAAAGGCAGCCTGTCTGTATTGATTGCTTTATGATTATTTTAGCAAGCTAGAAGGTAATTTTCATATTATACATATAATTATATTATGATGTACCATCTTTAAGCAAGGAGTAACTTTTCAAGTGCTTGATGAGAGAGTAGTTGTGGAATTGTTTTAGAAGAATGTAACATATTTTTTATATTCTATTCCTATCCATTGTATATTTTAGTTACACTAAAATCATTAGGATATGTACCTTTATCTGTTTTGGTGTGTCCCAAGTACATAGAGAGCCTGTCACATAGTTAGTATTTGATAAATCTTTGTTGAATGAAGTGAAGGTGTTGGTTGAAGCTCTAATGAATTGCTCCTTAATAACCCAACTAACAACCTGAGATATAACGTTCTATATATCAATTATCGCCAGTGTCTACAGAGATGTATCGAACTGATTTTTTTGATATTGTTGTGATTTCCTGAAAATGTCAATCTCTGTTTTGCCTCTAGGCAAGCTATGATCTCCACCTTGTACACCTCCAAACTGCTTACTGTCATTTTTTACTCAGGATTTAGATATTATTTCCTAAGGAAATACCTCTCTTCAACCATGAAGATTGAGGTAGTTAACCTTGAATAACATTCTAAATCACACTATATTTACTCCAAATCTGAATATTTATCACAGAATATTTTTGATGCTAAAATTAAAACAGGGAATGCATCTTTTTCATCTGTATAAGAAATTTGGGCTTCTAGCACTATACCTGGAGCAGAATAGATGGCCAGTCAATGTTTATTGTATGAATTAATGACCTCATAAGCAAGGGATTATACTAAAGTCAAGAAGACAGGGGCAGGGGCACATGGGTGGCTCAGTGGGTTAAAGCCTCTGCCTTCGGCTCAGGTCATGATCTCAAGGTCGTGGGATCGAGCCCCGCATCGGGCTCTTTGCTCAGCGGGGAGCCTGTTCCCCCCCTCTCTCTGCCTCTCTGCCTACTTATGATCTCTCTCCTCTCTGTCAAAAGAAAAAAAATCTTAAAAAAAAAAAAAGAAGAAGACAGGGGCAATCAGCCTTGGGTGGCTCTCACAATCATTTCCAGTCCCATCTCTGTGGATTTTGATTGAGCAGATTTTGTATGGAATCCAAGCATAGGGGCTTTATAGAGTTTCACAGATAATTTCAATGCACATCCAAAGGTTTATGAATCTTTTTTATCAGGAAATAAATACACATAAAAATGGGAACGTGTCTAGCTTGTGCAACAGGGCACTGGAAGTCAAGTAAGAGATTATTTATCTGTTGTGTGCAAATCATTTGATAAATACCCAATTACCCAAGAGCAGTGACTCTACAAAACTGATTTGGGTAAATCAACTGCTTATGACAGAGATCATGCTTTTTTTTTTTAATAAACTAAATGCCAACAGATATTATTTTTTTCAACATTAAAGTCAAATGCTTGTATTGAAACTATAAGTTTTATAATAAACCTTTTAATAGCTTTGGCCACTTGTAAACCAGAAACGTCAAGCTTCTTAAGTATCACACTCTCAGCTGGCGTCTGTTCTTCCCTTTGCCATCCTCAGAGTTGTGATATTATTTCTGCTTTCAATTTTCAGCTCATAGAAGCTTTTTATGATACAAGAAAGTTCAGGATTGAGGCTGTTCAGTAACCGTGAAAATTAAATGACTCTCTTCTATGTGCAATCAGTGTTAGGTGCCCTGACTACAAAAAGAGTATGCCAATGTCTACTGTCATGGAGTACGTGTGTTATCAGTAGAGTGCTGGTTAGGAGAATAGGCTAAGACCACATAACATAAGACTGTATGGATACATTTTTTTCTGCATAGCACAGAATCACGTGACCAATTAAAAGATACAGGGAAGCTGCTAAGTTGGCAGAGTCAGTACGTACTTTGATATCTATCCATGCTAGGTGGTTCCCTTTGGTTGCAACCACTGGATCTTCTGGCAAATAACCAGGGAACTGAGGCCATGCTGCTTTTTTGGAATAGCCAGCCCACTGTAAAGTCACCTGGGGTTCTCCAAGATAATTAGTACATTTAAGTCACACTGGATACAGGGTTATGGCCATTATGGAATTGAAAAATGTATGAATGTGGGGCGCCTGGGTGGCTCAGTCGTTAAGCATCTGCCTTTGGCCCAGGTCATGATCCCAGGATCCTGGGACCGAGCCCCGCATCAGGCTCCTTGCTCAGCAGGAGTATTAATGCCGAGCATTAATGCTTGGAGAAGCATGGAGAAAGAGGAGAAGTCTTAATGCTTCTCCTGCTACCATTCCCTCTGCTTGTGTTCCCTCTCTCGCTGTGTTTCTCTCTGTCAAATAAAATCTTAAAAAAAAATGTATGAATGAATAATCTTGTTTTATAAGAGAGTACATTAAATAAATTGTGTGCACATATTTATAAAATCTGTTATAAGGCAAAGATGTAGACTAACATTTTAAACCTTATACATGATCATTCTTGTTATTACCTGACTTGGAGTATGTTTTAGGACTTAAATTATAAGTAGCTCTGTTTGTCTGTTTCTGAGGATTCATATATTGGACCAAGATCTCTATGTTGATCATGTGAGAGAATAAAATATTTATTATAATCCTTTTTTAAGTCATAATGATTTCTTTCACAGAAAGTTATATCTATAAATAGTTTTCAAATAAGTGTAATTAACTCATTATAGCTTTAGATAATGTTAAGAGCCTGTCAACTCTTAAAAGTTTTATTCTACCCCATATCTTTTCCCTGAATTCCAGGCTCTCATACTCAACTGCCTATTCAGCCATTTCCAGTGGAATGTATTAAATCATCTCAAACTTAGCATACCCAAAACTGAATCTTAGAACTCCCCCTGAAGCCTATTCTGCTCACAATCTTTCCATCTCAATTGATGAAAACGCAATCAGTTATGATGTTCAAACTAAAATACTTGGAGTAGCTTTGACTCCTTCTCTTTCATACTCGGTGTGGTATCCAACCCATCAGCAGCCCTGTCTGCTCTGTCTTCAGAATATATACAGAATCTGACCCAGTACTTCTTCTCTCAGGCCACGGTTGCAAAATTGACAAAATTTTATACCTCGAGGATCGCAGTTGCTTCCTCTGTGCTCTCTTTCACTCTTGTGCCCCTATAGTCCATAGCACAGCACCACCGCAGCTGCGGTGGTCTGGAAAATTCACTGGTTCATGTTACTCCTCTCCCTTAATTTCTGGTAGTTTTCCGTCTCACCTGGAATACAATCTAAACTCACTGAACATTCCACAGGACCTATACAATCTGCCTCCAACCTGTCTCTCCCTTATTTCTCTGACCTCATCTCTTATGCCCCTTTTATTTCCTCTCCTGGAGACCTAAATGTCTCCTTGCATTTCCTCCAACTCCTCCCCTCTGGGGTGACTCCTGTCTCTGGTATTTTGCACTTGCTATTCCTTTTGCTTAGAATGCTCTGCTGTCAAAATATCAGGATAGAGAAGTCTCTTATGGCTTGCTAGACTGCTCAAACATTGCTTCTTATTGAGGCCTTTCTTGTCTTTCTAATTTGATACTAAAATCCATGCCTCCTCAACCCTCATTTAGGATTTATTTTTCTTCTTAGTACTATTAAAATGTTTGTCATTTATAAAAAGTAATGACTTATTTAAATTTAAGGTGAAGATTTTATTTTAAAGGCATTCTATCAAATGTAGAATTAGATGTTTTTAAAGTACAAGGAGTACATATATTGCCTTAAAGAATTTGGGCAGCTTCTAGGCCATTTTTATCCACATAATTGCTGTAGTTTTTGTTTTATTTTACATATATAAACATAGTCAAAGTCAAAAGTCCACATAGAAAAGCATTTTACTTATTTGATGAACATCATGCACATCGATTCAGTTCTAAGAGATTCTAGTTGTATAGAAGTAATGAAGTTTGTTTAGCTGGTTAACTAAGGCAGTAATGTGGTACTTGTAAAAAGTAGATGGGAGATATTTATTGGTGAAGACATAAAAGCAACTACAGAATAATATTGTTAAGGAAATGTGCACACATCCTGATATTCAAAGCAAATCTATTTGTTATTTCCAATCAATACTAAATCTCACCTAGGATCACAGGGTTTACACATATCTCTTAACCACTGGGTAGGTCAGAAGGAGAATAAACAGTCAATAGTGAGATGTGGATACAATGGATTGTGATGGGAATCACAATTTTTCCATTACTTCTACTTCAGAGTATTTCATTGTGTATTTCTTTTACCCTGATCTTTCCAATCTTGAATTTCACTGTGTAACTGACTTTTTTAAAACTGGTATTTTCATGGGATTGTAAGGAAGTACCTTTACATTTGGTCATTGGGTTTCTGTTTTCTGAAACGATATTACCATTCAGCTTGTTAGGTACCTGGAATTGATGAAATTACCTAGAAAATTCCTGCAACTGCAGGCTATTCTTTTATACTTGTCTTTGTCCATGTTATTCCTAATTTGATGCTATTCTTGGATGAGTATCAAATATCCTTTTTTGCAAGATATACATAAAAAACCTGAGCCTTGAGATACTTATATCTAATTTATTCATTTTTTTTTCCTGAAGGGAAATATACTCTCTAAAAAATAGGTTTAAAATGACAAAACATTTAAGTTTATTATAGAATCTCTCGGGGATAAAATGAACTCTAAACACTACCCATACCCAGGAGTATTTATTATAAATTCTACAACTATAATCTTATAAGCTTAAAATTTATTAACATATTCAAGCAGTTCATTTCTCCCATTTTATACTTTCTTTGAGTACAAAGTTTAAATTACAGAATATAGACAAAAATTCTAATTGTTTCAGCTACAAAGAGTTGTGTTAGGACATAGGAAATTTTTTTTTTAGATTTATTTATTTATTTATTTGACAGAGAGGAGAGAGATCACAAGTAGGCAGAGAGGCAGGCAGAGAGAGGGGGAAGCAGGCTCCTTGCTGAGCAGAGAGCCCGATGTGGGGCTCGATCCCAGGACCCTGAGATCATGACCTGAGCTGAAGGCAGAGGCTTGAACCCACTAAGCCACCCAGGCACCCTGGGACACAGGAAATTTATGTGATTTCTATTGACAGTATTTGTGCCACATAGTCACTTAAAGATGAACTTTCATACTTTTTTTTAATATGGAAGAATTTAGGTCAGTGTGTTTATTTTTTAATATTCATATTTGTTTGCAATACAAGATTGGTATATAACATATATGTATTTGAAATAAGTGAAGAAATAATAGAAGAAAGACACTAAAGTATTAGTCTTTTTAAAAGATTTATTTATTTATTTTAGAGAGAGAGAGAGACAGAAAGGTTGCATATGGGAGGGGAGGGCAGAGGGAAAAAACAGCAAACTCCCTGCTGAGCACAGAGTTCTGTACACTGGCTTGATTTCACAACCCTGAGATCATGACCTGAACTGAAATCAAGAGTCAGATGCTTAACTGACTGAGCCACTCAGGCACCCCTAAAATATAAGTTTTTAAAATCTTTTAATAAATAACTCACATCACGGTTGCTTTATTTAACCTAGAGATTAAAGAACAATACAAAGAGAAATTTTTACAATACAAAGAGAATTAAAAGGGGAAAATGCTAATGATAGCTTATGGATGTCAAGTTGTGCTACAGAGCAGTAATGGAGCAGTGAACATGAAGATGCAGATTCAAGACCTAATTGGTTGCATAAGCTGCCAAAATTTCAGGCAATTTCCTGGAGTTGTATGTACATGGGATAACATAAGAATGAGCTGGAGAGATTACTCAGCACTACATAGTTGTCATGGACAATAGCTGATGGAACCTTTAGAGATGGAAACCTGTTTAGTCTTCTCTTCTGTAAAGAGATTTCCCAAAGTAGTCAAGGGAAATGGATAGCAAGAATCAAGTGAACTATAACTCTGGGGGGAACATGGTGGTGCTCATTGGAACTATTAGAGATGTTCAAGAAGGTTGAAAATTTAAGGACATAGTGCTTTTAGATATTATTTTTGCTGAGTGTTTAGTATGTGTTGGACACTGTCCTCAGAAGTTAAAATGCCTTATTTTGTTGAATTCTCAAAATGAGGTTAAGTTGGAGAAACCAATTCATAGAGGGGGTAAGTAAGTTACCCAAAGTCACAAAGGTGATAAATGGTTGGACTAGAAGTTGAATTAGAAGTTGGGCAAACTTGGATTAGAAGTTTGATAGTTCTGGAGTGCCTGGGTAGCTCAGTGGGTTAAAGCCTCTGCCTTCGGCTCAGGTCATGATCTCAGGACCTGGGATCGAATCCCACATCAGGCTCTCTGCTCAGCAAGGAGCCTGTTTCCCCCTCTCTCTCTGCCTGCCTCTCTGTCTGCTTGTGACCTCTCTCTCTGTCAGATAAATAAATAAAATCTTAAAAAAAAAAAGTTTGGCAGTTCTAACTATAGAAACAGAGTTATTCATTGTTGCCTAGTCACTTGTCATATCCACCTGTCATATTTTATCCTAAAGAGTCCATTTTAGACTCTTTATTAAGAGCTCTTGTGATTTTAAATATAGCAAAGTGTTGGTAATAGTTAAATTATAATAATATTTACTTCACTCTCACTTTTTCCTTCATCAGTCCGACATCCCACCACCACATAAACACAGTAGCACTCCTGGTTTTTTGATATTTATCTAGAGCAGCAAAGCATTTCCTGATGGAGTGGGAGATTTTTTATTTATTTTTAGAAATTTAAAAAAATATTTTATTTATTTATTTGACAGAAATAGAGTACAAGCAGGGGGAGCAGCAGGAAAAGGGAGAAGCAGGCTCTTGCTGAGCAGAGAGCCTGATGTGGGGGCTCCATCCCAGGACGCTGGGGTCATTACCTGAGCTGAAGGCAGATGCTTAACAGACTGGGCCACCCAGATGCCCTGAAATTTTTTTTAATGATTTTATTTATTTATTTATTTATTTATTTATTTACTTATTTGAGAGAGAGAGTGCAAGTTGGGGGAGGAACAGAGGGAAAGGGACAAATAGACTCCCCACTGAGCTTGGGGCCTGGTTCGGAGCTCGGTCTCACCACCTGGAGATCATGGTGTGAGGCAAAACTAAGAATCGGACACTTACACGATTGAGCCACCCAGGTGCCCCAGAAGATGGTTTATAACTCTTTCTGTGTTTTAGTTTACTTTTATTTCTCCCTAAAAGACTATGTTTCATATGTGGCCTGTGATGTGAGTTATAAGGTGAGGATAAGTGACTCCCTAGAAATGGGAAAGCATAACTTTAGGAAGGCTACTTAAGAACTGTGTTCTTGCCATGCTCAGATCATATGGAAAGAATCAGATTTGGGAAGCTCTTTAAGGTGCTGTTTATAAAGACCATTTCTAACACTCATGTTCCTTTTCAGACTGGTGGGAAAGAACTCTGGTTCTGAGGCAGGGCGTAGCAGCTCATTGATTCATTTATTCATTCATTCATTAAACATACCTCTATTGATTATTTACTATGTGTCAGCTACTGTGTTATTTATGAGGACTACAGTGAACATCAACAGTGCTGATGTTTGCTGTCAGAGGGTTTATAGTCTATCAGAGGAGGCAGACATCAAACAATAAATTACAAGCTTAGCAGAGAGAGCAGGAGGGAAATTAGATGGTATGAGTCTGTGACAGGGAGTTTAGACACACACTGTGCCTGAGTGAAAATGAGATAATCAAGCAAGTAAACAAAATAGAATGTGGAGCTATCCAAGGGGAATATAGGGTACCTGGGATCATATGAGTGGGTCACAGCCCAGCCTGGGAGAGATCAGTAATGATCTCTCATTACTGGAGGAAGTAATGATTAACTCATGATTAAGTTGAGATCAAAAGGTTGATTAGGTGTCAGATCACCTGGCTTTAATCCTGGCCACCCATTAGTTTCATCCAGGAAACTAACATAGAAAAACATGGATGCATGGATGCCCTCCCCGCCCCCCGCTTCATTCATTAGTTCTTACACAGGAGCCGGGCATTCGCATGTTGTAAAAGTTCTCCAAGAGATTCTAAAGACAGGATTGAAAAACAGTCAACTATCCTTAGACCATTGAGAAATTCCCAATAAAGGGAGCACAGTATATTCTCTTAGAAACTAAGAGAAGTTTATTTCAGCTGGAAATTACATTTGGAGTTGGGGAAATAGATAGGAGTTAGTGTAAATGTTTCACTTGGAAATTGTGGCTGTGAATACCCATAGTAGAGGTCTGATTTTTCTCAAGAGTTCCTCAGCAGCCATGATGCACCCAGGGAGAGTTTGGACACTTAAATTTATTCAGTGTTGATGTCTTGTCAGGCAAACGTGATTACTTTCATTTCCTTGTACACTGCTATCTTGTATCCGTGCTGCATATCTGATATTTCTGTTACCCTCCTCTTAGCTTATAAACTTCTACCTATCCTTCAGGACTCAGCTTAAAAAAAAACCTCATGTTAGATATTGCGGCCTCTGTGAGCCGTACGATCTGTATCACAGCAATACAACTCTGTTGTAGGGTGAAAGCAGCTATGGACAATATATAAATGAATGGGTGTGGCTGTAGCCTAATACAAATATTATTTGTGGGTGCTGAAATTTAAGTTTTGTATAATTTCCATATATCACAAAATATTACGCTGTTTTTAATCTTTTAACCGTGTAAAAATAGAACCATTAGTATCTCCTGTACCATTACAAAAACAGAAAGGCTTAACTCATAGGCATGGTTTTTCCTGCCACTGTTCTAAGGCATTGTCACAAATACCAACTCACAAAAACTCTTCTAAGTAAATACCTTTTTATTATTTTCATCTTAGAGATGTAGAAACTGAGGCACAAAGCAGTCCAAATCACACAGATGCTAAGGGCCAGGGATAGGATTTGGAATCATTCCAGCCTTTCCATGCTATGTATTGGTGTCATTTACTCCTTATTGGTCATGGGAGTGTGTGAAGAAGTTTAAAGGAGGAATTAATTAGGGATGAAACAATCAAAGCATTGTGAGACTTAAGATCAGTAATCCATGTGGACACTGAAAGCAACAGAGGGAAAGGATTAAAGACCTGGGACAAACTAATCAGTGAATGAGTCGGGGTGTCCAAGAGATCAGCAGAACATAATAGAAAAGACATATTAGCCCCTCAAAAATTTTTGTTTTAAGATAAGCACCCTGTGAGCTACAGAGAAAGTTGTTTCTAGTATTTTCACATTATCGTGTTTCACGTTCAGCTAGTATTTTATATAGATCGTGTGTGTGTGTAGGTATGTGTGCGTATACCCCTTCTCTTCTGGTTTGGGAAAAATTCAAGTATAGGTAAATAATTAAAACCCAATGTGTAAAGTGCCGTAGTAGAGGTGAGTGTATTGAACTCAACTTTGGGAGATAGGAGATGCTTTCCGGAGAAGATTACACATCACTTAGATCCTCTGTTTCCCTCAGGTGCAGTGGAGCTAAATGTTTCCGATAGGGAAAATAGAATTTATAAGGGCCCAGAGACAGGAGAAAGAAGATGGGGGTGGGGGTTCTGGGCAGTCTAATCCAAGATAACTAGAGCACTGAGTGAGGATGGAGTCAGGGGAAATGACAATGAAAAGAAAATGATGGAGGTGCAGTTGGGGTGGTACCGGGAAGACAAATGGGTGTGTTCAGACCTTCGAGATTTTCTGTGCGGGTCTGTGCGTATCATCTGGAAGTTAATGGGTTCACTGGAGGAGTTTAAGCAGCAGAGTGACATAAAGCCTGCAGTTTTGGAAGCTTGTTCAAGTTGTAGTGTGCCGACTGATGAGAAGAGATGTGGAAACCAGTTAAACGGCTACTGGAGATTATAATGCACTGGGCTCTGATATCTTATTCTCCCATTTAATAAACTTAACAGTATGTAATAAAAAGCAGGAAAAATACTGTTGAACAAAATATCATGCTAATGAGATTCATCTGAAATTCTAATCATGGTTTGATGGCATCAGCTATTGGCAACATGGAAACGATTCCAATATTAAGGAATCCAATATTAATTTAAGAATTGCTTTGAATATGGAAATTTTGCTTTTTTAGATGTATCAAGTTAAGCTACAACAATTACTGCTTTTAATCTTTAAACAGTTGCAGTTCAGCTAATAAAATATGAAGAATAACTTTCCTGTGTATGATGTATGTGTGTATGTATAAAATCATAGAATCCATATTAGGAGAATTTATTAAATGCTACAATTATGAGATCAAATAACAGGCAGATTTCAAAGTGGCTTAATTTATTACTTAGTTTATTTGAAGGAAAAAACTTTAAAACTTGATTAAGTTTTACATTTTTATAACTTGATATGCTTTTCTAGAAAAGGAAAAAATCCTAGTTGAAATCTTTACTTTGTGTCCCTATTTTTAAATTGGTTTTTGAAAAGTGAATTATTCCATATAATGTGTCTCTACAAAGAATTTTTTGAGGCTTTAAAAATAGAGGACTTATTTTGAATCCTGTAGAGGGAATGTGTTTTTATCACATTACTTTCAAAGGAGGAAGGAACAAATGTGACAAAATCTGTGCTCTTGGAAAAGGTCATCCTGTGAAAAGATATTCTAGAGAGAAGGGACATGTGGTTTATTTTATGTATTATTTACCTATGAGCACTTGGGACCATGACCATGATACTGCATCCTTTTCTTCACGGAGTTAAGCCTTCATGGTTGTGTTCAGTCAGTCCTTGAATCTTGACCCTGATGTACTTTTGCTAATGGCCTCAGAGCAAGAAGATAAGATAAAATAAGCAGATAAGATGCTGTGACTTTTAGAACAGTCTTTTTCAGAGTCATTTATAACCTGAAACATAAATTGAGTGTAATTTAAAACAAAAAGAAACATCAGGAATCAATTAAGTGTCTCAAGATAATTTTAGTGTATTGTATTTATGTTTTAAGTTTCTTTTATGGGGTATAGCAGTGAAGGTGGCAAAGTGGAAAGAGCCTGGGTTTGATATTTGCCCAGATCTTAGGAGTGTCCTTAGTTTGCTTTTTGGTTCTCAATTCCTTCATCTGTACGGTGTGGATCAGAACATATGCCCTGGAAAACCTGTCAAGAACTTAGCCTAGTGATTGGCACATGCTAGGCTTCCTAGACATGGAAGCCGTTATAGTTATTACTTTCTTTTTGTACTTTATGATAAGAGAAAAGAAGAAAGTTAAGAATGGTCAGCGGTTCCTGTTGGCCTAAAAAAAATTGATCATCATGAGAACTCCTGCAAAAAGGCTCTTGAATGCAATGATTCTTTTAAATATTCCAAGGCTGAATCAGAGAGAATCATATTTGATAGAGTTAATGATCCCTTTGAAATGTCTGATTTCCAAAAAGAGTAGGTTTTTAAAATTTTTTTTTTAAAGATTTTATTTATTTATTCATGAGAAACAGAGAGACAGAGAGGCAGAGGAAGAGGGAGAAGCAGGCTCCCCACTGAGCAGGGAGCCCGATGCGGGACTCGATCCCAGGACCTGAGCCGAAGGCAGAGTGCCTGCCACCCAGGCACCCTAAATTTCTTTTTTAATAATTTGGAACCATGTGTACTATATTGGATAATATGTTGATTTTCATTCAGAGGCTTGATGAAATAGGCAGAGTATTGTTAAAGGAAGTACACTTACTATACTCTAAAAGGGAAACATGTAGAGCTTCATCCACATGTTTATACATATAGAAGTCAATACACCTAAATCTTAGTTAACTAAGGAAACGACCAAATATACATTGCTCACAAGCACTCATTCAGTCATTCATTTGTGCACTCTACAATGAACTATTGAAACTATTTTTATTTTTGAATTTTCAAAGAACAGCATCCTCTATGGAATTTGGTAAATTATGATGGTATTTTCTGATTCTAAAATCAGTCCTTTTTCCATTCTCATTAAGTCCTCCCAGAAACAGTATGTTTACAAAACCCAACGTATTTTGAAGCTTGATAGCAATTCTGTTTTGTTTTTTTTTTTTAAACTAACAACTGAACTTTTCAAATCAATAATATTGGTTCACTTTCAGGCAGAAGTGATCTCTTTTCTTTCTGAACTGGAATCTAAATACTTGCAGTAAGGACTTATGTCTCAGACATGCTCAGTAATACAATGGCCAACATGGCCTTCTCTGAATATTTTTATTTATGCATAAGGAGAAAAAAATCAATAGAATATAGATATATTGAGTGATATGGAGCCTTAAGTCTGTTTTTAATAACAATGCTTATACCCAAATGACTCATGTTTTGGCTTGCTTAGAGAATTAAGTAGATATTAAGTTGTGGATCAGGGAGTCTGATGATCTAAAACATTGTCCTTTTATGTCTGCTTTATTTCATATAGTGTAACATTTTGAAGGTTCATCCATGTGGTAGCATGTATCAGAACGTCACTGTTATTTATGACCGAATTCTATCTCGTTGTATGCATGTACTGCATTTTGTCAGTATGTTCTTGTATTGATAGAAATTTGGGTTGTTTTCACCTTTTGGTTATCGTGAATAATGTTTCAGTGAACATTGGCACACAGGTATCTGTTTCAATTCTTTTGGCTATATGTATCTAAGAGTGGAATTGCTTGGTCATATGGTAATTATGTTCAGTGTTCTGAGGAATATTCTATGATTCCACTTTTATGAAATTTCTAGAATAATCAACTTCATAGGCCAGAAAGTATATTATTAGTTACCAGAGCCTAGGCAGAGGTGGTGAATTAGGAATTATTGCTCAATGGTTACACTTTCTGTTTCAAGTGATGAAAATGTCTTGGAAATAGTGGGGATGGTTGCATAGCATTCTGAATGCAATTATACTGCTGTGCATAAAATGGTTAAAATGGCAAATTTAAGTATTTTTTTATGTTGTAATTATTTTACGCCAATTAAAAAAGTGAATAGTATAATATACCAAAATCAATGAATTCCACACTTTAAATGGGTGAATTACATGGCAAGTGAATCATATTCCAAAGAAGCTGTTTAAAACATCAAGTTTACCTAAAAGGATTATACTTTATTACATTTTTATCCAAAGATTACACTTTTTTCCAAAGTCTCCCGGGACTTTCAATCTGAATCATGAAGCATGAAGCAACATCCATGAAGATACTCTGACAAATTTAGAGGATAAAAATCAACAAATTATACATAGATATATATACGCATGTCAAGATACATAGATATACATACATACCCAGTATCCGCTCTTCACACGTGCTATTTGCTTATATATAATTTGTAAATAACTAACATAGGGATGCACTCAAGACAAGACTATTATGTTTTGTGTATAAACTTCTTTGTGTATATAATATGGCTTATTAATTGCATATTTTGTAATTATGTATAATATTCACTGTGAATTTGAACCTTCAAAATCACCTTTATTTAGATTATGAATAGTTGAATAATAGATCTATTAGAAATTAATGGAATATGTCCAGATGCTGGCTTTCACTATAATTCCAATAATGCAATTACTTAGAATGATTAAAGACTTTATAAATTGTAATTATGATGCATCAGACAGGTTGTAAATTCACATATATTCAATTATATATTACATATATAATATGTATTGCATTACATATATATAAAATATATATATTTGAGTCTAAATATACATATTTTCCCCCCACATGAATATTTTCTGTTTGCTTTTCCATAATTTTATTCTTAATTTGAGATATTTTGTATTTGAGGATTTTATAGTCCATAATTTATCTGCTGTCCCATTCCTCAATCCCCACCCAAATGTTAAGGAAGTGTGGCAAGTGACAGATTTGAGAAGTAGAATAACAAACTGTTTTATCTGTTAAAAATACTCATTTTTATATTAGATTATTTGTTCAACTTTTTTTTTTTTTTACTTTTCACTTATTTTCAGCTGCTCCCATTGATGTACTGAAAGCTCTAGATTTTCACAACTCTCCAGAGGGAATATCAAAAACAACGGGCTTTTGCACAAACAGAAAGAATTCACAAGGTTCGGATACTGCTTACAGAGTTTCAAAGCAAGCACAACTCAGTGCTCCAACAAAACAGTTATTTTCAGGTATGTTCACTTTATTACTACAACTGTTCCTACTTTACAAATTATTGTTTCTTTTTATCATGCTGTATAATGCAAAATTATTGGGACAGATATAGTTGTTTCATATATGGGATGCCAAATACATTGTGGTCACTAAGGTGACAATGAAAATAACTATGGATTTAATGATTGCCAATTTTAATTTGGCACAATCAAAGAATATATGCTCATTGGAAAATTTAATAATTTATTATTTTATTGCAAGATGACAAAACATGAAGACAATATTTTATTTAGCTTATTTTTGCATATAACCATGTAGAATTTATTTATTGGGGGGAACATGGCAACTTTACTCTTAATGACTACCCATGTAGATTGAATGGGCATGTGGATTTAGACACATTTAGTGAGTTTCTTTCTAAAATTAATATAAATTACTGTTCAAAGAAATATTTCTTCAACAGATGTTATAAAATAGATTATTCTGTGTTAATTTCGGATCCTGTTCTTATCTCAAATATAGTAAAAGTTAGTCATATCTCATAGTTATAAGGAGATCTGGGACTAGAAATTTTGTAAATCTTTACCTGGAAAGTTTTTTTAATGATAATGAAAAATACTTGGTGAATATTTTTTTTTTCTTTCCATGACTGACCTAATAACACTAGTTATCTAATCATGATAATGTAGGGAAAAGGAGTTGAGTGATAAAACGATAGTTTCTGAGCATCACATTGTCTGCTATTGGACACATGTCAATTATTTTTTCTTATAACTATATCAAATTGAATGTCCTCATCCTTATTTAACAGAAGAGGAAATAGTTTCACTGAAGTTCTTGGACTTGTCCAAATTACAGGGGGTCAGTATTTAATCCAGGGCTTGTCTGTAGCCCAGGCCATGATTCCCTATATTATCAGGTGTTTCTTGTTGGTGCTTTGGGATCCTCAGAAATAATTTATCATTTAAGTTCTTCGTATTATCCTCTCTACTGTCTCTATCTGAAGGGTTTTGAACTCCCTATTTTCACATAAAACAATTTCCTAACAACAGAAAAATTAAAAATCAAGGAACTAAAGAATTACAAAACAAGATAGTGTATTTTTCATGGATGGACATTTTAAAGTGTTTTTGAAATACATTTATTTTTATTAAATCAGTTTTTTTCCCTTAATTTTTTTCATTTTGCTATAACTTGTGACGGACAAAAATAACAAACTACAAATACAAAGAATGTCAATGCATAATTTTTCTTTTTTTTTTTTTTTTAAAGATTTTATTTATTTATTTAACAGAAAGAAAGAGATCACAAGTAGGCAGAGAGGCAGGCAGAGGGAAAGGGGGAAGTAGGCTCCCTACTGAGCAGAGAGCCTGATGCAGGGCTCGATTCCAGGACCCTGAGATCATGACCTGAGCCAAAGGCAGAGGCTTTAACCCACTGAGCCACCCAGGCGCCCCGTCAATGCATAATTTCTCCGACTTTGAAAATAAAAAGTTAAAATAGTTATTAAGTCTATAAAATAATGTTTAAATGTTGCACATGTAAAAAATTATGTTGCTTTTCTAATTATCTGCACTCTAATGCAGAAATAGAAAAGGGATGGGAATTTTCAAGAGAAAAAAAAAACGGGGAAAAATACATTAATAGAAAAACTAAAGAAGTTAGTTCTTTAGTTTAGTTAGAAATACTCAAGAAGTTAGTTTTAAATTTTTATACTTTGGTTCATCTTCTCAGGGTCAGTTTTTCTGCCTTCCAAATTGATGGTTAGTTTGATTAGTTCAATCACTTCTCTTGTGCTACTCAGAGAAAAAGAATGCAATGTATGCCTCTGGAATCTCCTGCCATGAGAGTTAGCAAAATTCCCTTATATCAAAATTTTTTTCACCTTCTCTTAACATTGTGCCTTAGGCATATAATTCTAATAATGAGCATTTCACATAGGAGGAGACATCTCTGGTGGAGACCTTATCCCCCCCCCCCCACAAATGAATTTAAACTTAATCTTCCTCCAGGGTAGAGCTTCCTGTCAAATAATGCAAAATGGCAGTTAATAAAAATGATCAAAGACATTTTTATAGTTAAAAAAATCCAAAGCGACTATTATTCTTTATCAAAAAAGTAAAAAAGATCTTTGAAAAATTACTTAGAATAGTCTTTCTTCCATTATGGAAACATAATAGCACTTTCTTTTCTAATGAAAAAAGTAAACAGTGATAGTGGAAACCTCAACACTGGATGGGGTGGAGGATTATCAGATAGCCACTGTAAAATTCTCTCTAATTAAGGTATATGGCCTCTAAAGTCCTAACCTGAGACCTTTAATTTAACTGTCTGAGAGCGTTATACATGTGACCTGAATAGAAGCTGTAATTTGTAAATTCTATCTGCCCTCTTTAGAACACCTGCTGCAGGACAGATACTATACAAGAAACTTAGTGTATATTGATCTTTGTCTTCATATCCATCCGGAAAGAAGACTATTTGAACCCAAATTCTAGATTAAGGGTTAGAAACGTGAAGTATTTGAATATGATCACAGAACCAGTGAATGATGTGAGGCTGAGAGACAGTCCCTGCCTCTTTTAGACTAAAATGAGTTTTCCTACTATGCAAAAATGACCTTCACTCTTCATTTTCAAAATCCTGCTGATCACCAAGCTACATCAAAAAAGGATTTTAGTTAAAGGGAGACATTATTCCACATGTCTAGTGGAAATCTAGTGGAAATCTAGTGACCACAATCTAAAAAAATCAAAATCAAATAATAAAGTTTTGTGCCTTTTTCATTTATTCATGCATGCAGTATCTATTGATACTAAAAGGCCATTTTAATAATCACTATTGAACTTAATATACTCAGTGTGAATTATGATTATTGCACGTATATAATTTATGTCTACATGCATATCATAAGTAGTAATAGCATTTTTTCTTTAATAACTGTCATTCAACAGAGAGGAGGCTTTATTTTTAGTTTGTATTTCTATGTTTCAAAATTATTTAAGTTGAAAAATTTCACATTTTACCTTATCATGTATACTGATTACTGTGATTTTATAAAAATTTCTTATAGTAAGTGGTTGCATTTCTGTTGTTGAACTAATATAGTGATTCTCTCTGAGACATTTAGTCAATTACGGACAACTTTGTTTAATGTCTTATAGGGAAGAAACTAAGGTGGGTTGCCTAGGTTAGACTGTGAATATTTTGACATCAAGTCATGATTTTTTAAGTAACTAAGTTTTCTTTTTGAAAGGTCATAGCTTTAAAGATTATAATTAAAATCTTATTGCCTAATTTTAAATCAGGAAATACTTCTATAATTGAAAGATTTTACTCCTTAGTGTGGTTAGCGGCTGATAATTTCAAAAGTTATGCTATACAAATTAGATGATTGATTAGAATTTGCTATAATCTGTTTAGTCTTATATGAATATATTCTTCCTTAAGATTCATTTTTCCTTAAATGTCTCTATGCAGACATTAATTCATCATGTTTTTGCAAAAATGTAAAAAAATATTGTTTCCCCCTAACTCACAGTATTTTAGCATCTTTTTTTTTTCAGTGTAGGAGATATTTGAATAATGTACATCTAGGGAAAGAATTCCTGTGATTTTCGACATTCTGAGCTACCTATTTGAAGAAAAAGTTTATTTTCTGTGGAGCTTCCTCAATAACAGGCTAAATTACCTACCTAGATTTTTATTTATAGTATAAGCAGGTAAAAACTTGCTTTACTAATTTTTGTATTTTATTACCTTTTGACTTTGTTTATACAATTATTTTCTTTCTGTTGATTTATGGAAATATAAAATTAGATGTCTTTATGACACTTAAATGAAGCAAAACTCTTTATATGCATATGTTTCTTATTTTTTTCCTGTGATAAGCAAAGCTTTTATGACCTATTTGTGATATAGCAACGTTGTTTGATAAATTATTTTAGAAATTAAAAATAAGAGTTTTAGCTAAACATAAACACTTTTTAGTTTGGAGAAATCTATTTATCTGGATGTAGATATATATGGATAAAGATATAGGTACAGATACAAATAGATATTATAGAACCAAACAGTTAACGTTAAGTGACTGCTTTCTCTATGACATACTCTTATTTAATTTCCACATTTTAAATAATTTCAATTTCATAAAATGTCTCCTACCACTTCAAGTGGCTACTTACGCTATATAGGTGTTTCGTATTTTATTTAGCCAGTCCCAGCCATTGTAGGCCATTTTAATATTTTAGGATTATAAGTAGAGTTCTGGTGAATTGACATAACGTATCTTTATACATAAGCATTGTTCCTATTTCAATAAATTCTTAGAAGTAGAATTCCTTGTCTCCTATCATCTTTTGGATTTGAATCCATGGCAGTCATATTCATAGTATTTTTACCATGTAGAATAGAATTGAGAAAGAATGGATTGAATATGGAAGTTCTTGGCCCAGATATCATTGATCACACATGCACAGATAGTCCACTTCTGCATATGGACAACTTTTTAACTGAAATAATTTCCTTCAAACAGTAATACCCGCTTTACTTATGTTCCAGGATAGTGAGATACATACGTGAAAGTATTTTTGAAGAATAAAATGTGAAATTTAATGTGCAGTGTTTTTATAAAAATATATGAGTAGCCATTGCTTAACTATCTGAGATATATTTGTGATAATCATTTATTTTTTAATTTTTAAATTTTTTTTAAAGATTTTATTTATTTGACAGAGAGAAAGAGATCACAAGTAGGCAGAGAGGCAGGCAGAGAGAGGAGGGAAGTAGGCTCCCTGCTGAGCAGAGAACCCGATGCGGGGCTCGATCCCAGGACTCTGAGATCATGACCTGAGCCGAAGGCAGAGGCTTTAACCCACTGAGCCACCCAGGCACCCCTGTAATAATCATTTAAATGACATATTTATTTAAAAAATACTTACTAAGCACTTATGTAGATTTAGTCCCATTCTGGATATTTGGGGTATGATGGTAAGAGGGAGGAAAAAGTAAAAAAAAGATAGTCCTCTTGAATTTAGAATAAAATTAACCAAGTATCTAACAGTTGTGATGTATAATGACATAAGTTTTTTATTAGTGAAACTGCCTTTTGTGTGATAAGAAAAACTGATGAGAAACTCTTCAGCTTTTGAAGGATGACTTAAATACCTTCATATATTGTGTCTCTAGAGTGCCTTCTTTAAAGAGAGAGTGTATGGCGATAGATCAGTCAAAGCTAAAAATACAGTATTACACCAAAAGTGGTACTTTCATATTTTAAAAGTTCTTCCTGTGTATTTAATATTGCACTGACACTATGGTCAATCTTATTTCCTAACTTTGAACTCAATTTTATGTAATCATCGTGCTTTAAATGAGTGGCTTTCAAGTTTAAATATAGCTTGGGCAATTACTCCAGAGAAAGCTTATTATCATCTCTTTCCCATTTGTTTTTTTTAATCTGAATTGTTATGGCTGTTTGAATTTACATGACTTATTAAGGCCACCTAGAATGTTAAAAAAAATAGGGTAATCCAGCTATAATTTGGGAATTTGTAATTTCTGACCCTTTTGCTTTCTTTTTTCAGGAGGAGCTTTTCCAGAAGATTTTTCAATATTATTTACAATAAAACCGAAAAAAGGAATTCAGTCTTTCCTTTTATCTATATATAATGAACACGGTATTCAGCAAATTGGTGTTGAGGTTGGGAGATCACCTGTTTTCCTGTTTGAAGACCACACTGGAAAACCTGCCCCAGAAGACTATCCCCTCTTCAGAACTGTTAACATCGCTGATGGCAAGTAAGTAGTATAATAATAATCCAATGTTATAGCTATATTGAAACCAATTATTTCATTTAACCATTCAAGAAATATCCATAAAGTGTGGTGCAGTTTTTCTAGAGCCTGGAGACACAGAAATGAACAAAACATAACACACCTAATTTTACATAGTTTCTTTTGCAATCTGGTTAGACAAATGATATACAATTAAAAAAAATATGAATAAAGAGCATATCAGGTGATGATAAGTGAGAGAGAAAGAAGAAGATAGGGAATGGTGGTGGAGGGTGCAATTTTAAGGAGTGAGATGAGGGAAAATCTCACTAAAAAGGTGACTGGTGAAAAATCTCGGGTGTGCTGCTGATAACTAAAAATATACTATTCTAGGAGGGGGGTGGGGGAAGCAAATACACAGCCTCTAATTCTAGGTGTGGCTGACTTGGTCTAAGCAATGTCAAGGATACCAGCATGGCAGGAGCAAAGTGGAATGATGAGGATCGAGAAGCCATGGGAGGCCTAACAGCATAACACTTTGTAGATGGCTATAAGCATTCTGCATTCTATCTAGAGTGAAATGGGAAGTCACTGTAGACTTTTTGAACAGAAGAATGACCTGATTTGATTTACTTATTATCAAACATGTTAATACTGATAATCATAAGAAGCGTTTTATAATATTTGATATGTGCTATGTACTGTTTGGAGCACTTTATACATAATCGATTCATTTAATTTTTCACTCCTTGAAGAAAATAATGTTAATAAGCCCATATTACAGAGAAAGGGACTGAGGTACAGAAAGTTTAAGTAACTTTCCTGTGGTCATATATTTGCAAAGTAGCAGAGGTAGGGTTTGAACTTAGATAGTTAGATTCCCTAGTAACCATCATACTAATCTGAAAATCATGCTGAATTCTAAATTCTGCATTGTGAATATTGCCTCTCACTTAGGGAGCAGCTAAATACAAGTAAATGTTTATTAAATATACTTGTTGAGGCGCCTGGGTGGCTCAGTCGGTTAAGCATCTGCTTTCAATCCCATTGAGCTCCATGTTGGGCTCCCTGCTCCGAGGGTTCCCGCTTCTCCCTCTCCTTCCTGCTTGTGCTCTCTCTTGCTATCTCTCTCTCTTTCTCAAATAAATAAATAAAATCTTTAAAAAAATTTACTTGGTATTTTATTGCTGAATCTAGGCTTCTAAAACTAGCCTTATCTGAAATATGACAGTTATAGGTGTAAAAAGGAAATAGCAGTGCAGTTGGAAAAAAAAAATATCCACACCCAAGTGTATCTTGTCAAGACCATGGAGAAAATTTCACCTCCATGGCTGGAAAAACTAGGTTTTTATGAGCAATTTACATACTGTCCTTAATAGTTAATATGAAAAGTGATGATGTGAAAATAAATCAGTGTAAGGAATTTAAGGGTGTACTGTTTTCAACAGAACATCTCTTTGATATGGTTGCACTGAGCAAGGGTGTGTTGGAAGTGAAGGAGTGGACGATGAGGCGCTATGGAGGAAGAATGTTTCTGGCAGAGTGAAGAACACATACAAAGAACAGTAAAGACGCAGCAGTGGGGCTCTCATGCAGGGAGCAAGAAAGCAAAAAGTGGGGTGTGAGATCAGACCCAGGGGCACACACCTGTGAGGCAAAGTAAGGACTTCAGTATTTACTAGGAATATTAGATGGTTTTTAGCAAGGCAGAGACTTGATCTGACTTGTATTTTTTTTTATTTTATTATATTATGTTAGTCACCATACCGTACGTACATCATTAGTTTTTGATGCAGTGTTCCTTAGTTCATTGTTTGCATATAACACCCAGAGCTCCATGTAATACATGCCCTCCTTAATATCCATCACTGGGCTAACCCATCCCCCACCCCTCACCCTCTAAAACCCAGAGTTTGTTTCCTGGAGTCCATAGTCTCTCATGGTTCATCTCCCCCTCGGATTTGCCCCAATTCACTTTTCCTTTCCTTCTCCTAATGTCCTCCATGTTATTCCTTATGTTCCACAAGTAAGTGAAACCATATGATAATTGACTTTCTTTGCTTGACTTATTTCACTCAGCATAATCTTCTCCAGTCCCTTTCGTGTTGATACAAAAGTTGAGTATTCATCCTTTCTGATGGCCGTATAGTATTCCATTGTATACATAGACCGTATCTTCTTTATTCATTCGTGTGTTGAACGGCATCTTAGCTCTTTCCACAGTTTGGCTATTGTGGACATTGCTGTTATGAACACTGGGGTGCATATACCCCTTCTTTTCACTATATCTGTATCTTTGCACTACCAGTAGTACAATTGCTGGACTTGTATTTTAAAATGGTCACTCCAGTTGCATGAGCATGGTGGCAGAGACTAGTTAGGAGTCAAGATGAGAGAAGTTGCAGATTGGATAAAGTCAAGAGACACTGGATTCTGTATATACATTGAATATAAAGATTTTATGATGATGTGAATGTAAAGTATATGAAAAAGAGAATAATTAAGAATGACTCTAAAACTACGAGGTGTTTTAGTATTTTAATACCATTATTATGACATATCATTATCATCAGAGCTGAAGTTAATCAATAATAAGATCAAGTTTAGAGTCCTAATCAGCTTTTAACAATGGAAATCATTTTTATTTTCTGTTAATGAAAAGCACATACATACAACAGTGGATATGGTTTAAGTTAAGACACAGGCTTCTTGGCAGAAATATGTGTGAATTTTACTCTCACAGTATTAAGTGGCTCCAAAATAAATCTTTGCAGATGCCTATTCAAAGTAAGCAGATGCCTATGCTAGTTGAATGTGCTATGGAAAGACCAAAGATGAAGTGTATGTGGAAATATACTTGGTCCTTATCAGTAGCCATGCCAAGTCACATGAAACAGCCATTTAGGAAGGCTCCTGCCATTTTGTGGGTATTTTATTTTATGGATGTAGTCCTAGACACTTCTGCAATATTAATCTAGCATTTTTCATTTGGAAAAAAAATAAAATCTAAACCAGAGTGGCTTGCAAAATCCAAGTGAGCCTCACTCAGTGGTTTATGTTAGCACCAGATACTGTTAATAAAACCCACCATTTTACAGTAAGATTAGGGTATATATGTTTCCAAAAGGCCGCCCATGTCTACTCCCTAAGCCCGTCATCGCCTCCCTGAATTAGCTGGAGCAGTAGCTTCCCCGTGAATGGAGACTCTCACTCCACACATGCGTTGACTATGCTTTCTTTCAGTGTTCCCACTTCCTGCCAACCCTGGAAAGAAGGAGAGATATTGTGTCTCAGTTTTGGATCTTGCCCACAGTAGTGATCTATAACTGTCTTGAAATTAAAGTGGAAAAAGAAAACGAAAGCACTTGAAATAAATGTGAATAAAGACAGAGGAGCACATTGTGTTGTACAATTAGGACGTTCAGTTGTTCCAGAAGGAGCCGTCATTCAATTAGTAGACATACCCTTTTACAGTTCATCTCGGGGGATCTCTAGAGGAAAAAAAAAATAAGTGGCATTCCATTCGGAAGAAAGCATTTACGTACATAGAAACTATTACTTACCCCATATCCCACCCCTGATCTCTATCGAATATACTCATCAGGACATGATGAGATTAGGCTTTTGTTGCAACCACACAAAGAGAAGCAAAGGACGGGCACTTCCTTATCAGCATAGACAGCCCCCCCTGATGTGCATTTTATACTGTTTGTGTCCTTTTAGTACTTAATACTCTTCTGGGTAAACAATAAGTAGTCACCTGTTAAGTGATTGATTAAAAAATGAGCCTACATTTTGTACAATTTCAGCTCACTTTCACAATTTAAAGTACATTGTATTTTTAACCTGAATAATGATGTGACAACAATGTCTATGAAGCTTACAAAAGAATAACTTGGCTTTTTTAGGTGGCATCGGGTAGCTATCAGTGTGGAGAAGAAAACTGTGACAATGATTGTTGATTGTAAGAAGAAAACCACAAAACCACTTGATAGAAGTGAGAGAGCAGTCGTTGACACCAACGGAATCACGGTTTTTGGAACAAGGATTCTGGATGAAGAAGTTTTTGAGGTAAAAATAAATCAAATTTTATTTGAAGCTGAATATTGTGAAATCAGATGAACTGTGTTAATAACAGTAACAATCAATATACGTTATAAAGCAACGTTGAAAACGAGAGGGTGACCTACTTTCTTCCCCTGCGGGTGTAGCGGTGATGTTTTCTATTGTTCAGTAAGAGAATGAGTAGACAATGATGGCTGTAAGGACTGGGAAACATTACAGAGATTGGTTGATTTGAACACAGGCATGCTATTCTCCTGGGAAGGGCAAATGGCTTTACTCTTGGTACTTTGCATCATTTTCTTTGGAGAAAAGAACACTTTCTTTACTTCCTCCTCTGGGAGATTAATTTAGGGAAATGTGCATGTTAGATATACTGCCTTTCTCTGTCAATGTTTCCGAGGTATAAAATAGAGATCATATTGGGAAAGCTGGACTTATGTCTTTAAAAATCACTTTTTTAATAATATGAAGGCGGTAGTAAAAAGTTTCCTTCCAATTATAATTCACCAATTATGATAATTACATTCTTTCCTTTAATCTTTTAATCATTGGATTTGGTAGTTTGTCCTTTAATTTTCATTTAGTCAATTATTAACAGAACAAACAGACTTGAGTCCTGACCCCATAAAAGGATTCACTCCTGAGACATTATTCAGTACTGTGATCTGGTTTTATACAATTTCTGAGTAATTTATTTTTCAAAGTATAATAAAGTAAAGCTCTGTAGTATATTACAAATTAATAGGCAAGATTTACATGGAAGATCTGTATTTGGTTGTTAGTGAATATACAGACATACACACAGACAGTATTTTTTGTAGAAAGAACAATGTGCTTTTGGTGCAGGAGGATATTATATTCCTGTATTTATATATATAACGTATGGCATAATTTTAAATATAATTAACATTAGTCACGCTTTCGGTTATTTAATTGAGATCTGTTTGTTTCTGACTTTTTTCAACCTGTGCGTCCCTGAGCTTTAGACTCCATACAAAATATTTTTAACACATTATATCATACTAAATTAAATGATAAACTCATTTAGGCAATATATAATAATATACTCTCAAATCTTCCAATATCATGTATTGATTGCACACAAATATTTATTAGATAAATATTGTAAACAAATTTCAAATCTAGCAAAGTTCTATTTTAAAATTAAACTATGAACATCAGTTTCACAGACTAAATTTATTTTTGTAATACACACGACCTTATTTTCTGGCAGCATAAATGAGTAATATGGATGAACTGTATCAGTGGATGGTTTCACTTCCTATATTAGTTTAGTCTATTGCTATACATAGTTACAGACCCTATGGAACTTAAGCAATGGAAATTAAGAGTAACTTTGTTCATCATAAATGATAAGAATATATAAATAGGAAATACAGAAGGAGTGCCGTGGTGGCTCTGTTGGTTGAGCATCTGACTCCTGATATTGGCTCAAGTCATGATCTCAAGGTCATGGGATTGAGCCCCCGTGTCTGGCTCTAAGCTCAGCGCAGCGTGGGGTCTGTTTGAGATCTTCTCCCTCTGTCCCTGCCTCTCTCCCCGTGCTTACACGCACTCTCTCTCTGAAATAAATAAATAAAATAATTCTTTTTAAAAAAGGAAATACAGAAGAGAAAAAAATTAACAGTAATTAATATGTATTTAAAATATAAATTAATTATTAATATTCTCAAAATTTACTGCCCTGGAAGATATTTGTTATATGTACATGTTGGTTATATGTCTTCCTTTGTCCCCCATCTCATCCCCCATGCACAGACTGTATTCCACTCTCTTTCCCATATACTACACTCATGTTCACTGGGGTGCAGTTTAGAGTTTTTGAAGTACAGTTTTAGACTATCACAATATGTTCTTTTTTCAAAACAAATAATCGAATCTGATGTTATACATTTTAAAATATGTAATAATAGCCTCTGTGCTTCATAGGCTGATTACAGTATCAGCCCCTAGAATATGTAAAAATGATTTCCCTAAAATATTTCCATATGTTTTCACTACTGCTAACCAAAACCTTTCGGGCCAAGAGGGCTTCTAGTAAATTACCAAGGACAGATGTACTAGGAGAAAAGATAGATTTTTTGATTAATTCTTAATTTCTAATCCATAAACCACATCTAAATCCTGGAATAACTCCAGCTATTTATTTGGAAAAACTGCTAAGCTATTAAGAAAAATAATTTTTTAGAAGACTCATTAATGAATAATGAATGTGATAGTGAGTAGCAAAAATAAGTTTATTGTGCTGCTTTTCATCTTGGAGTTTCATGAAAACTTATGGAGCTTTAAAAAGAACATTTATTCAATATGAAGTGTAATTAGTTTTGAAAAAGTAAGTAAATAAATAAATGCAGACATTTCCCTATGAGGTTTATCTTTATCACTCTATCTAAATAGTCATACATAAAACTCAAGTTTTATTTCCCAAAATTTTCTTTATGGGTATGTAAATTTCAGAAACAATTTAGTCTCTCCCACTTGAGAAAATAAATATGAAGAAAAGAAATAAGTCAAACACAGAATTTAAAATCACAGTAAAACTTTTCAGACTCCTTTTGTGAAATTAGTTCATTTTATCTGAATATGATGTTTTCTCTAAAAATTTACTCAAATATTTTTCTTTTCATTTTGTTTTCCATTATGGTATCTATCTAGACTTTTGAATCTTTGCAAGTGAATGTGTACAAATTAAACTAAAAATGATGAGAGATAGGAATGGTGCCATATATACATTGTTTTAGTGTTGGATAAACAGTTGTAATGAAAAGATCAGTGATACATTATTCTGAAAACTGAAAATATCACTTCTTTGGAAATAGTGTCATTCCAATTTAGATGCAAATTTATGTAGTATATAATTTCATTTCTATCATCTCTGTATTACCACGGAATGGTACTGTTATGGCAAAAAATGCTAAATATGACCATATTTGAATTACAGTCTGAAGACTTCTAAGAATTCTACATCAAATAGATAAAAGCAAAACTGAAAATATTTTTTGAGTATAACAGTTTATATGAAAATGGCAAAATGAATATATAGAGTCATAATTCAGATTATATAATTTCAGCATAGTGGAGTGAATATAAAAATTTATTATAAAATCAGAAAAATCTGATTTTGAATCCCAGAATAGCTTAATAACATTTCTCTATGTAATTACTTTAGATAAGTTTTATTATTTATTCATTCATTCATTCATTCATTCATTTATTTATTTATTTTTACTTTAAGTTTTAATTTCCCATTCTTCAAATGGGAATAGTAATGTAATCTCTCTAGTAAGTATATATATTTTAAAAAATGAGCTCTGGTATGTAAAGTGCTTATAATACTAGTATTAATTATATATGTATATAAAATTATATATTTAGGTGTTAGTTTAGTTATATATTACTATGTGGTTTTCTTATTACTTATGTCCTTTTTTATCATCTTACAACTATGACATGTTAAATATTCTTATACGTTTTTGATATGGGAGAGCAACTGTGACCCAGGTATCAGTCAAAGATTTTAGGTGGTCTTTTTGTCTTGTAAATGTACTTGGTTCCTGAGCTAGTGTTTGTTTACAAGGTATCTAGTGGAGATTAGATAAATTTTCCCTCTCTAAGCAGGTAGCACCTGGGTACAGAACCCAGCAGGGGAAACATGGTCTGGGCAGATGAATACTTTCAAGCAGGCACACAATATATAACCAACACTAATCCACAACCTTCGTTTTTTATAATACACTTCAAAGATGTGAAGAAAAGCTAAATTAAAAAAATAACTACAAGGGCGCCTGGGTGGCTCAGTGAGTTAACTCTGTGGGTTAACCTATGCCTTCAGCTCAGGTCATGATGTCAGGATCCTGGGATCGAGCCCTGCATCGGGCTCTCTGCTCCGCGGAGAGCCTGCTTCCCCTTCTTTCTCTGCCTGCCTCTCTGCCTACTTGTGATCTCTCTCTGTCAAATAAATAAATAAAATCCTAAAAAAAAGTAACTACATTGCCTGTATTCATTATCAATAAAATTACTTTAGTAGTCTTTTAAACAGGGAAATTTCTTTACTAAATATTAAGTTGTAGTCATTAAAACTCAAGTTTTCAAAACATTGCTACTTCAATCTTTTTTCTTTTTTAATGATCAAAGCAGGTTATTACAAGTCTTTTATATTTGCAACAATTTTCTGTCTTTGGGCAGATTATTTCTTTCTTTTGGAGCAATGAGAATATAATGACAATTTAAGTGGAAAAGCTTGTTGATGAAGTTTTTCATTTTTTTCAAACTTCTCAGAATGATTTTGGCATTCATTTTTCTTGGGAGAAATTAGTGAATAATAATTTATAAAAGCTACACAAATTCAATAGTTTTACAAGGTCGGAAGATTTACCTTAAGGTAATAATAGCTATCTCAAATATTCCAGTAAGAATTTGATTACCATTTTGTGATGCTTGTGTATCTTTATACTAGGTATATTTTCTGATGCATATGCTTTTTAAAAAATGATGTTAGTAGATGATTTTCCTATAGAACAACAAAAGAGGATGGAAGTAACTTTTCCATTTACCCACTTTTCCCAGTCTAGATGCATTTAGCTAATAACACTTGAGATTTTTAAAATCTATTTATTGAGATATAACTGTAGTAAATGCAAATATTTGAAATAACTGAAATAACAGTTGAAATAACTCAAATAAGCTGCAAATATTAAAAGAGTAGCATTTGATCAGTTGTGAAATGGGTTTACACCTCTGAAACCATCATCATCATCAGTAAAATCAACATGGCCATCACACCCAAAAGTTTCCTCATGGATTTTTGTAATCCATGTCTTCTTCTCCCAAGTGGTCAGTAATTTACTTTTTAATCATTATAGCTTATTTATTTTTCTAAACATTTAATTAACAGAATGATACTGAGTATACTCTCTTTAGCTTGGCTTTTATCATTCAGCATAATGTTTTTGAGATTTATCTGTGTCTCATATATATTATTATTTTGCTTTTTTAAAAACTGCTGAACAGCATTCTAGTGTATGAATAAACCACAGTTTGTTCATCCATTCATCCTATTAGTGGGCATTTGGATGATTTCTAGATTTTGGCTCCTGCATATAAAGCTGCTATAAACATTCATGTATATATTTTGTGTGGGGCATTTATTTTTGTTTGTCTTAGCTGAATGCTGAGAAATGGAATGCTTTGGTTATTTGGTAATGCATATTTCACTTTAAAAATCAAAGAAACTTTTTTAAAAGATTTTATTTATTTATTTGACAGAGAGAGAGAGAGAGATCACAAGTAGGCAGAGAGAGAGAAGGAAGCAGGCTCCCTGCCGAGCAGAGAGCCCGATGCGGGGCTCGATCCCAGGACCCTGAGATCATGACCTGAGCCGGAGGCAGAGGCTTTAACCCACTGAGCCACCCAGGTTCCCCAAAATCAAAGAAACTTTTTAACTGTGGCATTAATTAATTATTAATGTCCAAAGTGGCATTAAGTCATTTTACACTCCCTCCAGCAGTGAATGAAAGTTTCAGTTGCTCTGTGTCCTTGCTAACCTTTGATATGTTTAGTCTTTTAAATTTTAGCCATTCTCAGTGGTTGTGTAGTAATATTTCATTGTGGTATTAGTTTACGTTTCCTTCATAATGCATGATGTCAAGCGTTTTTTCAGGTGCTCATTGGCCATTTCTTCATCTTTTTCTGTGAGGTGTCTTTTGCCCACTTAAAAAAAAAATGGCTGCTATATTTTGATTATGGTGTTTTAAGAATTTTTTTTTTTTAAATAAATCCTTTATACTTTGTCTGATAGAGTTTTGCAAAAACTTTTCCAGCATGTGGCTTACCTTTTTATTTTCTTAACTGTGCCTTATAAAGAGCGAATACTTTTCATTTTGATAAAGTTTAATTTGTCAATTTTCTTGTGATGTTTTACATGTTTTGTGTTCCAAGAGACCTTTACCTACACCAAAATTACAAAAGTGTTCTCCTGTTGTCAGATATGTTGCATTACTAGGTTTTATATATAGGTTATGTCACATTTTGAGTTAATAATTGTGTATGGTATGAGGTAAAAGTCAATGTTGATTGCTTTCAGACAAGGATATCCTGTTCATCCTTTATAAAGAAGACTGCGCTGTCATGCATTGGATTGCTCTGATTTCTATGTCAAAAACCAGTTGATTACATATGAGTAGATTTAATACTCAACTATTATTCTATTCTATTGATTTGTCTTTTTACTAATACCAAACCATCTCAACTACTGTAGTTTAATAGAAAATTTTGATATTAGGTGGGGTGATTGCTCTTACTTTTTATTCTTTATAAACATTGTGTTAGCTCCTTTGGGTTATTGGCATTCTATATAAATTTTGGAATAAGCTCGTCAATTTTTAAAATAAAATTGAGTTTTCATTTTAAATAGAATTTGATTTTAATTGGAATTTCATTTAATCTCCAGATCAAAATGAAGAGAATCCATATTTTATTTAACAAACATTGAGTTTTCCATTTCCTGAATATGGTATAATTTTCCATTTATTTTGCTTTTCTTTAATTTTTTCTTTAATTTTTCTTTAATTCCTCTCACAAGGTTTCCTCGTTTTCAGTGTAGATACCTGTTTTCCTCTGAAAATGAACTTGATATGATCTCATTCCATGTAGATTTATTGACAATTATTTTATGGCCCAGTATATAGTCTATCGTGGTGACTATAGAATATGAATATGATAATGCTCTTAAAAAGGTTTTTGTTGG
>CM053606.1:75808628-75831082 GCA_028646535.1 Procyon lotor | reverse complement strand
AAATAATTTCATGCCCTAAAAATCTTTTGTGCTCTGCCTAATCATCCTTACCACTCTTCTAAATCTTGACAACCACTAATCTTTTTAGTGTTTCCATAGTTTTGCCTTTTCCAATATGTTGTATAGTTGGAATCATACAGGTGTAGTCTTTTCAGGTTGACTTCTTTCACTTAGTAATATGCATTTATGCCTTCCATGTCCTTCATGGCTTGATAGTTCATTGCTTTTTAGTGCCCAATAATATTCCATTGTTTGAATGTAACACAGTTTATTTATCCTCTCATCTACTGAAATATATCTTTCAAGTTGCTTTCAAGTTTTTGGTAATTAAGAATAAAGCTCCCATAAACATCTGTGTGCAGGTTTTTGTGTGGATGTAGTTTTTAAAAAAACTCCTTTGGGTAAATACCAAAATGTGTGATTGCTAATATGGTAAGAACATGCTTAATTTTGTAAGAAACTGTTACTGTCTTCTGCAAGAGCTAAACATTTTGCATTCCCACCAGCAGAGAATGAAAGTTCCTGTTCAACATTTTTGGCATTTTGGCCATTTTAGATATTGGCCATTCTAATAAGCACGTAGTAGCAGCTCATTTTTTTAGTCTGCATTTCCCTGATTACATGTAGAACATCTTTTCATATACTTACTTGCCATCTGTGTGTCTTCTTTGGTAAGCTATTGGTTAAGGTCTTCTATCCATTCTTTAATCAGGTTGTTAATTTTCTTATTGTTAAATTGTGTTTTTTATATATTTTGGATAACAGTACTTTATCAGATGTTTTTTGCAAATACTTTCTGTCGGTCTGACTTGTCTTCTCATTCACTTGATATTGTCTTTCCCAGAGGTGAAGTTTTTAATTTTAGGGAAGTCCAGTTTATCAATTATTTCTTTCTTGAATTATATTTTTGATGGCGCATCTAAAAAACCATCACTATCCCCAAGGTCATGTAGGTTTTTCTTGCAAGTTATCTTCTAGGCGTTTTAAAGTTCTGCATTTTATATTAAATCAATGATCCATTTTGAGTTAATTTTTGTGAAGAGTATGTGTTTAGATTCACTTTTTTACATGTGGAGTGTCTAGTTTTTCCAGCACCATTTGTTGAATGGACTAACTTTGCTCCATTGTATTTCCTTGCTTCTTTGTTAAAGATCAGTTAACTATACTTATGGGGGTCTGTTTCTGTTCCATTGACCAATTTGATTTCTTCCAACAATACCGCACTGTCTTGATTACTGTCACTTTAATAAATTTGGAAGTGAAGTAATGTTAGTCCACCCAAATTTGTTCTACTTATTGAATATTGAGTTGGCTATTCTGGGTCCTTCACCTCTTGTTAGAAACTTTAGAATCAGTTTTATAATATACACAAAATAGTTTCCTGGGATTTTGACTGAGGATGTTGAATCTCTACATCAAGTTGAGAAAACTGACATCTTGGCAAAATACTGATTTTCTTATCCATGAATGTGGAATATCTCTCAGTTACTTAGTTTTTCTTTGATATCTTTCATCAAAGTTTTGCCATTTCCCTCAAATGGATGTTATATATAGGTTAAATAGGTTTAATCTATTTCATTTTTTAAGTGTTAATGCAAATAGTACTGTGTTTTTAATCTCAAATTCACTTGTCCATTGGTTGTGTATAGGAAAGCAACTGGCTTGTGTATATTAACCTTATATCCTGCAACCTTGCTCTAATTAGTGATTAGTTCCAGGAGTTTTTGTTTGTTTGTTTGTTTATTCTTTTGGATTTTCTATATTGACAATCATGTCATCTATGAACAAAGATAGTTTTATTTCTTCCTTCCATATCTGTATCTTTTATTTCCTTTTCTTGTCTTATTGCATTAGCTAGGACTTCCAGTACAATATTGAAAAGCAGTGGTGAGAGGGGACAGCCTTGCCTTCTTCCTGATTTTAGTGGGAAAGCTTCAAGTCTCACCAGTAAGTATGATGTTAGTTTTAGGTTTTACATAGATTTTTTTAAATTTATCAAATTAAGTAAGTTTTTCTCTATTTCCAATTTGCTGAGAGTTTTTTTTTTAATCATAAATAGATGTTCAATTTTGGCAAATGCTTTTTCTGCATCTATCGTGTGGTTTTTCTTTTTTTCTTTTTATTGATGTGATAGATTATGTTAATTGATTTTCAAATGTTGGCCTATCATTACATACCAGGGATAAATTTTATTTGGTGTATAGATCTTTTTATATATTGTCGGTTTATAGATTTTCAGTTTGCTAGTATATTGTGTCTATGTTCATGAGAGACAATGGTCTGTAGTTTTCTTGTAAAGTCTCTGTCTGGCTTTGGTTTAGGAAATAGTGTCCTCATATAATGAGGTAGGAAGTATTCCCTTTGCTTCTGTCTTTTGAAAGAGAACATAGAAGGTTGGTATAATTGCTTGCATAAAGGTCTTGTAGAATTCACCAGTGAACTATTCTGGGCCCAGTGCTTTCTGTTTTGGAAGGCTAGTAATTATTGATATTTAATAGATGTAAGCCTATTCAAATGATCTACTTCTTGTTGTATGAAGTTTTGTAGATTGTGTCTTTCAGGAAATTGGTTTATTCCTTCTAATTCATCACTTTTGTGATCATAGAGTTGTCCATAGAACTCCTGTATTATCCTTTTATGTCCATGGGATACATAGTGATGTTCCTCTTTCAGTTGTAATATTAGTAGTTGCATTTTCTTTCTTAATTTCTTAGCCTAGCTAGAGATGCAGTGATTTTACTTGAAACACACACACACACACACACACACACACGCACACACACACACACACACACACACACAGCTGTTTTTTATTTTACTGGTATCTGCTCTAATTTTTTTTTTCTGCTTACTTTGGATTTAATTTGCTCTTCTTTGGAAGCTTAGGTGATTGAGTTTAGGTTTTTCTTTTATTCTAATGTATGTATTTAATGCTATAAATTTCTCTGAGAAATGCTTTTGCTGCATCCCACCACATTTTGGTAAGTTGTGTTTTTATTTTCATTTAGTTCAAAGATCCTTTTACATTTCCTTTGAGATATCAGCTTTGACTCATGTGTAATTTAGATCTATGTTGCTTATTCTTCAGGAATTTTGTAACCTTCCAGATACCTTTCTGTTATTAATTCTTAGTTTAATTCCACTGTGTTCTAAGAGCAGATATATGATTCTATTGTTTCAAAATTATTAATATTTTAGGCTCAGAATGTGGTCTATCTTGATGAGTGTTCCAGAGTGAGCTTGTGAAGAATGTGTAGGCTGTTGTTTTTGGATGAAGTAGTGCATAGATGTCAATTACAGTTGATCCTTGAACAACACATGTTTGAACTGCATGGATCCAGTTATATGCAGATTTTTTTTTGATATATACAGTACTGTAAATGTATTTTCTCTTCTTTATGAATTTCTTTTTTTTTTTTAAGATTTTATTTATTTATTTGACAGACAGATCACAAGTAGGCAGAGAGGCAGACAGAGAGAGAGGGAGAAGCAGGCTCCCTGCTGAGCAGAAAGCCCGATGCATCAGTCAGACTCCTGGTCAACAGTAAGCTGTTAATAGCTGTTTTGAGGGAGTCAAAATTATACATGGATATTCAACTGTATGGGAGGTCAGCACTCCTCATTGCCACGTTGTTCAACGGTCACTGTATATCCAGTTGATTGGTAGTCTGTTCAGTTCAACTATGTATTTATTAATATTTGGCAGCTGGATCTGCCCATTTCTGGTGGAAGGGTATTAAAATTTCCAACTATAAGATGAATCCATGTCTTTCTTGCAATTGCATCAGGTTTTGCCTCACATATTTTGATGTTATGTTATTAGGCACATACACATATATTAAGGACTATCATCTTTTTTAACAATTGATTCCATTATTATAAATCTCTCCTTTTATATCTTTTTTATCTCTCTTTTTATCTCTTTATATATATCTCTTTCCTTGCTCTGAAGTCTACTCTGTCTGAAATTAACAGACACATTCTTGTTTTCTTTTGACTAGTGATTACATGGTATGTCTTTTTCCATAGCTTAACTCTTCATCTATATTTGTCTTTATATTTGAAGTAGGTTTCTGGTAGAGAACATATAGTTGGGCATTATTTTTTGATCCACTCTGACAATTTGTCTTTTAATAAGTATACTTGGACCACTAATATTTAAAATGATTATAGATATAATTGAATTTATATCCACCATATTTGGCTTTGTTTTCTATTTGTTGACCTTATTTTTGGTTCATCTTTTGTCTTCTACAATTCTGCATTTTTTTGTTTAAATTGGGCATTTTATATGATTACATTTCACTCTTTGCATAGTAATTATACTTCTTTTTAAGCTTATTTTAATTGTTGCCTTGATGTTGGCAATATACATTTTTTTAAAGTTTATTTATTTATTTTAGTAATCTCTACACCCAACGTGGGGCTTGAACTCACAACCCCAAGATCAAGAGTCGCACACTGTTCTGACTGAGCAAGCCAGGCATCCCAGCAATAATTTTCAATTAATCCAAGTCCACCTTTAAATAACACTATACTACTTCACAGGTAGTGCAAATACCTTATAATAACAGAATATTCCCAATTCCTCCCTTCTGTACCTTGTATCATTGCTTTTGTTCATTTCATTTTTTTCATAAGCATATATATTTATGCATACATATTTGAATACATTTTGTTATTATTTTAAATAAACTGTGATCAGATATATCAATTAAGAATAAGAAAAATAAAAATTCTTATTTTACTTTTACTTATTTTCCAGTGCTCTCCCTTTCATTATCTACATTGAAACTCTGACCTATGTAATTTTTCTTGTCTTGAAAGAACTTTTTTATTAAATTGCTTAAAAGATAGACCTGTCACCAACAAATTCCCTCAGTGTTTGTTTTTCTGAGAAAGTATTTGTTTCTCTTTCACTCTGAAGGGTAATTTTGCAGGATACAGATTTCTAGATTGGTGGGTTTTTTCTCAACACTTGAAATATTTTATTCCATTCTCTTGCTGGGCACTTCTCAAGAGAAGTCAAATGTAATTGTGATCTTTGCTCCTCTGTTTAGTTTAGGTGTCTTACTCTGGGTTCTTTCAAGATTTTTCTTTATTATTGATTTTCTGAAGCTGAAGTAGTTTTCTTTGGCATTTATGCTGCTTGAAGTACTTTGGAATTCCTGGATATTTGTTTTGGTGTCTGACATTAATATGAGCAAATTTTCAGTCATTATTGGTTCTATTAGTTCTTCATTACTCCTTCTCTTCCTCCTGATAGTCCATTACATGTATGTTATATCTTTAGTAAATGTCCCATACTCCTTGGATATTCTGTTCTTTTTTTCCCCCAATTTCTTTCCTCTTTGCTTTTCATTTTTGGAAGTTTCTATTGTCATGTCCTCAAGCTCAGAGATTCTTTCCTCAACCATGTGCAGGCTATTAATAAGTCCATGAAAGACATTCTTCAGTATCAGTCCTTAGCATTTCTTTTTGATTCATACTTAGAAATTCCATCCTCTGCTTACATTATCCATCTGTTCTTGAATAGCATCTGTTTTTTCTTTCCATAATGTCTTTAGAATATTAGTAGTAGTTACTAAAAATTGCGAGTTGGACAATTCCAAAATCTTATCATTATCTGATTGTGGGTCTGATGTTTGTTCTGTCTCTTCAAACTGTGATTTTAGTCTTTTGGTATGCCTTTTAAACTTTTGTTGAAAAATGGACATTATGTATTGGATAAAAGAGATTTGGCAAAGACCTCAGTAATATATTGGTAAAGTGCAAGGTGGGGGCAGCATTCTATAGTTATATGATTAGATTTCAGTCTTTTAGTGTGCTTGTAATACCCCTTGATTGTGAAGTTTACTAGTGCTTTTCAGTTCTTTTTTCCTACTAGATGGGGCAGTATGGCTACATATGGCTGTAGATGCCACATGAAAGGGGGCTAGAGTTGTGTACTTCCCTTTCTCTAATTCTGTATGGATCTTCTTTAATTAAGAAAGAAAAAGCAAACTATCGCTATATTTAAAAATTATCATTGTATACTTTCAATCTAGGTTCTAAACAGAAAGCTATCTCCACTATTTCTTTAAATTTTATTCTTACTTTATATATATTTTAAATCTTTCATACAATACAAACTTTAGGAACAGAAGAGTGGATGTGAGTGAACCCAGATGATAAAGTCATTTCCATTGTTTCATTTGGGGAATGAAAGATGAAGGCAAAGTTATCATTCAGTAACTAAAAAGTGCAGAAATAGTTAAATGAAAAAAGTGATGATGATGTTCAAGTTTTTGCTCTTTTTTAAAGATTTTATTTATTTATTTGAGAGGGAGAGAGAGTGTGTGCTATAAAGAGAGTACGAGCAGGGGAAGAGACAGAGGGAGAGGGAGGAGCAGATTCCTTGCTGAGCAGGGACCCCAGTGTGGGGCTCAATCCCAGGAACCAGAGGTCATTACCTGAGCCACTCAGGTTCCCCAGGTTTTTGCTTTATTAACCACATTCACAGTACTTTGCAGTATTAACTCTGGAGCCAGATAGCCCTGGTCTGATTTTTGGATTTGGAATTTAACCACATTGGACATCATGGGCAAGATACTCAATCTCTCTGTGTCTTTCTCCTCATCTGTAAAGTGGGATAGCTGGGGCACTTCTTTCATAGAATAATTGGAGGATTAAGTAAATTAACATGTATAAAACATTTATATCTGTGTCTTGTAATACTTAGTGTTTTATAAGTAAAAAATAAACTTTCTTCTGTTGATTATTTCTGAAATTAGGAGAAAACAGCAGATACGTAGCTAGCATAGCAGCTACATCTGGCTTTGTAAAGAACTGAAGCTTATGGTGTATTATTTTAAAGAAGACTCCCAAAACTGAAAGAAAAAAGGAAATGTCATTCTGGAATGGAATTGTATTTCTTACTCTGTCAAAATAGCACAGAGTCAGCAAAACAGAAAAACAACAAAGCTTTGCATTTACCACGGCAATTTAGCTTTGTTCTTGTTCTGTGAATCCTGAGTTAACATGTATATTTGGGAATGTAACTGTGGCTCTTTTTCTAATTGTTGAGAGCATTGTCTGGAATCTGTTTTGTGATTAATGTTTTCTGCAATGTGGTAAGACATACAAATTATTTTCTAAACTTCAGGAATTATGTATAATTTTAAGAGAAATGGGGCGCCTGGGTGGCTTAGTTGGTTAAGCGACTGCCTTCGGCTCAGGTCATGATCCCGGAGTCCCGGGATCGAGTCCCACATCGGGCTCCCAGCTCCATGGGGAGTCTGCTTCTCCCTCTGACCTTCTCCTCTCTCATGCTCTCTTTCTCACCCCCTCTCTCTCTCAAATAAAAAAAAAAATCTTTAAAGAGAAATAACAAATGTGAATACCAAACATGAGCTACAAATTTGATAAGGTTGATATTCAAACACAGTCCAAGTAAAACTTGACTGTAACAAACACAAGTTCAGTGCAAATTAGAACAAAAAATCCCAAGCACACATTAAACACCCATATAATATTAAGGTTCAGCAATAACACTGCTTTAAAGATTCATGGACATGTTGAGTTTCTCTATTATATAGAAAAACTAAATATGTATGCAGTAATTTCTAAAAAGGGATCTTATGGCTCTCATGCAGAAATAGTCCAATGAATTTGAATGGCAATATCTTATACTAGCAGTTTTATAAAACAAATTTTTGTTACTTGAACAAATTTAGAAGTTGTCAGATTTTATTTAGACTTGGTGTTAGTAATTATTTACAAAGTTGTGATGACAAATAAGATATTCACCTTTTGGTTTTTCTGTTTTTAAGAGATATTTAAGTCTAACACTGACCACGTATACCAGGAGATCAAAGTCCAACATTGGGTTAACTCTTATTTTTTTTTTCTTTGAGAGTTATCTATAGCTAAGTCTGAAAGGAACATCTGTTTTTGGCTGTTTGATGTGTAATTATATTCTTTTTTGCTACACTTTGAGTTGGTATGACAAGTGTGGTAAGGATCAACACACAAAAATGTTCCACATTATTTATGGCTAAGCTTCAGTGATCCTGTAGGAAGTGTTGGCAGTCTTCTCTAGACATCGCTGCACTTTATTATACAACAGTCGTGTGGTATACTGTTGCCATTCAAACTGATCAGATCTGTACCATTGTAGTGTGATAGGAAGATAACAAGCTACATTTGGGGACTAGTTTAGTATAATTTTATATTTAACAGGATTTGTGGTTGAAACCATTTTAAGAAGCTCAACGTAGTATTCATTCGAGGTGGATTTAGATTTCAGAGCTCTATAAAAGATCCAAAGTACCAGTTATACAGGATATTTTTTGTCCTCTAAAAGGAATGTTGCCATTTTGGTTCAATGTTTTACTTTTTGATTAGTGCATCACTAGATTATCCACTGCCAACAGTGCACAATAAAATGTCACATTTTATTTTGTCCCTCTTAAAAGTTTTATCTCTGATTACCCTGGTGAAAGGTGATACTTGTCTTCCTTATCATTTTCCCTTTTAAGTTTTATTATCAGTCTGCAGCATTTTATTAACTTCCCCAAGAATAAGACATTTTGAATTACATTCTTATCATCTCTGTTATCATGTTTCATAATTACCTATTAATGTATAGCTTTCTCATTAGACTATAAATTCCTTGATAGCAAGATTTATAGTCTATTAATTTAGATATTCCAGCTACAGCACCAGCACAAAGTTTGACACAGTGTTTATAGCCACTGAAGATTAGTAAATATATGAATGAGTGCTGTCCCTAGTGATGGTGAAGACTTCTTCAGAGGTATCTGGAGGAAAAGGGGAAGGATAGCTATAGGCTCACATATGCCATTTGAAAGTTAGGTGTTTATTTAGCTGACTATTCTCTGTTGAAGCAGAATAAACATTATTTGCCAAACATTGTGCTTAAATAATTGATATAGAGACATAAATACATAGTTGTAATAAGATATGACTGAGTCCATAATAAAGATATAGAAACGTTCAAGTGAGGGAATAACAGCTATATTCAAAATGTTGAAAAATAAAGACATATTTAAAGATGAGGGCACATGAGCAAAAGATGAAAATTTGGAATGAGCACAGCAGATCTGAGAAATGTAATTTGGTTTGAGGGCATTTGGGACATGATCTGGATGAATGTGTTAGGGCCTGTTTGTGGATGTTCTGCAGCATGCGGAGGGGGTTGAACCTTAAACCATAGGTCATGAGATATCTCTTTAAGTAGAGGAATTTAGATTTGTTTTTTTAAAAACTGTGTGTGTGTGTGTGTGTGTGTGTGTGTGTGTGTGTGTGTGTGTGAGTGAAGGAGTTAGTATAGAATCAGGAGAATGTGGTAGAGAGAAAAAAAACAAACCCTGATATGTTGAAACATTAGTTCAAATGAAAGATATTAGAGTAAAAACAAAGCTGTGACAGAGGAAACAAGGAAGGGTCTTGCTTCAGGATGTTAATATAAAGTAGAACTGACAGGACTTGAGGACAGATGGGTTATGTGGAGTTAAGGGAGAGTGGAAAAATACTCTAAGCTTTACGTAGATAGTAAAGAGTTTGTGTTTTTTCTTCTCACAAACACGAGCTGTTTGTAATCTTAGCTAAGTTTAAAAGTCTCTAATTTTCTTTTTTGTGATTTATGAATTATGTGCTTTAAACAAAGCTTTAAATTGACTAAATGGCCATAGGATTATCCTATGGACAAAATAATCTTATCTCACCATATTTCTATTTTTCTCAAGCTTTAGGGTAAACACACAGTTAATGTAAAATTATTATTCATTTGAAGGAATATAAGAATGTGATAGACTATTAAATTATGTTTTAACTATTTTTTTTTAGAAATGAGATCTTTTTAAGGCATGACCTAGTTCATTTCTGTTTACAATATGATTTAGTTCTTAGAAAAGTGGCAAAGATATAGTAAGTGTCAACTAAGTGTTATCTAATACTATAAATAATAGTGTTACCTGTTCATTGGATGATTACAAGAACCTTTTAATTGATCTCCCTGCTTTTGTCCTGCCCATCTATTAGCTTGTTTTCTAAACCTTAAACACAGGGACTCGTGAGTGGCTCAGTAGGTTAAGTGTCTGCCAGTGGCCCATGTCATGATCCCAGGGTCCTGGGATCAAGCCCAGCATTGGGCTCCCTGCTTCTGCCTGCCACTTCCTCTGCTCTCTCTCTCTCTGACAAATAATAAGTAAAATTAAAAAATAAATAAATAAACCTTAAACAAAAGAGCAAACCATTGCTATCAGATAGCACCTGATTGAAATAATGGGAGAATGAATGAGAATGTCACCTTTTTATTTATAATCATCCAGTGGCTTTTCATATCATTTATAGTATAAGTTAAAGTTCTTCCAATATTCTATATGCTCCTAAGAGAGCCAACCCACCCTCTGCCTCTTTTCTCTGACCTCATCAATGGCTCTTCACCCTTTGTTCTCTTTGGTCAACAAGGCATCCTTTCTTTGAACACATCAAGCCTGCTCCAGCCTTGGGGCCTGGGCGTCTGTTAGTCTTCCTGCCTGGAAGGCTGTCCCCTGCAGATCTATGTATTTTATTTCTTCAGTTCTTCACATGTCTCTGTCTCAAAATCTCTTTAGCCGTGAAGCCTTTCATGATCCCACTTTATGATATAGCATCCTACCCTCTGACACATCTCCCTTATCCTGCTTTATACTCTTTACGACACTTATCACTGTCTGATGTACTATAGTTTGTACATTTGTTTATTTTCTCTTCTCTGGAACATAAGCTCCAAAAGGGCAGGGGCTCTGTGCTGTATCTACAGGGTCTAGAATAATAACTGAAACTTGATATTTTTTAATGAATGAAATAAATATGCTTTCTAGCAGGTATTAATTCAAGGGATCAACTATATCAAACAAAGAAGCAGGAGGCAAAGTCTGTTATCTTTTTTCTAACCATTTTTATTTATTAATTGTTTTATCTTTAATAGAGCTACATTGGTAGTTATCTTTTAGTAAGAAACCTTGTTAGAAAGTATAAGATAAATATGCACTTTCTATGTTAGTGTTTCATACAATTTTAGCCATTTTCTGTATTATTTGGTAATTAGCTAGTACATTCAAATAGTACTACATTCTAGTAACATAAGAACACTACTCATGGGGCACCTGGGTGGCTCAGTGGGTTAAAGCCTCTGCCTTCGGCTCAGGTCATGATCTCAGAGTCCTGGGATCGAGCCCCACATCGGCCTCTCTGCTCAGCAGGGAGCCTGCTTCCCCCTCTCTCTCTGCCTGCCTCTCTGCCTACTTGTGATCTCTCTCTCTGTCAAATAAATAAATAAAATCTTTAAAAATAATAGAAAAAAAGAATGCTACTCATTTTCTTAAAAGCTGATTTCTTAAGCTGATTTGGGACACCAAGAAACGTCAAGTCTTGTGTGGGTAGCAGTTCTGCCTGATTATGTGGTTTCACTCATTCTTTCCTTTGAATTATAGCTCAGATGTGATCTCTGATCTCTGATCATTGTTTTTCAATTACACTAAAATTCTAAGCATTTTGGCAGCTTTCTTTTTCCACACAAAATAGTTGAGAAAGAATCATTAACTGTATGACATGTTTGAAAAAAAATCTATGATGAGAGTTAAAGCTTTGGCAGACCAGAAACCTTGTTTTTCAATTAATCTTCTGATAATGGTACTTACTTCTTGAGAATTCTATGCTATTTTTAAGATTTAATGTCAGTTTTAGGGGCGCCTGGGTGGCTCTGCCTTTGGCTCAGGTCATAATCTCAGGGTCCTGGGATCAAGCCCCGTATTTGGCTCTCTGCTCAGCAGGGAGCCTGCTCCCCCCCCCCCCCCCCCCCCCCCCGCCTGCCTCTCTGCCTATTTGTGATCTCTGTCTCTCTCTCTCTCTCTCTGTTCAATAAATAAATAAATCTTAAAAAAAAAAAAACGATTTAATGTCAGTTTTGTTCTGAATGTATAATCAAAAACGTCTACAAAGATCATACTTCATAATAAAGCTCTAATATCAAATGTGAACAGAAGTTTTAGGGTTCAGGGTGTATTTTATGAAAACGTATAATTTTGTTAAGCTATTGCTTTTACAGTGGCACATGCTGGAAACTACTTAGCTAAATATATTTTTCTTTTTCTTCTATTATCTTTTTTCCTGATGGGTTTTACTTATAGAATAATGACTTTAAGCCTCCTGAAACTCAACTTTTTTTGGAATTTATTATTGAAACAATTACCAATGTTAAAGCCTCTGCCTTCGGCTCAGGTCATAATCTCAGGGTCCTGGGATCAAGCCCCACATTGGGCTCTCTGCTCAGCAGGGAGCCTGATTCCGCCCACCCGCCCCCAGCCTGCCTCTCTGCTTACTTGTAATCTCTCTCTCACTGTCAAATAAATAAATAAAATCTTTAAAAAAAAAAACAAAAACAAACTATATGGTCTTTCTCTAACTTCTCACATTTCCTGTAGGTCCACACTGTGTTCCAGCAAAAAACAATCTCTAATGAGGTGATTACAGAGGTGCAAACAAGGAGGCTGGGGAACCTGGTGATGAGCATTATTTCCTTAGGGCCAAACAGGCAAGGTTTGCCACTGAACTCTGTACCAAACAGGCCACTGAACTCTATACCATTGTATAGAGTTCACTGAAAGCTGGAGCCATGCAGAAGTGTTTTCCAGAAATGGCAGTAGTGATAAGGGGGCCAAACTGTTGTGATAAGCCCAGGAGGAATGAGGAAAGTGACCTGACCTCCTTCTCTTCCCACCTTTCAAACTCTTAGTAGTAACTTCCATTGTCTGAATTGGATTCTGCAGGATAATCTGATGTGGGCTCTAAGGGTCAGATTTTGGGGCACAGAGTAGGAAAGAGAAGTGTAACTAATTAGGATTTGAGAGCCAACAAAGAATACCGAGCACTTATTTTTTTTTTATTTTTTTAGATTTTTATTTCTTTAACAGAGAGAAAGAACACAAGTGGGGGCAGTGAGAGAGGGAAAGGAGGCTCCCTGCTGAGCAGGGAGCCCCATGTGAGATTTGATCCCAGCATATTGGGATCATGACCTGAGCCCAAGGCAGACACTTAACCAACTGAGCCACCCAGGCACCCAGTACCAAGCACTTCTATATTTAAAAGGGAAATTGTATTCTTTACCAATTGTGTCATTTATGCCAAGCCTTTCTGGATTGTTCCTTTAATTTTCCCATATGGAAGTTGTCCCACTCCCACTATCCCTACCCCCTAGCTGCCCAATTCCTTTCTTCCTTATAAGTGCAGTATGGTAGGTACTAAAGAAATATGTTTCTTATATGTTATGTTTTGTGTATTATTAACCTTCTTTATCAGGGTATAAGCTGTCTGAGAATGGGCTCTGATTCTGTTTTTCCTCTTTACTCCTCTTCTATCCAGAGAGCTAACATGTTACTTTGCTTTAATGTTTGCTGACTGAATGCACAGATGAATGATTATTAAACAGCCAAGGAAAAAGATTCTCAAAGTTATCTGGCGTTAAATTCCTGTGTCAGGTACAATGAATGTATAATTCATTACGTATATTGAATATATACATTATGAATGTATAATTCATAATTAATACTGTATCTCTGCCTATTAAAAATTATCACATATGCTAATATATAAAAAAGAAAAATATTTTGTTTTGGGAAAAATGTAACTTATCCTAAAATTGTGAGGTACACATTATGTCTTAAGGTTAGGAATGTTGCGTAGCAGGTTTGCTTTTGCACTCACGATAAATATAGTTCTTTCCACATACTCCCATTTCAAGAGGGAATTCTGCCTTTTAACTTTGCAAGCTTGCCCCGTTTTTCATTGTTCAATAGACATATGTACAGATCAGCTATTTTCTGTCATGTACTAAGAAGTTTCACACTGACATGGAAAAATATATTTTTTTCAAAATTAAAAAAAGAGTAAAAGGCATATTTATTGTTTTATATGTTTATATGAATAATTTTTAAAATCCTCGTAGGCTTATATATCTTGTAAAATGGCCAGTTTTGGTTTCATAAAACTTCAATTCACTAAAGGAAATGTATCATTCACTGTTACATGGTGGAAGAGTGGAACACAGTAAACATAAGGAAATATTTTTTAAAGTTCTGTTATTTCTGGACAGTATCACTGTATGTAGAACGAGAATAATGAATGTATAGAGATGTGACAGCCAGTGATTTCACTTCATCCCCTGAAAGATATTGTCTCTAGCCTCGAAAATAAACAATAAAAAAAGAGGAAGCTAAATTGATATGTAAAAAAAAAAAATCATTTCCAAGTATCAGGCTTATTGGCTTAGAGGAGTAGAGGTGACAGTCCAACTGTTAAACACTTTATGGAATGATGAAAATAGTCTATCGTGTTTTTTCATATTCAAAAGATGATAATTACTTTAAAAATAGTCCAAAATTTACTGCCAAGTCAAAAGCTATGAAATAGAAAGTAAATGTCAAATTCTGCTGTTAACTTTGTGAGACAGGCAATGAAAATCGTATCTACATGCAAAGGCCATATTTGACCTTTATGCTGACATGAGTTATATGAATTTGTCCTTTAAGTCTGTGTTAAAAAACAAGTTAAATATATTCAATGATGCCTGCTGTTTTTTTCATGCCGATGATTTTTTCTTAAATTATTTTAAAAAGTGAGTCTCAAGATGATTTCCATTTTGTTTTAAAATTCTCTTTTTAGATTTCTAAATATTATTTTCAATTATATTTTTAAGAAAATTGATCTTTGTATAAAGTACCAGCTAAATTTATTTTGGGAGAGGAATTAAGTTATGGTGATGCACATTTTAATGTTCATTTTTTAACGAAATTTTGAAATGAGTCCTTTTGTGATCTGAGAATCATCTCAGTATTTTTCAGACTTGTAATTTAAATTTTTTTAAAGATTTTATTTATTTATTTATTTGACAGAGAAAGAGAGATTACAAGTAGGCAGAGAGGCAGGCAGAGGGAGAAGGGGAAGCAGGCTCCCTGCTGAGCAGAGAGCTTGATGTAGGGCTCTATCCCAGGACCCTGAGATCATGACTTGAGCTGAAGGCAGGGGCTTAACCCACTGAGCCACCCAGACGCCTCTGTAATTTATATTTTTATATGTGTTTTCTTAAATCAAGAAAGAACTAAGTGTGTGGTTTACTCTTCATTTGCACTAGTTTGACAAAATGAAATGCAAATTACAAGAGATATATAATTTTAATGTAAATACAGATATACATCCATAATTCTGATGGGAATATGTTTTTCTATTCTTTTTTCCATTGTGGACATGAAGTTGAACTGAAATATAATTTCATTAATATGGAATTAGAGATACAACCAGGAATTGTTTTTTATTGAAGTATAATTAATGTATAATATTATATTAGTTTCAGTATACTACATAGTGTTTGATATTTATACACATTATGAAATCATTACTACAATAAGCCTAGTTACCATTTGTTACCATACATATGTTTTTACAATATTATTTACTTTATTATTTGTGCTGTATGTTACATCCCAACGTCTATTTATTTTATAACTGGAAGATTGTGCCTCTTAATCCCCTTCTCCTATTTCGTCAATTGCCTTTCACCCTCCACCCCTGGGAAAACATTTTGTTCTCTGTATCTGTAAGTCTGCTTCTGCTTTGTTATGTTTGTTCATTTGATTTGCTTTTTATATTCCACATGCAAGTAAATCATAAGGTATTTGTGTTTCTCTGCCTGACTTATTTCACTTAGCTCAATACCCTCTAGGTCTATCCATGTTGTTGCAAATGGCAATATTTCACTCCTTTTTATGGCTGAGTAATAGTCTGCCACACACACTTGCACACACACATACACACACACCATATCTTTTTTGTATACATTAGTGTTTTTATTTTCTTTGGATAGATACCAATGTTTTGCAGGATCATATGACAGCTCTAGTTTTAATTTTTAAGGACCGTCCATGGTGTTTTCCATAGTGGCTATGCCAATTTGCATTCCCATCAATAGTACATGAGGGTTCTCTTTTCTCCGTATCTTCACTAGCACTTGTTTTTTCTTTCGTGTGTGTGTGTGTGTGTGTGTGTGTGTGTGTGATACTTTTTAAGCCATTCTAACTGGTATGAGGTAACATCTCGCTATGGATTTGATTTGCATTTCCCTAGTGATTAGTGATGATGAACAATCTTTTCATGTATCGTTGACCATCTGTATGTCTTTTGGAAAAATATCTATCCCTCTGCTCATTTTTAATCAGATTGTTTGTTTTTCTGTTTGTTGATATTTAATTGTATGAGTTCTTTATATATTTTGAATGTTAATCTCTATCAGATACATCATTTGCAAAGATCTGCTTCTGTTCAGTAGCTCGCCTTTTTGTTTTGTTGTTTTCCGTCACAGTGGAAAAGCTTTTTAGTTTGATGTAGTCTCATTTGGTTGGTTTTTGTTGTTGTTGTTCTCCTTGCCTGAGGAGACAGATCCCCACAAAATATTGCTAAGACCAGTGTCAGAGAGTTTATTGCCTATGTTTTCTTCTAGTTTTGTGGTTTTAGGTCTTACATTTAATCTTTAATCCATTTGGGGTTCACTTTTGTATATGGAGTAAGAAAGCAGCCCAGCTTCATTCTTCTGCATGTAGCTGTGCAGTTTTTCCAGCACCATATATTGAAGATTCTGTCTTTTCCCCATTCTTTATTCTTGCCTTCTCTGTCGTAGGTTAATTAACCATATAAGCATGAGTTTATTTCAGGACTCTATTCTATTCTGTTGATCTATTCCATTTGGAGTTTTTTGTGGTTCCATAATGCCATTGATGTTTTGATAGGAATTGCATCACACCTATAGATTACTTTTTTACATTTTCACTTAAGAATTAAAATGTATTTTGGCAGAGTCATATAAATGGATATTTAAACTCAGTATGAACTCTAGCATAATTTAATTTGATGAATTTTTTAAACAACTGATAAGTTTACTCAAAAACTTGCTCCCTTCAAATTCTTTCTTTATACTTGGAGTATACTTTTTTTTTTTAAATCATTCTCACTTTATATTATGCCCAATGAACTAAGGGATATTTATACATGGCGATACTGGTAGGCATATGATAATCTGTGATTACCCTGAGTTCTAGCTATTTGCCACATTAAATCAGCCAATATTGCTACAGCATCTACTTATTACCAGTTCCTGGATGTAATCAGAAATTACCCTAGTTATAAATAAATAAAACTATTTTTTAAAAAGTGTTCTTTATTCTGTTATAATGGCAACACTTACAGGATGTACATGAAAACAAACTAGTATTAACTCAGTCTGTATTAGTATTCTAGGTCTGCCATGACAAAATATCACAGACTGACTGTCTTGAACAACAGAAGATTGCTTTTTTTCATAGGTCTGGATACTTAAAGTCTGTGATCAAAATGTTAGCAGGATTGATTTCTTCTGAGGCCTCTCATCATACCTTGTAGGTTACCCTCTTCTCCTCCTGTCTTCATGTAGTCTTTTTTTGGTTGTGTCTGTGTCCTAATCTCCTTATAGACTGGTTGTATTGAATTAGGACCCATCATAATGACCTCATTTTACCTTAATTATCTCTTTATAGGTTCTTTTTCCAAATAAGTTTACACCATGAGATTAAGACTTAAAAAAACTATATAAATCTGAGTTGGTTGGGGGACACACAATGGAGTCCAAAACACTAAGTCTGGGCAAGTTCATTTTATCCTTGATTAGCAATGAGAAAAAGAGTATAAATTGCTACAGGAAAAAGAAGTATGGACTATTAGATAAAAGGAAATTTTCCCTGATTCTTACTGATTCCTATAGCTTGGTTTTGCTTCAGTGATGAACCTTACAATCTGCAGGTAGAGGGACACAATTCAAAAGAAAATGAAGGCAATTTTCTTAGAAGAGAAACTGAACCTATTATGAAAACAGTCATTAATTATCATTCCATTGTGTAGACCTAGGAGGTTCATACCCAAATATTTCCTTTTATTATGTTTATTAAATGAGTAAATGATTTTGCCATCCTGCTGTTGCTCACTCCAGAAACTAAAGAATTGCTTTCCATTCCTCTCTAATGCACTTTTCTCCATCTTTCCTGCCTTTCTCAATCCACCCCATTATACGCACCTGGTCTCCAAACCTTGCAGGTATTTTTCCCCAGTATGTCAACTCTATGTCTCCTTTGTTCATTCATGCTTCAGCTTACGTTAATTTCTCAGCACTTAACTATATGGATTCCTAAAAGATTCCCATGCTTTCCAACTGGCTGCTTCCAAATCATCCTTCCCAATGTTGTCCTTAATTTAATTAAAATACAACATTGATTTGTTCCATTGTTCAAAATCCTTGAATGACACTCCATAACTTCTAGAATTCAGTTCACGTAACAAGATTTTTCTTAAATTGTTCCTCCTCTTTACCTCTTTCCACTCTTGACCCTCATTACTCATTATCACATAGGGCCTTCCTTCCAACTATGGGGCACTATGGTTACTTCTCTGACTTCGTCATGTTTCACACCTCCAAAGCGTTGGTTAAGATGCTTTTTCTATTTAGTGCTATTTCCATCTGCCTCTTCTTTATCAAACTAACTCCTATTTGCTCATAACATATCATTAAGATTTTTCCAAGAAGCATTTCATAAAAACATTCATTCCCGGGGCACCTGGGTGGCTCAGTTGGTTAAGCAGCTGCCTTCGGCCCAGGTCATGATCCTGGAGTCTCGGGATCGAGTCCCACATCAGGCTCCCAGCTCCGCGGGGAGTCTGCTTCTCTCTGACCTTCACTCCTCTCATCCTCTCACTTTCTCTCTCTCAAATAAATAAATAAAATTAAAAAAAAAAAAACATTCATTCCCATTGAAATATCTACTTGTTGCAAGTTAATGGGGGCAAGAATGTGCTTTGGGGAATTTGGAGTTTAGATGATTTTATAGAACACAATTGCAGCTGAGTGATTTACTTTAGTATTTTTTTTTTTAAAGATTTTATTTATTTGACAGAGAGAAACAGAGCGAGAGGGAACACAAGCAGAGGGGATGGAAGCGGGAGAAGCAGGCTTTCTGCAGAGCAGGGAGCCTGATGCGGGGCTCGATCCCAGGACCCTGGGATCATGACCTGAGCCGAAGGCAGACGCTTAACGACTGAGCCACCCAGGCGCCCCGATTTACTTTAGTATTAAGGGAGATTAAATTTTTAATTCTAGAAATTTATGAAATTCAATGAGGCACATTGTCAATAGATACTTGAAGTCTACTTTCCCTGATATTATCAAAAGTAAATTATTCTCTTGGAATATAAGTAACATCCAAGTTTTAATATTAAAGGTTTGAGTTGTCCAAGATTACAAGTGGAATTAAAAGGTTCATGGTGGGGTGCCTGTGTGTCTCATTTGGTTAAGTGTCTGCCTTTGGCTAAGGTCATGATCCTAGGATCCTGGGAGTAAGCCCCACATCAGCCCCCCAGCTCAGCAGGGAGTCTGCTTTTCCCTCTCCCTCTGTGTTCTCTCTCTCTCTCTCAAATAAATAAATAAATCTTTAGAAAAATTAAAAAAAAAAATCTTCATGGTATTATACAGATCCTAGTTGCTAGACTGACATTCAAGAGAGACTATTTATAGATAAACTGCTTAAAAATGAACTCTTTATTTGAACAGTGATAGTTGAACATTGATCCATTCGCTGTTTTGGTTATATCTGAATTTCCTTGCCATTCTTGTGATTTTATTTTGTTCCAAGCATAAAATCCATTCTCAGGTCACATTGAATTGAACATGAAGCTGATGAGAGCATGGTTCTCCCTTACACGTTCTCAGGAATCAGCTGCTGTGATGTTCAATCCAGTGGATACTTAGGCTGGAAACTGACTTCAACCAAACACTGGTTGGCTTCACATAGGATGAGGAGTTGAATTTGAAAATTCAGACAGTTAATGCTGACACATTGGTATTTGACCTTGAAACATTAGACCAATCTCTTATATGACATTTGTAAAATAAATCTGATTGCTTATACATGGGAAAAAAAGCTAAGTGTGTATTAATTTATGTATTTTATAGGGCACAATATAGTTTATTCATTGCACTGAAATTAGAAATAGCTAGGCTTTATAGACACACAAACATACACACACACACACACACACAAACAAAAATAGAAAAGAAACCAAACAAAAATTATTAGAATATGTGCATTATATTTTAGTTGTAAAAGGGAGATATGCTATTACTTATTAATTGGTCCTGACAAAACTGTGACAGGGTTTCTTTGCACTGCATGTGTTATTCAGAAGAACCTCATCTTTATAGATGGGTGATGGGTGCCAATTGGTTTTTTTTACATTTGCTTTGCTTTCCATCTTAGTCTCATCCTGTCTATATGCAAATACTACCTTAGAGACCTAGCTGACACAGCTGTAGATAGCAAGGTAATTGCATCAACTCTAAGTTTGGCTTTGTAGGTCATTAGAGGAGGAGGATGTCCTTTTCATGGTTCCTGTGCTGCAGATGCCAATATTACTTGGTAACTTCACCCTTTTCCAGCTGTGGAAATTTTTATGACTATTAAATCTAAATATTTACAGTTTACTCAACCTGTCAGGGTGCTTCTGTTTATCTACAGACTGTCTCACAACATGTCCTATGATTAACATAAAACACTGTAAAACACCTTCTGGGGAAAATTATACTGTAGCTTTTTAACAGAATTTTTCAGTTTCTTTCCAGTAGTATATTTTATGGCTCAATATTAAAAACCTGAAATAAGAGTTTATAGTGGAAAGATTGGCAGGATTCCATTTAATGAAGTCAAGTAAGAACTTAGAAAACCAGAATTCTTCTCAAAAATATACTATTTAAAAAATACCATATGCTTATAAGATAGGCGACTTTTTTTTCTGTTTCAGCAACAGCTTCACTTGGTTCATTATATTTCCTATGCTTAAATACGGAATTAATGAGTTGTGGAGAGGACCTTAGATCTGATCTCTATGTGTATTCATTTTATTACAAATGATGAATGAGGTGACTTGCATAATTCCACGTAGTTAATAGCAAAGTTGGGAGAAAATTCAAGAGTCAGGATTTCTAATTGAAACCCTCAGTGATGGCAGCACTCAAGATGTTCTCAATGACACCTCATTATTATTTTTTAACAGTAGAATAAAAAACTATGTATTCGAAGTTCTGTTTGTTACTTATTATTATCAATTTGTATAACTATATAATTATTTGTATACAATTCAGTTGTGGCTACTCAGTGTTCCAAATTGATCAGCTAATGTTTAAGAAATGCTATCAATAAATTTTAAGAACTTATATTAGTTTCCTGTGAGCATATTTAAAATCAATGGACATACAAGAAATATTAGAGACTTTCCTACCTATTTACAAAAAAGAATCCTGAAAAAAAACTCAAAAACAATCTAATTTGATTAATTACATTGCCTCATGACATGGAAATAAATAATTTTGAGATTGGAACACTAAAATAGTATGACTATTATAAACATAGTTTTCAGATGGATATTTGCTGATTCTGCTTTCTTTTATGTTTTAATGGGAAATAAAGTAGATGTTTTGTTATTTGGGTGTTACCTGACCATATTAACATGATATGTACACTTTTAAAGACTATTCTTTTTTTTTTCAAATTTTTATTTAAATTCCAGTTAATTAGCATAGAGTGTAATTTTGGTTTCAGTAGTAGAATTTAGTGATTCAGCACTTACATATAACATCCAGTGCTCGACACAAATGCCTTCCTTAATATGCATCACCCATGGAAGACCCTGTGGGAATATTTGGATTGCTTTAGGAGCAGAATATTACAATTTTTCTCTTGCTTACACATTTGTCAGAACCAGTTTCCAGAATGTCCTGAAATTAAACTCTTTCAATAACCCTATTACTAATTATCTGTAATTTTTTTAAATTAAAATTATGCAGAATTCAAAGTAAAAGAGTTTTAATGGATGCTTAGATGCTCCATTATTTCTTAATAAAAATATCTCAAATTTCTGCCTTTTTATTCATAATTTGAATTTTTCTGGTCTGCATTTCTTACTCATCTCTGTAAGTAGAAATTCCTTTTGGTGCTGACTCCTTTACCAGAACACACTAGTAGGATCTAAATTTTCATTTAAAAATTCCTTTATAAATTTGTCTAATAATAATAATTCCATTTAATTGGACTGAATTCTTTAGTTTATGTTGAAAATATATTATTACCTTTATATATCTGCAGTTTTTGAGGTTTATTTACTGTTTCATCAGCTTATTACTTATATTGTATTTGTCTTATATGCAGTGTAAACTGCAAATGCAAGAAAATCAAGTTTTAACAAATGGATGCATATAGTAAAGATTCTCTGAACCACAGGATAATAGAGAAACAGCTTAATATTAATAGCTGATTTGTAAAACAGGTGTGACTTTTTAATCCTAT
>CM053606.1:75776705-75808128 GCA_028646535.1 Procyon lotor | reverse complement strand
TTTGAGGTTTATTTACTGTTTCATCAGCTTATTACTTATATTGTATTTGTCTTATATGCAGTGTAAACTGCAAATGCAAGAAAATCAAGTTTTAACAAATGGATGCATATAGTAAAGATTCTCTGAACCACAGGATAATAGAGAAACAGCTTAATATTAATAGCTGATTTGTAAAACAGGTGTGACTTTTTAATCCTATAAGACTATATTTATTTAAGTTTTTAATTCTAATTCCAGAGTAGTTAGCATATAGTATCACATTAGTGTCAAGTACACAATACAGTGCTTCAACAGTTCCATTTATTACTCTGTGCTCATCAATGACAAGTTCACTCTTTAATCTTATCACCTATTTTATCCATCTCCCACCCACCTCTCCACTAGTAACCAACAATTTGTAGTTAAGAGTCTGTTTCTTGGTTTCTTTGTCTGCCTTTCTCTTTTTCCTTTGTTTGTTTGTTTTGCTCTGTAAGACTTTTTTTTTTTTAAAGACTTTATTTATTTAATTGACAGAGAGAGAGAAAGATCACAACACAAGTAGGCAGAGAGGCAGGCAGAGAGAGAGGGGGAAGCAGGCTCCCTGATGAGCAGAGAGCCTGATGCAGGGCTCGATCCTAGGACCCTGATATTATGACGTGAGCCAAAGGCAGAGACTTTAACCCACTGAGCCACTCAGATGCCCTTCTGTAAGATATTTTTAACATTGAATGTAAGTGATGATTCTTCTTCAGGTATTTAAAAATAAACTACACATTGTCTTCAGTAAATCTTGCTTTGAATATATGTATATCCGAATATGCTGACTACATCCATGTTTCTTTCTTGACAGGGGGACATCCAACAGCTATTGATCATAGGTGACCCCAAAGCTGCATATGACTACTGTGAGCATTATAGTCCAGACTGTGACTCTTCAGTGCCCAAGGCCGCTCAGGCTCAGGAACCACAGATTGATGAGGTGAGGACCATAAAATCAGGGCACGTTTTCTCATTCCAATGGTACAGACTTACTCCTGTACTTTTGAGGCTTATCTCTATTATTCAATTTTAATTAAAGTATACTTTGCATTTAATAGTGTTTTAATATTTTTAGAAGAGTGATTTAAAGATTTTGGGTGTTTTGCCTCTCAAGTACTCTGTTTACTTAAACTTCTTATAAATAGAGATACCTCACTTTTATACTGTGTAGATGAGCATATTTCATTTTGTGGGAGGTGAGAAAAAGATAACTTCTCTAAAAGCTATATTTCTGCTACATAAATATCTAAAAGCTGTATTTCTGCCCTTGGCAGTTAAATAATTAACACAGCCTCAAGATAAGGGTGACATATCCTCTGGTGCACTTGCCTTTGGCAATTCAGGCAGATGAGAAAGTGACATTAGAGCTATCTTAAAGTTTCAGGCTGTGTTGAGTATTCAGAGAGGTTTTTTTTTTTTTTTTTCTGTTTCTTATTGGACTATGCTAGTATGTTTTCTTTTTCTTCCACAAAATTTGACATAAAGAGTCATGAAATGAAAAGCAGTATGATCTGAATGCAGTAACTAAAACTATTCATGTACTTTAATTCATATTATGTGACTTTATTTGAAATTCAGGTGTGAAACCATTCTTCCAGGCCATTTTTGCAAGAAAATTTACCATAATGAAATTTCACCCTATTCTCTTTCAGACCAAAAAATAAGTTCACATAGCCATAGCAATTTTGGCAGAATTGAACATCCCCCCAAAAACCCAAAAAATACCGTACAGTGTACCCTTATCCAGATTTTTGGTAAAATCCTTTGATGTGGATCTTCTGGAAATTAAAAAAACAAGCAAACTGGAAGGAATTTAGTCTTTAGTTGGCAGCAAAACTTTTTTTTTTTTTTTAGATTCTTTTTTCTCAAGGTGAAGAGTGTTAAATTTTAGAAGAGGGGGTTGGAAGTTGAAAACATCAAGGCTGCCTTTATGTCTGAAAATAGCTCAGATAGCATTCTTACTTTCTAAATGTACTATTTGGTTCCATCCTTTGAGCTTGACTACTTAAAAGAGGTTAGGATCTTTTCTTTTAATTTATTATTGTTTTTGCATGCAAGTTCAGTTAGGATTTTACCATCTAAGTGCTTGAGATAGATTTGTTGACATCACTTTTCTTTTTAAAGTATGATAGTGAATTATGTTTCACTGATCTTTTCCATGACTTAATATTAATGTTTTTTTTAAAACAGGATAAAGTCTTAAGAAGCTGACAGAAAAGCAAATATGAGAGAGAGAAAAGAAATTGCTTGGGTAGTTGTGTTTGCTTTTTTCACAGGTTTCCTGTGCCTCATTCTTTTTATTCCCTCAGGATTTATTTAAACAGTTTTGTGTGTGTGTGAATTCCAAGTGGATAGGTAAAATATCATCCGGTTTGGTGCTTTTGTACCTTAGAGATTATGTGATGATTCAGTATTAAAATTTATAACATTTATACATGGTACACCTGTTTGAGATTGCTGAGATTTATTTTGCTCTAATTTTAAGAAAGAGAAGTTTTGTTCTTTTTAGCAACAGATATGGCTCTGATTTTTGGAAGAATGAAGGTATGCTTTCTTAATATGTCACCTTGACATGTTTTATTACTATTTTTTAATGCTATCATGTCAGTTAAATTGAGTTATTTTAAAGCAAAATAGTTTTTATCCATTTTTATCTGGATAAAGTGAAAAATTTAAAAGTATATTTGCCCTTTTCTACTTTAGTTGTTGATCGTGTAAATTTAACATTCTGTTAAGAAGTCAAACATGTTTACTATAGCCAAGTATATTCAACAGCACCACCAAGGGGATGTTGTTTAGATCAAGAAATAAGAACAAGGCTGCCTGGGTGGCTCAGTTGTTGAGGGTCTAACTCATGATTTTGGCTCAGGTCATGATCTCAGGGTCAAGAGATCAAGCTCCATCTTGGGTTCCATGGTTAGTGAGGAGTCTGCTTGAGATCTTTCCCTCTCCCTCTACCTCTTCCCCCTCTCTAAAATAAATAAATAAATCTTTAAGAAAAGAGAGTGATAAGAACAGAAGCAGTGATTCTTCACTGACTTCTGAAAGACTCTAAGAAATAGATGTGCTTTAGTGTCTAAGGAGGTGAGAATATTATTTCCTCTAGTATGCCTTAATCACAACTAGTCTGGTTGGTCTTCATTTGGAAAGAATTAAAAAAGAGGAGAAACTTATGGAGGTTAGATGTTTCCTCCTACAAGGAAAAAAAAAAAACACATGACTTGGAGTTGGTATATATTGATATATTTCTGAGTACCATGCTTCATTTAAGATGCATTAAACTGTGCATTTGAAAAATCAGCCCTTTGTGTCTTTGTTTATTGTCTTATGTTTTTAAAACTCATTACAGATGCACCTCATTTTGAAAAGTCTGCCTAATTTTAAAACTCTACAGCATAAATAGACTGTTAAATCTTTTCTTTTTTGTTTTACTTGAAGTTGGCAGCTAGTAGCTCTATAAATTTAATATTTCTTATTCCAATGTGATTGACCATAACTACTAAACATTATTCATTATACAATATTCAGTCTCCATTAATATCTTTTTAATATGTATCTAACTTCAACATTTAGTGATCTTATTTATTTAATGATATTATTAATAATGTTTACGTTAACTTTCCTAGAAGTAGTTGGCATTATATCTTGATTGCAGAGGATGAAGAAACAAGTGTTCAGTGTTCTGTATGCGCATTTTTTCTATTTTACCAAATTCTGTACAAATCCAATTAGAATAAAGCTTTGTTGAAGTGCTTTGTATGTATATTCACTGATAATGAAACTATCACTGAGGAGATAAAATTATGAACCCATTTCAGTTAATTTAATCAAATCAGAGTTTTGATAATCACAAAGAAAACTAAAGACATGTCTATAGTTATATTTCAATATGACCTTCAGCTGAACTATCTAGAAAGTTTACTCTAGTGAGCATATTTCATCAAAGGCCAGATGTATAATGTTGTATAATGTTTCTAGGGGATCAGTTTTGGACATGTCTCATTATAGGTCTGTGAAATGTGCACTCATTTGTATTGCTGTAGTTAATAGAGCTTATTAGAAGGCACAGTGATCACAATTTTCTAAAAGACATATGGTCAACAGTTATTTTTTGGCAGATCAAAAAGGCTTTTGTGGCAATTTTAAAATGCCAAGAAATCCAGTTGGAGTGTAATTGGAATTTTACCAAATATATTACTGAGGGAATTCCACATAGGTTGCCTTTAGCACATATATATATATATATATATATAGAGAGAGAGAGAGAGAGAGAGAGAGAGAGAGATTCAGCTCGTTGAGTTTTCTACTTAATATTTTATGTATATATGACCTTAGTGTATTTACATTTATTTTGATTAAAACCAATGATTAATATATGTTTCATGACAACTATATTCTTGTTTACAAATTAAAGTTTTGATAGAGATAGTTGGCTTTGAAGATTAATACATTATTTTCCTTATCACTCACTATGTATGATTGTCTTGTTATACATGCCTCTCTTAAGAAACATAATCTCTTTCCAACTAAGTTATTTTATTTTATTTTTTTAATTTTGATGCTCATTTCCACTTCTTTTTTTTTTTGAGATTCTATTTTATTTATTTGACAGAGAGAAAGGGATCACAATAGACAGAGAGGCAAGCAGAGAAAGAGGGGGAAGTAGGCTCCCTGCTGAGCAGAGAGTCCAATGCGGGGCTCGATCCCAGGACCCTGAAATCATGACCTGAGCCGAAGGCCGAAGCCTTAACCCAGGCACCCCAAGTTATTTTAATACAGAAGAATCTCGTATAAAATAATATTTTCCAGTGTGAGTTAAGTTTAAGTAGTTTATGAGGTCTAAGTACTGTGCTTTTTTGATAGAGAAAAAACCAGTATCTTTAAGAGCAGAAATAATCTGTTAACTAGCAACAGATCTAATTTTGAATCTTTTAATGTTTCACAAGTATTTTGATCTTAAGTCTATAGCAAATTAGATATTTCTGAATAAATTTTAGATTTTATTTTTTCATTAGTTCCGGTGTTCTGTTTAGACTTATCTTATGTTCCTTGCATTTCCTTTCCTCCTCTCCCTTTTCTGACTCACAACAGAAACATTCTATCATACTTGGAAAGACTACTTTCCATATTTAAATTTTAAGCATGTAGTTTAATGAAAATGTCCATTGACATTACAGTAAAATTTTATGGAATTTTAACAAATTCTTGTGTAACAACTTTTACAAATAAAAATTAACATGACTGTTTAACAACTGGGACCAAGTGCCTAATTGCTGTGTTCAAAATAAGCCATTAACTAAAAGTTTTGAATATTAATTAATTAAGTTTGAATTAAAATTCAGAATTTTTAGTTTCCTCACAATCCTAACCATGATTCTGCTCTTAGAAATCTGCTTTGTCATTCCTGTGTTATTGTACTCTATATAAAATGGTATAATACTTCTTGTAATACAAAATAACATTTAAATAACAGCATTTCCTTGCCTCTTAACCTTTACCATAAGTAAAAGTTAAGACAATTACCACTTTGTTGTTAGTATTACCTGCGACTAACAAAATCGCCTGGTATTTTTTCCTTTGCGATGTAGTATGCACCTGAGGATATAATGGAATATGACTATGAGTATGGGGAAGCAGAGTATAAGGAGGCTGAATTTGTAACAGAGACACCCACTGTAACTGAGGAGACAATAGCGCAAACCGAGGTAAAATCAAAGTAGCACCTTTGTGTTTGGTGTCCTGCTGTTTGTCATTCCGTGGTTTCTTACGTCCGCTGTTCCTCGAACTCATCATAAGCCTTTCATTCACCTGATTTCTATGAACCAATAACTGTGATTTTTATTTGACAGTAGCTGTCCTGAAGGAATGATGCTCATTTTGCTTTGCTTGTGCTTCCTTTCGTCCATGCTCTTCATTTCCCTTTTCACTTTATTTATGTTTGCCATTCCATCTTTCACCACGTTTTACAGAAAAAGAAATCCAATTTCAAAAAGAAGACGAGGACAGTGGCCACTAGCTCAAAGGAAAAGCCCAAAAAGTTTACACCCCCTAAATCTGAAAAATTTGCGTCCAAGAAGAAGAAAAGTTATCAAGCAGCTGCAAAAGCCAAACTAGGGGTAAAGGTAGCAAAGAAAAAGCAATCAAGATCTCTCCTAGATAAGCTGGAAGATCTCTGATGATGAGTTATTGTCCTAACCCAACTAGATAAATGATCATTTGGCTAATCCGATAACCCAATTAAACCATGATTTCCCTAAATTTGGGATTATCTTATATTTTTATAATTGCTTTTCTTTTGAATTTATCACTAGGCAAATATCGTTGATGATTTTCAAGAATACAACTATGGAACAGAGGAAAGTTACCAGACAGCAGCTCCTAGGCATGTATCTGGATCAAATGAGGTAAGCTCATTGACACTATTAAATCACACTCCAAATTTTTTAAGTGTGTAACATTTCTTAATATACTTCACTCTGGCAGAATCCATAACTCATGAGAAGTTCCGTCTTTTTACCCCTTTCCTGAACAACAGCATTGGTTCACTCTTACTAGAAACAGGTCATTTAAAATCAGTCAATTCAGGTTTTGCATGACTCTGCTTCATGCAAACACAAATTGATTAAACTGTATTGACTGCTATGATTTTCTTGATTGCTCCTGGGATTGAGCAAGCTTCTCAAAATGTTGTGATGAAAGGTATTCACAACATGATTTTTCTGTGAGGAGACTCCTCTAAAATGAAAATTGTATCATGAAATGATACACAAAATGATACATGAAAATTGTATCATGAAGTGATATGTATCATGAATGTATCATGAAATGATACAATTAGAATTTATCTCATCTCACCATTAATTATGCATTTTGATGACAGCAAACTTCTTGAGAAAATGTAGGCTTAGTGGATTTTAATAGCTCTTTACATTTTCAGACTTGTTAGGAGTGTGATGTTTATGATTAAATTAATATACCTTACTCTTTTTCATTCTTTTTTTTTAAAATTATTTATTTATTTATTTTCATTCTTTTCTATGAAAGTAAGCACATATAGGTATAAATCACTCTTCCTGAATTTCATACTAAGAATACATCCTTATCATGAAAAGATGACTTGTTTCTCAGTGAGGCAAATAAACCCAGTGGTGCATTATATGCAAACACATACTTTAGAATAATAACATTTTAGGGTGAGAATAGATCTCAGGTTTCACCTGGTCCAAAATAATCATTTTCCAGAAATGGATATCTTGAGTCAAGATGTCTATTTATCTAACCAAATTCATCTAGGTTTTTTAGATCAGAGCTGTGAACATAGTAGTATTTGGATTTTGGATAATATTCATGCTTTATAGATAGTATGTCCTCCTTGTCTAAGAACACAAAAGTATTATGGTTATTGGGCACTTTATTTTAGTTAACAAGTGCTAAATTAATCATTTAGACATTTTTTTAACTCACATAATTTTACATACTACTACTTATTTATTCGATACTATTCTGTCATCCAGATTCACTGTTGTAGAAATCAAGTTACTTATGAAATTCAAAAGGTAGCAAGATAAATTATTTAATTTGAACCTCATCAAAATCATAATACAGCTAAAATTACATAAGAGATATGATACAGATTTATGCCATTGATAAATAATTGCTTATGTGAAAAAGAAAATTATACTAGGTTTATTTTTTATCTCTGAAGGAGTATTTATTGATATAAAATTTACTTGTAAATGTGTATTTATTCTCTACTCTTTATGAGATTGTACAGCAATATATTCTGTTTCATTGTCTTGAATTTTGAAGGCTATAATTTATATTTTCTTTGCTTTAAAGAACTCTTTGTTGATATAATACTTCCTTATATACTAGTTACTCTGTAAAAATTGCAATGATAAGTCTCACTATTGGCATTAATATTTTATTTTTGTGATTGAAAGTCAAATTTACATGTTTCTTCTGGTAGCAGTTATATTTCATAATGATGATCTGTGAGCTTTGAAAATTAAGCAAAGCTTTAACTTAGTGCATATTTCATTGTCCAAGTCTCAAACTATAAAGTAAATATAAAATTGACTAACAAGTTTTTTTTCATTGGAACAAGCAAATACACATGCTGAATGCATGTGACTATTTGCATTTTATTGAGAAAAGTACTTTGAAAGCAATATTTCCTTGTACATACCAATGTACAAAAATATTTCTTTCAATGATACTGAAAGGCTATCTTTCTTGGCCTTCAGGCTTGCTTGAGTAGCATTTAAATTGCTTCCCGTCACATTCCATCAAACTATAATTGCAAATGCTTACCTTGCTTTACTAACAGTAAACTTCATGTTCTTCAACTCCTTGCAACTTAAATTAATAGCCAAATCCAGTTGAAGAAGTATTTACTGAAGAATATCTAACTGGAGAGGATTATGATTCCCAGAGGAAAAATTCCGAGGATACACTATATGAAAACAAAGAAATAGACGGCAGGGACTCTGACCTTCTGGTAGATGGAGATTTAGGCGAATATGATTTTTATGAATATAAAGAATATGAAGATAAACCAACAAGTCCCACTAATGAAGAATTTGGTCCAGGTGTTCCAGCAGAAACAGATATCACAGAAACAAGCGTAAGTCAGTATTACGCTCTGCGTCATTGTATGTCTTATTTTGGAGTAGTTTCACATTTAACTTGACGTCTTTTCAAGTGTAAAATAGAAGTTGTGTTCTTATGTAAATTGTGAATATTTATCACTCCTAGGACATCTTGATAGATTCTTCCTCATGGAAATCTTCAGCAGTTATAGCTCTGCCTACACTACCAGAGTCTTCATTTAAAAGTATAGTCTTGAATAGAATCATATCCAAATTGCCTTGTCATTGATAAGAATAAAATAGTTATTATTCTGGATAATAAGTCTGATTCTTAGATTATTTTATAATTTTGAAAAAAAATTTTCTGGTGATGCTCAGTACAGAACCATATTTGTTATTTTTTTCACCTTTTGATCCCCTTCACCCATTTCTCCTACCCTTCACCCCCACCTATATTTTTTAAATTTAATTTGATGACACTTTTTGCTTAATGCCTTGGAATAATAATTGAATTCTACAGATGTCTTTATCTTTCTGTAATAGGTCTTTAAGAAACAATTGTTGCATCTCATTCAAGAATTGAATTAATGCTCATTATGCTTTCCTTTTCCTTTTTATGTTTTCAGTATCTAAACATTCAATAGGTTTTGTTTAAAAAAACACATTTTAATAGATTGTTTTTAAATGCACTTAGATAATTAAATTTCCTTTAAAAAAATACTTAAATGGCCTTATTTACTTAAAGACAAGCTGCTTGAATTTTTCACTCAACAGATAAATGGCCATGGTGGATATGGTGAAAAAGGGCAGAAAGGAGAACCAGCAGTAGTCGAACCTGTAAGTATTGGTGTGAATACATTGTAAGGTTGGTACAATTAATTAATTTATATTATGAGCCATCATCACCTTACATCATTATATATGTCTGTATATTGCCATTAAAAATTCTAACGTCCCAAATGTTTACAATGTGCCACGGATAAGTGAGTTAGTGAGGCCATTTCTGGCAAGTGAAATTTCAATCAACCAAAAAATATAGAGACATGAATTTTGGAATTTGAAAGTCGCTGAGATTTGTCTAGTCTAATTTGTTTTATAACAAAGGAACCTGAGACCTAGAGAGGTTAAGTAACTTGCTGAGGTTCAGATGTTTTTTGAGATATAACCAGATGTTAGCTTTTCTAACTTTCTTCAATTTCTCTAACTTGACATTATCAGAAATATATTATTTGACCTAGACATTTTCTTGTTTCATATCCAGATGATATGTTATGATATGAAGATATTCCTTTTAAATTCACTTCCTTTTTTCCCATCGAAGAAATGGTCTAATTCACTCCAAAAGTGATTTTTAAATTTTATGTTAATGTTATTACTACTCAAGATATTGGTAAAAAGCAAATTGTTACTGGAAAGCAATTTTACTATTGTTCTCCCTAATCACCAACTTAGGGAAACCATTACATTAGAACTAAACATAATATACTTAAATGTTTGCCTCAAGATCATGAAAATAATTTCAGAAGTTGCAAGGACATAAAAACTGAAAAAAGGGGTAGGGGAAGAGTCAAAGGTTAAAATGATATGTCTATAAGGACATTGCTGGCTAACAACTGGATTACTCCAAAATCTGAAAAATCGTGCCACACATTCACCAAAGAACTTAAATTTTTTTTTCAGAAAAACATGCCCTTATTTTGGAAATTTACAACCAACTTTCTAAATAATTCAACAATTTAAACAATTTCTGGCAGTAGAATCATAAACTTTGTGGAACGAGTTTCTTATCCTAAAACAGTACTCCATCATCTTATCTATTGAAGAGCTTATCTCATATTTATCCCTAATTCTTTTGCTTAGACTTTTTTCTCCTTTCTCTGAATTAAAGTGCTTAGGTAGCACTTACTTCCATTCTTTCATCCATGCGGTAAATGTTTATTAAATTCCAGCTTTGTGCCAGGGATTATTCTGGGTCCTGGGGAAAACTTGGTCCTTCTTGGAAGTATATTGCATATTCTCCTTTTAATATTACATTCCTGAATATTTATTTCTTTGCTAATTAGTTCACAGATTCACCGAGGACAGGGACTATGTTTTCTTATCATTTTAAACTCTCTCCCTTCTGCAAGCAAAATTGTTTGCAATTGGTTTTATATGGTAGAAATAGAGAATTTACTTTTTGAAATGCAGTGATGTGGTGCTTTGTTAGAACTGCTTAGATGAGAGGTTAGGGGTTCCATTTCACTAGTGATGAATCTTTGTCTCTTTTTTTTATTATAGGGGATGCTTATCGAAGGACCCCCAGGACCAGCAGGACCTGCGGTATGTAATTGTGTCAAAATTATTTTTGTATTGATATTTTAAAAATAATCAAATACAGAATTTCTGTTACATTATTGAATTTATGTATTTTATACTAATTTGAATATTGAATGATAGAGGCAAACAACTTTTTTAGAGGGCCTGGTGGCCTTCAACTGTTGTCTGATTTGGCTTTCCAAATGTTATTCTATTGAGAGCGGTGGAATTAAATTTTGTTTAATTTTCTTTCCTTCCTTCCTTCTTTCCTACCTTCTTCCTTTTAAATATTTCTGCATCTTTAACCTCATTTTCAACTTTCTATCTGAAAGTTGTGATAGTGGAAAAAAGTCACCTTTGTTTTTATTAAAGAAGTATAGGTATATCTCAATAGGTAGAGTTGAGAGTTCTAAGTAGACAGTAGCTGCATTTTCTGTGCTTCTGAATGGAGTGATTATCAGTTTCCATTGTCACTTCCTAGTGAGGCTGATGTCACTCAGTGTGTCTTTATTCTCAGGTACTTGTACTGATCTGACTTTGTAAGAAACCACTGTCTTTTGTGGAATTAATTAAGTTCTTGTCATCTGAAATAGATGTGTTATGCTGATGCCTTTAAATTATTTTTATCCATAAAGGAAAATGTAAAAATGCCTCCAAGCTAAATGATTTCTACATTTTAACTTTGCTATCACATTTTTGAGGTCTAATTGTCTGAGTAGTATACCATTTTTTCATTAAGAGCTGGGAACCACTTTCTACTTCAGGGACTTCATATGGGCCTATTCTCCTTTCTTGTTTTTCCTTGGAATGTCTGCCTCCACGCTGAGAGCAGCTTCATAGAGGAATCACTGAGCTAGCTACAGAGTGGTTCCTATATGCTGTCTTTTCATAGGAAGATAAATAGGGCAATTGTTTGGGAGGCAAGTGTATATTTATGAAATATAAAATGAGCTCTTCTTTGATTTTGGTAGGATGAATTTGCCTGAATGATAATAAGGTCTGACTTAGATCATGGTTTATTTCTCTGTAGGGTCTTATGGGTCCCCCTGGTTTACAAGGCCCCACTGGACCTCCTGGTGACCCTGGAGAGAGGGTAAGTGAAGAGATTCTTTATAACAAAAGAATGTAACAGACTAAAATAATTACAATATATTCTACAAGTTTAACATGTTATCCTTCTCATTGGAAAGGGGGAGAAATCTGTGCATTCAATGTCTAACATTTTGGTTAACTTTTCTAACTATAACTTTAGGAGTGAGGATGAAGACCATGTATTTACCTATGTTATAATTAGTAAGAAAACTTTTATTTTCAACAAATTTCCACATTGAGATGAACCTGCTGCAGTAAATTCAGTTCTTCAGTTCGTTGAGACAGGTTTTCCATGAACTCTGATGAGTATTTAGTTGGATTCTGATAGACTGAGTTAATAAGCCTGAATTCTAATTTGAAGAACATGTCCTAGATCACATGGCAAAATAGATCATTTGTGTTAAGTCAGTCCAAACTCTTCTTGTAAAATCTCTTTCCCTGTTTTTCCTCCATCCTTGAGTAGCCAATAACTTTGTGTATTATTAAAATCTTATAAAACTGGGGTGCCTGGGTGGCTCATTGGGTTAAAGCCTCTGTCATTGGCTCAGGTCATGATCTCAGGGTCCTGGGATCTAGCTCCATCGAGCTCTCTGCTCAGCAGGGAGTCTGCTTCCCCCTTTCCCTCTGCCTAGGTGTGATCTCCCTCTCTGTCAAATAAATAAATAAATTCTTTAAAAAAAAATCCTATAAAACTATTCCATTGAAAAACAACCCTTTCAGGGCACCTGGGTGGCTCAGTCGATTAAGCCTCCAACTCTTGATCTCAGCTCATGCTGAGCATGGAGCCTGCTTAAAAACAAAACCAAAAATCCTTTCTAGGTACTTACTAAAAGGAGATTAACCAATGAGGGGAAAACAAATGCAAATTAGTTAATGTAGACTAATGTTATTAAATGCTATTCTATTTCTAATAAATTTGGTTCTTTAATTTACTTATTAATTTTGATGATTTACTTTCCTAGGGTCCCCCAGGACGTCCTGGCTTACCAGGGGCTGATGGCCTACCTGGTCCTCCGGGTACCATGTTAATGTTACCGGTATGGGTTTTTTTTATTGCTATCAAGATGACTTAACATTTCATCATCTTATTGTTAAAAAATATTGATGAACTGTATTACAGATAAGTTAACTAAAAACCATTGTACGAGGTAGAGATATTTGAAGTCAAACAGCCTTTCGAAATGACAGGAAATTTTGTTAGAACAAAAATTTGGTAAATATCAATCTCTGCATTAGAACTAAGGTTTTGTTATTTGATTAGACTTTGACAATAAAGCTTAGAGGTTGTTCTTAGTATTTCCAAGAATGAGCTTCTTCCTAAGTCATACGATTAACATGCATTTCATGTATTACTTAACATAATATTAATATGCTATTCATCACCATTGAGATAACAGTTGATACTTTTTAAGAACATATATCTACATTGTCATTATTCATTGCTCAAAAATTGTTTTACTGTAACATTGCTTTTTAAAATTGCCCTTGTTCTCTGGGAAAAAAAAAGCTTTAATTTGTTTAAATGTAATATAATTTCAAGTAATAAGGTACCTGGGTGGCTCAGTTGGTTGGGCAGCTGCCTTCGGCTTGGGTTGTGGTCCCAGAGTTCCTGGATCAAGTCCCGCATCAGGCTCCTGGCTCCGTGGGAAGTCTGCTTCTCTTTCTGACCTTCTCCCTTCTCGTGCTCTCTCTCTTTCTCAAATAAATAAAAATCATAAAAAAAAATTTCAAGTAATAATCAGGTAGAGTAAGAAATTGACTCATGCCGCATTTTGAGTTAAAATTAAAAAAGGAGCTTCAGAATTTTAGAATTTTGTGGAAAGATACTGGGAGGGTGAGTTTACATTGTAATTACTTAAGAAAAGGTAAACAAAACGAATATATCTCAAGGATGATTTCCACTGTATTCATACAGATTCCCAAAGTTTTGCTCAACAAAATAGCAATTGATCTATAGCCACCACTGAACTGAGTACATTTGGTTTTTACAAATGAGTAAATAGAGGGAGGTAGTATGTGTACAGGTAAAAAATATAAGATGACTTATTCCAGATTTTCAGAGATTATGGAATTTAAAATTTGAAGTCTATAGTCTCTTCTGCAAATGGTAAACATGGTCCAGAGAACTTCCAATATGGGTAGAAGAATTAAAAAAATAATCTAAGTATCTTGATTCTTATAGGTTACCTCATACTTTTATAAAATCCCATCATTTTCAGTAAATAGTTTTTAATTAGTAATTAAAGTACCTATTTGACAAAGGCTAATTTTGAGCTTCTTTATGTTCTCTTTCCTTAGTTTCGTTATGGTGGTGATGGTTCCAAAGGACCAACCATCTCCGCCCAGGAAGCTCAGGCCCAGGCAATTCTTCAGCAGGCCCGGGTAAGAAAGAATGAGCATGTATTCCTATAAGCTGATTCTAAGTCAGGTGTGTGTGTGTGTGTGTGTGTCTGCCTGCATTTGGAAGATGCTACTTTTATAAAAAAAATACTTCTGGATAGTACATTAAATTTAGACAGAAAAAAATGCTGCAGTAATAACCTATTTTTTCCAGTAGGAATATTTTCTTTAATTGAATATTAAAGTTAAATGACTGACCCTTGCAGTATTGCCATTTATAATTTTGGCAATAACACACAAACCATAACACATATGTTCTAATTTTTTTTTCAAAGAGTACTGATGGATTTATACCTAACACTCTCTACTGCTCACATACAGTTTCTGTTAAGACAGAAGTTGATGATTTAAAAAAAAAAAAGAATAAGGTTTGAAATAATTTTTTTCCTCCTAATCTAATAAATTATTCAGGATAGCCTAAATAATCCAGCAAATTAAGTTTTTGTAAGCATACCCATATAAGAAATAAACCTTCAAATATGTATTTAAGTTCTAATCATAATCTATAATATTTTTATAAAATCCATTATTTATAATTCTTCATTAGCTGAAAGTTTCCACCATCTCTCTTATAAGACCTATAATTATATTTATTTTTTAAATTCACCACAATTAAAAAGTCTAAAGAATGAACTAGGAAAGAATTGAAAGTCATATAATACTTTTTATTCATAGTATAGGATTTTTTATTTATAGTATAGGATTTTTTTTTAAGGAAAAAAGAAATAAAGGACTTACATTTGGTATGGATATGTACCCACTTTCTTTTATTTTTTTTATTAACATATAATGTATTATTTGCTTCAGGGGTTCAGGTCTGTGAATCATGTCTTACACAATTCACAGCACTCACCATAGCACACACCCTCCCCAATGTCCCTAACACAGCCACTCTATCCCTTCCCCCCCAACCCCCAGCAACCCTCAGTTTGTTTCCTGAGATGAAGAGTCTCTTATGGTTTATGGACCCACTTTCTAAGTGATATAAGTCGTTTCTGTGATAACTTTGGGTAAATTTATGAGCATATAAAATTTAACATTTATAAGTCTATCATTATAAATTTATGAGTGTATAAAATATCTGAAAACATAAGTGAAGATTATAATTTACTCTCATAGTTATTTATATATTTATTAAGTCTGTCAATCTGAAAAGATGACATTATTTGGTTACATCATATATAAAGACAGAGAAATTTAAGAATTTGCTTACTAGACCTTGGCTTAACACTTACCTAAAAATATTTAAAATAATTTGCTAATGATTCCTACAATTCATCTTATAAATTATATTATTTTCAACAAATTTAAGGTAATTATTTGAGCTTAAATGTTTTATGAGGCCACTGAATTCCTCATTTTATTAGACCTTTTAACCTATTTGGAAATAGGTAGCAAGCATTAAAATTCCAATTTTTCAGATATTTAATCTCAAGGATTAAGAAGTGTATTGTCAAAAATCTCATGGTGAGTCAGTAGTGGAACTTTGGAGATCCTACCATTTTCATCTCATGCACTTTTCTAATATGATTTTACATATTGTTTCCATTATAGTATTGTTTTTTTATATCTGTTTTGATAATCTAAATATTCATCTTTTGGAATCACTAATATTCAAAAATAGCTCACCATACTAATTTAACATTTACCAAATATTTACCTTTTGTATTCCACTTGTTCCAGCTTTTCAAGTATGCTAATTTCACATTTCTAATATTCAGTATCAATAGTGCATGTAATCAATCTATCATGCCTATGGTTATACAAAATAAATGTATTTTTCTTGTAATGTTAAATTTGAGATTTGTTAACAAGAAATGTATTGACATATTTTCTGATCAATTTTGCTTGCTATCTGACTCTAGTTGTCATAATTTTTCCTAAAATATCGCTAGAAACTTTTTATTTAAAGCACCTCAAATTGTTCACCTCTAAAAAGATTTTCAATGATAAGTGTGCCAGCATGTTTAAGAGTAGTCTATATGTTATTATGAAGTAGGCTTCAGAGTAGAAAAATTATAAAATATTAAATATCTTACATTAAAATCTATTTTAACTTTTGTCATTGAATACATATTATATCATTATAATATCATCATAATAATATATGGGGCAAGATTTATACAAGATACAACAGTTTGAAGAACATCTGATACTTATTTAGGTCACTTGTCATTCTAGAAACTTGCAGTTCTTCAGTAATCAGGCACTCTTTCTAGCATGTAGCTATTATACCTATGTTGATCATCTGTTACTTACAGGTAGCTTGTGCAAATGAATATTGTGGTTTAATATGCTTGTCCAGGAGAGCATCCCTGAGTTTGATCTCCTTTATTTTCTAGATTGCTCTGAGAGGTCCACCTGGCCCAATGGGTCTAACTGGAAGACCGGGTCCTGTGGTAGGTTGCTCAATAAGATAACGTATGTCTAAATCCCCATATTAGTAGTTCCCTGTGTAGCTTTGGCCAAGCATTGTTCATATTTCCAGCTGATGAAAATAGGATACATATACCTACTTATGCTTGATTTTGTTTCCATTTTAAAAGTCTATTTCAATCCAGTCTTCAGTAAGTTTTGATAAAAAAAGTTTCAATGAAGAATTTTCAAATCAAATGAATAAATTGAAAAATATCACTGAGTCACATATCTATTAATTTTTCAAATTATAAATATAACATTTGCATAATATCCCAAGTTATTAAAATTCAATTTGACGTTAAATTATTGAGGAAAGACTTTATGTTAAATACAATTTTCATTAAGAAAGAAAAATATTTGAGGTCGGTTAAATTATTCCATAATCTGGGAAGCAAGCAGGATACTTGGCTTAAGCTTCAGTTTGCCTTCAATATTCCACAAAGTGCTTCAGATATAAGAGAAATTAATTTGTTTTTTGGACACTCTTGGAAAATGACAGTGTTTTATTTTTCCATGCAACCTTGCTAATAAGCTAATATTTTCCAAGTGGTTTTTAAAAAATATATTCAAATATTTTGAAACTTTTACCAAATGTTAAGCAGTGTAGCAATTCACAAAAAAACACAAAGATTCTTTTCAAGTTGTATTTTTTCTTAAGAGAAAACTGTAGGAGTCCAGCCTCGGTTCTGACTGATTTTAGAATTAATTGAATAAATAATTTCTATTTTAAGTTTGTTTTCCTATTAAAAAAAGCCATTCCTCCTATTTTTTCATATTATTTTATATGTTTTCAATATGTTTTATGGAAATAATGGTGTTCATAGAAATTATTACCGTGAACATTAAAATCTTACATTTCATTAGTAGACAGAGCAAAACAATTTTATTCAAGTTTGAACAAGTTAATAGTCTTTTAATTATTTAATATGTTTTACTGATCTTATTAATTAGGATGATCAATAGTTTTCGTGTATTTTATTCAAATATTTTTTATGTAGTTTTCATAAATTTATAGTTCTCTTAAAAATTTGTATAGGTTATATATTTTGAAGGTTATACACTCAAGTATATACTCAACGATTGGGCTCATGTAGAACATATGTTCTGGCTAAATAATAATGAAACATGGAAGAGTCTATGTTACTTAACAAAGGAAGAAACAGTTAATATTTAATTATTTGTTAGTGATAACTCAAATTCACATGACTGAGGAAAGTTAGCAGTATGCTAATGCTTTACAAGTCGGGGGGCAGAAGAATTATCTGTCTATTTTATTAAAGATACATTTCCTGGGGCCTTGAACTTGAGATTCTGTCATTCAGGATTGGACGTGGCAAAATATATTTTTAATGAGTGCATCATGCTGATTCTAAGCATGTTTGGGAAATACCACCATATATTACTTAATTTATAAATATCACTCCAGGATCTCTAAAACTGCATTTTCCGAAAGAATTTTCCTTCATATCATCCTGAAAAGCATAAGCCTTCGTGGATATATAGAGGGTCAGGGCAGTGAATAGCAGAAGCAATGAAAGCATGTTCCAGCAGCAGTTCCTGTTTTCACCAAACGATTACTGAGGGTCAGTCATGCACACTGTGTTGGCAAGGAGAAAATCTTGGCAACCACGTACACATTCTCAATGTCATATGTTGGATACAAGATTAATTAATTTCACTACTTAAGTCTTTGTTATGGGAAGCTTTAGCTTCCTTAAATATTAAAAATAATTGTTGAGATAAAAACATCATATTGCTTCTTTTCACCATTTTCTCTTCTATTATCCTTCACTCCAAAACTTCAAATTATAATAGACTTTCAAATATCTGTTGATTCTAGAGTCTAAAACTATTCTGTAAGAGAGAAACAAAGTCTACATCAGTATATTAAGATACAAACATAAATATTCTTTCAATAATAAATTCTTTATTCAGTTGTTTTCTCTACTTGCTTTCCTAGACAAATAGAAGCTTATAGTATAAAACATACAGGAAATGTAGAAAATACTGTGGTTATTTTTTCTATTCTGTTACTGTCAGTTATTGCATGATTATTTTTAGAGTAAGTGTTTGGACAAAGTAATTATAATTTGTTGAGTAGGTATTGCTTATATACCGAGATTATAATGCAGTAAATTAATTAAAAACAAATTGACTATCCTATAAAGGAGTTCAATTCAATGATTAATAATCTGATTTATTATAGAACCCCAGGTTTTCTCTTGAAAAATTTAGTTGTAAGAATTCTTAATTAGAAGCATAAAGGCTATTATTGTTTAACTTTGCAGATTAGAATATTCATGTTACTTGACTTTCCATATTTCTTCGGAGTTAGATTAATAGTTATTTTCTTTTAGAACCACCAGGAGGCTCTAGATAGCTAACATTTCCACACTTAGCACAATTTTGATCTTTTTGTATAATGATTCAATGCACCATTATTTGAATATATATTGATTTAAATAAATCAGAAACTCCTTAAACCCAAAGTATATTTTTTCTGTATTAAGTAACTGTTACCACCATGTTCAATTTTAATGTCCTAAAGTTTTTCAGGGGAATGAACAGCCTACTATTTATTTTTAAAACTCACAACACTTTTATAAAGTGATTTTATATTTTTTCTAGTTAATGTGCCAGGTTTTTATCTCACTTTTTGAGTTATGTAAACATTTGTAAGAGGCTTTTGTCAGAAGGATTTTTTCTTGTGGGAAATAAAAAAAACCACTTTGGGAAAAAATACTTTGACATTATTTCAGGACAATTAGAATGATAGTTGTAGCATCTGTTCTTGACATCTTATTGCTATAGAATTCAGTGTCTGAGAAATTTCTGCTTGTAAAAGCAATAACATTTTGCCAAGTCCTTGCTGTATAAATGGATTCAGTGTATACCTGATTCAGTAAAAATGCATTGCCTCTAGTACTACATCACAGTATAATAAATAGTGCCTTGTGTATCATCATAAGTACTGTGTGGTACACACATTAAAGAAAATATCAGTGTGATTTCGTGAAATTGGCTTCTGTGTAGTTATGTGTAAAACAGAGACTTAAAGATAGTTTACACACTGGAATGCAATAAATCTGAGAAAACATGTATTTCAAAGGGCTTGAAAATTTTATTGTATTAATAAAATTATGCTAATTTGATGAAGCCTAGTTTGAATAATGTTTGACTATTTCGTGTGAAAATAGTTAGTAGTTAGGGAATTATTACTCAATTACATGATTAGATTCTTACTTTTTCTTTACAGGGGGGCCCTGGTTCATCTGGCGCCAAAGGTGAGAGTGGTGATCCAGGTCCTCAGGTAAAAAAATAGTCTATTTCACTTATTTTATTTTTGACTTCATTTTATCTTGTAGGGTAATTGAAGTATCTGCCATCTGTTTTATGAGTAGAGAAATTACTTACATTACGTTTAAGTTCACATCACCTCCTTTAATTGAAAAATCCCTAGGGGCCGGTTGACTGCCAATAACTTGATTAATTTAAACAATATTAAAAGAAGATAATAAGCTTGGATGGGAAAGGCTTGATAGTAATAGGCCTTCAGAATATTAAATTGGCTTGAGATTGTACAGAGCAGAGCAGAACTACTACAGTTAATACTTTTTAGTGGCCCTGCCTCAAACCCACGATATTTTCTGTGGAGAGTAAATCTAGCATATACTTTCAGAAAGAATATTTAACATACGTAAAAGACGCTAACATCAAGCCTTCTGTAGAACTGAGGAAATTATGAGAATTGAGAACATCTGAGCTGAAATTTTTAAAAAGATCTTAGATTAGATTTACATGGTACCAAATTAAAAGTATTATTTTTCCTTTAATGATAGTAAGTAGCTAGAAATATTCAATATAAGCAAATTATGAAGTCCACTTATTCTAGAAAACAGAAAAACAAAATGTGACATTTAAAAAATACATTTATTTATTTTTAAGATTTTATTTATTTATTTCAGAGAGAGAGAGAGAGAGAAGAAGAGTGCAATCAGGGAGAGGGACAGTAGGAGAGGGAGAGAGAGAATCCCAAGCAGACTCTGCACTGAGCATGGAGCTCCATATAGGGCTCTATCCCAGGACCCCAAGATCATGACTTGAGCTGAAATCAAGAGTTGTAAATTTAACCAACAGAGTCACCAGGCGCCCCTAAAAATACATTTATTTATTTTTCTATTTTTTCCCCTTTTTTTTTATTAACATATAATGTATTATTTGCCCCAGGGTACATGTCTGTGAATCGTCAGGCTTACACATTTCACAGCACTTAACATAGCACCTACCCTCCCCGGTGTCACAACCCAGCCACCCAATCCCTACCCCCGTGAATACATTTATTTTTTAAATGAAAATACATCCCAATATACTCAATAAATAGAAATTCACATTGGGCTTCAGGGACTCTCAGTGGCTATTCACTAATATTTTTTTCCTCTTTTAAAATTGGTTTTATTTGGGGGGTCCTCAGTAGCACAGTCAGTTAAGCAGCTGACTCTTAGCTTCAGGTCAGGTCGTGATCTCAGGGTTCTGGGGTCCAGGTCCACATCTGGCTCCACGCTCAACGGGGAGTCTGCTTGAGATTTCTCTCTCCCTCTGCCCCTCCCCCATCTCTCTAAAATAAAAATAAATAATCTTTAAATAATAATAAACTAAAATTGGTCTATTTTTAGAATATTACAAGGTAAAGTCAAATTTTAACACCACTGTATATTCTTTGTAATCACCACCATAATCATCAGGATAGAGAATGGTTCTATAACCTTAAGCAATTTCTTGGAGTCAACACTTTATAGTCACATCCTCCCCCAATCCCTAATACCTGACAATCACTGATCTGTTCATTACCAGTTTTATCCTTTCAAGAATACCGTACAAATGAAATCATGTATTATGTAGCCTTTGAGGCTGGCTTCTTTCATTCACCAAAATGCCTTTGAGATGCATCACAGCTGATGAGTGCATTAGTAGTTCATTCCTTTTTGTTGCTTAGTGGTATTCTTTTGTACAGACGCACTATAGTTTATTTTGGAATTAGAAAAAAAATCTAAGAAAATTGAAAAGATAATTGGGTGATTCAGAACATGGCAGTCTTATTTCTCACGGTTGGTTAATATTACCATAGAAGGATGGAAAGCATTGCAACTTAACTGAGAACTGCAGAAAAATACTGGCATGTCATTATACGAAAAATCTGGGGAGTTTAAATTTTTGCAATATTTATTTTTTCATCAAATTCACCCTTTACAAAATAGTTGAATCTGAAAACATTGTTTGCAATAGTTGTCATGGATTTTGTGGTTTTCCTTGACTCAAGTCCAAAGAAATACAATATCAGATGTATTAGTAAAAACTAAGATTTTTGCTATTAGGATTTCCCCTTGCCTTCCAGCTGGGATAGAGGATAAAGTCATCTCACAACAATAATTTTCTAAAAAACTATATTCTTTTAAACTAATTATTAGACAACGTTAATTTCATATTTCTATAATCAACAATGTACAGTGATGATAAAAATTATTTGCAATTTTAAATGTGTGTTACATTTGTTACCACACTCATTATATGCGTAGCGTTTAACTTTAAAAAGAATATAGTTAATTAAATATAAAGGCCTATGTGTTTATACCAGAACTACATTTAATCTATTTTTTTTTAAAGATTTTATTTATTTGTTTGAGAGAGAGAGAGGGATCTCAAGTAGACAGAGAGGCAGGCAGAGAGAGAGGGGGAAGCAGGCTCCCTGATGAGCAGAGAGCCCCATGCGGGGTTTGATCCCAGGACCTTGAGATGATGACCTGAGCTGAAGGCAAAGGCTTTAACCCACTGAGCCAACTAGGTGCCCCTATATTTAATCTATTATTAGCTGTGTAATTTTATTTTAAAAAACATATGTATCAAGCCCCATCTAAGACATTGTTTGTTGACATAACATTATATTGTACTGCTTAAAGAAAGAAACATATTGAGAATCTTTAACGTTTAATCTGACATGGCATGGTGCCAGGCAATAATTTGTATTTGGGATCACCAAATCATCCTTCAGCATTTTGTAGATGATGGAAAGAAACATGTACCAGGCACTATGCTAAATTGTATAATGGAGAAAAGACTGATTTAGTCTAAAACCACAGCAGTTAACAATTTAATGGGAGATTCAACTATGAGAAAAGGCAGTTATATTCCATGTGATAAGTTGAATAAAAGAATGAATTTGTGGAAGAGGATCTCCAAAAAATAAAGGGAAAGGTGAAGGAAAAAGGGTTTGGAAAGAAAAGAGGAATGAGATGAATGGTTAAGAGTGTTTTCAGTCAAGGGAAATATAAAACCCTAAGATTTGGAGAATAATGTGAGGAAGGATTTATTTTTAAAGGTTAAAATATCACTTGGTATTTCTTTCATTTAATTGCAATCAGATGTCTCTATAAACTTAATAAAATGACTTTTTTTTGCAAGAAGACTTTTAGAAAAATTGATTCTCTTCTGTTTTATCTGAGCTTTTATGTAAGAAATAATTTTCTTATGTTAAAATGATTGAGGTAAAGCTAAGAAGATATAAATTTCTATAACCATTTCTCTCAGTGTGATTCAGTTTATTGATCAAGAATTCCATAAAATGAATAAATTGCAATGTTTTGATATAGGGTCCTCGTGGTGTTCAGGGTCCACCTGGTCCAACTGGAAAACCTGGAAAAAGGGTAGGACTGGTTTTCATTGTGTATTTTGAGGGCATCTGAAATTATCAGTTATCTTTTTTTTTTTTTAATTATCAGTTATCTTGTTTCCTTTTACTCTGTGCCAGGAGGAATCCTTTTTGCTTAGTCATGTCCTTGGCATTTTCAGGGTCGTCCAGGTGCTGATGGAGGAAGAGGAATGCCAGGAGAACCCGGGGCAAAGGTCAGGAGCTCATACATTTGTATATTCAGATCTTGTATGTCAGTTCACCCCTGAAAACTTTATATTTTACAATAGAGTTTCTTGATATGAAAAAATATTTCACATTTACATTATAGTATAGAATTAAGGTGGGAATGTGATGATGATGATGATGATGATGATGATGTTGACTTTACAGGGGGATCGGGGATTTGATGGACTTCCAGGTCTGCCAGGTGACAAAGGTCACAGGGTAAGATATATCATTCTGTCACTTTGCATACAGGGATAATACAGCAATATTATGAAATTTTTTAGAATCTATAGACTCCAGGAAATCAAAAACAGAAGATTAAATATTTGTGCATCCAGTAATTTAGTAAATTATTACCTCTACTACATACGTGAAGAAAGATAAATAGAATTACCTAAGCAATATCAATGTAAATTCTTCAATTATTTTTAAACATTAATCATGCAAATATAAATTCAGGCAGAATCTTTATGTACATGTATGTGGAAAGTATCGTATTTATAGAAAAACAAGTGTGGGGATTTAATTTTGCCTATAATTTTTTGATACTCACCTTAATTTCCCTCTTAAATTTCATTTGTGGAGATATACTTAATAGAGTAATATAATAGTATACTGGGCACTGTATTTTATATCCTAAGTTATATGGTGCCCATAGATAGAGACACTGCAAGCTGTTTCTTGTGATAATATGAGCTTGCAATCCGGTGCAAGAGGTTATAATTTGCAAAAGCTAAACAAACCACCATGCTGAACAGGAATTCAGTGTGCATATTTTTAGTGGGGAATTAAGCAAAGAGGCAGTCTCTCAGACAAAGAAAAGCTTTGGACCTTCACATTTTTCTTCTCCAGTAGTTAGGAATCAAGATAAGACAAACCTTATGTAAATTGGAGAATATTAAAAGAAAAGAAAAAGAGAAAAGAGAACACTATGGATGTCTAGCAAGATATTTAGTGTATACCTACCCCATCTCAAGAGAAATATACAATTTGTTTTTTAAAAAATCCAAAATTTCTTTAGCTGTCTCTTGTTGTGATAATTTATTATGAATCTTAGAAGCAGAAAAAATTTAAATTAAATTAAAATCACTGAAGTGTATCTCTGTTTAAAACAATCTTAAGCAAAATAATTTTCTACATGATTTAGTTTGTAATAATTGTCTGAAAATTATTTTAGATATTTTTTCCAAACCTTTTTGTTTTTAAAATTCAAGGAATGTTTTTTTTCTAGAGTAGTAATGTATAAAGTCAGTTAATATAAAATTATGATTAGTCTCTGCAGTGTTCTGAGAAGGACAAAGAAAATGTACATTTTCCTGCCAAATTGTCTGTACATTCAGCAGGATAGCTGTAGGATAGACTTTTAAACATTCTGCTTTATTTCATTTTCTAATCATATTTATATTTATTTAATAGGGTGAACGGGGTCCCCAAGGTCCTCCTGGTCCTCCTGGAGAAGATGGAATGAGGGTATATTAAACTTAATTTCTTTTAGTAAATATTTGAAATGAAAATTAAGAGAACAAAGAATTGATACATTGTCTAATTGCATTACCCTCCCATTCCTTTTGTCAATGACAGGGAGAAGATGGAGAAATAGGACCAAGGGGTCTTCCAGGTGAAGCTGTAAGCAACTTTCTTTCCTCTTAAAATAATACTATGTTTTGGAAGAATAGTAACTGGTGTTATACATATAAAGTCAATAATAAACTCAGGTGACCATAGCAGTCTTACCTAAGTTAACTAACCAGGTAATTGTTATGGGAAAACATTTTAAAAGGAAGACATGTAGAGCTTTGTTTTAGAGAAAGTCTTAGACAATTGAGAGGAAAGAAATGTGGAATAGAACATCTTTTCGGCCAAATATCTTACCTAGTTTTTGTTGCTGTTTCTTTGTTTTATCTTATTTTTTTTTATATCATCAATAGCTCCAAAATTTATTTATATATTTAAGGTAAATGGATCTTACAACCAGAAGAAACGAAAAATTAGATGCCTAGTATATATCGGATATAAGGATAAAATGTGCTAGATTATATTGTGTTTTTCCACCAAATTATACAGATGAGGAAACTGCATTGGGAAGGTTTACCCAAAGCTAGTTAATCAAAAGACGAGACTAGAGCCGGGCCTCTTAATTTCAGTCCCAGCTTATCAAATTATAGAGCCTGTCAACTTAACAGCTCAAGGGACTAGGAGAGGCAGTAAATTACTGTACTTCTTTTTCTTTTTTTTTTTTTAAAGATTTTATTTATTTATTAGAGAGAGAGAGATCACAAGCAGGCAGAGAGAGAGGGGGGAAGCAGACCCCCCGCTGAGCGGAGAGCCGGATGTGGGGCTCGATCCCAGGATCCTGGAGATCTGAGCCGAAGGCAGAGGCTCAACCCACTGAGCCACTCAGGCGCCCCTGTACTTATTTTTCTAAAGAAGGAAAAGAAGGTGCAGCAGATGGAGGAGGGGGGGAAAAAGAAGAGAAGAAATTGATTAAGTTTCAAAAATAATAATTTTAAAGAATCTCTTAGGAAAATGATTTCTATTACCCACATATATAGTTTATTTAAACACCTGTTTGTTTCTTTCCCTTTATGAATATTCTCTCAAGAAGAAATTTACCTAATATAAAACAAGAAAATTAGGATTTTTTGATTTGTATAGTCTATCTGATTGAATAATAAAATTTAGTAAGATTCAGTGTTGACATTTAAATCAGAAAATGACTCAAAAGGGACAAAAAATATTAAGCTATTTCCTATTTTTAAAATTTCCCAAGTGACTCATATGTAAATTTATAGAATCAAAGATAACACAGTGTATGTGCTGAAACTCCCTGCTATCCATTCTGATTTTTGAATCAGTATAAACACTAGATATTTGTCTTACATTAAAAAAGGTATTTTAGGGGCGCCTGGGTGGCTCAGTGGGTTAAAGCCTCTGCCTGCAGCTCAAGTCATGATCTCAGGGTCCTGGGATCGAGCCCCACATCGGGCTCTCTGCTCAGCGGGGAGCCTGCTTCCCCCTCTCTCTCTGCTTGCCTCTCTGCCTACTTGTGATCTCTCTCTGTTAAACAAATAAAATTAAAAAAAAAAGTATTTTAAACACCACAGGCAGTCTGTTAATAGAAGATATAGAGATATTTTTACCTTAAACATTACACTTTTAAAATTTCTTTGGAGGAAGAAGTGTATTTTGAGGGCATTTCTTATGAGGACATTTTTTTTTCCTTTTAGGGTCCACGAGGTCTTCTGGGACCAAGGGGGACTCCAGGACCTACTGGGCAGCCTGTATGTATTGCTGGAAATATTCCGAATTTTCTAGGAAAAGCTTGTTTTCAGACATTTTAAAGCTTAAAGCCGTGAATGCTTTCAGTAGACAGCTAGGTATTTACTACTTTGTTACATTCTAAGACCTAATGATGCTGCCTATCAGTTAAATTGATTAGTCTCCCCCTACCCCACTTCTTTCTTTTCTCTTCTTTTTAGTTTGTCTACTTTATTGTTTCATGTCAAATTTCCAACATACAGTGGAAAATGCTGCTCTCCATGTGGACATGGATAGGAGAGTATAAATTTTGCCTTTTTCCTCATCTCTAAATCCTAAAATGATTTTTAGTTACTCTAGGCTAGTGGGTGTCATGGTATTCGGTTAATTTTTTAAAAAATTTTCTGTTATAGCACGTTTAAGTGTATTATTATTATTATTATTGATTATAAATATCCATATATATTAAATATGTAATTACTTATATAAAATATTTGCATATATGTAAATACGTATATAAATAGTTTTTTCTTTATTGAAGGGTATTGCAGGTGTAGATGGCCCCCCAGGACCAAAAGGAAACATGGTATGTAGAAACCATCTATAAAATAACTCATTTCTGCAATCTAGGTACTAACAAACCACTTTTGTTGCTAAATTCAAAAAATTTCTTACAACAGTTTGCTAAGTCCATTAGCTTCTGCTAGCATTAATATTTACAAGATTTTCCAGATTCTCCATAGGGAAAACTGATTAGGGGACTGTGTTTCAGTTGAGAAGAAGAAAAAAAAACTATGTGAAATAACCCTATTAAAGACTCCATTTTTCTCTGGCAGGGTCCCCAAGGAGAGCCTGGACCGCCCGGTCAGCAAGGGAATCCAGGACCTCAGGTAAGTCCAAGCCACCTCAGCTCCATTAAGATAATGGAGTAGGATGGTTTCTTTTCATGAGAATGTGGACAGACTCAGCACTTTCTGTATAGGACTAAAAATGTTTGCAACGTGAAAGTAGGAAGATAATTCTTTTTTCCCTTTTTGAAAAATTTGAGCAAATTTACAGAGGCCCCTTTTTTACAAGAATAAAATGAGTCATTCAGTGTTCATGGAATGCCAGCACGAAGAGCCACACCTGCAGAAGGGTTCTGACTAGGATCGTATTACAGTCCCACTGCCAGAAGGGTAGCCTGTGTAAAATGCCTCACAGTGTTCCAAAACTTTCTGGGAAATGTGGGGAATGTATATAGATTCTCAGGACTCATTTCATGTGAAATAAAAGGTTATTTTTCTATTTAAAAAATGTATCCTTATGATGTGGTTCCTGACATATGAAATAAATTCTTTTAAAATAGGGTCTTCCTGGTCCACAAGGTCCTATTGGTCCTCCTGGTGAAAAAGTAAGTTACTCTGTGGTTCTGGTAATGCCTGGTCACCAATTTTGTGTTGTCAACTTTAGGCAGAAGCAAAGCCTGCCTTCTGGTTTTGATAAGATGTCAAGATGACTCAGCACACAAGGAATTAATCTGGAGTAAAACCTTGAGAGTACCGTGTGAGGGGGGAAGTCATTCATACATCTCTGAACTATAAATGATAAAATTCACATAGTTCCATTTGGATAGTTTCCAAATGTGACATTCTCAGCTATATTAATTTTAGAAATGCACTGGTATGAATGAGTATTTTCTCTTCATTTTGGTTCTCCTTTTCTTTCTCATTATTTAAAAAAATGTCATTAGGTTTGCCTGAGACAAAGGGTTTCTAGCAAGATCTGACTGAGGAAAAATTGTGAAGTTATTATTCTCACCATTTTTCATGTATAAATGACAAAGGATGTTCTTGTTAATAACTCAATGTCTGGATCAAAACAAGAATAAATCTTTAATTAAAGAGATGTCTTTCTCCCTGATTTCTTCTGCCAGATTCCTTAAGTAATAATTCTTGTCCCCTGTAGGTACAGTACGGTGTTAGCTGGTTCTTTTTAATAATTTTCCCCCTTGTTTTCATCAATTTCTGTGAACATATTTTTTTTAAATAAGCAGTTCTATTGAGGTAATTTCATATCATAAAATTTCGCTCATTTTAAGTGTACTGGTCAATGGTTTTTAGTAAATTTACAGAATTGTGCCACAATCAAATTTTTTTCTTATATCTTTTTATTTTATTTATTTTTTATTATTGCGTTCAATTAGCCAGCATATGATTCATCATTCGTTCTTGATGTCATGTTCAATGATTCATTAGTTCCGTAGAACACTCAGTGCTCATCACCACACATGCCCATCACCCTGCTACCCCATCCCCTCACTCTTCTCCCTCCTGCCTCAGTCACAATCAAATTTTTTAGAATAGTTATACCACCTCAGAAAGAAACCTTATGTCAATTTGCACTCTTTATTCTATCCAAAGACTTAGACAACCACTAATCTGCTTTCTGTCTCTGTAGATTTGCCTTTTCTGGACATTTAATATTAATGAAATATATGAAAGAATTTAAAATATGAATGTAATCACATAAATGGATATAATATGTGACCTTTGTGTCTGGCTTCTTTCATTGGGCATAAGGTTTTCGAGATGTATTCATGTTGCAGCATTCATCAGTAGTTTTGCTCCTTTTTATTGCCAAATGCATTCCATTAATGGAATATACCACATTTTGTTTACTTGTTTAGCAGCTGATGGACTTAGGAGTTGTCTGCTCTTTTGAGCTGTTATGAATAGTGCTGCTATGAATATCTGCATATAGGTCTTTGTGTGCACATATTTTGATTTCTCTTGGGTAGGCACCTAGAAGTGGAATTTCTGGGCTGTATGGTAAATTTAATGCTTAACATTTGAAGAAGCTTCCAAACTGTTTTCCAAAGTAGTTGCACCATTATTTCCTTCTTATCAGCAATGTAGGAGAATTCTAGTTTCTCCAGATCTTCATGGATATTTGCTTTTCTTCTTGATTATGGTCACACTTCTTGACATTAAATGGTATCCTACTGTGTATTAATTTGCATTCTCCCAATCACTAGTGATGTGGAACATCTTTTCATGTGCTTATTGGCTATTTCTATATCTTCTTTGGTAAAATATCTATTCAAATACTTCTTTAATATTCTAATTGAGTTATTTATTTTATCATTATGTTGTGAAAGTTAACATCACCTTTAAGTGGTCTTTAAGGTACTTTTTGGTGCATATTTTCTATATAGTACAGAGATCTATTGGAAAGTGCCCTATGAATTAAAGATGTACCAAAGTGATTTCAAATTTTTACTGTAGACCAGAAATTTTAACTTGATCATCTTTTACCATACTTTAGATTAGTTCATCATGAGCATACTATATTCCTAATAAATTATATTTGAGCATATCTATTAAATTTTCTACCATGCATTGGATTCCTAAGAGGAACTTGCTTTTTTTTTTTAAGATTTTATTTATTTATTTGATAGATCACAAGTAGGCAGAGAGGCAGGCAGAGAGAGAGGGGAGGCAGGCTCCCTGCCGAGCAGAGAGCCTGATGCGGGGCTCTATCCCAGAACCCTGAGATCATGACCTGAGCCGAAGGCAGAGGCTTAACCCACTGAGCCACCCAGGCGCCCCGAGGAACTTGCTTTTATGGTAAACCAGTATACCTACATTTCCTTTGTCAAGCCAAAGGTAAAATATAGGACTGGTTCACTCTACTTGCGGTGGGAAGAGAGCTGTCTTCAACCTAAGCAGCTTCTTTTTCCAACCTGAATGTATCCAGCTTGTGGGTTCAAGGACAGTCTCTTTTCATCAAAAGAAGAAAGGAACTCAAGAACATGAGAGAAGCATGTTCTATTTGTACTGCATATATATTTTTTATTTTGCATCTATGTTAGTTTTATTTTCTTTATGATACACTGTATTCTATTCATTCTGGCTTAAGAGCCGTGTGTCCCAAAACTTGGCAAATGGTGTTTCCAACTGGATCATGATATATTCTGACAAATAAAATATAAATATGGTCATATGTTTTATTTTATTATTTTATTTTTTCCCAAATACTTTTATTTTTTCAGTGTTACAAGATTAATTGTTCATGCACCACACCCAGTGCTCCATGCAATACGTGCCCTCCTCAATACCCACCACCAGGCTCGACCAACCCCCACCCCTCTCCCCTCCAAAACTCTCAGTTTGTTGCCCATAGTCCACAGTCTCTCATGGTTCATCTCCCCCTCTGGTTTCCCCCCGTTCACCTTTCCCTTCCTTCTCACAATGCCCTCCATGTTTTTCTTTACGCTCAGCACGTAAGTGAGACCATAAGGTAATTGGTTCTCTCTGCTTGACTTATTTCACTCCGCATAATCTCTTCCAGTCCCATCCATGTTGATACAAAAGTTGGATATCCGTCCTTTCTAATGGAGGCATAATATTCCATTGTATATATGGACCATATCTTCTTTATCCATTCATCTGTTGAA
>CM053606.1:75751942-75776205 GCA_028646535.1 Procyon lotor | reverse complement strand
AGTGTCATTTGTGAATATCTTCTCCCATTTTGTGGGTTGCCTGTTTGTTTTGTTGACTGTTTCCTTCGCTGTGCAGAAGCTTTTCATCTTGATGAAGTCCCAAAAGTTCATTTTCACTTTTGTTTCCTTTGCCTTTGGAGACATGTCCTGAAAGAAGTTGCTGTGGCTGATGTCGAAGAGGTTACTGCCTATGTTCTTCTCTAGGGTTTTAGCTGGAAAAAACAATCCTAAAATTTGTATGGAACCAGAAAAGACCCCGAATTGCTAAGGAAATGTTGAAAAAGAAAAACAATGCTGGGGGCATCACATTGCCTGATTTCAAGCTTTACTACAAAGCGGTGATCACCAAGACAGCATGGTACTGGGACAAAAACAGACACATAGACCAGTGGAACAGAATAGAGAGCCCAGATATGGTCATAGGTTTTAAATTCCCACTAACTTTTATATTTTTGTCCTGTTATTATAGCCTGTGCTTTTATTATATTTGTGATAAAATGTTTTATAAATGTTAATTAGCTAAATTGGATAAAACAACTATATTCTTTATCCTGACATTTTGATAACTTAAATATACTGAATGTTTCCTGTGATTTGATTTATGATGTCAGAATTTACATCACTCATATACTAATTGCTTTAGAGAAAACAAATAGTGTTATATAACTCTATGAGTTAAGAATGAAATAACAAGACACAAAATAAATATCAAAGACAAGAGCTTTGAAGCATGAATATAGATCTGGGTTCACTTATACTGCAACTCTGTCACATACTAACATTGGTTAATTTTCCCTACCTATTTATTTATTTATTATTATTTTTAAAAGATTTTATTTATTTGTCAGAGAGAGAGAGAGAGAACACAAGCAGGCATAGAGGCAGGCAGAGGCAGAGGGTAAAGCAGGCTCCCTGCTGAGCAAGGAGCCCGATGTGGGACTCCATCCCAGGACCCTGGGATCATGACCTGAGCTGAAGGCAACTGCTTAACCAACTGAGCCACCCAGGCTTCCCTCCCTACCTCTTTAAACAAGGATATTTCATGGAATTGTTTGAGACTTAAATGGACTGTATATCAAAAAAAAAAAAAAAAAAAAGGACTATGTATCTAGCTATCCACCTATAAACTGCTTAACATAATGCATAGAAACACAATAAATTTTCATTATTTTATTAAAGTCTAAAAAATATTATATTCATTCTACTTAATTCCCACCTCTCCAGGGAAAGAGCAGGTTTCCTGTAATAGTAATAGAAGACAAATTATATGGCCATTTTTTAGGCCAATGTAATGAGCTTATGATAGAAACATCAGTTCCAGTATCAATTAGACCTAAAAATTCTTTTCCTTGTATTTTAATATGACAAGTTGGTTTATCTTGATAGATTTTCTTAGTCAAATATGCACCAGTTTTTCCAGTGCTCCCAAACCCATTAGAGTTTCTTTGTTTGTTTTTAAGTTGACCCTGGAAGTAGGGTAAAAGTAGCAACTGGGCAATGCAGTCTCCTTTTTGAAAGTGGTATGGAGCCACAGTAGTTATCATCACTGAAATTTCACGGGTATAATCTGAATCAATAACGCTGGTGTGAACTAGTACTCCTTTTGAAGTAAGGCCAGATCTTCCCAAAAGTAACCCAGCGGTTACCTTTGGTAAAGGGCCAAAAACATTAGTTGGAATTTTAGTGGGAAGTTTGGCAGGCATTAAGAGATGATCTTTGGGAATAGGGATATCTAATCCAGCACTGCCAGGAGTAGCGTGTAATAAATTTAAAATGGTACATCTATCTGAAAGCTGGGTGTAAGGGAGAATTGGCCCCCTTGTTTTTCGGGGCTGAGGGCTTGCCCCAAAATAAGTTTCCCTGAATGGGAGATCCATCCTTGTAAAATTTGGAATGACATTGACTTGCCCAATGGTTACCTTTTTTACATTTAGGACAGAGACCTGGTGGATTATTTTTTGTCTTTTGTGTAGGGAATTTGCCTTTTTGTCTACATTGAGCTTTAGTATGTCCTGTCTGTCCACAGTTAAAACATTGTCCTTTAAATTTTTCTGTGGTTAGAGCAGTCATTGCTTGGGCTAACAAATCAGCTTTATAAGTCTTCTGTTCTCTCATCATTCCCCCATGAACAATTTTGACCCTTAAATCTTTATAAGGTTGTTGAAGGTGGAAGGTCTCATCTTCTGTAACTTCTTCCTGCTGAATAGGGGCATAGAGTTGTTCTGCTATTGGAGGAAGTGGAGGAGGAGATTCCTCCTTTATATATTTCTTTACTATGACTTTAGTAATTTCTTTTTCCTCCAGAATAGCATATTTAGGTTCTTTCTTTTTAGTTTTTCTTGAACAATTTATTATCGCTATCTGAATCAGGGGTTTGTAAAGGCTCCAAAACGGAGCGAATAAGGGTCCAAGTAGGTGATATAGTAATTGGAATTGATTTTCCTTTAAGATGCAAGAATTTTAACTCATTACCTACTTTTTCCCATGTCTGTAAGTCTAAAGTCCCTAATGTAGGGAAACAGGAGCAATGTTCTTTAATTACCTTAAAAAGCTCCAAAAGTTGGCCCTTGCTGACTTTTGCTCCTCCCGCCTTTAGGAGCCGTCTCAATAAACATATGTAAGGGCGATACATAGGTTTGTGCTCTTTAGATTTCCCATACCCTGCGATAGGTACCCACAACTCACCAGCAGGAAAAAGGCACGGCTGTGCACACAAACACGTTGGGGCTTCTTCTCCTGTTTTATTTCTCCTCATTGTCGTCCCTGTTCGGGCGCCACTTGCCGCCTCCTGAGGGCGCACGGGAGAAGAATGAGGCACAAACAAGTCAGCTGCAAGAGAAAGGGAGCAGGGGACGACAGAAGAAAAGACTGTCACCCTGAATGACTCCTCCATCTCATATTTATTAGAAAGTAGTTAACCAACAAAGAAGCCAGGTTAGTCACACATTGACCATGAGTCTTGTAGATAAGTAAGAAGAAAGGCAAACTATGTCTGGTCACGTAGCGCATGACCGATAATGAGCAAACCCAAACAAGAGGGTCATCTAACTAACTGCAGGTGCTCTCCGGGGAAGGGGAGATAACGGAAAAATGAAGCAGGCGGCGTTCCGCCCTGAGTGAGCCAGGCATCCCCAGCTGCTCGGCTTCAAGGACGTATATCGTCCTCTCTCCCAGAGGCTCATTGCCAGTACATGTTTTTCTTAAGTCTATATCTAAGCATGCTAGGTAACTAATATAATTCTCATAGGTTCTATTTTAAGCAGTACATTGTTCTGAGGGACAGTTACAGGCAAAAGACATGAATAGACACTCTTCCAAAGAAGATTCCAGATGGCTAACAGACACATGAAAAAATGCTCAACATCACTCATCATCAGGGAACTACAAATCAAAACTACAGTGAGATACACACACACCAGTCAGAATGGTTAACTTAATTTAAAAAAAAATCACTTTATTGCTCAAAGTTTTTAATATTTCTAGTCCCTTAAATGTAGCAACAACAAAAAATCCACGTACTATTGCTTATAGGTCATTGCCATAAAATATCACAATTGCTGATAAGAATAATTACTGGAATAGTTCTGCATTTATACTTTACATCTCATTTTGAAGAAGTAAGACCATTCTCTTGAGAGCAAAAGATAATTTATGTGACAGACAGAATACTACCATTAAAAATGTAGTGTTTTACAATAGTTATTACATGTTAGATTACTTGACTAAAAATGACTTTGCTGAGTCTTAAACTGAAACATTTAAATCCTTTAAATGAGGCGCAGTTAGCCTCAGTTATAAAATATAAATTGTTCAATTTAGAGGTTATTGTCAATTTTTTTGTTCTTTTGTGATTTAAGTTACATCTCTTGTAAACTCTAGATTATGAGTCTATATAAACATAATGTTTTTCCTAAATACTGAGAAATGGAAATGGATATTGTGTCCAATAGCTAGGCTTGCTTATATAGCTTTTCCCTTTCAATTGTTTCTAAATTTTGCCTTATTACTTGACCAGTAAGTAATAGTTGTTTGGGCACTGGAGACTTGATAAGTTAATTATTCTCAGCAGAATGCCTATCTTCCTGTCAAGAAAAGTTTACTTCTTGTGGTAGTCATTCTTACTATATTTCAATATAGTACTAATGGTATGTTAAAAAACATTTGAAATCATCCATGGTTAAAAAGAAATTAGAGTAATGAGTTGAATAGTTACTTGGTGTTAATAGTTGAATATTAAGTTATGTCCCTTGACATCAAACTATTAGATTTGTTTTTCTTTGTTTCCTATGAATAACTGTCACAATATAACATACTCCTTAACACATTTTAATAATTAGTTATGTTCCATCATGTTACCATATAATTATTTGAATTAGCACTTATTAAAATCTTTGATGGACATGTGCAGTGTTCACTTCTTCAGTGATATAAATCAATATATTCCTGACCTACATTGTTTTTATTTTTATTCTCTAAACTCTAGTTCATTGTGGTAGGCAAAAACTAATTTGTTAATTAAAAAAATGATACATTTAAGACTACAAAGCAAGCAAAAGAGTAGCCTTTAAAAAAAAATTATTTATTTATTTATTTGAGAGAGAGAGAGAGAGAGAGCACAAGTAGGCAGAGAGGCAGGCAGAAAGAGAGAGGGAAGCAGGCTCCCTGCCAAGCAGATAGCCTAATGTGGGGCTTGATCCCAGGACCCCGAGGTCATGACCTGAGCTGAAGGCAGAGGCTTTAACCCACTGAGCCACTCAGGTGCCCCCAAAATAGCATATTTTTGACATATGTCAGATTTGGTTTTCATTTATCTCAATATAATGTTTTCTTCATATATCTAAAAGTCATTTAAATGCTTATTGCTTATAGATAAAAGCTAGAGACTTAAGAGTTTTACTAATAGTGTATTCCTATGTAAAAGTCAGACTTTTCATTATTCTCATTTTTTAAAATAGAATATTCTCTTTCTCTATTTGATAAGGGACCACAAGGAAAACCAGGCCTTGCGGGACTTCCTGGTGCTGACGGGCCTCCTGTAAGTAATAGTTACTTGTCATTAAAATTTCTATATATTATCTTCAAAAATTGGTTTTACATGTATTTTAGAAGTGATTTTCTGATGTCATTGAGAAAAACAAATTGAACTAGTAATGAAACATTGATCCCTCTAAAATACCGTTTCATCATGTCACTTCCATGTTGCAAAATCTTTAAGGATCATGCCGTGGTCCTTGGATAAACTCATTCTAGTACTCTGATGCCAGAATCTCAAGATCTTCCTCCTTCCCAATGAACCATCGGCTCCAGGGAAACAGATCTATTCCCTATTCTCTGAGGATGCTCAAACGTCTTTATTGCTATATCTTTCCTGTGGTCTTTTTTTTTTCCATAAAAAGCACTTTCCCATTCTCTCTCATTTTTTAAAATCCATGTTTCCTGAGGGTCCAGGAGTAATTTGTCATCATTTGTAAATTTCCTCAACCATCTTCCATGAAAATTCCCCAATCTTCAGAGATTTCTACCTTTTCTAGTAATATAGCAAAGTTTATTGTACCCAGATGCATAATAATAAAAATGTGTAATTATATAACATCTATACTTGTTATTTTTAAAAAAATTTTATTTATTTATTTATTTGAGAGAGAAAGACAGAGATACTGACAGAGATAGTGAGTGAGAGCACAATTGGGGAGGAGAGGGAGAAGCAGACTTCCCACTAAACAGGGAGCTCGACGGGGGACTGGAACCAAGGACCCTGGGATCCTGACCTGAACCAAAGGCAAACGTCTATCTGACTGAGCCACCTGGGCACCCCTGCATTTGTTATTTTTAAAAATTTGTTATTTATGCTTCTTTTTTTCTCCTCAAACTATTTATACTTTTTTTTTTTTTTTTTACTATTTATACTTTTGAGGTAGGATCCAAAATTTTTCCTGGGTGTAATTGTGATGGAGTTATTCATTTTTGTTTAGTGATTTTCAATAATTTTATCATTAACACTATTAGTATTTGTGATCTTGCCATATTTTCTTATGTCTCATTCATATGCCTTAGCTGCTTTTTGAAGATGCGTGTTTGATTAGTTGATCAATATGCAAAATAGAAGTCATATTGAAATAAATACCTTTATGTAAGAACTAACTGATACCAGGGTTGAATTGTTAACAAACGTTCTATATTGTTTTATGTACTTTTTCAAAACTCTCTCAAATACATTAGGTAGTCGGTGAAACTTATAGCCAGAAAATATAAGCTTATTATGTTTCCTTCCAAATGCTACAATTTCCAATGTTATTTAAAGCCATATGCCCTGAGGCAAAATATTTAATATCTTTTGAAACAACAGATTTGAAAAAAAAAGAAAAATTTCATAGTGTTCTAGACTACCATTAATATTGCATCTTACTGGTATTATGTTTTACTAAATATAGGGTCATCCTGGAAAAGAAGGCCAGTCTGGAGAAAAGGGTGCTCTGGTATGTTACAAAGTAGCCATGTAAATGCCCTGTCACCTTATGTCTAAGGGAAAATGCCTTACTTTGGTCATCTTTGTGATACATATTCTTCTGTGATCACTTAGGAATACCAGAAAATACCATCTACCTTTAAACATAAAAAGTTAAAAAGTCTTTTTTTAACTTAAAAAGTCTTTATTTTCTAAAGACTTTTTGCTATCATTTAAATATAAATCATATCCTGGTAGTTATTTCTGTTTAGGATGTAATAAATAGATGTGTCTTAGATAACTTTTAATTTTGCATTAGAAATTTTATAAATTGGACTGTATTCTTTATTTTTTAAATAAATATTCTCATGATCAGAGATAAATCCAGATTCTGCCCATGTAGTATATGTGGAATCAATTACCATAAATGATAGTAATGAAATTGGAAAAGAATTACTAAATATCAATAAACTGCATGTCACCCCAATTTTATCTTAACTTATTACTCTCTGGTAACTGAGATTTAATTGTAAAAACAATGATTATCAAAATATCTAAATAAAATATTAAAATAAGAGCTTATTTTTTGTTAAAACTATTTTGGTTTACAAGGGAAGTGGGTAGGATCATTTTATTTAGCGTTACTACTTTTTAGATTCTTATTAAAATAGCATTAAAAGACAGCATTACTATATAAATTATACATTCTGTTTTAAAAATTGTTTCCTTTAGGTAAACTAATTAAATGAAAATGGCTGTGGAAAATATATAATTTTGATCATTCTTCTTGATGATATGGATTCTACAAGTGTTATACCTGTTTTCTTTTACAAGTATTTGTTTATTGTAGACATTGAAGACACCAAATATTTTCAGGTTTAGAAAATTAGTTATTAATTATATAATTATTCACTTTCTTTTATATATAGTGTTTATCTTATTTTTGCATAAATATATGACTCAATAAATTTGGGGTAAGTAAGGATAGTCATATGGTTTGTTCATCATATCTGACTATAGAAACAAATGACAAACTCCCTAAGTAATCTGTACCAATAGCAGAAAAATGCCATATTCCTATAAATCATTTGGTAAAATTATAGTGTGTGAATGAGTAGCATTTTCAATGTATTATATATTTAAATAACAATGGTCTTTTTTAGGGTCCTCCGGGTCCACAGGGTCCTATTGGCTATCCTGGTCCCCGAGGAGTAAAGGTAAATATTATTCTTTTTCACACCATTTAATTTCAATGCAAAATATTATAATCGTTTAATTCTTGTAATTTGTTCTATAGGGAGCAGATGGTGTCAGAGGCCTCAAAGGATCTAAGGGTGAAAAGGTAAAATATAATTTATTTAGATAATTTTAGTTGCCATATATCTATTAGATGAAAATTTTAAATTTATTCAACAGATATTTCATTTCCCAATATGTTAAATAATTACTTGATACCAGACAATGCAAGCCTGATTTGTCCTGTGTATCATGGAAACTTTTTTGAAAAAAGATTATACCTTGGGATAAGGGCTAAATTATAGAACAGAAGAAAAATAGGTCATAAACAGAATTAATCCTGTATCCTTTTTTCTTACACATATTTTCCGTCCATAAATCATAGAGTTGCTTTATGAATATATTAGCTACAGCTTTTATACAATATCAAGTTGTATGCGTAACAGAGGAATGTTTCTTCCTTTCTTCCTTTGCTAAAATCCTCCAAATTCTTAAGCTGAAATGCAGTGGAAAAGTCAGACGTACCCTAATCAGAGGAAGAGAATGTCTTTATACATTATACCGTATGCAAAGCAAAAGTGTTAATGGGGAGAAAATAAACATTAAAACTAGGCAGAAGTGGATAAAAGAATGTGGAATTTTTATAGAGCATTTGTAGTTTGTCTTTGGACAAAGAAATTGAAATTGAGATTTTTGTTTTTTACATAAATGCTTAATGTCAGTGTAGATTCCCCAAATCCTTTAGTGATTTTGTTGAAATAAAATGGTATTACTCACAGTCAGTATTCTTAATGCTTACTACAATATTACACTTAAAAATTAGAGTTTAAAATAAAATATTTGTAGCTTTGTTGAAAGATTATGGAATATAAATTTTGGTTTTAAGGATAACTTTATTCCCATAGTCATGATGTTATGAAAGCACGCGCGCGCGCCCGCACACACACACACACACAAAGCACCTTGTGTGGATTCAATTTCAGTAAGGAATGGATCACAAGAAAGGATGGACTTATATCCATTATAATTTATTTTTCTAAAAAAATAAAAGGAACATATTGACACATTGTCAAGTTATGCAATTATATTCAGTTCTATTGTATGAAAAATGTCATGCATTTGAAATGAACTCAGCTACTTTAATGAGAATCTCGATTCATTCTTACCATCACTGCTGAACTTTGGGTATAATGTTTTACTGGTATAATGTTTACAGGTATAATGTTTTACCTGAGCACAGCGATTGGTCAGACAGGGTTGAACTTGTAATTATTTGCAAGTGGCCTGTGCACACATAGATGTTTCATCTCTGGAATTTTTATTTCCTTTTTTTTTTTTAGAGATTTTATTTGTTTATTTATTTGAGAGAGAGTCAGAGATAGTGAGAGAGAGCAGGAGTTGGGAGGAGAGGGAGAAGCAGGCTCCGCACGGAGCAGGGAGGGAGCCCTACTCAGGGCTCAATCTCAGGACCCTGGGATCATGACCTGAGCCGAAGGCAAGACGCTTAACTGAGTCACCCAGGCACCCGTGGAATTTTCTTTGTTGACATTTAAGTATCAATTGAAATTCGTCTGTGCAATAAGTGTCGTCCAAAGATATTTAGGAAAGCCAGTGTTTAAAGGAAAGGTGTTTAACTGAGATGAGAAAGTTGTGAACTTGCTGGAAAAAGGAGTAGTGGCAAAATGACAGAGGTAAATAAAATTACAGATGACAGGATTACTTACATGTGGAGAGAAACACCCAGGGGAAAAAATGCATACTGCTTAGATGTAGAAAAACAACTTGGGATTACTGGTTGTTTTGAATGGCGTATGGTCTCAAAGCAACAAGTAATAGATGTAAAGAATTAAAATTTTAAATTGAGAAGGAAAGTTCTGAGTTCCAATTATAGTTCTCATTATAGACTGGTAAACTGAGGCAGATTGTCTCATTTCTCTGAGCCTTATTTTGAATCTATAAAATGAGAACATTTTCCTAAAAAAATCGCTCAGGTATTTTTTAGCTATACCTTTTATTTTATCCTTTATTTTATTTACATCTGTTATTTTATCTAAACTAGGTTTAGAGAGATTTAATATAAAAGTTAATGGAAACTTTTTTTCTAATGATGAGAGTTCTTCCTATTTTCAGATTCTGTGAGGAATCATTACATCTTTATGAATTTTAGTATCTATTATTTATTTTTTTCTAAGTATGTATTATAATTGACTATCTTAGAAGAGATAAGGAAGTTGAAATTTTTTTCTTTTTACACATAACAACATTAATTGTTAAATAAAGGTGAAATAGAAAGTAAGTACCCTAACTAGGATTAAAATTCTCCATTGTTTAGACAGATGTCTTCCTTATAGCTTAAACAACATAATCCAATGAACCAAATGGCATAGATGAATTCCTCTTTTACACATCTTCTAAAACTGCTTCCTTTTTTCTTTTCTGAAGATTAATTTAAACCTAATAGTCTTAGGACTGAAAAGCTTAATAACTTGATAGCGTCGCTTGTTTAAAAAAATGCCACCTGTTGTAAGGATATACCTATATTTAAGTCATCTAATTTATTTCTTACTTGCTTCTCTATTTTCTAATTGTGAATGTATTGAAAACAGAAGTGTGACAGAAATAGCATCTAGTCCACTATGTTCTCTCCTGAAACAAAAATTTCTGCCTGGAAAAACCCTAAAAACCGTTATTGATTTTTTGACTTAGTTTGCAGTGTTCTTTAAACTAAATTTGGCAACTGTGTAATTACCTTTCTCTGTAGGGAGAAGGTAATGAAGACAATAGTCAATAGGAAGTTAAATGGTCATTTTCAGCTTTTAAGCCTCTATTATTGCCCAATTGCATTCAGTCCAGAGAGAATCCTACATACATACATGGCTACTTTATAGCCAGAATGTTGAAAACCTCATGCCTTTGTCTTAAAGGAAACTTCTAGACCTGTTAGAATTTTTAGGTTTAGGCAAATTACCAGATTGAATTCCTTTTCTAGGTTTAGGTCTCATATATCCATAATTACCTGACATTTTCTGGACCTTAACATACCTTGCTAAACACATACTGAGACATGTTCACTTAATAAATGTCGATTTGTAAATGTTTATTAAATATCATGGTTATAAAGGATCAAAATGTATGATGCACTGGAGGTGCAGAGGCTAATTAGGCAGAAGTCTTTATTTCTACCATTTAGTAAAAGAAAGAACTATGATCTACTAAATGAAGAATGGCATGTAGTTACAATAATACATGCTTAGAGGGAGCCCACAGGACAGCGGGGTTAATTTTGGGGAGGGGAGTTGGGTGGAGATTGAAGTCAGGAGAAATTTCATAGCAGAGTTATGAACTGAGTCTTGAAAGAAGAGTAAACTTAAACAAAGGTAGACAGAGGAGATAAAGGATTTGCAGGTGTATATATGACAATGGCAACCAATGCAAGAATTACAAATGGAGGGGCCCTTGAGTGGCTCAGTCAGTTAAGTGTCTCCCTTCAGCACGTCATGGTCTCAGGATCTTGGGATCCAGCCCTGCATGGGGCTCCCTGGTCAGTGAGGAGTCTGTTTCTCCCTCTGCCCACCCTCTCTCAAATAAATAAATAAAATCTAAAAAAAAAAAAAAAAAAAAGGATTACAGTGGAAATATAGGTAATTCAGTTTTTTCTAGTACTCAGTATCATGGTGTTGGATGGGGGTGAAAGGGAAATCTGGGACCAAAGATAAGACTGCCAAAGTGAACAAACGAGGGTAGATCATGGTTAGGAGGGGAGGGAAGTTGGCAGCTTATATTCATTATTAGCAATTTGGAGCCATTGAGGTGCTTTAAAGTAAAAATTGATGTGATCAATTTTGCTTTTTTATAGAGGTTGTTTGGCAGCAGGATGTGGAAGTAAATATGCCAGTCTTGCTAGTTCTCTTCACACACTCGACCTGACATGTCCTTTCCTCAAGCTCTGCAAGTCACAACATTCTTTAATTCCTAATTAAGATACTAACTCCCCTGTCAAACCTTCTTCAGTTAACTTCTTGCCTCACTCTCACCAGAACCATCACGATCATCATCATCATCGTGTCTTTCTTCTCTGAATACCATTCTACTCCATTTGTATCAAAATTAATGCCAATGTTATACCTTCAGTTTTTATTGTTAAAATAAAAATCTCTAAATACTCCGTGGTACTCTGAAGAGAGCAATGCTCAATCAATGCTATTGAAAGAATGAATGGTTATTCCTTAGGAATTTATTTTTTATTTAATTTTCTTGAAATTAAGAGACAGCAGGTTTGTTCATGAAGCTTAGTTTTAAAAGTCTAGGTTTAGGGCACCTGGGTGGCTCAGTTGGTTAGGCGACTGCCTTTGGCTCAGGTCATGATCCCGGAGTCCCGGGATCGAGTCCCACATCAGGCTCCCAGCTCTATGGGGCATCCACTTCTCTCTCTGACCTTCTCCCCTCTCATGTTCTCTTTAAAAAAAAAAAAAGAAAAGTCTAGGTTTAACTAAGAACAGTATGAAATATTTCCATAGTCAAAATATATGCTCTCTTTAATTAAAAAAGGTCCAATTTTCAGTATTACTGGTCCCTTGTGATAATGAGCATTCTCAATGTCCATGTAAAAGATAGTATTGGTTTGCTTCTGATAAAGATCTGAAAAGATATTGTAACATAGAACACAAGTTGAGCTAGAAGGCACTTACCTAAAGCACATGATACAAAATGCATGATATAATATTCTTTGGCATGAATTAGTAAAGGTAAATTTTATTTGGTAATCAAAAGTTCTTGTATTCCAAAGTTAAAATATTAATTTTTAAAATTATTTAGGTATTTACTCTTTCTTTGTTCAAATGGCATAGGATACATGCTGTTATAAAAAGTATAGCTATTTCTCCCATAAGATAAAGAAGATTTAATGGACACATTTGAGAAAAATTTCCTAGAGTAACTTAGAGCCAATAACAATAGAAATTGAGAGGACATTGGTAATAAAGGTTAGAATATGCAGAAGGAAGTTTCACAACACGATTTCACAACACGATTTCACGTTTCTCAGAACAATTTTCCCTAAATTATCATTGTTCGTATTTTATATAGCCATATTTTAGATTCAAACAAATCATTCAACACCTGTTTTATTACTTTTATTTTTCAGGGTGAAGATGGTTTTCCAGGATTCAAAGGTGACATGGGTCTTAAAGGTGATAGAGTAAGTAAGAAGGAAATTCGTACCAGAACATATACTTTGTGTGTGTGTGTGTGCGTGTGCATGTGTGTATGTATATTCTTATATTTAAATATAGCAAGCACAGGATAAATATATTCATACTATCTGAGACTTCGCTGCTTTGGTTTTTACAGGAAGATTAGACATGTTAATTTTTGTGGAGATAATATAGTCTTTCAGATATTATGTTAAATTTTCATAAGTTCTGTAGTGTGTATGCGTGTGTGTGTATATAAAGTTGAGTAGTATTGCTTATAGTTTTTTAAATTGATGTTCAAATTGCTTAAAAGATGTAATCTACTAGGTTTCTTCTAAATTTTGTAGTGAGCTGTGTTGCTTGGAAACCATATATCTGCAATTTTCTTGAACTTCCACTATTAGTGATCTTGAATTTTTTATTGTAAAAGTAGTATACTTTTAAAATTACTACCAATTTAAGTAGTAAAATTACTACTAATTTTAAAAGTAGTATACTTTTTTCTGGTAATGAGTGTCTAGAAAACAAACAAAAATCTGACTTGCCCAAAGTAAACTAAGCTAAGTGTTTTATTGGGAAGAATTATTTTATATCTAACAAATAATACCCATTATCAAAGAAGCATACTGCAGAATATTTTTGTTTCCCTAAAAAGTATGTAACGCCTGTTTCCAGAATAGGGGTAATAACTTACACATTTCAAGGTGAAAACCAAAGTCTAAAATGGAGACATTTTTCTCGTGTTCCAAACAGTGATTTCCAAAATTGCTATTGTCAGAGAGGAAAATTACTTTTTCCTACTAACTTGCTAGGCTCTTAGGCTGGGGCCCTGTAAAATTAGATTGACAAAAGACAGATTAACAAGAGAACAACAAACAGAAGTTTTCTAGCATGTGCTTCATGTTTACACACGGGAGCAGTCCATGATAATTAACTCAAAGGGGTGGTTAGAATTTGGGCCTATATGGCATTTTAGCAAAAGACAAATACATTTTTAGAGACGTGACAAGGAAAAGGACTTTGAGTTTCTAGGGCTGCAAATTGTAGGAAGACAGATATATGGAAAAGCAATTAGATAAAGGCTAGTTAATAAAGTTCATCATATAGACTTCTTTGGTGTCTGTCTCTAGTGATTAACTTTTGTCCTTTCTTGTAGAGAGGGGAGAGATGGCACCTTTGCGAATTTGTATCTTGCCTTTAGCACCTTCTCTTGCTCCTGCTTCTTCTCAAATGCCCTCAACTCAAAATAATCTTCACACGCAAGTGGCATATGTTTGGGTTGATTATTCTGTCACCCTCCACAATCTAACCGTGATTTTTACTTTTCTCTTTTTTCCTGCAACACAGATATATTAAAATTACTTTAATATGAAACATGGTAACATCTGACTTCTGTAGGTTTTCAAATGTAAGACCATATTACTTACTAATGGAAAGACTGATAAAATCAAAGATTTTCAAGCCTCTTTGTCCTAAATAAAAAATGAGTAAACAAATGAGTTTAAGAATATGACTTTTTGATAGACTGTAATCTCTATTATTTAGTCTCCAATATATTTTAAATTATAAGAATATTATTCCTCTGTGTTTCAGGGAGAAGTTGGTCAAGTAGGTCCAAGAGGAGAAGATGGCCCTGAAGGACCCAAAGGTCGAGCAGGTCCAACCGGAGACCCCGGTCCTTCTGGTCAAGCAGGAGAAAAGGTCAGTGAACAACTTTAAATTCCTAGGTGCTCTTGTAGTTGATGTTTCATTGTCATTTAAAAATAGTTTTAGTCATCCATGTCAGAAATCTAGAGGGTTTTGGGGCTCCTGGGTGGTTTAGTGGGTTAAAGCCTCTGCTTTCGGCTCAGGTCATGATCTCAGGGTCCTGGGATCGAGCCCCACTTCGGGATCTCTGCTCAGCGGGGAGCCTGCTTCCTCCTCTCTCTCTGCCTGCCTCTCTGCTTACTTGTGATCTCTCTCTGTCAAATAAATAGATAAAATCTTTAAAAAAGAGAGAGAGGGAAATCTAGAGGGTTCTTTCTATGACATTTCATATACTGTTAGGAGTACAACCACGAGATGGGTCCATTTTCCTTTTTCACTGTCCCTTGTTGCCCATCCCCTCTGTTCTCCTTGGCCATGCAGAATCAGCAGCTCTTCAAGCTCTTGCACATTAGAGGCTAAGAATTTGAGTGTGATTAACAAAGGATCAAAGAATCAATGAAAGATGGGCAACTTATGGTTTTGGAAGAAGTAGAATCATCTTTGCTTCTCGAGCCAAAATGTATACTTTCTATCTTTTTCACATAAACATGCATTTTCACAGAGCAAGTGGTTTAAAAAACTGTTGTTGTCCAAGCTCAAATTCAGAGAACTCTAATTTTAGTCTGGGGTTAACTTAAGCATTGCTGTGTTTTAAAACATCCCTAGATAATTCTAATACTCATTGGTTTCAGAGCCATTGTGCTATATGAAATATGTCAAAAATATTTTCAACCACTACATTTACCTTTACATGTGAGATTACACAACATTGAAATTATGCCTTCATAGAGTATTTAGAGATGTGGTGAACACCTTATAACTGTAACAGGTTAAATTAAGAAAGAATGAGAAATGTCTGTGACAAGTGTTATCCTATTGCATACACTAAAGGAAAATATAAATGATAATTATTTTTCGGTGGTGTAATTCAGACGATTTCCTTCCTTTTAATATGTATATCTACTTTCCAAATTTTCCATATTAAGCACTCCATTATTCTATAAAATATGGAAATTCCATGCTACTTAAGAAAATTTTAATTTCCCTTCTTGCCATCGTGTCTCAGAAGAAAAATGTATGAAGATTATCCAGGCCGTGTGACTAGATAAATAAGAAAACATTTCCTCATGTCATTAGGACTCCTGATGTAGTGGCTCTTCTACAGTTTCACCCTCCCAACTGCCAGTTGTGACCTGATGAATAATGTCATCGTGTTTAGGTAGGGGAAGGAAAGAATAGGTGAAAAAAAGGGCTTATAGGGCCCAATGACCCTTCTACTTCAAGTACTCACTTGCCAATAGTTGTAGACTAATCTGGACCTTCCTCTCCTCCTTGTTCTACTTTATTCTGTAGAAATGATCCCATCATCTCTTTAGAGGAATCAGGACTTTATACCACAGTTCTTCATTTTTAGTATTTCATTATTATTTTCCCTTTATTGAAGTTGCCTATCACCATATTGAAAATGCAAACAAATTTTCTGTCTGGATTTGTTTTGAAATGACTCTAAAGTGAATAAGAGTTTATATTATAATACAGTAATTAACATAGAACACAAAGGCTTTAGTATCATAATTTGAGAATTTCATTAACCTTGAAATCAGTGGCATAAAGCAGATATGATAACTTAATATATCCAAAGGGATATCGTTATGAGCATGCTTCTTAGGGCTTATTTGCATATTTTCCATCTGAAGGCTGCTTACCTATGCAGTGTTGATCTTGAATCAGACAACTCTTTAGTTCAATTTTTAATAACAAGATCATAAATTATATTCCTGTTTTCTTGCCTTGATTCATCTAGTAAAATATATATTGTTTACGAAGTTACTGTTCATCTTTTACCATTGTGTGTAGTTATTTGGTTTTTTGTTTCTGTTCTTATTTTGTTTAAATGTACATTGAAAATAATGATACTGTGTGCTTCCTAATGTCTAAGAGTTTGGTAAACACTATTTTATATATGAAGTGTGCTTTTATAAAATCTTGAGGAAAATTAGTCACAGTAAAATCCCACATATTTGATTCAGTTCACTCAATTTAATTTTCTCTCTGTATTTTTTTTTAAAGATTTTATTTATTTATTTGAGAGAGAGAGAGATCACAAGTAGGCAGAGAGGCAGGCAGAGAGAGAGGGGGAAGCAGACTCTCTGCTGAGCAGAGAGCCCGATGCAGGGCTCGATCCCAGGACCCTGAGATCATGACCTGAGCGGAAGGCAGAGGCTTTAACCCACTGAGCCACCAGGCACCCCTCTCTGCCTGTATTTTTAAATTAATGCTTTGTTTTAGGAGCAATTTTCTTAGTATAGCACTTGAAACCTCTTGGTACTTGTTACACCTCTTTGGGCTTTGCTGTAATTCACCATTTGTTTTAATTCTTTTAGATTGAAAGGTAATCTCATTGCATTGGAACAAAATTGTGGTGCATTTAAGTCCTCACCTGCACGAATTAATGCTCCACAAAAGTCATCCTTATTTAGCTGTAGTTTGCAACATTTGATATATCTATTAACCCAGATTTATCCAGAATTTTGAATAAAAGAAGAAAGTTGTTCAAAAATTAGGTCAGAATTTCTTGTATAGTTCTTTAAACTACCCAGTGAAAAATAGTTAAATAATTCATGATTGCTTGCCTTATATTTATAGTGAGAAATGAAATAATTTTATCAAAAAGATTTACTTTAATTGAAATGATAAAATCTAAATGTAGTTCTAACTACATCAACTAACTTTAAATAGTTTTAATGTTGAAATGCTTAGGCGTTTTCTTTATTCATGCTTAAGAGTTCAGAAAGAGTCTTAGAATTCTCTTTAGCTCAGGGTTCTGTGTCCCCAACGAAGGCACTGTCACTTAGACAGAAGTTAAGTTAGCAAACATTATAGAATTAGAAATATGTCCAAAGCAACTTTTTCTATTCAAAAGAGGAAATATAATGTAAGTAATGTTTGGTGAAAACTTGCTAATCTTCCTTTCTGGTGTTTACATATGTGGTTCTGACTTTTAGAAAAATGACTAAACTAATCATTGAAACTTAATTCAAATTAGAATTTTATTTGTCATTATTATTTTTTAACTTTAGGGGAAACTTGGTGTTCCAGGATTACCAGGATATCCAGGGAGACAAGGTCCAAAGGTAAAACAATTAGCTTGATTTTTTCCCTACATTTTGTAGAAATTAATCACACATAATCACTTTTCAGTTTGTAACATCAAGGTGAGAAATCCCTAAATTATAATCTCACAAGGGAAAGACATGGGGTATGTGGGTGGCTGGTGTGCAGGGAGCTCAGAGAGCCTAGGTGTGTTATGGAATGGAAGATTTTAGCACGCAGGGTTATGAAAGGAAGGTATAGTCAGCTACTTCCTTGTAATTGGAATAAGGACTATTCCAAGGTGACTTACTAGTATATCTAAAAGTTATAATGGGGATGATAGGTGATGGGGAATAGCTTTTGATTTCATTTCTAGTACCTTAAGGGTTGGAATTTCTACTTGCTGCTTAAAAAAAATTACAGTACATCTTTCTTCATCTTTATTTTCCCTCATTTCCACAGTATTTGTTTCCTGGGGCTACTGTAACAAATCCCCACAGACCTGTGACTTATAAGAATGGAGATTTACTCTCTTATAGTTCTTGAGGCCAGAACCCTAAAGTCAAGGTGTCAGCAGGGTCCCCAGCCCCTCCAAAAGCTCTAGGGCAGAGTCTGTCTTTGCCTCTTCTAGTTTCTGGTAGCCCGGGGCAGTCCTTGGTTTGTGCCTGCATAACTACAATCTCAACTGACTTTACATAGCCTTCTTTTTTTTTTCTGTCTTCTCTTCTGTTTCTTATAAAGACGTTTGTCTTTATACTTAGGGACCACCTGGATAATCCAGGATGATCTCATTTCAAGATCCTTCACTTAATTTACACCTATGAAGACCTCTTTTTCCAAATAAGGCAACATTCACATCCCAGAGATTTGAATATTGGATATATTGATTTGGGGCCACCATTCAATCCATTACAAAACTCGAGGGCTACTTTTAACTATTTGAAATACATATATTTTAAGCATAAAGATGGACAGTTTTAAAAATATGTTTACTTTGGTGTACTACTTTTCCTCAAGCTAACCCTAAAACTTTGTCAAGGCTGCACTTCATGCATTGACCAGTTAATTAAAGTGGTTATATAAATTAATATATACATTTTGGTTATTACTGTTAAGCTGGGTATATGCTCATGAGATTATCTATCTCTCTATTTCTGTCTCTCTATTTCTCTTTGTCTCTCTTTTTCCTCTCTCTCTCTCTCTGTTTGACCCATTCATGCTTGACAGGTGTAGTACATGAGGACAAATCCTATTTATATAATAATCCCAAACATATTTATTAATAAGTTTCACAGATAATCATTGGGAAACCAGAATGTCCTTCCTCTTGACAAATGTGAACTGTGTACATTTGTGTTTGCTTGTTGTCGTGTGATGACACTATATTAGGGTTGCTGTGGGTGGCTTTGTTTCATAATTTTTCATTGGGTTCCTAGAAAATATGCATTTCCTTGTACAGTAAGAGGTAAACATATGCTTGAGCTCTTCTACAAGGAGATTCATTTCATTTGTGATTTAAGAATTACGGGAGCATCGTTTAAAAGTTTCTAGCTAAAATTTAGAATACTGATTAGTAAGTTTTATTTTTTAGAAATTGTCTCTAATACACTGCTCTGTCTCCTAGCTTCCTTCCTTTCAAATGTCAAGCATTTTCAAAAGTATTATGTAAAAAAAGACATTCACTGCATAACCCACAACCTTAAGCTATCCTTAGATTGCTTGAAGAGTTCCTGATGTAATCACCAAGTTGAATTGCAGTTGTGGTATTTTGATTTAAAAACAGAAAACTGTCATATTATTTGAATGAACACAATATTCTTTTATTTGACATTCTTATTTTCTTCTGTTTTTTTTTTCCTGAGACAATACTCTGTTCAATATTCTTTGAGTTATTTTTATTAACAAAATGCACCAGAATGACTAGAGAGAAATATTTCTTCCAGGAAGAATCAAAGATTTTTCTTTACTCTTTAACCAAAAGGTCTGAAACTTTGTTTTTACTTTTTTTAATATTACTTTGCTCCATAACAACTTTTTTATGATCAAAAATGATTTATGCTTCTTGGTTCTAAGAGAAAAAATAATAGGGTCATCAAAGATCAAAGATAGCTTTACATTTTTTTTTCCTTTGTGGAAACTAATGAATTTTGAATAGATTTAAATCTTTATTATACTAAAAGTGAAATTTGGCTGCTAATCTCTTTTAGGCAATTTAAGGACTATAATTAGACAATATGATTTAATAACTTTCTAGCAAATTAATCACAATGGATATTTAAAAGTTATACTACTGTAAGTTCTATAAAATGGGAGTTACTTCAATAAGTAAAATCTGTTTTAACGTAGGATTCTTTATATTTAAAATAGCATTCAAATAATTTTGAAAGCTTCACAATTGGTGGGTCAATTTCACCATTAAGTTTTGACTTTTGGGCATTTTGTTTGCTGTTTGTTTTTTCCACTTAAATGCATTATAATGCCTTTTCATGGAAATTGTATATTTTGGTGCTAACCCCTTATGTGAGAAAAGAGGAAGAATATGCCCATATATTATAAACTGTTTAGTTGGTGGTTTGGGCATTTTTGTTCTTTTCCTATAAGTCACTTAGAGCAGAAACTATGTAAGAAAATAAATTTATTAAAAATAAAATTGATGCATAGAGGAATTTGTTTGAATGGAGTCTTATAAATATGATTAGTTATCTATTCTACTCAAGACAGAAATGAGTATTTGTTCTTAAATAAAATCTGATAGAGTAGATTATTCCCATATTGGATTCTACTCACTTGTCAAAATCTTAGAGTAGTCATACAGTAATGCTCTACCAGATCTGACTATCTGATTCTTTGTAGAGAAAGAGCAATGGCTTTGAAAGCCCTTTAAAAAACGTAACTTGCAGACATTATTTCCCCATTATGTGAATATTACATGTCCTAACAATTGTCCTCAGGTGAATCACATAGTAATCTCTATAGACATGAATTAGAATATATTGGGAAATGGGTCGTAAGAAGAAGGTTAGCAGTGCATACTACGGGTTATTGTTTTGATCATCAGCTCCCATAAGCCTTCACATATGATTTTCCTGACTTGTGGAGGAAATACAATTGGTATCTGTTGTATATATCATCTGGAGAAATGGTTGAAAATGCAGATTCCTGGATCCTACTGCCAGAGAGATAGATCCTGATAATATGGAGTCACTCTGGATTATTCTGATACAGAAGGGCCACATATCACTTGGAGAAATAGTATTTTGGAGTTAATTCAATCCAAATGGATGGATGGATGGATAAAAGAGCAGGGAATGCATTCAAGTCAAAGACGGCTTTGTTATATCTCCCTTATCATATGGGGAAGTGTGTAAAATCTGAGTGTCTACTACTCTTTGCTAGATACTTTACACATTATTGAATTTAATATGTATAGTGATCTGAATAGGAAAAGTGAGTACTTGGAAGTCTTCCCACCCTTTCCAGAGTCTCATAGTTAGCAAGTTGAGGAGAAAGCATCTGAACCTTAATCTGTTCTATTGCATAGTACAATGATGGGGCAAACTAGTCACAGTCATGTTCAAAGGAATCTCTGAACAGATGAAACTCTGAACATAGACACAAGGTGAAATGGGAGAATTATATTCCATCTTAAGCTGTGGCTGTTTGTGGTTGAAATGACATGATGCTTTTACTGTGCTTATTACATCTCTAAATAACCGGTATTTATTGTTATCTACTATTATCATTTTTATACTTGGCCTTCTTTTATCCTAACCTCCCACAAATTCAAAGTGCCTATATGATGTGGGTAAGTGCCCTCCTTTTGCAGGAGAAAAGACTGTGCTCAAAGAGGATAAGTAATGTACCCAACTTACTTAGGTGAATGTGTGATAAACATAAGTCTTGAATTTCTGTATTTGAAAATCCAAAAATAGGATTTTAATGCTAGATTTTCTGACTTAGACTCTCAGCTAGATCTAACCGCATTCAAACAGCAAAAAGAAAGGGTAGAAGAAGATTTCTAGTCTTTATAATTTTATTTAGTTCTAAAGGTATGAAAATAAACTAAAAAGTGATAAGTATACAAATACAATAATTTTAATTCAGGAAATCTGTTTTACAAAATTTCCATTTTAACATTTGATTATTCATGCTCATGAATGTAGAATTATAAGTCAAATTATTATATATAATTATCATTTTGTCCTTTAATTGCTATTTTCCAATATAAGAAATGATATTTGATTAATCATTTTAAAGTTAAAAACTAAAATATGTTTTTATCAATTCATGCTTTCAATGCTTCTAGGATTTCAGATGTCACTGTAAGTTCATTTTCAAATAGATGCATAGAGGTTGTCTGGTATCTTAAAATTTTATTTCTGATTTAAATATTATCAGCTTGTGAGACTCAATGTGTTCCAAAAGACTTACAGCCTATGGCTAAAAATGTTAGTTACCATCCTCATTGTTTCTTACTTTCATTTTCGTAGGGTTCCACTGGATTTCCTGGGTTTCCAGGTGCCAATGGAGAGAAAGGTGCACGGGTATGGTATATAAGCATATTGCCCTAAACTGTGGAATATAAATGCTCTTGCACGAGTAACTATCACTCAGCACTCGACTCACAGCGGACTGTGATTCACTGCACACTAAAACTGTTTAAACTGTCTTTGGCAGGGTGTCGCAGGCAAACCAGGCCCTCGGGGTCAGCGTGGTCCAACGGTGGGTGCCTCGATTCACAAAATCATGCTTCTCATTTTCCAGTCTGGATTTAATTTCCAAGATAATTCTCTTCAAAAATAAAAAACTGGTCTTATGCTGTTGGATGTGCTTGGCACCGGATCAGTTTTCATCTTTTACTGTCCTGTGCAGGGTCCTCGAGGTTCGAGAGGCGCGAGAGGCCCCACCGGGAAACCTGGCCCAAAGGTATTAACGAGTATTCTTTCCATTTGAGTTTGTTCTCAGTTCCTCTTCCAGAGAACGAAAGCTAGAAGTAATCAAAACTGATTTTTCTTTTTTCTCTTTTTCTTTTTTTGTTGTTGTTGCTAGGGCACTTCAGGCGGTGATGGCCCTCCAGGCCCTCCTGGTGAAAGAGTAAGTATGACACAGTAACATAATATAAAATTAATATTAATATTTTGCAAATGTTTATGTTTCTGGGAAAAAGCACAGTGATTTGCAAAATCTAGTCAGAGTTTAAAAATTCCTATATTTTTCACTGACTTCTTTTTAAGAAAAGAAGAATCAGTTATGTACTACTAATTTTGTTATCGAAATGAGAGCAATATTGTGCATAATTGCCTTATGATGTCACTTTTACGCTGAAGCCAAAACAATTTTTTTTTTAAATATCTGGATAACACCTGTACCTTCTCCTTCACTCCCCTTGCTTTCCTTATTGATATTCATTTTGTCCCTGGTGCGGGAAGCAGCATTATGCTGGTAAAATGTGAGCTCCCAGTAGCCATTAAGTCACAATCGATACACATTCAAATCAAGATAAAACATCTATTCCAGTAAATAGAAAAACTATTTAGTAAATTGATTTTCAATTGATATAAAATAAAGCTAAATATACATGAGTAAGCATACCCTTTATTTGTTTTCTTTTGGCAAAATACAGCATTTTTGTAGCCAAGAGTTTTTGAAAGCTATCTTCTTGAAAGAATGTTAAATATTAATTCTGCATTACTCTTAAAGAAATTAGATTCTCTTCTTCATATTCTATAGCAATGTTCAGGATTATGCAGTCATAGTGATATTTTTTTGTATATTATTGTTTGAAATGTATAATAGGTGTTTCACAAAAAGAAAAACAGAAACAGCTTGTGATGTTTATACAAAGAAAACTGAGGATAAGTAATTTTGGGGGGGGACAAAGTTTCTTTTTGTAACAGAAGTGTCAGTAGATAAGACACAAGAATAAACATTTAATTACAGTTGTTTCAAGGCTTTGGTTCATATTTAATTAAACTTCTACTAAATGTTTCTCACTGTTGATGAACTATTCCCAAATTGAGTCTGTTCTATACATTTTCAGTTCATAAATAATATATATATTTGAAAAATTTTATGGCCAAAGTCATCTTAATAAGAAGATGTAGTATAGTTAAAATGGCTAAATCATTAAATGGAATAGAACTATTTCATAAATTATAGCAAAACCAGGAGTTTTGTCATTAAAGCACAAACATTTTAATGCTCATATTTTGCTTATGCATTCCAAAATACCACAATCAACCACATGTATTTACAATTTTGGAACATAACACTGTGGCCCAACAGCATGATTTTTTTTTAAATTAATTAATTTGACAGAAAGAGAGACAACGAGAGAGGGAACACAAGCAGGGGGAGTGGGAGAGGGAGAAGCAGGCTTCCAGCTGAGCAGAGAGCCTAATGCAGGGCTCTGTCCCAGGATCCTGGGATCTTGACTTGAGCCGAAGGCAGATGCTTAACTACTGAGCCACCCAGGCGCCCCCCAACAGCATGATTATCTGTAATTGTAAAAACACTTTGAGAGTAAGAAAAGTATATTTTGAGGATCAAAG
>CM053606.1:75662251-75742546 GCA_028646535.1 Procyon lotor | reverse complement strand
TAATCTCTTCTAGTCCCATCCATGTTGATACAAAAGTTGGATATTCGTCCTTTCTAATGGAGGCATAATATTCCATTGTATATATGGACCATATCTTCTTTATCCATTCATCTGTTGAAGGGTATCTTGGTTCTTTCCACAGTTTGGCAATTGTGGTCATTGCTGCTATGAACATTGGGGTACATGTGGCCCTTCTTTGTAATGTATCTGCTTCTTTGGGGTATATACCCAGTAGTGTGATGGCAGAGTCATAGGGTAGCTCTATTTTTAATTTCTTGAGGAATCGCCACACTATTTTCCAAAGTGGCTGCACCAGCTTGCAATCCCACCAATAGTGGAAGAGGGTTCCCCTTTCTCCACACCCTCTCCAACATTTGTTGTTTACTGTCCTGTTGATTTTGGCCATTCTAACTGGTGTAAGGTGGTATCTCAGTGTGGTTTTGATTTGAATCTCCCTGATGGCTAAAGATGAACATCTAGATCTCATAGTTACTAAGGGAAAAAAACTTGTAAGACTTTAATTTTTTTTTCACATTCAGTATTACATTTATATCTTCATGTCAAACTTAGTGATCAGAAATTGAGAGAAGGGTAATACAGTCAGAAGGAACAGGCTATGCAAATATGTGGTGTATGGCTTTTCAGAGAAGGGTTAGAAAATCAGCATGGCTAGAATGTAAAACATATTCTATGATACAGTCCCCTTGTATTAATTTGTTTTGCTATTTTTTAAAGATTTTTTTTAAGATTTTATTATTTGACAGAGAGCACAAGCAAGGGGGGTGTCAGGAAGAAGGAGAGGGAGAAATATTGAGCAGGGAGCCCGATGTGGGACTCGATCCCAGGACCCCAAATCATGACCTGAGCTGAAGGCAGACACTTAACTGACTGAGCCACCCAGGCACCCCTGTTTTGCTATTAAAAGTGGTATCTTAAGACAAACCCCGTTGATCTTAAGAATTAATGGATTTAAAAAAATAGGAGGAATATGTTTTCTTTCCCTGAAATGCCAATTCAAGTAATTATAAACACAGGTTGTTTTTCTTTTTCCTACTATAAAATTCTATTATTGTAAATAATTTAATCAGTTATCTGGAAGGTTGCGATATAAAGATAGGACTAAGTTTCTGCCCTTTGGTTTTCAATCTTATTATTTCCAGTCTCATGTTGCCATGAATCCTTTGGCAAACTCCATTTGCTTTAATTCAGTTCGGAAGGTTTCTCTCCCCACATTTTGAAGCTACTTCTCCAACTGTTAAGTGTAAGTTAACTTACATGAGGAAGAAATTTGCCAGTCATAAAACAGTCATACAGAATGACTAACCCACGAGTCTAGAGAAATATAGATACCGAAATATATGTTCAAAGGCTTTGTTTAGTGACTAGCTGTGGCTTACATCTCCCAGATTTTATCTTAATCGCCACATTATTTACAAGGTACATTTGTAACTGTATTTGGGGGCATTTTGAGAAGGAATACTGATAAAATGCTGAAATGATTACTAATCATGCACAGTGTTCTTTTTATAAATGTACTCTACATCCTGTTTTATTTTTGTTTTTGCTTTGTTTTGATTCTGTTCTTGTTTTGTTTTATGTTGGAATGCAGGAAAGGAAAATGCATGAATAGCACAGACCATAGATTTATCTCTGTATAGAGAACGAGTGGACTGTTTCAAGAATGCCTATATCATCACTTATTGTATCCGCAAACATTGCTATGTTAAAATTCTCCGTGTTGTTTCCCAGGTGGATTAGGACTCCGAATACATTCTCCCTCCAACGGCGTCCAGTTGTCTTCTTTTCTTTTTTAAAGTTTATTGAATATAATCATTGGGCTGTGATGTGAAATAGTGAGGATGGTAAATTTAGGATTTTAAAGAAGACCAGAATATAATAACTGATATTTAAGCATTTAAGAAGAAGTATTTTTAGGAGTGCTGGGTTGGCTTAGTCAGTTAAGCATGTGACTTGATTTTGGTTCAGATCCTGATCTCAGTGTTGTGAGATTGAGCCGTAGGTCTGGCCGCATGCTCAGCTCATGCTTGGGATTCTCTCTCTCCCTCTTCATTCGCTCACCCCCCAAAATAAAAAAAGAAAGAAAAATAATAAAATAAATCAAATTTTAAAAATAAGTACTTTTAGCCAAAAAATGACTTCGTTTTAATGTGAGTTATCTTATCAAATTTTAATTTATGCTTTTGTCATGTAGCTTTAACAGATTATGTTTTCTTTCCTTAGGGATTTCAAGGCAAGACTGGCCCCCCTGGGCCAGGGGGTGTCGTTGGACCACAGGTATGTCCCTTTATTTTATTTTTCTAATAAGATTTATTTTCCTGTTTATATTTTCATCTTTTCTATTAAAATCTGCCCATTTTATTATGATTCAAAATGATGTATTTTAGATTTTACATCACATTTAAATAAATGCAACTGGCCTACCTTAAATAAGCAAACTATTACTTAGCCGAAGAGATTTTTCAGTTGACTGCATAAGGAAAAGAGAATAAAACAAATAATGAAGATTAAGTCAGAAAATTCGCAATGAAGTTAACATGAAAGCCCGACCACATTCCTATCTGCTAAAACCACCAAAATGCTTTATCAGAGAGGTTGACCATCATCTTATCCCAGAATTTCAAATTACAAAATGACTTCAGATTTCTGAGTATAAATTAGATTTAGATGTAGAATACATTAGAAATATAATATTAAGCTTTGAACACAGATTTTTTCCCTTAAATTGTAATATTTGTAGTATATTGCATGTTTCTTAAGATTTTTGTCTTCATAACAATCATTGCCATTAATGATAAAATATTGGTTTGTAATCTTTGAATATGTCTAAATAATAACAGAGACAGGTTTGTCAACATAGGTGGCACAAAGAGTCTCAAAAATTGATGCAGTATGCTGAATTATAGAATAATTTGTGGGAATAGAAAATATTTATTCTGGCAAAGTGATATTGAATGGAAAGAACACATTTAGTTTACTCAGCTGGAATTTTACCCCTGCTAATAACAAATCATAGCAAAAGAGCAAGAGCATTTGAATAAGTGTTTTAATTATTTAATTGCTAATTGTTTTTTCTCAGCCTATAATTAGTTCTTAAGACTTTGTAACTCAAATACACCCACACACACACTTACACACAAACACACAAACGATCAGCAGAGAAACAAAAAACTGCATCTTCTTTCTAAGAATATGTGTGACAGAAGCTAAAATGAAGAATTCTTGAAGTGATTAATCATTTAATTCCAGAGATGAATCCTAAACCAAGGGAAATGCTGTTTACTCTTTTATAAAAGAAAAATGCATACCTGCATGATGTTTTTGCATACTTTTGTGTGTGTGCTGAAGAACTCTTTTTTTTTTTTTTAAGATTTTATGTATTTATATAGAGAGACAGCGTGCATGGGATTGGAGCAAGGGGTACAGGGAAAGGATCACAAGCAGACTCCACACTGATGGGCGAGACCTCAGACTCTGAGATTAGGACCTGAGCCAAAATCTAGAGTTGGTTGTTTAACCGACTGAGCCATGCAGGTGGCTCCGTACTGAAAAACTCTTTACTGCTAACCAATTTTAATTAAAAAAATACACCTTCAATAATTATCTACTCTTATTTTTTTCATTTCAAGCAATTTCATGGCAATTTTCTTTGAAAAAATATAACTTGAATGATTCCTATTACATTCAATATCCATGAATAGAAAAGAAATTAAAGTCCAACTAGAATGTAGACATCAAGGGGCTTAACTGATTATTTCAACACCTTACCCCTTTTGAAAATTCATCTCTGCCTAATGTAGACATCTGGCTTTTGAGATCTTTGTTGTTGTTGTTGTTTTTGTTGTGAAAGTATCAGGTGTTTTGTTGAAGATGCGTTTCCATTGAGTTAGTTTCTTTATTGGTTCTTTTAAGAGAGAAAATCCAATTCCCGATTCCAGTAACCTAATTTTCCTTTTAGGACGAAAGAAGTGATTTAATAGGAACAATATTGATTGTGATGTTTCATATTCACTCCATTTTTTGTAGTCATATGTATCACTGCTCATTTTTGTCTCAATGGTGATAGCCATTAGATTAAGATCAATTTTATATTGCTTACAACTGAAATTCCAGTGATCAGATATTCAAGAAAAATTCCTCTGTGGGGGAATGTTTGTACATTAACGATAAATTGGGGACTTTTAGCAACATATAATTAAAAGAATTTAAACCTCCACATTTACACTCAAATATAAGGCAGATGCATTCTTTATCCAAGACCAGAGGCTAAGAATCTGTTGCATTTTTAGAGAAATAACAGGGAATGATAATGCATAAACAACTTCAACAACACATTACGCTGTTTAACAACCTTAGCATCTGGAAACTTTCCCTTTATATGTCTTTAACTTAAATCCTTCATTTTGCTTTATTTTAAGTGGAAATACAGAGCAACTGGTCACCATTCTCTATTTATACTTGAAAACTCATTAAACTTTAGCACCACAGAACAGTACCACTCAGGGGACACATAAATGACCTGACATTTTTCACTTTGGCATTTGCAGCAATTTAAGGCAGCGGGCTATTTGTTACAGCCTTTGGCCGGGAGGAACTGCCAGCCCAAACTCGAGGCCTGCAAGATCTCCCTGCTACATTCTCTAGACTTTGTCAAATGAATATAGATTAACTATAGAGGGGTCTCCAGTCATGGAAATTCCAAGGAGAACTGCTTTGGTTGTTTGGGTTCCAGGGGACTGAGGCTTATTTTCAAGCAGTGATTCATTGAGTAGCTACCAATGTGGTACCAATGTCTCTTTTATTCCTAACCTCATTTGAATTAAAAAGAGGGAATGGGATGAAACTGGTTAAAGCCACAGTTTTGTTTTGTGTTTTTTTAAGATTTTATTTATTTATTTGACAGAGAGAGAGATCACAAGTAGGCAGAGAGGCAGGCAGAGAGAGAGAGGGAAGCAGGCTCCCCATTGAGCAGAGAGCCCGATGAGGGGCCCGATCCCAGGACCCTGAGATCATGACCTGAGCCAAATGCAGAGGCTTTATTTAACCCATCGAGCCACCCAGGCACTCCAAAACCACAGTTTAAAAATACTTTGGCCTCACTCTCAAATACTTCCGGTATTGAACAAAGAAAATAGCTTTTTGAGTTTACCTACATAAATCAGATCCTAACCAAGTATGACACTTATTCTTTTCACATTTCCAGATACGGTGCTTTTCTGTTTTGTAGGACAGCATGGAAATAAGTGAGAATGATAACCTTCTGTGAAAAAGAGTACTGTTTCTTTGAGATTTGTGTTATCCTTACCAAAAGTAAAAGAGCAATCTAATAAGATTTTGCTGATCCTATTTAGGGACCAACTGGTGAGACCGGTCCAATAGGTGAACGAGGACATCCTGGCCCTCCGGGCCCTCCTGGTGAGCAAGGTCTTCCCGGTGCTGCAGGAAAAGAAGGTGCAAAGGTATGACATGCTCCAAGAAACTTCTTGGTTGAAAGCATCCACTTACTTTTCACTGTAGTTTCTCATCACTTGTCCATAGAGTCTCTACATGTTAGCACAGTATTTAAATAGATCAGAAAGATATACCAGTAAAATATTCAGCTTATTGTACTTCAAGATGTGACTGAACGATAGCATAAGACCACTTAGCTCCATTGACCATAAAGCCACGCATTTATACACAGTCTTAAATATAGGTAGTGGTCAGTTCATTTTAATGTCTATGGCATTCCACACAATATTCCCATTATTGAATGACATTTAGGCTTTGCTTACAGTTTAGATGCAATAACAGCTTTGTGTATAGAAACATGTAGAAAGTACTCTCTATGATTGATGCATATTATATTCTTTAGGGTGACCCAGGTCCTCAAGGTGTCTCAGGGAAAGACGGACCAGCAGGACTGCGTGGTTTCCCAGGTGAAAGAGGTCTTCCTGGAGCTCAGGTATACTCAGCATACAGATAAAGCATGTAAATGAGATTACTTATCAGAAGCATGTTTCTCAGGACTTAACTAAATATTCATGAGTAATTAAGGGAAGATGTGTAAGCATAAGCATTGATTATCATAATATATATAGCAATGTATATTTGCATCTAAAAACACTTCTTACTATCGTCATTTTATCAATCATGCACCTCCTATTTACATTCAAGTCACGTTGATTCATTTTCTTTGTTTTTATTCTCATTTCCCAGGGTGCACCTGGACTGAAAGGAGGAGAAGGTCCCCAGGGCCCACCGGGTCCAGTTGTAAGTATGATTATAACAAATAGCCGTGCTACCCTTGGTTCCAAATTATGGCTCTTCTTTCATCACTCTCATGCTGTGATCCCACCGTGTGTAGGAGAGAAAATAAACACACGTCAATCAAATCAGTCAATGCCTGGCTTCTACTAATTGCATGCACTAATGAGTGCAGAAACAGAGGAGTTTAGATGATTGGAAATATTTACTCCACCGCTGCTGTCAGGCAGGCAAAAGGAGCTAGCTTGCTTCTTAAATACCCAAGGAAGTAAATCATAATTTGTCTTATTGTGAGTACTTGATGAGACTTGAATTTTGTCAGTGCTTTTAAAAAACTGTCCTAAGCGGGAAAGGCATATATTCATTTATGTGTTATCCAGATTGCTTTACTTGGTGAATGTAACCTTACGAAATAATTAGCAAATGAGCAAATACCAGATTTTTACTTCACCTTTTCCTTTTTGAGATATAGATCAATCCCTCCAAAACAGTTGAATACAGCCTTCGTTTTTGCCCGTGAGTTCACCTTTGTTCTTACTTGTACTCGGAAAGGTTACCAGTAACAGCCAAACTGCCTGTTTTAGGAGCTTCATCTCATTCTCCATCATATTTCGCCACGCTGAAAAGCTGCAAGTGGCTTTAAATCCTCTGTCAACTTCCTTTTACAAAACGTTGACGTCATATTCCCGTCCAAAATGTTTTTTTCATCTGTCCCCCTTTCTTGATCGCCACTACCACCACCTTTGTTCAGTCTCTCTCCTGTCTCTTCTTGCTCAGTAGTGTCTTACCTCATGCCCCGACTCCATTTCCTTAGCTTCTTCAGTTTTGCCCACTGATTTGAGAATTACAGGCACACGTCCTTAACTGTGCCCTCCGTCTGCTTTTCTGCAGCTCCTGGTCACACTCTGCCTTCAGAAACACACTCCTTATAATGACCAATGAGTCATCTTCACAGCTTGGTCCCATTCACCATAGTCTGTTTTATTTGCCTTGCTGACTCCCTCTAATTCTCCTCAGTTTAATGTACTGAACTTCATCCTTCTCAAACTGCCACAATCTCTTATACTTTGCACAGAGAATACTGCTTACTTTTCCCTTTCTTCCAGGAAACCCCATTTTCCTTTTCTCTACTTGACCAAAATTTTACTCACCTAAAAAGATGAGGCTGAAATGTTAAATCTCTATAAAGTCATCTCTGGACAGTTTGCCTCCATTTCATTTATTGGTGAAATTTCTTCACCCTTAGTGCTCTTTGTTGTGGTTTGTATTTTAGAAATTACATGGGAATATAACGGTTGTCTCTTTCAGAAGACTGTGAGTTTCTATGTTATTTTAGTGCCTCAAGGCACAGTGCCTGACACACAGTAATCCTTCCATATCTACCTATTTGAATTATCTGAAAGCCTGATGTTAGAGTTAAGTGTATGTAGCATAACTAATACCGAGAATATGGCATTATAACCTTTGGCAGATTGATTAACGTATTTAATCTGCAGATCACATAAATGTCATGTTACAATGAGTAAGGTAGGTATGGACATAATGGTCAAGATTTTTTAAAAGGAAAAATAAGCACTTCACCAATATATTTGACCTACTATATGCATAAAATTATGTAGAATATTTAAAAATATCCTCATAAGTTAGTGCTGATAGCAGTAGCAGAAACAATAGCTGAATATGACAAAAGTTTTTATTTGAGCATAGACTCTTCAAATTGGTCAGCACAATGCAATCCATTTAATCAGAACTTAGGATCTAAAATGATTTCATTTTAGGAATAAGTATATGTACTTTAAGATCGACTTATTATATCTGTGAAACCTGAATCATGACTATAAGGATTACATTGTTTAAAGTTATTTTTAGGGCCCAATCAGATAATGCTATCCTGGGTGTTTGGAACAGTTAATATCTGTATATTTGTAAGGTGCACAGTATATACTGTAACAGAATGGTGATCAATAATTATCTGACTGCATGTAAATTACATATTAAATATGATATGAAAATCTAATATTTAGTTGGCTTCAACACCATTTGTTTGACAATTACTACTTACCTCCCTATATACAATTAAGTTCCATGGAATATATCCCTTTAAGTGACTTTAAGATAAACCATTTCGAAAAGAAAAACACCAAACATTAAACAACACTATAAGGACAGTCAGTGATTAAATGCTTAATGACACATACACAATAAATATCAATTCTGCAAGGGCGGGAGGAAAAAAAGAGAAAGCAGAAAAGGCCTTGCAGGAGATGGCTTCGCAGAGGGCAGAAGACTGTAAGATCATTTAAGAGCAAGCAAGAAAAAAAAAAAAGATATTAGGGAGTATCTGATCATACCAAAGTGGAGTACCTTGGGAGAAGGAATAAAATTTGATAAATTCTCGCTAGGATTCAGGCACTCTGCTGTGTATTTACATAATTTAAAACTAAAGCAGATATATAATATGATATATGATTATTGAAGTTCTTAGATGGTAGATTGAAGGAATTTGAAGACTTGAAGTTTTTGAAGCAAGTGACAAAAAAATGAAATACAGTCTTTTGGAGTAAAACTTAATTTTAGGGAAAATATCATTATTAGTGTGTAATGTATAACAGAAATGCGAGAGACTTGATGAGCATAAAAGCACAGTGATCACTGTCATGACGTGAGTGAGCCAGTGATGAGGCCCATGGGAGGTCGGAGGACGGTGCAGATGTAACTAACATGAGGAAGGCAGGATAGGAGGATTTATTACTAAGGTTGGATGTGGGCAGTGAGGAAAGATGAAAGCTGAGTGATGACCTCAAGCTTGTGTCCTTGTGAGAATGACAGTTTAGTGATGCCTTCTATGCCTGGAGCAATTTTACCTGGTCAGGATCAACAACAACAAAGACAAAACACTCTCATGTGGAAACCCAAAACCTCTCAGCAGTCACAAGAGATTTTAAAAGGCTTTTCTATTTTTCTAATAGAAATGCTCCACAGGGGCGCCTGGGTGGCTCAGTTGTTAAGCGTCTGCCTTCGGCCCAAGGGTCCTGGGATTGAGCCCCGCATTGGGCTCTCTGCTAGGCAGGAAATCTGCTTCTCCCGCTACCATTCCCTCTGCTTGTGTTCCCTCTCTCGCTGTGTTTCTCTCTGTCAAATAAATAAAATCTTTAAAAAAAAAAAAAAAGAAATGCTCCACAGAGGCTCACTGTGAGCTCATTTATTTTGAATTAACACCCTTTCTTATAAAAAATTTGCATATCTAATTCTGTATGCATCAACCAATTGAAATTCTCTTCAAAGCTGATGCAAAAGAAATGACTAAAGATTATCATTCATACGTATTCGTTCCTCGTGCTATTGCTTTAATTGCTATAAGTTATAGTAAAGAAGTATATGGTGATGACTTATACTTGGTATCAAGTTTTTTATTTTTTTGTTTTTTTGTGTCGTGGGGGGCAGAGGGTGAGGGAGAGAATAAGAATCTTAAGCAGGCTCCACATCCAGTGTGGAGCCCCATATGGGGCTTGATCTCACAATCCTAAGATCATAACCTGAGCCAAAATCAAGAGTCAGATGCTTAACTGACTGAGCACCCATGCACTCCTCATAACAAGTTTTAAACTAGCCTTAGTTTACTCCATCTAAAGCAATTATATACATGTGAAATTTGATTGGAAAGAGTTTATTCAAATGAAAAGATTAAAAGAAAAAATGTTGATTTTCTAAATGTAAACCATAACTTAACCAGAAAATTTGTTCACGTGATTTCTTACCTTTTGAAATTCAAGACTTTGTATGGTGTTACCTTGCAATTGATAGTAAACACAAGGAATCAGGAGTGATGTGTTTGGCAAGAAAGATAACAAGTTCTATTTTGTAATGTTGACCAAAGAGTGACATCAAAATATCAGAGGAATATATGTAGTCACTTGGTGAGAGACAATGAAATTCTAAGTCATAAAGGATTAAGGTATACAAAAATATCCTGTAAAACTTCTTGATTCTTTAGTGGATGGGTTTTAGCTTATATCCATCCATATTAACTTTGCCTTTGGGATGTTGACAAAGTCGTGGTGAGTATAGAACTGAAATTCTTTTTTTTTTTTTTAAAGATTTTATTTATTTGACAGAGAGAAACACAGCGAGAGAGGGAACACAAGCAGAGGGAATGGTAGTGGAAGAAGCAGGCTTCCCACTGAGCAGGGAGCCCGATGCGGGGCTCCATCCCAGGACCCCTGGGATCATGACCTGAGCCAAAGGCAGACGCTTAATGACTGAGCCACCCAGGCGCCCTAGAACTGAAATTCTTAACAGAGAGGGATGGAGATTTTGGTTATTCATATTAAAGAAAAACTATTAAAGTGATGGATTCTCTGCAGAAAAACTGTGAAGGGTAAAAGAATAAAGAATGTGAAGGGTAAAAGAATAGGAAAGGGAAATGAAGTAATGTTAGAAGAGTTTATTCTTTTCAACTCTTTTTTTTTTTAAAGATTTTATTCATTTATTTGACAGTAGGCAGAGAGGCAGGCAGAGAGAGAGGGAGAAGCAGGCTCCCCGCTGAGCAGAGAGCCTGATGCAGAGCTCGATCCCAGGACCCTGAGATCATGACCTGAGCTGAAGGCAGAGGCTTTAACCCTCTGAGCCACCCAGGCGCCCCATCAACTCTTAATGCTAGGAACTTTATAATCTTTATTTGATTTGATTCTTGCCTGCCTGACCCAGTAGATATTATCATTCCATTTTTAAAAGCAAAGGATCTGGGGCTTAAAGAAGGTAAACAACTTACCTGAGTTCATAGTCCTTTGGAGACAAAAAGTCATGATACATTTCCATATATGTGTACCTCTCACTCTGCAGAATCTACTTAAGTGTTCTTCCTCTCCCTCTTTCCCTATCTTTCTTTCTTTTTACCTCTCTACTTCTTTACCATCTTCTCTTTCAGTTGCATTTTCCCAAGTCCTCTTGATCTTTCTCTACTGCTGTGAACCATATTTTTTTCAAAAGGAAGCGAGTTATAGGAGTTTAATATCACAGCTCACTGACTTTAGTATTCCTATTCCTATATGTAGTTTTTATAACCATCGCTTAATTTAAATGAATGAAAGTTCAAACTACTTAAACAGATGTACAGGTTGAATTCTTAATGACTATAGATGTTTTTTCAGTACACTATTGAATCTTCAGCTTCTTAATCTTAGAATACAATTTTGAAGGAGCCTAGGTGTGCTGTGTGCTTCTGGAATACTAGAGAAATAAATTCCCTCATTGCACAAGATATTAATGAACTAAAACTAAAAGCCCTAAGTAGGGCTTTTATCAATTAACAGTTCTTACTCACAGTGAGATTTTTAAAGTTTGTATATGTCACAATTATGTACCTTGTACACTATTTTTCACATATTCTCATCCATACAAAGCAAAATATAATATTTCATAGTCATCCATCCATCCTTGTGCCCATCTGTTTATTTATAAATATATTTTTTAAAGATTTTATTTATTTATTTGACAGAGAGAGAGATTGCAAGTAGGCAGAGAGGCAGACAGAGAGAGGGGGAAGCAGGCTCCCTGCTGAGCAGAGAGCCCAATGCAAGGCTTGACCCCAGGACCCTGAGATCATGACCTGAGCCGAAGGCAGAAGCTTTAACCCACTGAGCCACCCAGACGCCCCTATTTATAAATATTTTTGACATCCATTCTCTTTATTCATAATTGATTTAGTCAGTATACTTCAGGCTAGTTTTGTCACATTGCTATGACATCCTACAGAAGTGGGCTTACTGAAACTCTGCTAGGTCCAGCTGTGATGTCATTGGCTTATGTTTGAAGGAACTATGATATGTAGTGTTACACCAAACAAAAGGATCTATTTGAGGATATGGGAGATTGCTTGATGCAGACCCCTTGTCATGAATATCCTTAGAAGAAATCTCTTACTATGCTTTAGAAATCTTGGCAATTTCTTGAGCATTTAGTTAGCTTTTTTCCTTTTGACTATTACGAATTGTGTAACCCATTTCTCTGTTGACTTTGACTTACAAAAATCATAGAGTTAAAATTGAGATCCAATAAAAAAAGAAAAAACCCTCTGTTTTGCTTTATGACTGTTTTGTAACTTTCTGAATTCAATTCTGTCAAAAAATACATGTGATGTACTTTAATATTATTATATCTTATTATAATTATTTTTAAAAGTGCTGGACAGAACCCATTAAATTGATTTCACAACACATGAGTAGATCATGGCCTGAAGGTGGGAAAAACCTTGGTCTATTGTATGCATTTTTTAGATTACTAATATTATTGCTTCAATCTTTTGCCAATAAAAGTTACTTGCTTTTCTATTTTTCTTGTCTATTCCTTTTTTTCTTGTCATTTTTTATTTGTATTATCTTGTATTTTATGTCTTCCCTGTAAGCTACTAAAATCTTTTCTTACAGAAAAACTATAATTAAATAAATATCTGGGGCACCTGGGTGGCTCAGTCGTTAAGCGTCTGCCTTCAGCTCAGGTCATGATCCCAGGGTCCTGGGATTGAGCCCCATGTTGAGCTCCTTGTTCTATGGGAAATCTGCTTTTCCCTCTCCCACTCCCCCTGCTGTGTTCCCTCACCCCTCTCTCGCTGCCTCTCTCTCTCTATCAAAGAAACAAAATTAAAAATCTATAAATAAATAAATAATCTGATATACCAGTTTATTAAGTTCAAGTTATATAGACTCATGAAGTAGATAAATAATAAATAATAAGTAATATATTAAAATATAGCACAAAAAAGACGAGATGGGAACAATGATTTTTTTAATGTTCTAATTATAGCTATAAATAAAAATCAGTTTTATCAATGAAAAGCAAGTTTTCTAAAGGTTGTGCTACTTGATGTGATCGTGTATTAAGAAATGGTTTTTCGTGCTCTCACTGAAGACAAACAAAATGATTCCAACAGGGTGCTGTGACTTTGGGCTTTTAAAGTTTGGCAAGAATCAAGTGCTCACTGTATGCGTGATGTTGTACACAAGAACTGGTAATAGATGCCAATCAAAGCACAGGCATGTTTTCTGATCTCAGGGGATTTACTCACTAAGTGGATGTCTGATGCACACAGACAAAGGAGAAATCAATAAAAGGCTGAAAAGAAGAAAGGAAGGCAGTGAAGCATTTTTCTGACATGTTAAACATAAACTTGAGTAAACTTTTTGTATTTATGTAAACACACAATATATATAAACATATCTGCAAAGAAATTCTCAGATTGTACCTACCACTTACATTGTCACAAAACAAAATCAAGGAAAATGCATTCCCTAAATAATCTCTCCTCTGTATATTTTTTTCTGATATGGAACCACCTTCTTGCTAATAGTCCTTTCTCTAAAAATAAAGAGACTAAAATAGAATGGTACATTTAGTAAAAGCACCTTCTTTTTCTTACAACCTCTTTTCTTACAACCACATTTTTCCCCCCCGAGAGGTAGGAGTTGACATGGAGAAAATGTATGAGAGGGGGCCAGACATCTAGCTTCTAAAATGTAAATGTCCAAGATTTTAAAATTGTGCCACACCTACTCTACCCCTTTCCTATGACTTCTATTTCATGACTATATCCTGATCATTCTCTCTTTTCCTCTTTGTGTGCAATTATTTTTTCTTGTCCTTTCTTAGGAGTTTATATGTCTTTCCTATCATAATTCCTATTTTGATTATTATTAATCAAATTATTCCTAATTTCGTTTTTATGCCCTATTCCAAAAAAATCTTCTTTTCACTGGCTTTTACCTAGTCCTTGATCCAGGAAATAGATAAATTCTAAGCAGTATTATACCTCCTGACTAATTCATCATATACTATACTCTTTGAGATAGAGCACATTTTCCCTGTTGGAATCCAGGGAACCTGTTATGACATCCAACCAGGGATGAGCAAAGTAGAAAGATGGTGGGGATCAATGACCAAAGATTGAGATATTACAGGACTTGGACTTAATTATTCAGTATTTATGCTTTAATTTCTGGTAATGCTTGATATTTTATCTGACTTTTTGGCTTGTATGATCTAAAATACATGTAATCTGGGGAGTGTGATTTTCCTCAATTTGTTTTGTCATGAAGGTCAAGTTGGCTTTAAAAGAAAGGGCAAGATTTTTTTTTCCTCCTTCTACTTGAATAGCTTTTGTTTGTAAAAATCTGCGTTTATGCTTCTAAATACAAAAAGTGTGGAAAAAATCTCCACCCTTCTTTTAACCGTATGACTTTAGATATACCATATAACCTGGATCTTAGTTTTCTCTTCTTTAAGACTTCTCTCTAGTGAGCTGCCTTTTAACTGAGTGTTGATGAGATGATTTCTGTTCACCACTTTCATTTACTTTACAAATGCTCTTCCGAATATGAAGCACCAAGTGAAAATAACAGGAAATACTCATCTAGGTGCTCTCCTGTGTGTAAAGAGTTAAAGAAATAACCACATGGTTCTCTTTGCTCCAAGAACATAAACTGATACTATTCCTTCTTGTATTTTCATTGAAAAGTTTAGAGGAAGGGGCTGCAGAAGAGGATTAAGCTAACATAAAGTTAATATAGTTACTTAACTATAGAGAGAAATGCAAATTTCTCCCTTTTAGAAGCAGGTATGTGTCTTTCAGTTGAAAACATGTGACCTGCAGTGGTTAATATTTAGTAATAAAACAACAGAATGAATAAACAAATATATAAATACAATAACAATATTTTATTATGTCATGGTTATTATAATTCATTCAAGTCAACATATACTATTACCTTTGCTTTTGCACAGCAAAGAAAAAAATAAAACAAAAAGGCAACCTACTGAATGCCTTTGGAAAACATTTAATTTGCCATGTCCTTATTGTTATTTAAATCACAGGGTGGGAAAATGGTATTTCTATAGTTTTTAGCTTTTTTTATGTGAGTTCTTTCCAGTTAGTCACTTCTGATGTGTAAAATATTCATCATTGGTATAAAAGATGAATATACCGACAATTTAAATTGGGATTAAAGATACCATTCTGTGGAAAACTCTCTACGCTTCTTTTAACAGTATAACCTTAGATACACCATGTAAACTTTTGGATCTCATTTTCTCTTCAATAACATTTTACTTCTACACTCATTTGAAATTGCTTATCTGTTTTTGAAATATATGGATGTTCATGCACAGTTCTCTAAAATCTGTTGCTTTCCTACTTTTAAGATAGACATTGTTCAAAGAACTTCAGAAGAATCACCACATTAAATATCACAAAAACCTGGGGACAAACTATTTTTGTCCCCATTTTATTGGTGAGAAATGTGAGCCTTTGAGTGGTTAGTCAATTTGATCAAGATGAAATGTTAGTGGTTCCGGAAATATCACACATACTAGGGACATATTTTATTTAATTAGGGTCTGCTATGTTCAAATAGCTACTCAAAATTCTGGAGGACAATGAAGGAAGTAAGCAAAATCCTGCCTTTGTGAAGCTGATCATTATCCATGTAATCTATGTGTAAACTCAAATGTATTTGTTTTAAGTGTAAATATTTATTTATCTGACAATTATAAAGCTCTCTGCTCTTTACCATAGCCAGTTATAGTGCTATGCAATACTTTCTATCACTGTAAATGTCTACCCTTACGGGGAAAAAATGCATGTGCAGCATGAGTCTCTCAAAGGCTGCTACCTACCACAGTATATTTTGTATTCCTAGTCAGTGTCACAAGAAAGTAGATTCTAACTATGTTTTTTGTGGAATGTGCAAACAGGTTCTCTTTTTAATACAGGGTTTAAATTTTTATTTTTTTAATGAGATTTCTCTAGTGGTTCAGTTGAGAACTAAAGGATTCATAAGGCTTATTCTTTTAAAAGTTGGCCTAGGAATATTTTTAAAAGATTTGCATGTTTGTAAGATCATTTGCTTAATCCATAAGTATCATCAGAGATTTTCACTTTTCATTTATAGAAGTATAAAACAAAATCATTGCAGACCATGCTGTTATTAAAAATATCTAGACTTACAGAATGTTTGAAATAACTAATGGAAAAAGAAATCACAGTTATACTTTAGGGCACAAATATACATCCAAAAAGTCTCTTATTGTTTTCATCCACTGTTTCAAAATTAATGAGTTGTGACAAGATCATGAACAATATTTTAACTGCAGGAAAGTAATATGTCTTTATTGTTAATTTTAATGCAGTTTCCACAAGTAAGATGGCAACCTGAAATTTAATCTTATGAATGCTCCAAGGGAGTAATTAAAATAGTTAAGCTTTGCCATAAAAAATAGCATATAATATCTACAAACTATAAAATTGTCATTGATTTGAATCAGCATTCTTTCTCTACTTAATATACATGACCATTTTGATTAATTTTAAATATTAAACATACTTTGCTAGAAATTTTTTTTTTTTTTACTTTGCTAGAAAATTAAGCATTCTTTACTTAAGTAAAAGCCATTAGTTACTTTCATATAACTTGCCAGGCATAGTGTATCCAGCTAAGGAAATATATATTTATATTAATTTTTATACCACATTTTCTAAGGAAATACATTCAAATGATGCTCTTTCTCCCACAAATCTGGGAACTTTCTATTGATGGCACATGAATACATTTAGATCCTAAATTTTTTAACATATCTATCATGTTCACATATTTTGTAGAAAGACCAGTGCATATCTCTAATTCTATAATCATGTTCTTATATTTATTACTGTCATTTATAATTATTTGATGCATATAGTAAATATTTTATGCTTTGGAAATATCAATGAAGAAATCATGGAGATATTTATAGGACAAAATTCAGGCTAAATCCTACATTAATTCCTTCAGAAAATAATGGTAGAAAACCTAGCATCCTGTGGTAAGTTGTGTAAGGAATATTTAGAAAGATGTCTCACGCTTTGAATTCTTAGAATAATGCGATTTTAGAAAAGATGGTTGTTATCCTGGGCCTAAAGAATGGCTAAAAGTTTAATAGTACAGGAAAAGACCAAAGACTTCCCAAGGTAGAATGTAAGAGTGACCAACCACTGAGAGGTAACAGTAGGCATATTGTATTAGAGGGACAATGAGAGGTTAGAAGAAAATAACTTGCACATTACATACTAAAATATGAAGTAAAAAAATTCTGAATGTGTATAAATGAGTATTTTGGTGGGAATATCAAGGATAAATATATTCTCAAAAAGAAGCATTAATCCAAACTGTTTTGAGTTCTGTACCTAAGAAAGAAGAGTTAGCTTCTAAAACCAAAGGTGGAACATAATGAGAAAGTCCCACACATGTGTTAAAGAGTTCTCAAAACCGAAACAATTCTTTGTTGTTGAAAATTAAAAATAGAGGCACCTGGGTGGGTCAGTTGTTAAGTGTCTGCCTTTGGCTCAGGTCATGGTCCCAGGGTCCTGGGATCGAGCCCTGCATCGGGCTCCCTTCTCAGCGGGAAGCCTGCTTCTCCCGCTGCCATTCCTTCTGCTCTTGTTCCCTCTCTCGCTGTGTTTCTCTCTGTCAAATAAATAAAATCTTTAAAAAAAAAAAAGAAAATTAAAAATAAACTTGTAAGCAACAGTAACAAAAAGCAAAGATTCTAATGGCTTTTTTAATGAAGTTTAAATGAACGATATCAATGATAGAGAATGACTATTTGGACAAAGGACCTAACTGTTGCCATAAATTCTTTCACATTTTCTTATTTTAGAAGGTGTTCAATGAATATGAGCTCATTCTGAGAGAAGTGATCTTAAATGGCTTTGTTTCTCCCACTTATTAAAATTTAGAATTATACATGAATTATAGTGGTACAAACAATCAGGGATTCTTTTTTTCCTCACCATTTATTTATGAAATACTAAGTGCTTAGAGAAATATCTTTGTATGGATCACGGCACATCAGACCCTTATGGCTTTTATCTGAAAAATAAGCCAACTGTATTGGAAATAAGTTATAGTGCATACACAGAGTACTTAGCACAATAATTATTTAATAGGCTTGATAATCAGAAAATAAGTTTTTTTAATATATATTTCAGCTTCCTAGCTGTTGACCTTAACACAGTCTATTGTGACATCTACCTCTGGTAGTCTTCCAGCATTTGGGGTTTAAATGTAACACAGAATTAAAAGGAAAAATTTCCATGGCCTGACAAATCAATATTACATCTCTTTTTGTATAGTCAATTACAAACGAAGTATCTCAGCACTTAAATTGGATGCTTAGTTTATATTTGATAACACTAATGGGTAGTAATTCCTTTCTGAGATTTTACAAGTAAAATGTTAGAACAGAAATGTAATGCAATCATGTTGTACACATCAGTTTTTCAGATAAGTAGAGATTTATCTTTAGGGATGTCACATTGTATACTCTTTTCTGTTGATATTTTTCTATCACACACAAAAAAGAGTTCTTTCTTTGCCAAACATTTTCTTTCTTTCTTTGTAATTCAGGAAACACCTTTGCATTGCTCTCCGATCTTAGGGTGTCCTTGTTCTTATTCTTCTTGTTCTTCTCTCTCTTCCTTCCTCTTCCTCTCCTGTCTCTCTGCTGCTCCTTCCTTTTCCCTACCTCTCTCTCCCTCCCTCCTCCTTGCCCTCAACCTCAACCTCTAGGCCTCCCTTCTGACCTCCCTATGTCTAATAAATCTTTATTTATTTATTAGAGACAAATCTTCACATTCTTTTCACTTTTAGGGCAGTACCTCTTGAATGCAAAAACATTTAGAGGACTCTACTCTTATTTTTCTCTTCTGCACTGGCTTCTGAAATCATTCATCCAAAGTCTTTACCTGGTTAACACTTACATTACTTGTGGTTGACTTTTTTCCGTAAAAATATTTGATTAATTTCAAAAAACATTTTGACAGAAGGTAGATGTTTATTATCTAAAAAACCACTAACTACAATTTTCCTTTGTTTCTTCTTTAGTATTTGAAGTATATAATTGGTAAAAATTTAATTTTCACACAGTTTTTGGTAAATTATTATGCAACGTGAGGAACAATTCCTCGGTTTGTTTTTAGATGTATACTTTTTATAGTACAAAATGCCACTTTTGTATACAGCAAGTTTAAATTTCATGATTTCTTTAAACATATTTTTAGTAAAGTTTCCCCACATTATTTCTATCTCCTAAGTTTAAGATACCCTAAAATTTAAAAAACTACAACAGTGGTTGCAAAACAAAAATGAAATACAAAATCACTCTTTCTAGTGTCACTTTTAAATTATTACCAGTAGTATTGAATCTGTACTACCTTAATTCATTTTAATTGTGTTATCATTCAGATACCTGGTTAAATAAACTGTTCTATGGACCTTGTGAATTTGGCCAGAAAAAAAAATGGTATCAGGAAGTTGAGTAGTAAATATTTTTGTAATCTTTTGTAATCAATGAATATTTCAATAAAATTGAATTTAAAGAAATTCTGATTAAATAACACCCACACCCACACCCAGACCCAGAGTCATTGATGTTTCCATTAAAGAGAAGCAGTGGAGGGGGAGGCGTCTGAGTGGCTCAGTGGGTTAAAGCCTCTGCCTTCAGCTCAGGTCATGATCTCAGGGTCCTGGGATCGAGCCTCGCATCGGGCTCTCTGCTCGGCGGGGAGCCTGCTTCTCCCCCCTCTCTCTGCCTGCCTCTCTGCCTACTTGTGATCTCTCTCTCTGTCAAATAAATAAATAAAATCTTAAAAAAAAAAAAAAAGAGAAGCAGTGGGTAGCTTTGTAGAGAAAGCACTGGGAGGAGCCCAAGGTCAGAGTTGCTTGTGACTAGCTCATGATTCTGACCAGCTAGAGGTTTCTCACCTTTACGACTAATGGGCTACAACTGCACTATCAACTCTGTGCAGTGTGTGTGGGAATAAAATGACAAAATGAATGTGAAATGAATTTGTAAATTGTCAAGCACTATGTCAATACAAATTGTTGTCATTATTACAACTGTTTTTGTGTTTATACGTAGTTGGTTCTCTACCTCACAAAATATAAATTAGAACAAAGTCAGTAGTTCATAATTGTATAATAAAAAGATTTCCAATTATATGGAAAGTATAATTTTAGAAAGTAAGTGTTAAGATACTGTATTTTCCAGCTTTTATAAGTCATTTCTACTGAGTTTTGAAATGATGCTATCTAAATACCTCATTAAGGAGAACTATTAATAATCCTATTTTCTAATATTTCAGATTTAGTGCAATCATAAAAGAAAATGGTAAATCGTAACTTAACCATCAATCTAGGAATCTAATTCAAAGACAACATTCTTGTTATTTTTTTATTAAATAAAATTGGAAATAGTGAAAAGGTTATGCTTGAATTTTACATGACAGTAAATGTGCTTGCATTTCTTTTATTCTTCCTTTAAATAATGATTTCTTAAATTGTTCATAGATTGAATTAATATGAAGGCAGTATACACACTGTTATTTTTTAAATGTTGCATAGTAGGTGTTTTTTAAAGCAAATTAGTTGAAAATATATGGCATCTTCTTTGAAACTCAATTGAACATACCTAATTATATGATATTGGCAGTGTTTGTAATAAAACCCAATGATCCCTGTCAGACTCTAAGATAAATTTAGGGGCCTATTTTATGGGAGAAAGTCCAAACTCTGGGATAGTGATTATCAAACTTTATTTTGTAAAAAAATTATATTTGTAGTCTAATGCAGTGACAATTTCTAAACTCATTTTTAGGACTTTGAAATTGTGATTCAGTAAGTTTGAAGTGAAGCCCAGAAATCACTTTGAGAAAAACTAGTCTAGAAAATTTTTCTGCCAATCCGTAGTAATATAGTGAAAAAAATCATATGTTATTTATTGGATTCATGTTTTATAAAGCATTGTGAATAGTTATGAACACAATAAAGAATGATATCTGTAAAATATTAAGGATATACAAATTAAAATTTTTCATCTTAATCAATATTTTCCTAACTTCAGTATCTGTGCTTAATATTGGGGCTAGACATTAATCATTCAAGTAATGAGTACAATCATTCCTATTTGAGATCTCCCAATTATCTAAAAGTGACTTTTACGTTATTTACTATACTATAAGATTCCACTATGAAATAAGTGATTCTTAAGCCAGTATCACTTTTTCCCATCACTAGTAACAAAATACTTTCTCCCCATTTATTAGGGCTCACCAGGAGAACGCGGATCAGCAGGTACAGCTGGCCCAATTGGTTTGCCAGGGCGTCCGGGCCCCCAGGGCCCTCCCGGTCCAGCTGGAGAAAAAGGTGCTCCTGTAAGTAATTTCAAGGAGAAAATATATTATACTGCCATTCTGCACAAGTTATTACTTTTTATTCAAGGATATTAGCTCTTCATACTCCACTGCCTTCTCTCTGCATATGTGCCTGGCATATAAACACACTTCTTTTTATATTTATAATAGAGAAAATTTCAAATTCAATTAAATGAGATGACATTTTCCCACACTTTATGAAACTCTAAGACCTGTGAGGGAGTTGGATATTATTAATGTAAAAGTCTTCTGATTTTGCTCCCTTTAAAAAATAAAATTGGAGTTTTGATTAAAACTATACTTTGCTGCTTTATATTAGAAAAGTGTGCACTTTTTCACTCCTCTTGTATTACAACTTCATATCCAGTATTTCCAAAGTCTGTAAATGAAACCCACAGAAAGTGGCTGCCTTTTTCACATAATTTGAGTTTTGATCTACAGTGAGTGAGATGGGAAACATCTAACCAGTTATTTTATCTTATATTTATTGGATTTAAAAATTTTATTTTTAAATGATTGTAAGCTATATTCTACTCATTAGGCTTGTTTTTCTTTGTCAAGATTTCTTCTCAGTTTCTGCTTCTGCTTTTGATTTAATCATATTAATTTTCTTAAAATATTCTTATCCTCCAAAATTAAAACACAGACTCATTCAAAGAATGTGGATAAAATGACTGACCATAATACATAAAAACAGGAGTTCAGTACTTTTGTATACATTTAAGTCTTAACATTATGTAACCTAATTTAAAACTATAATTAACAAAATACTGATTTATTACTAAGACTTCAGTTTTAGCATGTTGCTTTCATTGTCCATGCATTTTCTCTTATTTCTGTTTGTGATATTATTTGTTTCCCAATTAAAATTCTTGTTCTCTGTGATCTATTACCTTTCAGAAATATTAGAATAGGGCCATACCACCTGTAGATAGAATTTTTGGTGCAAAAAAGCACATTTAATTGCTAAGTAAAATTTTAAAGCAATATATTTCCAACATAGTAAATATGTTGAAAATGTAGATGTTATTTTTTGAGATGTTAACAACTATGAAAAAATTATTCTTTACCCTCTCTTATAAACTTCCTTCCAGCTTTTATAGTATGTTGTGCATGAAAAGTGGATAGTAAAGACAGAATTCGGCCATCTCATACAGGTTCACTCAAAAATCCAGGGTACCCATATCTTGGCACAACATCGTGAGGAATGCATATAAAAGAAAAAGATATACATTTCTTCTTATACAAATTGAAAGTAGAGAAGTCAAGGATTTTGTGAAGATAATCTGTTGAAATGCTGGGTTTTAAAGTGGTTAAATACCTTGGTTTTTATGAAGAAAAAAGGAAAATATTGAAGCAAAGAGAAGAATATGGAAAATTCTGAAAGTGATAATAAGAAATTAATTTTGTGAAATAGAGGGGACATTATTAACAGAAGGCCTTCCTTGTAAGAGCTAAGATTTGTGCTCGGGTTTCATTGGTGACTGATGACACAATGACTAAAAAGGGGAAAGAGTTGCTTGCTCATTTGTCCTCTCTCAATTATTCCCACCACCAACAAAAATTCCAAAATGTTCATTCTTTTTTTCTTTTGTTCAACAAATAGTTATTGAGAAGAATTAAGTGCAGGACACTGTATTAGTTAGTATTTTTGAAGAAGGTGTCTATTTAAAGATAGTAGCATAAAATGGTTATACAAGTGTTAGGGGGTACCCATAGACCTCCATGTAGAAGTTTAGCAAAAACTGATGAAAATGTTGGCTGTTAAGTATAGTCTTTTACTTCTTCCTAAATCCAAATATAAATTTGGGATCTTAACTCCTCTGTGCAACATGTGTTATAAAAAAATTATATAATTATTAGTAGGCTAAGTCTTGCATTAAAAAAGATAAGATGGGGGTCTGTGGAAGGCAAGTCCTTGGCTGACTTAACCACCAATCTACTTCCTTGGAAGGAAGAAAATGGAAAACAAGAGCCAGGAATATCCACATGACTTACTTATGGTAATAACTGTGGCCTAATCTCTATCCCCAAATTAATCAGTCAGATTTTTTTTTTTTTTTTGCAGGATTGTGAATCTGAGAGTTATTTAGAATAAGAGCAACATTAGGAGGTATATTGTTGAATTCCCACGTGGTGCAATATTGAGGGAGGGGAATAAAGGTTTGGACTCTCCTTTAGGGGAAATCATAATGGTGGGAATTTTGAAAGACTCAACTAAGAGAGAGAGAGAGTAAAAGAGCTCATGACCAAAAAACACTCTTAACTACAGAGAACAAACTGATGGTTACCAGAGGGGAGGTAGGGGCGGATGGGTTAAACAGGTGATGGGGATTAAGGAGGACAATGCCATGATGAGCACTGGCTGATGTATGGAAATGGAATCACTGTATTGTACACCTGAAACTAATATTACACCTTATGTTACACTGTATGTTAACTAACTGGAATTTAAAGAAAAACTCTTAAAAAAAAAAAAAAAAGCACGCATGAGTGTTAGAAAATATGTCCAGGGCACACCATCATAGAGGCCTGAGAGTAAAGAGTTTTCTTTGTTGAATGACGTAAAAGGTAAAGAATACTGAAAGCCGAGTAAAAGCCAAAAGATAGATGGAGACTTGGCCTGTTGGCCATTTGGAGCCTCCAGGTAATTTCAGTGGGATTCAAAAGAAGATGGGTGATAAAGGAATGGGATTGGTACACGTACAGCAACCCAGTAGGCCATGTGGCTAAAAATAGTGGGCAGTAGGTAGAAGTACAAGCAGAACCAAGTGCATTTCCTCTTATTATGATGATGCACATATATTTATCTTCTTAACCAATAATAAGAAAAGTATCAGTGAAGATTAAGGAAGTTAAGGCTGTCAGAGTAAACTAGGGCTGCCAGCTTCAGCCAATCAGTATTGGGGTGGGAATTCAGGTCTATTATTTGTTTAGTTCATGATTTTGGCTACGTTATTTAACATCTCAATGCCTCTGAAAAGAAGATAACCACATATTTTGTGAGGATTAGATGAAATTACTGTCCTAAATTATTTTGTAGAATTGTGATAACAAGTCTTCAGTGAACCATCATCATCTTGTGTCTGGACAAGAGTTGTCATAAAAAAAGATGGATTCTGACCAGAAAATAGATGCATAAATTGACTTTTGAATAAAGAGGGATGGATTCGGTGAATTATAATAGAAGTTGAGGGTATGGATGCCGGCTAAATACAAGGTCATGCGAAGTCAAACATAGAACATGGGGATGAGTAGCTGCTTCCATCAAAATTTTAGGCTGACATTCAGCTATCAACATTAGTGAAAGGGAAGAAGGGATGAAATAAAGACTGATTAAGGAAAGATGGATGATGTTTCTGATAGTCCTGTAGATTGCAGGCCGAGAGATGCATACATAATAGAGGAAGAGTTTGTCATCTTGCAGAGTTGTAAATGAAGAATCTAAACTTAGTGTGGTGTAGAGCAGTTGAAAGATTTTTCCTGACTCCACGCAGACCAGAGTCAGAAAAAATAAATGGTGGGTGGTTCTTAACTAGAGATCAGGTGTACTACAATGAAGGCAGATAGGAATTAATCTGTTTTATTTATGGATATCCTGTATAAAACAATCGATTTTTGGAGTTTAGGCTCTAAAAGAAATCCAAAATTTAAGGAAAAGTATCTGAATCAGCTGATGTATTTAAAATGATAAAATTCACAATGAATAACAGCACATTTTATGAGTTTAAATAGGTTGAGATATTAAAATATTTGATTTAAAGGAAATAAAAAGTCTCCAAGGTGACATCAGGGGTGTGTCTTAAATGATAATTAGGGCATAGTTTTGAAAGAAGAGCATATGGAATCTAAGAAATGAATAAATCAGAGTTTACAAGTTCACTTTGTTTTATGGATATGTTGTTATTTCTGTTGTCATTAATAACTCAACAAATATTCTCTAGGTGGCTACTATGGGCCACAGGACAAAGGGATGCAATGGAATGCAAAAACAGACATAGTTTCTGCCCTCATACGACTTATTATCTGATGGGGCAATTAGATAATAAGCAACGAATCACTACGTGTATAATTACAAACGCTGGTTAGTGATATGAAAGGAATATACTGGGATGTGTCAGCTGGAACTGAGCTGGAATCAGGTCTTTTTCTTGGACAGGACACCGATGATGGACTATAAAAGATGAAGATGCGTTAACTAGGTGAAGGGTCCTCTGAGGCATCCTCATGCCAAGTCACAAGAGGGTCACGGAATCAGCTTTCACTGAAAAAAGTTCTAGAGGGGTTGGAATGCAGAGAGCAAGTGCAAGGGGAGGCTAGATGCTGCTGGGCAGGTAGTAGGAGGCAGATAATGGCCGGCCACACTAGCAGCATGGTCTTTATCTTAGGAATGGTAAACAAGTAAATTGACTAAAGAATGTTGGTAAGATGATCTGATTGTCTCTTTGGTTACAGTGTGGGGAATAGTTTGGAGATAAGAATGGATGTGAGAAAGGAAAAAAGGTTATTTCAATCGTTCAAAAGAAAGCCACTGGTATTTCAGGATAAGGTGTTAGTGGTAGAGATAAAGTGAAGTAAATATATTCAGAAGATAAAACATAAATCTTAATCATTGTGAAGGGATAGGAAGTGATGCGGGAGGGGGGTGGGGAGCAGGGTAACACAAAGGCAGGAGCTAATGACTTGTGGATTCCCAAACCCTGTAACAAGAGAAATGAGTCACTGAGAGCAATCAGGTATATATATACCTTATGCAGAACTGAGGAAAGCTTGACTTTTAAGAAGTAATTTATTTTAAACTCTGAAAGAACTTTTTTTTTTTTAAGATTTTATTTACTTATTTGACAGAGAGAGATCACAAGTAGGCAGAGAGGCAGGCAGAGAGAGAGGGGGAAGCAGGCTCCCTGCTGAGCAGAGAGCTTGATGTGGGGCTCCATCCCAGGATCTTGGGATCATGACCTGAGCCGAAAGCAGAGGCTTTAACCCACTGAGCCACTCAGGCACCCCAAACTCTGAAAGAACTCTTAATGGAAAATAATGTCATCATTATTCAGACACTATTTTCTTTAATTACACGATAGAGGTAAATTTAAAAAATGAGAAAATAATACCATTGTCAAAAAATAAAGAAAACAACTTTGTCATTTTGAATCCGTAAAAGCAGCAATGAATTAAAATATATAAATCTAGGGGAGCCTGAGTGGCTCAGTGGGTTAAAGCCTCTGCCTTCGGCTCAGGTCATGATCTCAGGGTCCTGGGATCAAGCCCCTCATCATCGCATCATCGGTTTCTCTGCTCAGCAGAGAGCCTGCTTCCCCCTCACTCTCTGCCTGCCTCTCTGCCTGCTGGTGATCCCTCTCTCCCTCTGTCAAATAAATAAATAAATAAATAAATAAATAAATAAATAAATAAATAAAATCTTTAAAAAATTAAATAAAATATATAAATCTAGAAAAATCCATGACACATATGTTAAAAAGAGAAAAAGCTGATGCATAAAGCATATTATAAAGTTGGGAATATGAGCCCCATGTTGGGCCCCACGATTTATGACTTTTTGGCCCAACTATTTCAGTAACCTCACCAAAGAAGAATAAAAGCTCAGTGAATTTTCATCAACATCAAGCTTCTGATTTATCAATATATAATACTTGATTAGAAAATATGTGTTTGAAGGAAAAATTCTAAGTTAAGTGTTAATTACTTTTTGTGGACCATAGCCTGAGATTTATAAATTGTTAACAAGGATGGTATTAGTCAGGAAAGAATGTAGGGATCTTTTGTGTCATCATTTGCTACTCGAAAATATTTTTTCTTGGTAACAATTTCTCTCTCTAATATGGAACCCAGAGTATGACTGTTGCAGCTGCACTTAAAAATTTTAATAAACAGTTAACTTACAGGTTTCTTACAGTGAAGTAATGGTCTGCTGGATTTTCAATACAGGGAGAAAAAGGTCCCCAAGGCCCTGCTGGGAGAGATGGAGTTCAAGGCCCTGTGGGTCTCCCAGGGCCTGCTGGGCCTGCGGGCTCCCCTGGAGAAGATGGAGACAAGGTGGTATTCTTTATTCATATTAGTACCTCCTGTGAAAATTTATTTTTTTTTTCAAGAATCCTAGACTTAAAGTTTCTGAAGATTAGATAACAAATCTTAAGATGGCTTTTTCAAAGTTTCCATACATGTTCCATGTGCTCAAAGGTTTCAATTTAGTGTGAGTAATACTATCTATCCACGAAATAGTATGTGGAATGTAAACAAAAAAAGGGAACACAAAAGCAGTGGTGGGGGGAGAAGAGCAGATGCTAAAATTGCTTATTTGTTTTCAAATACATAGCTTCTGAAATAAACGCGAAACTAATTTAATTAATTATTTATATATACCTAGTACTTGTGTCTTGGATATTGGAAAGGAAGACTTAAAAATAGGTCACATACTTGTTTGCTAATACTGTACTTCTCTTTTAGCCAACATATAAATAAAGATTCTAAGCTCTTGATTTTGAATGTAGGGCTGGGTTGTTAAGTGTATGTATGAATTTAATGTGTCTTCTAATATTATTATGAAATACCATAATACAATTTATGAACCAGTAATCTGATAATGTGTGACATTTTAGCATTTTAAAGACCAGGAGAAAAAAATTAAGTAGTTTTTGATTAATGTATAATTATATATTTGTATAAATCAGTGTATAAATCCATTATCAGTTTATAGAGATGATATTTTAGACAAAATTGATTTTATAAATTAAAAATCCAGTTGTGGGGCGCCTGGGTGGCTCAGTCGTTAAGCGTCTGCCTACGGCCCAGGTCAGATCCCAGGGGCCTGGGATCGAGCCCCGCATCGGGCTCTCTGCTCGGCAGGAAGCCTGCTTCTCCCGCTGCCAATCCCTCTGCTTGTGTTCCCTCTCTCGCTGTGTTTCTCTCTGTCAAATAAATAAAATCTTTAAAAAAAAAAAAAAATCCAGTTGTAATATTTCTCAAAGTTCAGTTGAGTTTTGGTTGTCTATATATTAGTCAACACTGTAAGAGAGAAGCAGAGAAAACTCAGTATTTTACAGTTTAAACAGTGACATTAAGCACTAACGCATAATTACATTAAAGTAAAATTTAATAATGGGATGATAGTGATGACAGTTACAATTCTAAATTTCACAAAGTTTAGAAATAAACTTAAACTTAAATCTTTCCAATACAGGGTGAAATTGGTGAACCGGGACAGAAGGGCAGCAAGGGAGACAAAGGAGAAAATGTGAGTTTCCTAATTCTTACTAAGGGGCATTATTCATTCATCCTTTACTTATTTTTTTTTTTTTGCTATTAACCATGGATATTTTTTCATAGTACTACCCACTTATAATATCCATACTATATTACCTCTTCTGCAACTATTCAGTTGAGATTCAATCAATTCTAATTAAACCTCTTTATGAAGTGATGTTTTAAGATGTGTAATAATTCCAACCCGGAAAGCCTCTCAATGAAACTAAGTCACCAGCAAGTTTACCGTCTATCACTTTTGCATCATGAATTCATATAACCCTGCAGTTTAAAGAGAAATCATGTCTTAGTGTGGTTATGAAAAGAATTTTGACCTGGTGGAAACCTGAAAGTGTCTCAGGTACCCTGATGATGATGGTCTATGAACCCTGCTTTCGGAATCTTTAAGGACTCTTCCCAACAAGTGACAGTAATTACGAACAATGACAGTTTTTCTTTAGTGCTCAGATCCTTTATAGTGACTGATCAGTTATTTATGTAAAAAAAGCAGTTAAAAAGAAATATTTGTGCATATAAGACTCATAAACATATCGAAATTTATTGCTCAAAAGAAGGCGTTCTGGTGTACTTAACATATAAACTAAGTTTGCATGTGTTTTCATATGAAGGAAATGCAGATTTTCATATATCACTATATTTTGTCTGTATCGTATCCCCCAATCCTAATATTCATTTACGAGATAGTGTTTAGACAAATCTTTTAAGTGCTCTTTCTTTTTTTTTTTTTTTTTTAAGTGCTCTTTCTGACTCATGCCCGTCTCATTAAGGAAATCTGGCATTTTGAAAAATTTCAAATGTGAAACTTCAATTTCTTAGCATAAAAATCCATTTTTAAATATTCACATTAAAGATGAGAGTGCTTTAAATAATAACTGGCAATTTAAAGCTGATTGCAAATATGCAAGTCTGAGTCTCAAGAAGTAAAACAAATAATGCTTGACTGCACTAAATGCAAAAACTTCTTTTTCAGTGTAGACACATAATAGATTTTGATCAACCAAATGTTCTGTGCTTAAAGCTGAGGCTCTTCTGTCTTCAGCTGCAAAATTACTGATTTTTATCTCACCCCAGGGTCCTCCTGGTCCCCCAGGTCTTCAAGGTCCCGTTGGTGCCCCTGGAATTGCTGTAAGTACTCCTCTTGTTCAGCAAATTTATATCCTCACAGTTCCCTGATTAAATTTATGAACTGTCACATAACCAGTTGATTGTGTGCGGTGATGAGTTTGTATGTTTAACATTGAATCAAGTTTAAATGATCTAATATAGCTAACCAAGCTGATCTTTATAAACAAAAGATGTTGTGACTTCATCTGAAAAAGAATAATAACCAGTTGAAAGTACTCAATTTGGAATAAATTCTGAACACCATTTCCCCCTTGTTAGACAGCTTTTATATCCCTTGGTATATGTGAGAAAATCAAAATCAGCCATACTCCAGAAACAAAGAATGTAAATCACACAAACAATGGTGTATTTGTAGTAGATAATGCAAATTTAATCTTCTTACTTGGTTACTTATAAATAGACCAGCTTTGATTAAATTAGAAATGGCTGTATTTTTATGATGACTTGTAACAGAATCTTGAATTTTCCAATTTGTGATCATTTTCATTGCTCTACTCTAGGGAGGTGATGGTGAGCCAGGTCCCAGAGGTCAGCAGGGGATGTTTGGACAAAAAGGTGACGAGGGTGCCAGAGGTTTCCCAGGACCTCCTGGTCCCATAGGTCTTCAGGTAAGATGCTCTCTGCATCGTGTACTCGGTCATGTCCACCTACTTCTCACACCAGCTTTTCTGATGGATGTAAAACCAAGTAGCCTTCCTTGTATACGCTGTTTAGCCATAATGACTATTTTACTTAAACGCTAACCCTACCTTAAGTATCATACCTCCTTTCTTCATTCTTATTTTGCTTAAAAATGAACTACAACCTTATTTAAGGTTGATCATTAAAAGTGAGAGGTTAGAAGGGTGCTTCTGTAGGTCTCATAGCAAGAAAATTAGTACTTCAGATGGCTAGCAAAAATTAAAAGCATTTTAAGAAAGAGCAAACTGCCAATCACAGCTACGAACAGACACTGCCAAGAGCAAGTATTAAGCAATAATAGGTAAAATACATAATTAACAATGGATCGATCATTTAAAAGATTTTAAAAGATTTTAAATTATGATTTGCATTTCATGAAGCATATTCAGGAAATAGGAAATTGCAGATCATTCAAATATGTCTCACAACTGGACTGTTAGGCAGCCCTGTGCTCAGTAGACATCTCCTGTTCTTAGTTGTTTTTCCATTCTTCCCTGTGATATTCACTGCTTCCCAAAAACTTTAGAAACAACTGGCTTTCTTCTTTCTATACCTACCTAGTGATCCTCTGGAAGATTATAAAATTTTGTTTCAGATGATATTTGGGTACCGTATGGATATAAGTGATGCCACATTAGCAATTTTAGAAATGATTAAAATAAATAATCTAGTTTACTGTCCTTAACCATTTATGAAGTTGTAGAAAAGAAATTAAAGGTGAATTTATATAAATTTAATTTTTTATCTTTATTTTCATAAATCACAGAATACTATTTTTAATATTAGTTATTATATTGTAAATCATATAATTATATTATCACAGTTTCTATTGTTATAACAGTCAACAGATATCTCCCAGTGAACATGATATTGTAATTTTCTGCTTTCATTTTAATGTCAAAATAATTCTTTTTAGGCTTGGGAAATGAAAAAACTTTGTGTTCATATTTGTGTTTACTTCTTTTACATTTATTAGACAAAAATAAATAAGCAATCATGATTACAAAATAGCAACATGTGTGAGAAACATATTTGAACATATTTGAAAACAACAACAAGGCATTCAAAATCAGATTACCAGTGGATATATTACCATTCATTTTCTGCTTTTTCATTTAACTGATTACTCTGATTCTATAAGGTTATAATTTAAGCATTTAGTTCTCATGATTAAAGAAGATGCCTTGTAGCTTATATTTATAAAATATTAAATGAAAAATTACCTTCATTTCCACAATGTAAGAAATGTGCTCTTTGATGAGAGTGACTCAAGAAATTAGTTCACTACAAAATTGATTATATTTTCCTACAGCTACCTACTTAAATCAGGAGTCTGAAAAGATGCTAATGTAATTAACATGTTCACAATTGCATCTGTATCCTTTAATTGAGTCTTCATGGCAGAATAGATATTAGCAATTATAATACATAAATAATAATAATCTAATATTCTGGTTAAGTGACTTGATTTTTCAATTTGATGCTTGTAATTTATCTGCATATGAAGGAGACATATAGAATGATAGTTCTCAGCTTAAATTCATTTTTTATATTTTATCACTTAAGTGGCAAATGATTTTAAATTGACAGACCTTTAAAACAGAATATCTCCATGCATAAATTATTCCTTAGGAGAAAGTTGGGGCATATGAAAACTGATTAACACTGTAGTGCCATTTAGCACATTTAGTTTCCAGCAACAAAAGAATTTGACTCATTATGTCTCTATTAATTTTAATGATAAGAACATTCTGTCTTAATCAGCTTAAACTATAACCAGACTTCATCAGAAAGAAAGAAATATTTCAGTGTTTTTCTATTGTGAGGTCTCTATTGAGCTAATATTAGGAATACTCATAAGGGGGCGCCTGGGTGGCTCAGTTGGTTAAGTGTCTGTCTTTGGCTCAGGTCATGATCCCAGGGTCCTGGCATTGAGTACCACATCTGATTTCCTGCTCGGGAGGCGCGGGGGGGTAAGGGGGGGGCTGCTTCTCCTTCTCCATCTGAGTGCCGCTCTGCCTATTGGTGCGCTCTCTCTCTCACTCTGTGTCAAATAAATAAATAAAATCTTAAAAAAAAAAAGAACTTAGAAAAACTTAGAATTTACAAATTTTAAATTATAAGAACTTAAACTTATATATAAGTTGCAATGCATGATACTTAAGAAAATGGACTTACAATGAAATATTAAATGTAAAATATACTTGCTTATTCAAGAATTTAAGTTTGTGTACTCCATACATGAATTATAATTTCTGAGGTTGTGCATCTTGGAATCTGAAATTTTAGCAATCTCTCCCAGCTAGTTTTTAGGCAGGCTAAAATCTAAACCACTGCCTGGCTGGAAGGTTCCTGGCCCAGGAACTTCTCTAGTAATTCTAGAAGCTACTATCTGATGATATAAACCATTTGGGAAGTACATACAACTACTTTCCTAGATATCCTAGTGACATTTGAGAAAAAAGAAATGATATCCTGGTGTATGTTGTCCATTACAAATCAGTTATTAAGATTTTGTCATAAATATAAATGTATGCCACATTAAAAAAATGTTTACATGGGGCGCCTGAGTGACTCAGTGGGTTAAAGCCTCTGCCTTCAGCTCAGGTCATGATCTCAGGGTCCTGAGATCGAGCCCCACAGCAGGCTCTCTGCTCAGCAGGGAGCCTGCTTCCCCCCCACCCCTCGCCTGCCTCTCTGCCTACTTGTGATCTCTCTCTCTCTCTGTCAAATAAATAAATAAAATCTTAAAAAAAAATGTTTACAAATATACTCAGTAAAGTATTCTCTCTGAGAGGCCACATTGAGAGTCGCGTGGAATTAGTAGGTCATAAAAACAATTTAGTGAGCTATTACCGGGTTTTAAAAAAAATGAAATATAATAGGATAAGGTAAAGTAGAATGAAAACATCAAAAGATCATCTGTGCATTGAAGATATTATTTTTGAAACCCATCTTTCAGCCAGTTTTCATGGGCACAGTTAGAGGGTAATAGGCGAAATGTATTTATTACCATGGGTCATGGTGAAATAATTTGCAGCCATTATAGTGTAGCGCCAAGTCAATAATTTTACTAAATACCAGCACAGATTTAGAGTTTCTGTGATGTGTATTTTTATTTCTTAAATAGATTATATCTGAAATACTATTATACAATTATTAAAAATGAAGTGTGTAGAGTGTATAAGGTATAAATAAATAATGGTATAATACTAAACATTAAAAAATTAAAACAATTCATAATCTTACCATATTAAAAACTGTTGCCACTTTCACTATATGTTTCCAATAAATACCATAACTATTTTAAACACATATTTCACAGATAAATTTGTACTATGCATATTTACTTACATTTGTATTTTACTAGTCATTATACGTGCTTAATATTTAGAGTATTAGTATCATATTAATAGTCCTATAATATTCCCTTAGATTATGTAACCAAATTGATTTAGCTACGTTTTCTATGATTAAACTTTTGGAATAATTGAGAATTTTAATTGTCATAGCTCCTGTTATAATAAACACTTTATTGCATGTAGTTTTTCCTGTTGATTTATTTTCTTAGAATTCATTCATTCATCACTAATTCAACATTTAATTGAAATCCTAGTTTTTTCCTGATCCACAGCTAATTGCTAGAGATAAAATTGACACCTACCCCAAAGTAGCTTATGATTTAAGTACATAAATAAGTGGCTTCATTGTTTTTAAGAATACAATTCAAATATATGCAAAGTATTGTTGAGACACAAAAGAAGAAACATAAACAATCCTGCATGGAAGAACTAGATAAGAAGACCAAGAGGAAGTAAAATAATTTTCCCATAAAGACATAGATGAAATTTGAGTGTCACCTGCTCTGTGAGTTTATTCTGTAACAGAACCTTTCCTAAAGCGATGACACTGCAACTAGAAATAAAGGAAATGAATTCGAGAGAAAAAAGGAAGTACAATGCACCAGGTTTTATGACCTTGTCGATTTGTAGAACTACAAGTTAAAGTAACAGGTTAAAAATTCAGAAGATATTTATAACCCCAGAAATGTATTGGAATAATCCTGGAATATTTATTTTCTTTTTTAAAAAAAGATTTATTTATTTATTTATTAGGGAGAGAGAGTGCACAAGAGCGGGGGAAGGGGCAGAGGGAGAATGAGAAGCAGACTCCTGGCTAAGCAAGTAGCCCGTGGGGCTGGATCCTAGGATCCCGCAGTCATGACCTGAGTGGAAATCGAAGAGTCAGGCGCCCAACTGAGTGCACCACCCAGGTGCCCCTGAAATATTTATTTTCAAAAGAGTTTTGTCAAATTGCTACATAACTATAAAAACCTCACTTGGATAAGGTGTTCTAAAATAATTTGGGACAAGATTTTTCAGAAAATCCTTGCAATGGCAGTCTTATATACTGTTCATAAAAGATGGAGCAAATGATTAAGTGTCTATAAATTACCAGATTAAATTATGTATTTAGTTCTTGTAACTAAAATCAAACAGTATAATATCATACAAAGCATAAATTTTATTTGTAAATATAGGTATAAGATTTTATTATATGTAGCTAATACTTTCATTGTAAGCCTTTTAACAGATGACAGTTTCTGAATCTTAATTTCATGTTTTTATTTGGCTTTATGTTTAATTTTGGTTTTATACTAGAAATTGGCCAAACGTTTCTTTTTAAATACATGAGTGACTTTTACTGTCTTCCTATTATATTTTCTTAGGGTCTGCCAGGCCCACCTGGTGAAAAAGGTGAAAATGGGGATGTTGGTCCCATGGTAAGTTTATATCTTTTAGGATATTATGGATTTGTGAACTTTCACATTACAGATATCTTTCTTCAGGTTTAGTAAGATGAATAAAGTAGTCCTAAGGGCCATGACTTTTCAGATCAATGCCTTCCCCTTTCCCCACTCAACCTATATGTGTGACCATTGGAGTCTCTCTCAGCAAATAGCTCTCTTTCCGTTCTCTTTCTCACTTTGGAGTAATGTTATATGCATACATGGCATTACTAGTTGATATGTTGTTATCTATATTTTTATTTCTAAGTGTGTGTATTATTGACATGTATATAAACTGCCAAACTTCAGTTATTTATTAGTTTTTAGCTCCAGACTTTGAAGTGGACCAGGTAAAGAGTAGGTAATAGTCACCCAAGATTTGGATCATTAGTAAATGTTAACACAGTATTAAATTTTAATTGTACTTTGTAAAAACTTCTTAATTTAATAAGGAATTCTATCTGAATTATAATGTTATAACAAAATAATTTCCACTTATTGATTCTGGCTTTCTGCTCTAAGTATGAATCTAAGAGTTTTCTTAGAGTTTCACTGAAACTTTGAAACATATATATTTGTTTATTGAGCATTACCTTGGATAAGAAAACAATTATCCAAGGTAATTGAAATCTATAATGAAAGGTAATGAATATATTCCCTAATCGTTCCTTCCTTTCAATAAACATGGCCCCCAATTCTTACTTCCTTCAGAATATATATTTTGATATTTTTGCACTTGCATTTTAGATTTTATTTTCTTTAAGAAATCATTCTTTTTATCACATTAAACTCAAAAGCAGGGAACACAATAAACAATGCTGACTTTAAGAATTGACTAATACTCTAAGCAGCGTCAGGTACACTGACTAGATATGATTGCTAAGGTTCTTTGAATTATTAATACATTTCTCTCTGACATATTAGTAATAGCTAATATTAAGGAAGTTTTCAGCAATGACATTAGAATAAACTGTGACCTTTAGAAATAATTCTAATGCCCTGGTATTCACTACAGACTAATTTAATCACAACCTTGAGGTAAGGGGTTCTGACCATCAGCATTTTGTAAAAAGTACCCTGAGGTAATTTTAATGCACAACCAGGGAAAAGAACATTTGTTTTAGGAAGCCAACTAAATAGTTAATCTTATTTCAGTTCTAACATGTAGAACATAAAAGTTGACACACACAAAAAAGAATATACAAATAAAAAATACTTTTATAGAATTAATAAATTCTAAATCTACTCAAGCACCATTTCTTGTTCCAACTTTGTGTTCCTTTTTTAATCTAACCTTTTAGCATATTCTAGTATAACACATTTCTGTTGTGTTATGAATTCATTGTACCAGATAGTAGTAATAGCCTAATTTTCTAATTTTTAATCAAATTGTTTGCCTGCAGTCCTAATTTCTCCATAGCTTTGTGTAGAGAATCATTTGCTAACATAATGTTGTATCCATCAAGAATGACTTATATATGGTTCACTGATTATGATTTTATAGCATGAAACATCTTTTAGTTTCTCGATTGCAAAATGAAAATGTCAGAAATGCAATTGTGTTTGGTCCTCATAAACTAATATTCATCTCTTACAGGGTCCACCTGGTCCTCCAGGCCCAAGAGGCCCTCAAGGTCCCAATGGAGCTGATGTAAGAACTGTGAAATATATGTTAATTATTTTGAAGTTATTTAGGTGTCAGTATCATGTAATGGCAGATGGTATCTAAGACACAATGGGGACAATTACACTATTATTAAATGTTTAACTGGACAAGAGCTCAAAAATCATCTACTCACTACATTTCATTTTATACGGAAATAAACAGGTTTTATAGGAACTAGTCATCACAAATATAAAAGAAGTTCAAAGTTCACATTTGATATAAGTTCTGTTAGAGAATTATGTGCATGATGATATGTGCAACTTTTACCATGTTAGATGTTTCCTCTCAATTATACAAAGACAGTCTTCTCCATGTTTAATAATTGACCCACTCTTCCAATATTATAGGATTTGAAACGTAATGCCATATTTATCTTACTGTTACCATTAACAGATGTATAAAATTTGATGTTATCTCTCTTCTGATTTCACCTTTCACAGAGAAAAAGTATTTATTCTTGTTTTCAATTGCTCTTTTGTTATGCCTGCTTTTAATTTGGTTAGGCCAGAACTGGGTAAAATAGACTAAGAGCAGATGTACAAGGAGTTTTTGGGGTTTTAATTCCCCTTTAATAATATAAAGGCTAAGAGGTCGTTCATACTATTTTTGTATAGATTGCATAATTCTTAACCAGAGTCATACTTTGATCTACTCTAAAAATCTACAAAATTATCTTTTATTCTGGCCTATTTGATGGGCAAAGAGATTGAAATTATGTTCCAAGTATTGAAGAGCATGACTAGAGTTGGAAAATCTTATGCCATATCTCCAAAATTCTGGTGAATTTGAAAATCAATTTAATATAATTAAATTATTTGCTATCCAGTAAATTTTGCAACCCAATAAAGGGCATCATTTTGTCCCATCCTTCAAATGACTTGGAATATTCTTGCATATATTTTTCCTTCTTTGAGGGCTACGAGATATATATTTATGAATTTGTTATTTTTATTGCGAGAATAAGGATAACTATATACTCCTTTTCCTACATTGCAGGGACCACAAGGACCCCCAGGATCCATTGGTTCAGTTGGTGGTGTTGGAGAAAAGGTGAAGAATGGGGGCACCTGGGTGGCTCAGTCAGTTGAGCGTCTGTCTTTAGCTCAGATCATGATCTCTGGCTTCTGGATTGAGCTCTGCTCAATCAGGCTGAGGGGAGGAGTTGGGGAGTTCCCTGCTCAGCAAGGAGTCTGCCTCACTCAAGCTCTCTCTTTCTCTTTCTCCCTCCCCCTCTGTCCCTCCACACGGCTTGTTCCTGCTCTCTCTCTCCCTCTCTCAAATAAATAGATAAAATTAAAATCTTAAAAAAAAAAAGGTGAGGAATGTAGTGATATACAGTTTGACATATCAAGAATTGAGGACTTTGATGACATTGACTGATATTTTAAGTGCTTCTAATAGTTCTAAGTATTTTAGATATAGTTATGTGAATCGCAGCCTATCTACTCTAGTAGTTAAATAATTAGTGGGAATATGATTTTGAGATATTATGTTTTGCCAGGTATTGTGCTAAATAGTGGACATAGGTTATTTCCTTTAATCAACACAGTCACCTCTGATGATGGTATTATTATCCACATTTTTAAGCTGAAACAGCTGAATTTTAAAGAATTTCAATAATTTCATCAAAGTTTTGTCATTAGAAGCTAAGTCAGGATCTATTCCCGTGTATGTCTGACTAGACTAAGTGTCTCTAATAACACTCATTCCTGAAAAAGAAGAGATTGGTTGATGTAACTGACTTAAACAGGAAAAAGGAATCCTTCAAATTACAAAAGAACTAATCTTTCATTTTGTCATATTTGGAGTTACATTTTCATTACTAATAATATGACCCATCTTTGGCACTTTTCAAAATACTTGGCATATGCCATAACATCTGGGCTCAGAATAGCTTTGTTTTCTCATGAAAATGATTTCACTTAAAACATCTTCTTTTTTTTTTTATGAAATGTCAGAATGATTCTCTGAATTCTTACTTATGCATTCATGCTCATCTCTTAGTAGAATTTTTAAGAAAATTGATATTGGTGTTTTCTTTCTTTAAAAAAATAAGTTATTTGCCAGTTTTAAGGGATAAAATTAAATTTCCTACCATAAAATATTATATAGGGAAAAAATGTAGGTTTTTTAGTTATTAATTAAATGATATAAGAAGTATAGACTTATGCTAATTATAAAAATGATTCTGTTGTTTGGTCTCAAAGATTTTTGACATATCACATACTGTATTTAATTTATTTTAAGTAGAAGATTTAACCCTCAGAGAAAAGAAACGTGAGAGGATTAAAATACAGTATTTTGATGTGTATGTCTGCTGAACACTTTCTACCATTTTGATTATAATTAACCTTTATGGTCAATCATTTAAATAGTTTCTTCCTTACTAAATTAGAAGCATTTTAAAATTATCTAATTCTTACTGCATAAAGTCAAGGTTTTTTTTTACTGACTCTTTGTTTATATTTTTAAATTTAATGTTTTGTGTTGAAAGCATGCCTGTGAGTTGGGGTGGAATTTAAAGAACTTTTTTCATTGAGTACAGTTGTCATAAGAATAGCAGTAGACATAACCGGTCTCTGATGGCAAAACTGTAGGAGACACATGAAGACAGACTCACAACTTTCCTCTTCCTTCCCTTGGCATCATCCCCTTTTGGCTGTAATGTTGACTAGATAGTTGTGAGAACTAGTCTCTTGTGTTAGTTTTGTCCACCTAGAAAATTCTGAAATAATCCTAAATAAATAAATTCTAAGTTTAAAGGCCTTTTTAGCTTATCTTATGGTTTCCTAAAGCTTGCGGATACAGTAGGAACAAGTCTAAGTACTCCAGCTACTGCTTTGGTTTCATCTTGTGTTATTCTTGAAGATAAACATGGATGCCAGAGGTTTGGAATTTGGGAAAACTCTTTTTCCATATTGTTTCCATTTGTTTAAAGACTGGTAACACCTGGCTAACTTTGAGTCTTAAGAAAATACAATATTTTTAACTATATTCACATTGCTGTATGTTAGATCTTCAGAACTTATTCATTTTGTCTCTGAAATTGTGTAACCTAAGACGAACATTTCCCCATGTCCCCCACACCCCAGCTCCTGGTGACCAGCATTCTGTTGTCTGCTTGTCTGAGTTTGACTATTTTAAATTCCACATATAAGTGAGATCATGCAGTATACTGTGTATATTTAAAATATAAAAGCATTTGAATTGGACATTTTATAGTTGATTTGAATGGCAAACTGCTTTAGTCTTATTTCAGAGATATGAATGATAGGTCATAAAAATATTACTTATATATCATTCCATCAACCCAAGATAGATGACTGATTTGTTGCTTTGTAAATAATGTAAATGTAATATTTTATTTGTAGGGTTTATTGAAAATAACAGGTAGTATTTGCTACTCATCTTGAAAGAGAAAATAATTTACACACAATACTACTACTAATAAATTCCTAGAAAATACTCGATATCTTCCATCTTTATGCAGATAATTCAAGAAGTTAAAATATGTGCATATTCCCAAATAATCAGAAATTAGGTACACTGAATAGCCTGTTCCCTGGAGTTATGTTTATATTTAATATAATGCATTTCAAACCGATTTGTAAGCAATGGGTTTATACCAGTATTATTGGAAATAGCAGAGTTAAAAATTAAAGGGAATTCAGACATGACATTTTTTTAAAAATTTAAAACAATTTCCACTTCAGAATTTCTAGTTCCACTGATTTTGTGTAGAAACATGGCACATGAATATACTGAATTATTTCACTTGGATGATTACTTAAATAAAAAATTATTCTTTTCTCAGTGTAAAACAGACTTTCATAACTAAAACCTACTAGTCTAGGAGGTTTATTTATTTTCTGCTGAGCTAGAAAATAGCCATCCATAGTTATACAGGGAGAACATAAAAGCTAACAAATTTATATTATGTATATCCTCAAAAGGAGTAATTTTAATTAGTATCTAAGTATCTTTATGTGTCTTACAATACAGTATTTTTTGTTCTTAGATTTCCACTAAATATATTTTATAGGATTATCAAAATACTACCAAATGATTTGCTTAGTTGCTGTTGTAAACATAAAGTAAATTAATATTTTAGTACAAAATGAAAGTTCTTTAATCAATAAGCTAAGTTGTAATATGAATACTGATATAACACAAATACAAAATTTGTTAGGAAACATGCAGATGTCTGCTTTGTATGGTTTGGTGGTAATTTGAGATTAATGCTCTACTAACAAACTGATGAGAATTGTAGCATTCAGTCTACCCAGTTCTGCCTCGTCACTTGAGAAATAAAAATACCGAAGGGCAGGAACGAGATAAATTCCTTCCTCCTAATAAAGTACTCTACTGCCTTTTAACCAATATAATGAGTTAAGGTCTAGTTTAAAATGTCATGGCCATCACTGAAGGCAGTTTTACAAACGTTAAAAACATCATTTCTGTGTTGCTGTTGTTGTGTTTGTTTGTCATTTTTATGTTTTAAAGCTCATTTGTTTTCCTCTTTATAGGGTGAACCTGGAGAAGCAGGGAATCCGGGGCCTCCTGGGGAAGCAGGCACAGGAGTAAGCACTAATTTATTGTCGATGTAGGGTGTTAACATATTAAACACGTAACTTAACTCTTAGCTTATAATTCAGTTATTTACTTTTCCTTTCCCATGAGAAATAATCACAAATGCAGAAGCTTTTTGTTTAATAATTTTGCATATCCTGTGCATATTTAGATTTACACAGAAATTGAAAAAAATTATATTTGTTAGACATAAGTTAGAACATTAAAACTATAAGCTGTTTATACATTTTTTGATGGACTGTTCACAAAAGAAACAAACAGACCGTGCTACATCAAACATGGATGAATTGGATTAGGATTGTATTCATTCTAACGTAGATTGGTTCAAACCTGGAGTGAATTTGGCCCCCGGGATTCATTTGGCAATGTCTAGAGACATTCTTGGTCATCTCACATGGAGGAATGTCACTCTTGATGTCACACACTGGGATCAAATTAGTGCAGACCAGGGGTGCTGTTAAACGTCTTGCAAAGCACAGGACAGTTCCCCCCACCCCTTAAACAGCAGAGTTGTCTGATCCAATATGCTGAGGCTAATAAGTTCTGATTTAAAGCTTTTAAGATAATTATTCTTTTTCTGATGTGGTTGTAGGGCCCCAAAGGAGAAAGAGGAGAGAAAGGAGAAGCTGGGCCCCCTGGTGCTGCTGGACCTCCTGGCGCTAAGGGACCACCAGGTGATGATGGCCCAAAGGGTAACCCGGTAAGTGAACTTGGTCCCCTTTAAAGTAGCATCTATGTCAAAGCCATGTAGGAACTCTTCATAGAAAGGTTAGAAATCATGAAACTCTGACCCATATCTGGTGAAGCTGACTTTTCCTCATTTCATATATCTGTTAGCACTCTAGTAGAAACAAACATGTTTCTAGTAGAAAAAGGGAAATCTTCGCATATGGTTTTGCCATGACTTAGTTTTTAAATATCAGAATATCGTGACTTTATAAAAAATATTTTTACTTATCTTCTTTCTTTTAAAAACATCGTACTAGGGTCCTGTTGGTTTTCCTGGAGATCCTGGTCCTCCTGGAGAACCTGGTCCTGCAGTAAGTATTATGGGTAAAGAAAGGAATTATTTTGATGGGGTGGTTCCCAGTGTCTCTGTTGTTAATAATTAAAGGAAATCTCTATTACTTCAGTAGATTCCCCAAAAATATAAAGGAAAAGAAAATGTAAACCACAATCACAGCTACAACCATTAAATCCATATAGTTGAGGACCATTAGACCTATGTTGCATGATTATTTTCTTCATTTGGGTTGGTTTTCCAGACTTTGCTGGTTTGTACAAACTATCTGAGCAGCAGCATTACTATTATTTCAAAGTTACAGCATCTTTTAGTCTCCCTTATACTGTAAATCCTATCTCAAAGTGTGCCGTATTTGTTCATGGTGCAAGGATGCACTGGCTTTGTATGCTACTTACATCTTCTTTCTTTTCTTATATTAACAGCATAATGTATTTTAAATTTAATGTGGTGGCAGTTTCATGAATCTTTATCGAAAGAACAAGAGAGTCCACAATCCTTAAAATACAACTGAAAGATCTTAGCAATACTCTTATTTGTCCATTTAGTAATGATTTATCTCAAGGAGTCAGAGAGTATATCATACTTTTTTTGTTTCAGTAAAAAGTGAACTCATAGTGAGAAATATCTGGGAACACTTTCTTTTGCCTATCATAGGGTCAAGATGGCGTTGGCGGTGACAAGGGTGAAGATGGAGATCCTGGTCAACCGGTAAGTAAGCAACCACTATTTTTATTAGATCTTTACATAGTCTCAAGACATTTTAAAGAAATCATCAGCCTTTCAAAAGCATAGCTATGTGGGTACACATTTTTCTGAAAGGATTATCAGTTATATTTGAATTTCAGCTCAAAGTCAAACTTATATGGAGTTTCTTACTTGATGTGATTTAAGAAATGTAAGTATCCTTCATAATAAAAAATGCAGTAATACCATAGTAATGATTTAGTCATACTAGGACAAACATTGCTATCTATCTATTTGTATTAAATAAAAAGTTATTTTAAAAACACAAATAAGACTGAAATGAAAGCAGCCATGTTATCAGCCTATCATTAGCATGATTGTATAACAATTACTAATCTAAATGAATTCAGCATTGTATTGGACTATTACTATTATTATTTTGTTTACTTTCAGAATGGCTCAGTAGGGGCTTTGACCACTTATGGTTATTTAGGGAGCAGTAAAAGAAGGCACTAAGTTTAGTAAGAACCAAACAAATCTCACCCCTAACACAACTTTATCTCTAGAGCCATCCCCACTGGATATTTGTAGGCTTACTCTGTGTAGATAAGACATGCGGGGCATTTTGCAATGTGCTGAGTACTCCTTGACATAGAAATGCTAGTTCTGTGCAAGAAGAGAAATTTAGATGTAACAGTTTTATGGTTTCACAAATGTATGTCATATGAGTAAAGTTATTAATCATATGATTCTCTTTATTAGTATGTCTACCGAATGTTTGTCAGATAAAAATTAGCACTTTTTTAAAAGAACGGTTTGAAGAAGGAGTTTGATTTACCTCTTCCAGCTACAGAAAAGTTTTCCATCTGAATTTACCAGCTCTAATAATAGCTATCTGGAGAAAGCCTAGGCACCTGAAACAGAGATGAGATTATCCAGGAAAGGTAGATGTGGGGAGATGAAGAAAGAAGTTTGGTTTCAGTCCAGATGTAGAAAAATGTTGTTAGCTGTAAAACAATGCTCAATTGCTTAAAAGGTATTTTTCACATTTTATAGGGTCCTCCTGGCCCATCTGGTGAGGCTGGCCCACCAGGTCCTCCTGGAAAAAGAGTAAGTTTTTAAAATTCTTTATTTGAAATATCCACTCATTATCTACTGTGTGTATAAACTTCTAAAATATTCTTAAGCTGTAGGCAGCACATTACAATGATGCCAAAAGATGTAAGTCGTGGAGGACAGGGTAATTTTTTACATTTGTCAAAATTCTTATTAAAATAGAACATACTTCGACAGATTTAATCTGTCACAATGAGAAGTAGTTTCCCACTTCTCTGTGTTAAGGTCTCCCCTCTGTACAAACGGAGGCTGTTACAAAAGATGGATGGAACTCTGAACTTCAACTCTTGGGGCAATACAGGGAGATGGAATGCCAAAGTCTAATACTAGCTAAAAACATGGTAAAAATCTGAATCCAGATATCAACAGAGAGAGCTCAGGAATCAGTCCGCATGTACTGTTAGCTTGCTTTACCTTGTCAAGCTTCTCTGATTTGGAAACATGGCCAGACTTTAACAAAAGATGACAGGAAAATGGAAATAAAGAGATCTTGTTGAAAATATTGGTTCCAGTAGATCCTAGAAGATTTACTTGAACTGTCTTTTTCTTATTATGGTACTATTTTCATAATAAAACCATGTCTGTTGACCTGCTTCTTGCAGCATTTATATCAACGTACATTGTTCCCTGCACCACCTTTAGTCTATTCTCTGATCTCTCTGCAAACAAAATACATTTCTTAGCTTCATCCCCCTTTCAGTAATCCAAAGGCATGGAGCACCTGGGATCACTATTGTTTTCTAATGGTAGCTTGGTTTTAGGGGGATTTTCATACTACACATCCTCATGTACATATTGTACGAACAGATTTTCATTTTGTCCCTCAGCAATATAAATTCGAGTCATATTTACAAACATTTGTCTTTGCCAGAAATGAATTTAGTCTGTATTAAGCATCTTCTCTGAAGACGATTTTTTCTTCACTGACCAAGTGTTTATGGTTTTTTTTTTTTTGCCTTCCTCCTTCCCCCTTTTTCTTATATTCTAACAACATTCTAGATAAGATTCTTATTATTTTGTTTTGTTTTTGTTGGTGGTGGTGGTGGTGGCAGCCCCAAAGCATGGTCTTGGTAGAAAAAAAACTGTATTATAAAACAACCATTGGGCTGTTATTCTTAGAAAGTAATTACAAAGTGTAACATGATTTTTTAGATCTCTTGTCTATTTTTGCCTGTAGTCTGAATGCCATTAAAACTTTCTAGATGGATGAGTAAATGATAATAAACCTTCCTAATAGAATATTGATCAGAATGTTGCAAGTGGCAGTGATACTGAGAAACAAGATTCTGTTATTGAACAAGTAGGAAAATTAAGTTGTCATTTGTAGTACATGTACATTCTGTCATGTATTTGTAATACTGAAGTATAAATGTACATTTCCTTAAGGCACTGGAAGATTTACAGTTTGTGTCAATATACCATAGAATTTTAATCTCAAGTTATCATTATAGGTATTTGAAACCAAGAGCTAGTTTCATGTTCTTTTATTGAAAAAACTCCTAGAGGTCACTAAAATAATTTAAACATTATAAAATGCACAAAATTTACCTGTTAAATGGAATTTTAAAGACTCTAGCTCATATTGCCAGAGGAAAGTTTGCAATAAAAATTTAGAATAATTGATATTATTAATTGGTAGAAATACAGAGAGAGATATATATGTTTGTGTGTATATATATGTATATACACACACACCATATAATGTATTTATATTCTTATTATATATGTATGTTATTATATATGTGCATATATTCTTATTATATATTCTTTCCATCCCTATGCTTTTATGCATTAATGTGGACGGTCAAAAGATAAAGTGTTAGAAGAAAACATCCTTCCCACATTTACCCACACAAAGATTCAGATCAGAGATTAGATTCTTAGGAAAGCCTTCCCTACTGTTAAACTAGAACATTGTGCCTATTTTATACACCTACTTCATCTTTGCATATTTTATAATGTACTGTCTTTGTTAATTATGATGTCTATCTTCATAACTAAACTTCATGAATTCCTTAGGATTTCATGGAGGGTTTTTTTGTTTCTGTTTTTTATGTATTTTCCACTCACAGCACATTTCTGCCACATAAGGACAATTTAAATATTTTTTATATGAATGGAAGAATAGACAAATTATAGAATCATATTATAAAATGTGAATAATGGAGAGAAGCTTAAACTGTGTATTTCACATGAGGTATATTTCTCATGGTGAAAAAATCCTGTGTAACAGTGTCTACTGGTAGAAAATTAACTGGGGTCTGTTTTATTGTCTCATATTCTAGGAGTCATTTTCCAATCAGAACAGTCATTAGTTTATGAAATTACAGCCAGTAGTTTGCTAGATTAAGTCCTTGACCATCTGTTTATGCAAATATATGAGAAATAAATGACTAAAATGAGAATCTGTCCTTACGCATTATTAATTTTTTTCTATTCTAGAAAAAGTGTGTTGATCTGTTTTCATCCCAGTCTTTCTTAAAAAAGAATCTGCACCATCTGGAAAAAAACAAGAAATAGGGATGCCTGGGTGGCTCCGTTGATTGTATCTGCCTTCAGCTCAGGTCATGATCCCATGGGATCTCCATCCCAGGGATCAAGTCCAGCATCCAAGTCCAGAATCAGGCTTCTTGCTCAGCGGGGAGACTGCTTCTCCCTCTGCCTGCCACTTCCTCTGGTTGTGCGCTCTCTCTTTGACAAATAAATAAATAAAATCCTTTTTTAAAAAAGAGAAAGAAATGAGAATGGGAAAAATGAGAAGAACAGAGAAGATCCATTTAATATGGATTTCCACCATGACAGATATCAGGCATTCATTCAAAGAAGGAAGAAATTCTTTTGGGATGGAGAAACTATTTGAATCACAATTTTGTGTTTATGTTGTAGTTTACTTGTGTTTAAATTCTCTAAGCTCTTCAAACTCAGATTTTCTTTTCTCTCTTGTAGTAAAAGCAATATTTTTGTTACATTTTTAGACAGCTGATGACATGCTTTTTTTTTAAAAGCTAGATATTTATAAATCTTCTATAATGTTCATGTGTGTAAATGCAATCCTTTGAGAAGACTCCATACCTGGATGCACTAGTTTAAGGAAAAACCTTCATAGAATAAGGAAAAGCCCATTGTTCAGCTGAATCTCATAATTTCTATTTCCAAAATCACAGTCATTATGGTTTTTAGGTTTGCATATGTTAATAGTTTAAATAACACACCAAAATAAGTTATGACAACATTTTAACACTAGGAGTTTTTTGAAGTTGATGCTTGTATACAGAAATCTTCTTACATAAATAGCATGAAATTAAAAAGAATCACTTAAATTGTTTTTTTATTTTATTTTATTTTATTTATTTATTTGACAGAGAGAGACACAGCCAGAGAGGGAACACAAGCAGGGGGAGTGGGAGAGAGAGAAGCAGGCTTCCCACGGAGCAGGGAGCCTGAGGTGGGGCTCGACCCCAGGACCCTGGGATCATTACCCGAGCCAAAGGCAGATGCTCAATGACTGAGCCACCCAGGCGTCCCTAGAAGCACTTAAGTTTTAAGAATATATTATTGTTAACATAATGCTGCTGCCTCAAGAGACTGCTTCAGAATTTGTGCATTTCTTCCTTTGGACAGGCATAATATGTGCCTGATCATATATGGCTTTACAGTGATGATCCTGAGAAAATAATGACCAATGTTGTATTCATTGATTCTTTCTGAGATAAATGAGTTCACAGAATGCTCTGAGTTTGATGAAGTCCTTAATACTCATTTCAAACATGGATTTAAAAGACCATTTGAAAAACTAACATGTGCTCACCATTAGCATATTAATATGGCTTCTAAAAGAGAGAAAGTCGTCCTCCTGCCTAACCTTATTTTCACCAATTAACACCATCTCCACTCTTCTCCCCAACCTCCAACCTCAATCTCAGTTGCTGATTTTGAGTACAATTCATTGCAAAAATTGAAGTAAACAGATAGAAAACAGGAGAGTCTGGGGAAAAATGAAATATAATTTCTTAGGGATCATAGAGTTTCTCTTTTAGACTGTCTACTTATGTTTGAACTTGCGCAGAAAATTTCAAAATTAGATTGAATCTTAATGCGTGTTAAGTAATGGTAAAAATTCAGTTGAATAGTGGACATGAAATACTTTATAATAAAATTGTAAATTTTATGTGTCTTAGAATAAATCATTGCAAATGTATACTGGGGGTAGTTCTAGAGGCCAAAGGCATTTTTATCATATTCTTATTGGGCTGTCAAACCAAGTGCCCTGCTTTTGTTGATTTGAAGGGTACTAAGAAATGGTGTAAGTGAGGATCCAGTGTAATTAAGAGAAACAAAATTTAGATATAATGGGAATTATAACATCCACTATTTAGCTTGAAAAATTGATGTTTCTTTAATACCTTGAATGTTAATGTTCGTATTATAAATGATTCTTTTCTCATTATTTTATTATAAGATTTAGAAATGTCAAGTTTTATATTTCACAGATGACTATGTAAATGTAAGAAGAAAATATGAGTATCAGATTTCAAAATCTGGTTTTATATTATAAAATCATGGTAAATCTTATTTTTTAGCCAACTCACAATTTTCCAATTAAAACAAGTAGTTTCAAACATGGAATTTATATTTTTCAGGTGTTATAAACAGCATGTATGGAAAAAGTAATTTGTTGACATAGTGTCTACAAATGTATTTTGAGTCTATTTTGTTTGATCTGACTCTCAGGTTGCTAACATGGTGAAAAATATAGGTAAAATACTTAATGTATAATAAAATTTAATAATCTTGGGGCCCTTGGGTGGCTCAGTGGGTTAAAGCCTCTGCCTTCGGCTCAGGTCATGATCTCAGGGTCCTGGGATCGAGCTCCGCATCGGGCTCTCTGCTCGGCAGGGAGCCTGCTTCCCCCTCTCTCTCTGCCTTCCTCTCTGCCTACTTGTGATCTCTTTCTCTCAGTCAAATAAATAAATAAAATCTTTAAAAAAATTTAATAATCTTAGTAACAATAGTAACAATAGCCAATGTTTGCCAATGTTTTATGTCCCAGGTGCTGTTATACGCTATTTACATTTCTCAATTCATTGAGTTCTTATGATGACCCTGGGAAATAGCTCTTATTATTCTCCGCATCTTGCAGAGAAGTAAACTGAAGCTCTGACATGGTATATAACTTTCTAAAGATCACAAAGCTAATTAGTGGCAGAGCCAGGATTTGAAGCCAGGCAGTCTGAGTTCAGGTTTTATGCTCTTAAGCACCAGATTCTATATCTATATCTGATACCGCTACACTGGAAAGCTTGAAAAATACTTTTACATGTGTTATCTCATTTAAATTTAGCAACAATTCTATAGCAAGAGGATTTTTTTTTTGGTAATATTTTATGGATGAGGAACTGAGGCTCAGGAATACTAATAAATTGTTAAAAGTCACAAAGCTAATAAAAAAAGAACTAAAGAAAGTTGGGTTTGACAGATATCTTACAAAGATACGTATGTAGTCGAGGAGCAATATTACAAATGGCTTTGAACAGATTAATAATTAGCATCTCTCCATAGCAATCTATGCAGCTATGCAGAAGCCAGGCAAACACCAGAATATTCTCTTAAGCTGTTGGATGACATATGGAGTGTGAAGATTTTTTTTTTTCTGCTCTTGCTCTAATATTAGATTTTAAAAAGTGATAACTATTTTTATGTCACTTATTTATGTGAATTGCATGGTTCCGGAAAATGAAAATAAAATTTCTGCTGACAGTCAAGATTTTAAACGTGGCGCTGCCCTAGTTTGAACATGATCTTATAAGAATGCATAACATATGGATGTTCTAAGATTGAGAAAGGAGCCAATCTTAAAACACATTTAAGGATGGAAGGGAAATCTAATACATGAAATTAATTCTGAACTGTACAACATAATAAATGATACCTGAGTTTTTAACACACTAAGGGTGACTAAGTCATCAGCATTTCTCAAAATATTTATCTTTATCATTTCCTTACATTGATATGATGTATCTGTCAATTAGTGTCAATTAGTGTTTCGTTTATTTTTAATATTCTAACTGCAAGTTTTTATATAAAAGGGTTTTGATTTTTCTCATTGTGTTTTAAACTAACTAGCTGTAGACAGCCACAGTTTATTAGACTCTGTTACGGATTAAACTGGAGTATTTGCGAATAAGCCCTCAGTTACATTTCTTTTACATGCAGTATGTATTTTAAGTGCAATTTTCTGTTTATAGGGTCCTCCCGGAGCTGCGGGTGCAGAGGGAAGACAAGGTGAAAAAGGCGCTAAGGTAAGATATATGATGTTTGAATGGCTTATGCATACATTGAACAACATCTATTTCAGCACTTTTAATAAAATAACAAATATCTTTTCTCATTATCAACATGTTCACACATTTTATTTTCTAACAGGGAGAAGCAGGTGCCGAAGGTCCTCCTGGAAAAACTGGCCCAGTTGGTCCTCAGGGACCTGCCGGAAAGCCCGGTCCAGAGGGTCTTCGAGGCATCCCTGGCCCGGTGGTGAGCGTCTCTGCTAAAAGATGCCATTTTGAAAATATTTTATTTCCTCCCCCCAAAAAATTATAAATGAAAACATTTATGTCAGCATTATTTCATAAGGTATCGTGTGGCTGTTTTACGGGAACTCAGTAAATATTATGCAGGAATTAAAGCCAAATACTCTTCAAATACTTAAATATGTCACTTATTTAATGAGCTCAAATTCTAACATAGAAAGGCAGAATAGAAACGAAACTCTAAGAACTCAAAGATGTACAGTTTTTAAACATACATCTATGCAGACATACACAATGTAAAAAGATTCAAAATTGCTCATAACATTTGTAGATGTTCTCCACGTGATGGGATGCATAGGTGATATTTTTGCTTTCTTTCTTTTTGGATTTCCAAAATTGAAATTTAAAAAAATATGTATGCTTTTGCATACATATAAAAAAAATCAATTATGTTTATTTTCCATAGGGAGAACAAGGTCTCCCTGGAGCTGCGGGCCAAGATGGGCCTCCTGGTCCTATGGTGAGTATGATCTTTTATGTCATTTAGAAAGGGAGAAATCCAGAAACAAAATTGTTTATAAGCTAGAATTTCTGAAGTTTTATATTATAAATTTATATTTTGTATGATATTGAAGGAAGTGTATTACTTAGACTTAAAAAGGGGAAAGTAATCCTTGCTGATAGGTTATTTGGAAAATATGCCACTTGATCAGATCTTTCCTTTCTTATGTCCTTTGGATAAAAAAATAATATATTTCCACCCTGAATAAAATGCCACTAATGGTCCAGCCAGTTCTTTTCCAAACGTGGACAGTTCCCCCAAATGCATGCAATTGCACTTAGTTTCCTGGCACTTCATTTAAAAGAATGACATTGGCGCAGGCACATAGTGATTCCCTCACCAAATAAATTGTTCTCTTAATGACTCATACAGGCTGAAAGATAAAACATTAACCTCCATTAGTAAGAAAGGCATAACTATTACAACTAAAGCTTGGTTACTATCATAAACCCTATGTGCAAAAATGCTCAAGCTATGCAACAGGGCATTTAGCTGACCAGCATATACTGTTCATAGATGGGAGTTTATTGTAGGTGCCAAGGCTAACCCCCGCTGCAGAATCTAGGCAGAAATGAGAACCCAAGTCTTGCCTTTAAAATCATTGTTTTCTGGGCACACTCAGGTGGCTCAGTTGGCAAGAGTCTGCCTTCGGCTCAGGTCATGATCCCAGGGTCCTGGAATCTAGCCCTGTATCAGGCTCCCTGCTCAGGGCGGAGCCTGCTTCTCCCTCTCCCTCTGCCTGCCGTTCTGCCTACTTATGCTCTCTCTCTCTAATAAATAAAAACTGTATTAAAAAAAACATTTTTTCTAGTGACAGATTCTATTTTATGGTAGAAGCATTTGAAATTCATTGTCCAAAAATAGTTGCATGTAAAGGGATTAATCAAAATAGCTAATAATACCTACAGCATTATGCAAGTGTGATGCATGTTGGTTCAAATAGTCCAATGCTTCTGTAGAGCAATTTACATTTAACAAAAATACCTCTTATCATGAATATATTAGTTACTTCAGAGATGCATACTCAGAAAGCTATCAAAAGTGGGATTCATAATCTTAATTATTGTGGAGAAATTTTGGCAATTCCTTTTAGTAAAAATGTCACAAAATATACCAAATATTTCGTGTTACAGAGATTTTTTTTTAACTTTCACTGAAAAGTTAAAGATCATTTATTTTAATATCAGGATAAAAGTTATCAAATTTTGAGTGACCTTACGCAGGAGATTATCAAGTCTGCCAATTAGCATTGGAACAGGGACCTGACTGAAGCAGAATGGGCCCCACGTCTGCACCACTATTTGGGGAATATCCTCCTTAGATATGGTAAACTCCGAACTGTAGAGTCAGAGCCTGGAAAAAAAAATAATTCACCTTAATGTCACCTTAAAATTTGCCAGAGATTTTTTTCTTGTTATTTCAGATTTTCCAATAAGTATTCTGACCTTTCTCCAGATGAAATAAAAAACATCATGCGGGAGATTTCCTTCCGATAATATTAAAAATAAAACCATCAGACATACCACCTGACTCCAGCTTGTAAAAGTTTATATTTTTGACTCTTAGGTAAATGTGAGTTTACCGAGCAAGGGACAGAACAACTCAAACCCTTTTAGGCAGAGTGAAGTGAAAAGAATTTAGCAGTATGGGTGCCATGCCTTTCTCTGGTTGTTTGTTTTATCAGAGAACACTTATAATGTGAGTAGACTAGCTTTTTCATAGCATCAATTAGTTTGACGATATTTAATTTTAATGAAAATGCTAGTTGGTTCTCATGAAGTGAGGATTGGCAGAGAAACCATCTTCAGGATGCTTTTTATGGCAATTTAATGAGCTTTTCAACTCAGCTAAGAAAAATTTATTTTAATAGGCAATTTTTGATCATGGTTATTGGTTAAGGTCATTGACTCTCACGCCAAGCTCCCTAGTTTCAAAAACAAACACTACCACTTACATGCTGGATGACTTTAGGAAACCTATTAATTATTTATTTTTTAAGTTTTAGGTTCCTCATCTGTAAAATTAGAATATCAATAGCATCTATCTCGTGGGATATTATGAAGTTTAAATGAATTAAGTGGGGATATTAATATCTTCTACCCCATGGAGTTCTTACGTTAATTAAATAAGTTATATGTAAAACACATAGACCATTAGTTGGCTCTAGGAACACCAAATAAAGAATTATTAATTGAATGAAATGATGTTTTGAAAAACAAACAATTTCATATTCTTAGTGAAAAGTAACTAAATTTGGGGTGCCTGGGTGGCTCGGTCCATACAGCATGCAACTGTTGATCCTAGGGTCCTACGTTTGGGCCCCACATTGGGGGTACAGTTTGCTTTAAAAAAAGTAACTAAATTTGACCTAATTCATGCATATGTACCATCAATAAACTTGCTTGAAAGACACTGATTGTTAAAGCAATGAAAAGGGCCAACAAATAAGTTATGCTGACTCACAGCAGTTAGAGTATAAAGTAGGTAAGTACTATAATAGAATCAAGCAGAGAATGCTGAATATATTCAGAGTAGGACTGTTAAAATGCCCTTTCCTCTGGGGACCTTTCCCTCATCAGAAGTATGGTAAGATTATTAAAGGAAAAAGGAAGCTTAAATGTGTATGGAAGGCTTAAAAACATAGAAGATAAAAGTAAGAGGTTTCAAAACTCATACAAATTGCATTTGTCTCTGAAATTAATCCATGTGAAATTCATCTGAATATTCTCTCCATAATGTTTTTCCTCATTACAATTATAAATATATTCGCACGCACATCCAAGTCTGCACATGTTTCAGAAGCCTGTTTATCACTGTATTTCCGCAGCTACCTGTAGCGTCTCTTTTCCCCTTCTAGAAGCCGCCTGCAACTTCCTGCTGTAGGGTCCACTAGTCAGAGAAAACCACACAACATTCCCCTTTCCCCAACTTTTAAATACAACTTAGCTGTTCAGTAAGTATGACTTACTCTGCTTTCCTCATTCCAAATAGGCAGCTACCTAAGTAGACGATCGCACGCTATCTACAGGAGTTCAGCATGGACGCCATGCCTTTTCCTCTGGCTTTTTGTTTTATCAGAAAGTATTTGTACACTTCCTTATATAATGACTTTACTTATAATGGTATTTTATAGGTATTTTATATGCAACTTTATGCTAACCTTTGGAATGGAAATTCTTCACGGTGAGAGGGAAACAGATCTTTTAAAACTTTTAAAATAATATGTGTTTGGTGCTTGCCCACCCTGTAATCAGCCCTGCTAGAGTTTAGATTTGGTACAGTATTTATTTTCCACTTTAAAAGTTAGACATTTCTCATAGTAAAAGTTAAAATTCTATAAATGCATGAATTTTATGTACATATATATTTAGAGTCACCATATGGAACTGAGGATAGATTAAATAGTACATATGGGAGCTAACAGAAAGCTAAGGACAATGATGGGATTATGTAAGGAATAATAAAAGGGTATTTTCTTAAGTTGAATTAAATTTTTGAGTAGTCAACAAGAAAAAAATATGAAAAATTACCATAATATAGTCATACATTCCTTCTTTTCACATACTGATAAATAAAATATCTGATAGCATTATTTTTCAAACCATAAGTGCCTGAAAAAATGGTAGGATGGCTTCCTGAATTGCACTTTGATTTTTTTTATGCTACCTTTGAACTATCTGTAGACACGGTTGAGATATGTCGCATTCCATAGTGATTTACCGGGTTTAAATACCAAAGCATTTGCTTTTCACCAAATTAAACATTATTTCACGATATTGCATTCTAAATAAAGTGCGGGATCTATAATTTCTTTAAACTTCAATGAGTTAGAGTTTTGAGATGCATATCAAAGCAAATATTCTGTAAAGCATAATACTGCAGGGGAAAATGTTTGCTTGTATGTTCTAGACACCTAGGAATGTATTACCCTTGTTTTCCTTTTCACTTACTACTTATGAATTATGTATTTCCCTTGGGTTTTTCAATTTACAATATCCTAAATGGGAAATAGAAAATATGTACATGGAATAACAGTTTTATATGCAAAATTGATATTTTTGATATATTCCAAGTTCAGAGGGTTATTTACAACTGCTATCAGTATCATAACTTTACCAATTTCTATTTCCAGCTGATAGAAGTGATAAGAAACTGATTTTGCTTGGTAAATTCGCCCTCAGATAATGTTTGCAAGTTCATAAGAAATTATTAGCTTAGAGGAATTGATCCTCATTTCCTGTAGCTTTTTTATGTACAGTTATAGAAATGATTTAAAATGCATAAACACAATATCTAGTATATTTCTCATTAAGCCTGAGTAATTAGAATTCCAGTAATTCTTCTTCTTCATCCTCTACCTTCTCTTCTTCCTCTTCCTCTTCTCCTTTTCCTTTTCCTTCTTTTTTGCCATTTTAGCTTATACTGTAAGAATGTGGTGAGACGGCTGATGGATAAATGTAACTTTTCAAAAATGCTATTCTGCACTGTTTATACAGTACTTTTGTAGGTCTGGTCTCTCTTGCATTATTACAATACTGTGATACAGTTGTTACTATTAGAGTACCTTCATAAGTGAAGCTCAGAGATAATAAGTAATAGATCCAAGGTCTCCCAACTAATGTGTGTTAGACCTGAGACTCTGAATGATTAGAATATTGATGTCCGGCAAGCAGCATCCCTATCAGATCTCCCACTTGGAGCAGAATTTCTGAGAAGTATATCATATGCCTGAAGAAGTTTGAATGTAAAATGAGAAAGAAGAAAGAAAAAAATCTAGCCTGCCCACAGTTTTGAATTTTTAGTCTGGAGAATGTATTTACAAAAGTAAATTAAAAGTAATTGACATATACCAGGTTTAACCAATATTCTTTTTTTTTTTTTTTAAGGTTTTATTCATTTATTTGACAGAGAGAGATCACAAGTAGGCAGAGAGGCAGGCAGAGAGAGAGGGGAGAAGCAGGCTCCCTGCTGAGCAGAGAGCCGGAACTGGTTAAACCCAGGAGCCCCATGGTTTAACCAATATTCTTAAAAGATTTCTACTACTGGCACAAGCATATAGTTCTTTAATGCAGTTACGTTTTTATTAGAACCATTTTTTTCATACTTTTTTATGCCACCTTGTTCTAACATGTAGAGCCTTTGGCATTTATCCTGAAGGTGACATGGTCTCAAGAAATTATTTAAGTGTTTCCATTACTCATTGATGTTATTCCTTCTAAAATGTACAATTGGGCAACATTATTTTCGCAGTGATTCATCGTGCATTTCTGATAAAATCAGAAATACATTCCCTTGATTTAAAAATTATTAAACTAGTAGAACTAAATAGGTAATGCTTTTATTTTAACATAAATGAGATCCTTTATGCTGTTCTGATTTGCATATTGATTTAACCTGATTTGGGACCTAACACCACAGAGCCATGTCTTTCAAAGTGTAATGAGTATCAAACTTATGAAACAGATCCCTGGTCTCTTGAGTCCAGAATTTCAGATTCAGTTGGTCTGAGTGAGGCTTAAGAATTTGCTTTTCTAGGGGCACCTGGGTGGCTCAAAGGGTTAGGTCCCTGCCTTCGGCTCAGGTCATAATCTCAGGGCCTGGGATCAGGCCCCGCATCGGGCTCTCGGCTCAGCGGGGAGCCTGCTTCCTTCTCTTTCTCTGCCTGCCTCTGCCTGCTTGTGATCTCTCTCTCTCTGTCAAATAAATAAATAAAATCTTAAAAAAAAAAAAAAAGAATTTGCTTTTCTAGCAAAAAGCTCACAGATGCTGCTAATGCTGCTGGTCTGAGGACGACACTTTGAGGTCCACTGGGATAGGCTGTTAGTAAATAAGATGAAAGTTCGGTTTTCAAACCCAGTCTTAGAATATACTTGGAAGTAAATTTGGTAATTTCTTTGTCATCTACTTTTTATCTGTCAGAGATTTAACAAAGTGGCATGATTATTTTTGTACAAAAGAAAGCCTAAACTGAATTAATAAAAATTTATGTCTGAGGATTAATAGTTTTCTCCTTATCAGAAGAATATTATTAGGGTGCCTGGGTGGCTCAGTGGGTTAAGCATCTGCCTTCAGCTCAGGTCATGATCCCAGGGTCCTGGGATCGAGCCCCACGTCACTTTGGGCTCTTTGCTCAGCGGGGAGCCTGCTTCTCTCTGTCTCTCTGCCACTCCCTCTGCTTGTGCTCTATCTCTCTCTCTCTGTCAAATAAATAAATAAAATCTTTAAAAAAAAACTGTTATTAGGCACATTCACATTTAAAACTGCACATATTTTCAATGAAAATAATTTGTATCTATTGTTAATGGAATGATGTAGGGAAATTGTCCATTCATATCAATATGCTTAGAGAATTTCAAATTCATTAGGAGAAGGAAAGGAAAAGTGAATTGGGGGAAATCAGAGGCGGAGATAAACCATGAGAGACTGGACTTTGAGAAACAAACTGAGGGTTTTAGAGGAGAGGACGGTGGGTGAAAGGGTGAGCCTGATGGTGGGTATTAAGGAGGGCATGTATTGCACGGAGCACTGGGTGTGATGCATAAACAATGAATCTTGGAACACTGAAAAAATAAAATAAAATAAAAAATAAAGAGCCTTTCCCAGAAAAAAAATAAAACAAATGTAAATATATATAATAATTATTAGTCCAAAATGCTATTGTTACACAGTACTAATTGTACAAACCCTATTCTTACTTTCCCCTGATGATCAGGGATTCAGTTAAAGGTACAGACGTGAGACATTAAGGAGTGCAAAAGGCTCATCTATTCAATCTCACGAGACAGGAATTATAATCCTTAATTTATAGATAAGAAAACTGAAGATCTTTTTGGTTAGCTAATTTAAATTGCTAATAAGAGAGGTTGGCGTCTATCCCAAGTCTATCCTATTCTGAGCCCATACTTTTTAAATTACGTCATACTACTTGGATTAGATCCATGTCTCTTAATACTTTAAATTCACAAAAATGATGGACTGAGACTTAATGTGCTCTTTCACATTGAAGATTCTAAGTGTCTGTGTAGAGAGGAAAAAAATTACTCGTGGTAGCCTTGAAGAAAATACAATAGTGTCTACATACAATGGTATAGTTTGGTAAAAGTTAAAATAATTCGCTCTCCAAGTGCCATGTTAAAAATCGTTACTGAAACTATAATTTTAAAATTCAATTTGATATAAATAATTCAAACTCATAGAGAAACTGTAGAAATATTTTGCTTTGTTTTTCTGGCTGCCTTACTATTGCAGATAATAGTGGCCTACATTTTTAGCCTTATCTTGGCTCTGATTTCATCAATCATATCCTTACTAACCATCTTTTAGTGTCAGTTACACTTCTTCTGACAGAAACTCTTGCCGGCATAGTTTCATTTGTCATTAATTTCAGAACAAGGGTCATATTTTGTATCGCCTTCTATATGGAATACACTGACTCTTATATAAAAACATTTGTTACAGGGGCACCTGGGTGGCTCATTCATTGGGCGTCTGCCTTTGGCTCAGGTCATGATCCCAGGGTCCTGGGATCGAGCCCCACATCGGGCTCCCTGCTCGGCGGGAAGCCTGCTTCTCCTGCTACCATTCCCTCTGCTTGTGTTCCCTCTCTCACTGTTTTTCTCTCTGTCAAATAAATAAAATCTTTAAAAAAAAAAAAAACATTTGTTACAAAGTCATCAATATGAATAATTCCATGGGCAGGAATCAGAACTAAGAATTAGTTAATGAAGTCATGCCACGATTTTCATAAAAATATAATTTAGCATAAATGGATAAATGTGTTATCCTTGGACCATAAAAAAAAGGTTAATTGGTAAAATAGAGATGTTTATAAGAAAAACCTAATTACTTTATTAAATTTACAAATTATTTAGATAAAAGATTCTAAAGGAATTATAGTTAAAAATACTGTCTTGGGAGTTTGCTTAGGAAAAATAGTTATCAAAGGTCAGTTGACTGTCAAAAATTTATTGAGGTTTTAAAAAAAGTGTATTGATTTTTTTAAAATTTTACATGAAATATTGTAATGCGTTTGAGTTTAGCAATGAAATATTTGATTGATTTGATATATAATTTGGAAATCCCTTCTAAAATTACTGTATTTAAAAATTTATCCTTCTTTTTTAGTTTAAAGACCATATAAACCATGTCTTATTTCTAATTTCACATTTCTGTGGTCAAACTTATTGATATTATGCTTTATAATTATAGTTAAATATTAATTTTAAACAAAATTATTTTGAATCCTGAAGAATAAACACTAATCATTTTAATTATTTTTGAACTCTGTCATATTACCAAAACCAGACTTGCCATGTGGATAGTAATATGATTCTCTAATTCATACCTACTCTATGTGTTTATTATTTCTCATTATTTAGGGACCTCCTGGTTTACCTGGTCTCAAAGGTGACCCTGGCTCCAAGGGTGAGAAGGTGAGAATAAAAACACATGTTATTATAGTGTTGACATCCTAATAGCAGAGATAATTTTGCAGGTTAAAATCTCTCAAAAGTAAATTGCAAAGAATATCTTTGTCCTTCTAACCAAGGAAAAAGCTGTCAATCCTCTGCTTCCCAGATGAATTTAGAGAAGAGAAAATATACAAAGTCATAGTGAAAAATGTTTCAGAATTCAGTGTTATATTTTTTCAATGTCCCCTTGTTGGAACCATATGGAGAAAGCATATGGTTATACTAAAATAACCCTTCAGAAAATAAACAGATGGAATAACAAAATGCCCATTTTTATGTTTTTAAACATGAAAATAAAAAATTTAAGCTAGAATACCTTTGAAATAGTATTTTGATCTTCCAGAATGTATGCTGAGTTACACCAAATAATTAAAGAAAATAAGCCTTTTTAGATTGCCATTAATGTTTTTTGGATTATTTTTAAATCTCCAATGTCTCTTAAAGACTGCAGAACCTCTGAAAAGTAGAAATCATTTCATATAAAATATGACGCTTATTAAAATAATGACTTTTTAGTTATTTATTTCATCAGTGAAATAATTCTTAGTAGAGAATTTATTTTAAAAAAATGAAACCACCAAAGATGATATTTTTAGAAAGCATTTTGTTCCCTAATACTCCTCCCCACCAATAAAAGTCTCACTTGATGTAAGCAGTAAATGATCCTGTTAGGTAAGAGAAAAGCAGGGTAAAGTTTTTATCTATTTTTATTTTACTTTCATGTTTCATAAATTTAGAGTGCAATTATTCTATGACTATAAATTAATAGATGGTTGTAATTTACATATTGTTAAATTTCTTTTCTCTGCCTTCTAAAGGGACATCCTGGTTTAATTGGCCTGATTGGTCCTCCAGGCGAACAAGGTGAAAAGGGTGACAGAGGACTCCCTGGAACTCAAGGATCTCCAGGAGCAAAAGGGGATGGAGTGAGTAAAGATATAAATTATTCCCCTACTTCTTTCCAATAGTAAACACACACACACACACACACACACACACACGCACAACCTGTGTACATTCCATTAAACATGACCAAGGATGTGATTTATAGCATCTTTAATCTCTTTAAGTCAATGATGTTTTCAAAAAGAAATTTACTTAATCTTAAAGCAATAAATTAGAAACATGACAACTTAGAAATCATAAAAATTACAGTCCAATAGTTAATTACACAAAAATTCATTGAATTCCCAAAATATACAAATCATTATTCCGAAGGCTGCTTTATATCTGTAAAGATATAGACATTGAAGCAAATGGGGAAAAAAATACAGATTACCTTGCAAAAGTTATTTCTTAGATTTATAATGAAAAGTTTTAGGCTATTCTTACGTAATTCTGCATAATCAAAAGTCTGCAGTTGTGTTATTATGCAAAACATGGCATAAACCAGCTGAGGAAACTCTAATTTGGATGATTTTCTCTGTAGGGAATCCCAGGTCCTGCTGGTCCCATAGGCCCACCTGGTCCTCCAGGCTTACCAGTAAGTGCGAGACAGAAGAATTTTATGAAATAAACTTATAAATAGACCAAAGAGTCATGAGTTCTCCAGATTTTTATCTGCACTTTTGCCTTTGCCTTTTTTCTAGGGCCCTCAAGGTCCAAAGGGTACCAAAGGCTCTGCTGTAAGTACTTTTGCCTTTGGATTTTTGTTTTTCAGAGAAGTCCACTCAAATGCTTTGTTCTCCATTTATCTTGTTCCTTTTTTTTTTTTCCCCACACAGGGACCTGCCGGCCAGAAGGGTGACAGTGGTCTTCCAGGGCCTCCTGGGCCTCCGGTAAGTGCAGAGCAACAAGACTTACCAGGCTGGCAATCGGCGTCCTGAGACTGCCGGTGACTTCTCTGAATTTAGAAGAAGGATGAAAAAAAAGACACTTTGTCAAAGTGCTGATTTTTCTAGGAAACAGCAACTATATTAATTACATAATCGGGTCCCCATGTCAAGATTTTTTTTATAATCGAATATATAAAGATCCATTAACTATATAGTATGATAATCTTGTCTTTATTTGTTTTTCAAGAAAATGATATACTTTTTTTATGTCACATTTATATGAAAGCAATTGATTGTATGCCACAAAGATATGTATATATATGCATGTCTGTCTAACCACACTAGGAATAAAGACCAAAGTTTACATACTTGGCATTTATTTTCCTACTGTATATGATAATCAACAAAAAAGCAGTAATAATTTGTATCATTTATTAATGCTGACATTTTCTAGCCTTCATATAACTACTAAGTGAGAGATCCACTTTTTTTTTTTTTAAAGATTTTATTTATTTAATTGACAGAGAGAGAGAGATCACAAGTAGGCAGAGAGGCAGGCAGTGAGAGGGGGGGAAGCAGGCTCCCCGCTGAGTAGAGAGCTGGATGCGGGGCTCCATCCCAGGACCCTGAGATCATGACGCCCAGTGAGAGATCCACTTTGCTAGGGCTGCCATAACAGGCACCACAACCAAGGTGCCTTAAATAATAGAAATGTATTTGTCTGGCAGTTCTAGCAGCCACAAGTCCTAGATCATACTGTGGGGAGCATTGGCTCCTTTTGAAGACTGTGGAGCTGAAGGTCTGTTCCATGGTGCTCTCCTTTGCTCACAGAAGGCTGTGTTCTTCTCTCTTTTCCAGTCATCTTCTGTCTATGTGTCTCTGCACCCAAATTTCCTCTTTTTGTAAGGATATCAGTCATAGGGGCGCCTGGGTGGCTCAGTGGGTTAAAGCCTCTGCCTTCGGCTCAGGTCATGATCTCAGGGTCCTGGGATCGAGCCCCACATCGGGCTCTCTGCTCAGCAGGGAGCCTGCTTCCCCCTCTCTCTCTGCCTGCCTCTCTGCCTACTTGTGATCTCTCTCTGTCAAATATAAATAAATAAAATCTTTAAAAAAAAAAAAGAACCCTAAAATGATGTTTTAATCTTCAGAGACTTAAATCTGTTGCAGAGATAGGACATGTAAATGAGAAGGTAACACACATATGTCCACACAAATCTGTGCTACATTACTTATGTAGAAAAAGGTCCAGAAATCATCAGAGTTGTGTGTCTACTACAGTATCCCTACTAGATTCTTTCTAAAAGAACTTACAAAGTTTACATATTGAGATATATATATATATATATATATATATATATATATACACACACACATATATATATGTCTATGTATATATAGTAGCAATTAGATATTGAAAATAAGAAAATCATTGCAAATCTGAACCAACTGTAATTTCTTATAACTGTGACATAACCAGTGATAATTATGCAGAATATTCTACCTTTGGAAGCAATTACATGCACATTATCTCTTTCACAGGGTCCACCTGGTGAAGTCATTCAACCTTTACCAATCTTGTCACCCAAAAAAACAAGAAGACATGCTGAAAACATGCAAGCAGATGCAGGTGATAATATTCTTGATTACTCAGATGGAATGGAGGAAATATTTGGTTCCCTCAATTCCCTGAAACAAGACATCGAACATATGAAGTTTCCAATGGGTACTCAGACTAACCCAGCCCGAACTTGCAAAGACTTGCAACTCAGCCATCCTGACTTCCCAGATGGTATGTTAATAATACATGACACAGCAAATGTACTGAACCTCTAAGTTATGACGATGCATTGTCAGCTCATTAGTTCTAGTTAAATGTTTAATACAGAATCTAAATAAAACTAAAGCAAATGATTATTCATTCTAATCTTATAGACAGAAAAAGTCATTTACACTGTGCAATTTAGGATCTGCTTCGGAGAATCCTTGCCTGTTACATAAGGTTTCATTAAATTATGACAAAATCATTTTTGGATGATTATAAATAACATAAATGAATGTTCCCTGTACTAACAATCATAGAATAGGTTTTATGTGTACGTGCATGTGCACATTAGTATATAATTATTTATATCCTATAACCTAACTTACTTTACATTGATGAGTAAATTTAACATGATTAATAGCACAACGGAATCATATTTGACCTATCAGTTTAGCAATGATTTGGTTAATAGAATATTTAAGAACTCAGATAACTTGGGGCAAAAATTTATGTCATGGGTCCACAAAAATTGGAACTGTGAACAATTTATTTGTAATAATAATCAGGATAATTTATTATACCTACCATTTAACATAAACATTTACATACCCATCCTGAGAAGGTAACAGTTTCAAATATCCTGAGTTAGTTAAGAAACTCACGTAATTATTAAACTAACAAGGGGCAGATCTTTATGTCATCTTAAATCTCCCACTTTATGTGGAAATATTTTGTCACTCTTTTTACCATTGGGATAATATTATTTTGCTCTGTCAATAATATAAGAATGCTACAACTGAGATCAATGTGATTCAGCCACTACCATAAAGGAAGAATGTCATAAAAATCTTCTTATCTTAATCAAACACAGCCTGTTAAAACTAAAACACAGGTAGCTATTAAGTGTTCCATACAGACTGATATCCAAGGTCTTCAAATTTAGAATATATATATTTGACTTGAAAAAGATATATTTAGTTTGGTAGTAATGCAGTGACTTATAAGAATTATTCAGACTTCCCAACTAGCTAAGATAATCATACATTACTGAAATTCAAATATAAAAGATTTCAACATGTACTGAGTTATAAAACAACATATGATTAGTTAGAACCTGAGCAGTCAAGAAAAATTTTTGTGAATTTTGGAAATGGAAAGTACACCGTGGGCTACAGTTTCCTGTGGTTTCCAAATAATGATGAGCATTATTAGTTCTTCAATGTATTAATTAATTGCAATTAAATATTAATTAATTTAACAATGCCAGGCACTGTTCTTCAGACAGATTCATAGATAACACAAAAGGAATAATGCCCTTGAGCTACTATTATCAAACAATGGAGACAGCGAAATCATAAGTTGTATTAATAGCATATCATGACAGATACTGTGGGAAAAATGAGTAGATAAGTAAGGGATGATTCGCTTTTGGATAAATAAGATGTTAATTTTTAAGGAGGTGACACTTAAGCTGAAACTTTTAAAGAGGTAGCCAGTCATGCAAAGAATCAAAAGGGTATTCCAGGCAGAGGATATGGGTCTTTTGAAAGCCTTGAAGAAGACAGGGTCCTGGTGTGTTCGAGGAACCAAAAAGTCTCTGGCTAAACAGTAGTGAGCAAAGCAGAAAATGACTTGGAGTAATCTGGAAGAAAGCAAGGTAGAATCAAAGGAAGCCAGTTAAGGAGCTGTTGGATTAATCTAGGCAAGACATCGTGGTGACCTGATTTAGGGATCTGATAGTAAAAATAGGAAATGAATAAATTAGAGATAAATTGTACACAGGGTCCATAGTATACTGAATTTATTGAACAAAGATGTCTTGGTAATTAAGTTATTATTATGTTATTTGAAGAAAATTTAATGACAATCTTAACTGAATAAATCAAGATTAAAAATACCACAGACTTTCTAAAAACCATAAGATACATCAAACATTAAGAGTGGTTATCCTGGTTGATAAAATCCTGGATGATTTTTAACTTTTTTTAATGTATTTTTTTTCCTGAGGATTTCCGTTGGTTCCAGATGTGAACCTATAAATGGTGCAATCAGAAAAAATGTAAATGTTTTTGTTAAATAAATATTTCAAGTGATATATAGTGATATAGATATACTATATGTCAGATATAGTATATATATATATATAGTATCTGCTATCTACTATAACAGATATAGTATATATCTGACATATAGTAGAAGCTAATTGACTATTCGAGTACTTTCCCTGCTTATATACAGTAGTAGTAAAAGATAAATTAGATTGGTATTGGGTTTTTAAGAGTTTTAGTACTAAGCTAAGCAGTAGAGATTTTGGAATGTTCAAAGTTAATAACCAGCAGATTCACATAATTAAAGCTAATATTGAAAATGAGGTGGCAGCATAGAAAATGATAGGAAGGAAGCAAAATATCACTGTCAATATCATGCTGTCTCTCAACAGTTGTTAGTAACAAAAACCATATTTTCAATTATTTTAAAATAAATTTGTTATTTCTACTACTTACCATTGTTACTCATCTAATACTAAATTAATGGTCACAGTCATTCACATGATAAAATCTGCTCTGCGCTATTTAGGTGATGACATTAATAGCAAACTACATTTAAATAGATAAAACAGGACTTCTTTTTAGGATCTAATTCAAAGGGGGGTACTTTCACTACAAGAAGTTTATGCTGTAAAGTAATGCAAAACTATGATCCCTGAAGCTAAGTAGATACTATCACCTCCATTGTTGCAGATAAATAAACCAAGGAAAAATACAGTGATTATTATGCTCAGACGATTTAAGTAGTAAATAATACATATGAGATTTAGGGTGAAGTTTATCTGATTCCAGGATGCATGCATTTCTTTACAATGGCTAGAGTGAATGTTAATATTGAGGAGATGACATTTAAGCTGAAATCTAAAAGTAACAGATATGCTAGGAACCAGAGTGTTCCAGGCCAACCATATGGGCAAAGTTTTGATGCAGACCAGACAAAGGGTCACTCTAACTATTCAAATGCATACCTCAATATGACCAGAAGCATAAAAGTGATTCTCATGGGACAAGATCCATCAATATAATTTTTCTTTATTTCTCTTCCTAATACAATTTAATATTAAATGCAATCATTCTTATATAAATGTATTTATATATGACATATTTTTTTACCTCCTTTAGGTGAATATTGGATTGATCCTAACCAAGGTTGCTCAGGAGATTCCTTCAAAGTGTACTGTAATTTCACGTCTGGTGGTGAGACTTGCATTTATCCAGACAAAAAATCTGAGGGAGTAAGTACCAATCTGTTTTGGTGGTGACTGTTGACAGTTCTTGCCATGTTTTTGCAATATTGAACTAAACAGGAAAATTATACTGTCATATTTTCATTTATCTGCTTTTCTTACAGGGTAATTAGAGCATTTCATTTGCATAAACATGAATAAGACACCAAAATGATGCACAGAGTTAACAAATACTTCTCTCCTTTATCTTTTACCCAGATGTATTCTTCATGCACCTGCTTGTGCTCTAAAATTCTATGGCTTTTCCATGACACAGCACAGCTGATTCTCAAATTTTAGTGCATGCGTAGGATTCTTCGTTCCAATTACTACATGATAGAATTTGCAGCTGTATACAAGGTTCAAAATACACAATTTATCATCTTCTACGTAAAATAAGAGCATTGTCTGCATTTGCATACTTTCTAAATGTTTAGTCTCTTCAAAAACATTTCTTGATTTTCACCCAACAGTATCAGCGTATTTGAGTTCATCTTTAAAGCTATAAAGACAAATTGCTAATATAGGGAAAGATTTCTCACTAGCCATAATTGTATTCTCCAATTTCTGGTGATAAATGTTGCCTTTGTAATCTTTTAATAAATCGCATTCTTCTTAGTAAGTGGTGTGGGCATATAGAGACACAGAAAGTCGGTTAGGCAGGACAAGTAGCTTTAGGTGTGGCTCATCTCTTTAGGAGAGAAATTAAGTTTGTGAGAAAAGGGTGGGTAGCAGTAGCAGGAGGCAAAACAACTTCTGTTTCCCAATCAAACGTGGCCTGTGGTGAAGCATAATAAGATTCCTGTAGCCCCCAAAGAAACGAGGAAACATGGAAAATGCCTCCCCTTGCACTGATAACTCGAATTCCCTACAGTGAGGCCTTAGATACGCTTATATTTTGCTGATGTTTGCAAAGTGCAAATCTATTAAAGAGTCTAAACATTCTTCCCAACGGGAGATGAACAGGCTTGCTTCCTTTCAAGGACTTTTCCATAGCATGGCAACCTTAGTTACTGGCTGGATGCTCAGGATGCTTCCCTTCACTATGAAATACCTTGATGGCTGATTCCAACTGGTATTATGAGGCATCCTTTTGCAAAGGAGTTTGACCAAAGAGTCCCACCAGTGTCCCCTACAGCTCTTATTATACCGTTGGCAGGCTATTCCCCTCTCCACCTTCTTTTTGAGCAATTAAAAAAAAAAAAACCAGGAAGAAAATGACTCAGTTTTCACTAAGTGGGAATTCACAGGATCTCTCTCAAATTTTGCTCTTTATCTCATTTTCTATAGCTCAGGATAGACTGTTTTAAAACCTCTCTGGCATCTTAGTCTTACTGAAAATTACTGATACGTACATAAACAATACTGTTCATAATTTTTACCCATTTTCTAATTTCCTGTTCCTTCGCAACAGGTGAGAATATCATCATGGCCAAAAGAGAAACCAGGAAGCTGGTTTAGTGAGTTTAAGAGAGGAAAACTGGTATGTTATTACCTCAACATGAAATGGTTTATCTTACATTTCATAAATGAAGTTCAAATTATATATCTCTAGACCCTGACTGTGAAAGTCTAAATTATACTATCCAGGATTCCATGTGTTCTCCGGCTTGCTCCATCTATATCTCTCAGACCGCTGTGGTATTTTAGAGAAGTCTAAATGTTTTGTATCAAAATACATGGAAATGATGCTAAACTTACCAAAATAATGTGATCAGATAAAGTATGCATTTCACTAAGTACCTGACAGACATCATAAAAATAGATTATGTTAGAAATGTCAGGTATAGAGAATACATGAATTATTTTTGTTCTCTATTTCAATAAAAACTTTTGGAATGTGAAATGTTTTTTCTGATCGCTACATGTGGATATAAAGTGAACTGACTCACCTGACCTTTTATTTGGATTGGAGCACAAGTTCACGTAGATGTTCTCATACAATGACGAGTTCACTAGTAATAATTTGTTACAGGTATTTTAAGATAGGTGCCAAAACTAAATTTATATTATAAAAGCTGTTTAAAAATATGTGTGTGTTTAAAATATTAATAAGAATGTATTTAAATGAAAGTTTCTCACTTATTCAGGTAATTATTCGATTGTTTAATGTTCTTAAAAAAGCTATTATTTTCCAGTGATGGCTATTTTATAGTTATCATCCTAAGGGAACCTACACAAATTAATTAACAACTTTAGTGAAGTTCTCCACTTCACATAATTCTTCAGTGCAGTCTACAAGTTACATTAAATATCCATGTGACATCTTACCAGTGTAGAAGCTAAAAATACATACAAAGAACAGTGTGTGGTGTTATTTTTTGTTGTTTTGGTTTGTTTTCCTTCGTGTGCATTTCCCAAGTGGCCTTTTTTTCTTCAACCAAACAAGGTTCCTCACTAACTGAGCTGCTAATCAGTAAGGATTAAGTAAATTCAACAATAAGAAAGTCATAGATAACTGTCTTTACATTGGCTAAATCTGTAGTCTAAGTAAATTTCCTACTCCATCTTTAAAAAATCTAGGTTTATATATTTTAGCTGTCCCCAGTATTTCAATTGTATCCAACAAAACGATTTATGAATTTAATAAAGGGTTTTAATAATTTTCAATGATTTTCCTTCTCTAAATACAAAATAAGTATTAACTGACTCAACAAATATTCACTTGCATCACCTCGGTCATTATGTTTAGTGATGGTGACACAGTGGTGAGTAAGTACATCACCTAAGAATGAACAAACAGGTAGGTCTGTGCAGTAAATAGAAAACCAAACACCTTAGAAAACTATGGCCCCAGAATAAAAACTGCAGGAACTTGTTTAAAAATTTGGGCCAGGTGGCTATACTGTGAACTTTTTAAAACAAGTAGGTGAGATTTAAAAAAAAAAACAAGGGGTGACTGGGTGTCTCAGTAGGTTTCAGCTCAGGTCAGGATCTCAGGGGTCAAGAGATCTGGACACCTTGAGCTCTGTGCCCAGCAGAGGTGGGAGTCTGCTGGAGATTCTTTCTCCGTCCCCCACCCCACTCACATGCACTCTTTCTAAAAAAACATTAAAATAGGTAACCTTTGCATTGTGCCACGTTTCCCCAGTTCCCATTGTTTCGCTATTTAAAAAGATACACAAACATAATGAGAGATATTTCATAATCTATAATTTAAATTTATTCAGATTATTTTAAAAGATACACTAATATAATGAAAGAGCTCTTGGAAACAAAAGCATTTTTTTTTTTTTTTTTTGGAAATTTTTAATGGTTAGGACAATGAAGCACAGAAAGAAAGTGATCTTTTCCAAAAGATAAATAGTGCTTATAGTAACTCAGGTGGGAGTATAAGAGCGATTTCATAAAATCCTGTCTCTGGGTCTTCTGACCCTCTGTGCCCACTTTCTTCTCCTAAGTGAAAATGGGCCTATCCATTCACCCACGTGCTTCTGGGATCACAGTTCACTGTCTACAGTGATGTTTATCCTTTTATAACGCAAAAGAGTAAAAGAATCTTTACGGGTCTTTTTATTCTTTTATTCCCAGCTTTCCTATTTAGATGTTGAAGGAAATTCCATTAATATGGTGCAAATGACATTCCTGAAACTGCTGACTGCCTCTGCGCGGCAGAATTTCACCTACACCTGTCATCAGTCGGCGGCCTGGTATGATGTGTCATCGGGAAGTTACGACAAAGCACTTCGGTTCCTGGGATCAAATGATGAGGAGATGTCCTACGACAACAGCCCTTACATCAAAGCACTATATGACGGCTGTGCTGTGAGTATAATCACTTGCCTTCTTTCTCAGGGTGGAAGGTAGTGTGTAACCATCTCAGTTTGGCCCTAAGCCAGGTTTCTCACATGAAATGGATGGCATTTGTTATTAAGACCTGATGCTTAACACTGGCATTAAAATAGAGTATCTTAGAAGCCACTGATATTCACTTCCAAATACACACACACACACACACACACACACACACACAGAAACTCTGAAACTTACATAGAGACACATATTCTAAAAGCCATAACAGAAGGTAATCTTAGATCATATGCTATTTCCGTGGAATTATTCCTGATCGTTGGAAACTATTGTAGCTAATTATCCTTGAAATAAAAAAAAAAGCCCAAAAACTTTACTTCATTTGTTTCCTTCATCATCCATGATTCTAAAATGACAGATAAGGGAATCAGCATTATACCATTTATACCATAGATAATTCTTACCCTTCTATTTTGTTTGTAAGGAACTTCTCTGTTGATTCCATGTTATACCAGTTTAGGCAGTTATTATCACTTTTTGGTTATTTCTATCCTCTGGAACTATCCTTTCACACAATGGGAATTCTATTTAAGAAAATTGACCAGAGATCACACTAAAAAACTCATTGTTTTAGCTGATGACTAAAGAAGTCACAATTACAAAGAAATAGGTCCACGATTTCAATGAAGTAAATAGGGTACCCATAGATCAGAGAAGAGAAAATAAAGCATATTAAAAGTAGCAAGTGTCTGGATTTCCCAATAGTAATGTACTGATAATCATTCACAAAACTAATATATAGCAGCAGACACACTTTAACTTTTGACCTTGTGCACTATAATTTCTATACTATATCTTAAAATCTTGAATATATACATAAATAATATAGTATGATTAGAGTAGTAAGAATATATTATCATGAAGCAGCCTGACCCAATTTTATCATTAGTTTTCATATTAAACTGTATTTATCAATTCAATAAGATTCTCTTCAACTGGGCAATATATCTATATATTGTATCTGAATATATATCTGAACAGCTAAATATTAAACATTCAAAATTTAAAACTACATATGACATCAGTAATAACAACAAGAGTTAATCACACAAAGATAATGACAAATTTCTTTCTTGCTCTCTTCTTTCTTACCTTCTCACCTCCGTTCAGAGGCTTAAGAAAAAAACATATACGTTAAAACTATGAAATGATTGTGTAACTTTGTATTTCTGCTCGATTTTACAGTCCAGAAAAGGCTATGAAAAAACCGTGATTGAAATCAATACACCGAAAATTGATCAAGTGCCTATCGTTGATGTAATGATCAATGACTTTGGTGATCAGAATCAGAAGTTTGGATTTGAAGTTGGTCCTGTTTGTTTCCTTGGCTAAGATTAGGATGAAGAACATATGAAATCAACAGAAAAAAAAACCTTGGTGCCACCAACCCATTTTATGCCACATGCAAGTTTTGAATAAGGATGGTATAGAAAACAACTTGCTACGTATATATGTACCGATTAGAAATACCGATGCCCTTGCAGGGGGCAGAATCTTTACATGACAGAAGCCTCAAAAATCATAAAAATACAAGCTAGTGTGGCTGAGATGGAAACAGGCCTTATTCTTGATTCCCAATTTTCATCTCTCCTTTTCCTATTTGGATTTCTTTGGTGCTGTAGAAAAAAGAAGAGAACAATATATATTTCATAAAAGATATGGTGCTCATTCCCATCCATCAAGGATATACTAAAACAGTGTGTTTAATAAATTGTAATTATTTTATGTACAGTTCTATACTGTTATCTATGTGTCCATTTCCAAAACTTGCACGTGTCTCTAAATTCCATCTAACTCTAATTTTATGACAATTGAAGAACTATGATGGCAATAAATATATGTATTATGAAAAAATAAAGTTGTAATTTCTGATGACTCTAATTCCCTTTCTTTGATTAATAATAAAATGCCTTTGTATATATTGATGTTGAAGAGTTCAATTATTTGATGTCGCCAACAAATTTCTCAGAGGGGCAAAAACCTAGAAGACTCGCAGAAGCACACTTGGATCAACTCTTCTCTACTGACAGTAACTTTGGTGAATTTCAGCCAAAAATATCATGCATTTTGATGCTTTATTCAATGCTATACCTCATCCTTTTTCTTTTCAGAGTCCAGGATTTCACAGGATCCTTGTATATATGGAAAATAAGCAAGTTTATATTTTTGGACAGGAAAATATGTATGAGAATCTATCTTAACAAACTGATGCCTCCATCAAGCAAACCATCAGATGTACAATTTTTTTACTACCTTATTTCATCTCATTGTTTTCAGTGTGCTTCAGTCATGCAGATTTATATTAAAAGATGGGAACAAAGCAATTATTTATGAATTTGTTCAATGTTACACTTTTTAATCAATCAACTTCTTGAATTTGATTCCAAGTTGCATATTATAATAGTCTTCAAATATTATTTTACCTGCACCTGTCCAACAAATAGTATTTCTTTTCTTTCAAAATAATATTATACATTATTTGACCTGCCTAATTTCTAAATAGCATATGGGTGGATTGTTACTAACAGTGCTTGTTTTAAAAGTAATACTTATTAAACCAATCAAAACTTTTTTTTTCCACTAAGGTATTTTCTTCCAGGTAGCTTGATATAGCAGTAAAATTTTAAAGTTACAAATTGAACTTTGTATCTATTTTAAGTAATATATGTAAGACTTGAAAATAAATGTTTTATTTCTTATATGAAGTGTTAAATTAATTGATACCAGATTTCACTGGAACATTTTCAACTAATAATTTATCACAAAAGATCATACTTGTAATACTGGAATTAAAATATGAACACTTGTCATTCAGAAGTTCTTTTATTTTTGAAATCAAGTTTGTAAATGTCCTTTCAAGAAGGGAGATATGAATCATATAAATAAACTCAAGTCTTGTCTACCTGGATTGGTCATTCTCTTTCTTAAATAGCTTCCAAATTACTCTCTATTGAAGAAAAGGCTTTCGATTCTGTTTCTTGACCATCCAGATTAGAATAGTTCATTACTTTTGGAAAAGAATATTTTCCTTCAGAGATAAATTGTTTAAATTTTCCGCATGTCTAAAATAAAAACACCCCATGGTAATACTCTATTTACAAGATTAAGGTAGGCTATATTTAAAATTTCAGAAAGATATTTTTCATAATTAAACATTTTGCAAAGTCTCAAACATATGTTCACAATTTCAGCACTAGAAATATTTCCAGAACTTTTACATAGTCTCTAATTATACCTAAAGTAGTATTTTTTTTACCAAGAGAAATTCCATACATCAGGCAATTTAATGAATATACAACAATAAGAGAGAATATTTTGCATATTGATCTGCCTTGGGAATGCTGAATTATTTGCCCATTTAAACGAAACAGCCTCAAATTTGGCACTCAATGGAATTAATGAATAAATAATTGAATTGCCCATCTTTTTCTATTCCTTGCACATATGGATATGGTCTTTATTGCTTCAGATTTTTTTTTCTCCCTTATATCTGATTTAATATGAACAAAAAGAAGCTCAGTGGAAAGGAAAAAGCATATGACATTCTAGTCTCGGCCCAACCTTGTGTAAACTCTGGAGAATAATGTTGACCCCATATGGATCCTGGTGTGGGTGGATCCTGGGCCAGATGCACACAAAATTTGGCTTTACTCTTAAAAAAAAAATTACAAACAAAAAAAATTATAGAATTTACAATTTTAAGTGAATGAAGGTATTACAATAATTATTAGTTATAAAAAATGGGCCCATACCAAAAGTATCGGACAATCTGGGAAAAAAAATCAATTTTCTTTAATTCTCTTAAGTACTCTCATAAAGCTTTTATACTGTATGTTTATTTATTTTTGGCTTCAGTCTCTGAGTGCCTCTTCGAATGAGAATTTTATAATTTCTGGTAGAAAGAACAAGTTTCTCTAACATGTTAGATTAAAAAATATTTCTTATTATTAATAGCTTAGAGCTGTTTCTTTCAATTTCACTTCTTGTTACTGGTATTTGAAAATTCTTAGGTTATTTTAAGTTTAAGAAAAGCTCTATACATTTATCTCATATATGTATGGTAAATTTGTGAGAATTTTTCATAGGCTAGCTTCTGATTTCTGTACATTTTATACCTTGTTTTCTTTCCACTACCAATAGATTTCAGGCTCTGTGCATCATAAGACGTAAGATGCACGCCATGATGCAAACTCTGTCTTCTTACTTGTTATAACACAGTAGGGGAGAGGATTATTCCAGAAAACCATTCCTACACTGAGATTACTGGCAATAATTTTACATAAATATGAACTATAAGCCACAGAATTATACCCCACCATGTAAACCTATTCTATAAATCCTGAATAAATGAATCCTTAATTCAATTTCCTCCCTGCTGCCTCCTTTCACACCACCCAATGCAAGAAAAAAATGCCAAAGAGAAGTTGGAGCGAAAAGATGATATTCTTAACAGATCACAGTTAAAAGATCTTACTTGTGCAAATGTCACCAATGATATGACCATGAGAATATATTTCCAGCAGGTCTCGCAAGGGCTTAGATGGGGTCCCTGAAAGACTTAGTCTTCTGTGTGCTGAGTAATTGTGACATAAATGAATTAATGAAGGGCCTGGCACACTGATACACACCAATAGCTAAACAAATAGTTGCTACCGCTCTGGATTTCCTATTGCTATTGTCATCACCCTAGCATAAATCTCTTTCTAAATCGTAGCTAATAACACATGCGCTATTCACATCACAGAACTTTTATAAAGATTTAATGTTAAAAATGGAAAACATTACACAAATTGCATGATCACAGAAGCCCAAAGTAGCAAATAGGATCCCATAAAATCCAAGCCTTACAAATGAGTCACAAAGGATACAAAAAAAGAGCAGCAGCGTAAGCCATGTAAATACCCAGGCACATCCATCAGACACAAGCTTCTCAAGTCCTCTTTTACCAGCGTGAGCTTTGCTCTCCAGAAGGTTGAGTTGAGTAGGCTTTAGAGTCAAAATTTTAGCCGTTGTTAGGCCTCTATGGATGAAGTGGTCATATAACTAATAATTTCTCATGCAGCTGCCTCTCAGAGATCCAGAGATTCCAGGATTAGTTACAACGGAAAATCTTGAAGAAGTCTATCCTGCTAGAAGCATTTCATGTTCAGAATCAGTACATAGCAACCCTTGCAGGATCCTCATTTACCTTCTAGCTAGTAAACCCATAGTCAATATTTATAAGGAGACTGGTCACGATCAAAGCAGAGGTAGAAAAGAGTTACAGAATCACTGTTAACACTTTCTTTCTAGAAGTCTAAACTGAGGAGATCCTGGGTGGTTCCGTTGGTTCAGCATCTGCCTTCGGCTCAGGTCATGATCCCAGGGTCCTGGGTTGGAGCCCCGCTCTGGGCTCCGGACTGGGTGGCGGGGGGAGTCTGCTTCTCTCCCTCCCTCTGCCTCTCCCTCCCTGCTCATGTGCTCTCTCTGTCTCTGTCTCTCTCAAATGAATAAATAAAATCTTTTTAAAAAGCAAATAACGTCAGAAATGTTTTATGTAACAACTGAGACTTGCTTTATAATAACCTTACTTTATAATAACTTACTTTATAATAACCTTTATAATACTTACTTATAATAATAAGAGGCATTTCTACCTCCTACACTACTTATACGAAGTTACACAAAAACACTGAAGAGGCGCGCCTGGGTGACTCAGTGTCTGCCTTCGGCTGGGGTCATGATCCCGGGGTCCTGGGACTGAGCCCCGCATCGGGCTCCCTGCTCAGCGGGAGGCCTGCTTCTCCTTCACCTCCTGCCCCTCCTCCTGTGTGTGCTTTCTCTCTCACTGTGTCTCTCTCTTGAGAGACACTAACTAACCAAAATCTTAAACAAAACAAAACTGAGGAATATATTCTTATTTTTAAATTACCTTTATATGTCTATAAAGAAATAAAGAAGTAGGCTTTTTTTCCATAATGGAAAGGTTTTGGAAGAGCAAACCATATGTCCTAGTAGCAGCACTTATTCTAGTGACAACCTAAGGCACCAAGTAAGCTGAGCCTTCCAGCTTGATTCACCCTCACTTTAGGGTCTCTGGTATAAATAAAATGTCTGCTTGCTCTTTTTCAGCTCACTGAGGGAAATGAGTAAGTCCAAGGCAGAAGACACTTTCTCCTGAAGCGACCTACACTTCTGTGCATCCCTACATGGGATGGCCAGACCGGATTAAATGAACAAGTCCTCTAAGAAAGACATGGATTTGCAGGTCCCTCAGACCCACATGGTGGTAAAGTCGTTGTAACCAATTCTTTAATAGCATGAGTTTCAGCATCTTATCTATTTCAGGAAAATGAAATTACCGAGTAAAAATTATCATAGCTAATATTCTATAGGGTAAAATGTAATTTAAAAACCCTGAATTGTTTTTGTTGTAAGTGAAATATCTTGGCTACGTAGAAATAAAGTTCGCATATTAGACAAAATATTACCTAGTTATTTTCACATAGCTGGAGAGATTTTTACCTCACTCCTGAGAAAAATAAGAGTGGAAAAAGAAAACCAGTGATAACAAAAACAAAAACCTTAAAGGTTTTCATTTTTTAACTAAAAGTAGAAAATAAATATGATTAGGTAAGTTAATATTTTATTTTAGATTTTTGGTGGAAGAGTTGAAAGTCTCACCAGATTTTTTTTCCTCTGTGCAGGGGCCTCCCAACTTCTAGACCCTGCCGCGCTCACTCTGGCTTTTCAACTCCCACCCCAGGAAGAGAGTGGGAGAGGGAAGGAGGAACAGGACAGGGTAGGAGGGAGGGAGCCAAGCGTAGAGGGGTAGAATTTTTAAGTAAATAATTTTCTTTTTTCTTTTTTAAGATTTTATTTATTTATTTGACAAAGAGAGAGAGATCACAAGTAGGCAGAGAGGCAGGCAGAGAGAGAGGGGGAAGCAGGCTCCCCGCTGAGCAGAGAGCCTGATGTGGGGCTTGATCCCAGGACCCTGAGACCATGACCTGAGCCGAAGGCAGAGGCTTTAACCCACTGAGCCACCCAGGCGCCCCTTAGTAGATAATTTTCTAAAGATAGAGTCAAGTAGTTTGGAACCATGGAATACTCAGAAATCTTGAGTCATATAATTATCGATTAAACAATGACCAAATATATAATTTAGCACCGTAATGAGGACAGGTCTCTTTTGTAATCTATGTCAATATTACAAAAGAATTATGTCATAAAGTGTTTGCACTATATCCTATTTATAGTCTAACAAGAGAAAGAAAACTGTCACACCTAAAAGAATGGTGTATTATCAAGGTTCTAACTATACAGAGTTGTGTGGAGAACTGAAGGAACGATAAATGTTGGTTTCTTTCTTTTTTTTTTTTTTTTGAAGATTTTATTTGACAGAGAGATCACAAGTAGGCAGAGAGGCAGGCAGAGAGAGAGGGGGAAGCAGGCTCTCTGCTCAGCAGGGGCTTTAACCCACTGAGCCACCCAGGTGCCCCGATAAATGTTGGTTTCTAAGTGTGCTTCCTGAGAAAGATGGTAGGTCCACCAAATATAGTCTGGATGTATGTGTATGAGGGAGAGAAGGAAGACCACTTTGTGGAGGAAACCCAGGAGAGAATTCCAGAAGCATACGGGAGTGTGGAACATAAAGAGGACAAGAGTCTGATACAATGCCCATGGCATGGTGTAATGCCAAGTCCTTTATTTAAGGGGGGTTATAATGGCTTGAAAATCATACAAAAGAGTCTGGATATTATGCAGTAAATAATAAAGAATGAATGCTAGCTGTTGAGTAAGCAAAGTCATCATGAAAGTCTTGTTTAGAATGACTATTTTGGCAGTTTCTTGGAACTGCATAGTTGCATAGTGGGCATCTTATGCTGAATGGATCTATAAGTTGGGTCAGATGATAGGGACCCAGTGCCGTAGGGCTGTTGCTGAAATTTAAGTGAGCAATAATACAGATTTGGATTACAGTAATAACAGTAATAATAATTAACATTAATAATAATACAGTAATAACAGCATGATTTAAAAGGAAGGACCAGTATAAAATAATTGGGAAGAAGAAATTACTATATTTTACTATTTAAAAATATTCTAGAGCCATTTACTGGATACATCTTAAAATAAGCTACACTTGGGGTGCCTGGGTGGCTCAGTGGGTTAAAGCCTCTGCCTTCGGCTCAGGTCATGGTCTCAGGGTCCTGGGATCGAGCCCCACATCGAGCTCTCTGCTCAGTAGGGAGCCTGCTTCCCCCTCTCTCTCTGCCTGCCTCTCTGCCTACTTGTGATCTCTCTCCTCTCTGTCAAATAAATAAATAAAATCTTAAAAAATATGCTACACTTGCCTAGCCTTTAAGAACATAAATCATAAAAAAAGAACATAAATCATAAAATCAGAGAAATGAAAAGTTAAATTTACTAAACTCTGAAGAGCCAATGGGTCCCTGTAAAACAAAAGTTATCTGGCACAATTCTATCAACTGGCTTTGTATCTCCTATCGTATCTCATATACTATTGCGGAATACATATGAAAATTACTTGTTATTGCTTAAACAATACATACTTACAACACAACAGGCAAGCACCTGTCTCCTACATAAATAAAAGTTAATGTACTTTGTCAACCACAGAAAACAGACATTTACAGGGAAATCAACGCTAAAACTTATTATATAGTTGAGTCTTCTGATGTTGAAATTTTCTTAAGTAAACAGTAGGACATAAAGAATAAGCAAATATATGGAAATAATTATTTATAATTTATATGAAAAATATTATCTAGCTGTAAAAAGATCAGGACATTGTAGGCACACAATATATATTTAAACAGATAAATAGATAAATAAAGAAATCATATCTGTATGTCCTCTGTTGCCTGCCCTTCAAGGTGGAACTTTTTTTTCAAGGTGGAACTTTTTATAAGTGGATTGTAAACACTGTTTCCACTTTCTTATCTGGCATTTTCTCTTCAACACAGAGGATGCACAACTGAACTCATACGCTGCACTATGTCAAAACTTCTCAACATCACAAAGCATAGAATATTCATCAAATCCTATTGGATTTGCATGTATTGGCATTTGGATATATTTTTTTCAGAAATGACAACTCTTTATGTCAGAACTGGCTTTCTTTCCTGTGCTCTTACTCTTAGTTAATGACATTTCTGTTCACACAGTCACCGGGGCCAAGGACACTCAGAATCATAATGAATTGCTTGCTATTCTGTCTAGGCAGTCACCTATTTCTGTCAATTCTCCTTCCTAAATATCATTCTCACCTGTGAATCCCCTTCATCTTCATTACTACTGCCTAAGTTCAGGTAGTGATATTTTTTTCACCACAAAATTTTAATAGGTTGGTATACAACTGTTTACTTCCAGATACCCCAAATCTAACCTCTTTACTGAGAAAAAGGCTTATGAGAAGTACAAATGCAGACAGATTACTCCCAGTTGTAAAATTTCTCAATAGCTTCCCATAACCTACAACATTGCCTTTCTTTTTTGTTTTATTTTCTTTTGTTTTACTATACATGAAAAACACATTTACAAGCTCTCTCTCTCCCTCCTTTATCCACAGGCACCTCACATAAAACTGTGGACATAACATTTTGCAAACTCATATTGATGGACCTTGATTTGTAATATTCCATTTTATGGTA
>CM053606.1:75651826-75662151 GCA_028646535.1 Procyon lotor | reverse complement strand
AATAAATAAATAAATAAATAAATAAATAAATAATTTTTAAAAATAAAAACAAAAGCAAAAAAATAAAGAGCCACATTCTGTAAGACCTGAGCACGGGGAGACCAACATAGCTAGGCTCTGTCCACAGTGGTTCACTCTATTTTCACATATTTAAGGACACTATGGCTTGACAACACCATATAAGCTAAATTTTATGATCCTGTTACATATACCAAGGTTTTACCTAAAAGCACACTCACTGCAATACTCTATCCAATATCAGTGGAAACGTGGGAAAAAATCTAAATGAATACTGTTAGGGAATTGGTTTTTCCTTTTTTTAAGTTAATAGTGCATTTGTAGATTGAATGATAAATTTGTTAAAGTCATTGTTTGAAGATTTAATGGCACAAGAGATGTCATTTCTAAAGTTTTTCTTTTTTAAAAAAGATTTATTTATTTATTTATTTGAGAGAGAGGGAGACAGAGCAAGCCCACAGGGAGAGAGAGAGGCAGACTCCCTGCTGAGCAGGGGGCCCTATGTGGGGGTCGACCCCAGGACCCTGAAATTATGAACTGAGCAGGAGGCAAACACTTCACCAACTGAGCCACCCAGGTGCCCTCATTTCTAAATTAAAAAAAAAAAAAATAAAGAGTCTAGAAAGCATCAACTTTGATAGATGACTTTTCCTACATTGGAGGTAAATGGAGCTTCTGCTCTTCCTGTTTTTCTTTTTTTAATCATCACCTGTTGGGAACAAGCTGCACAGATACCCTGGTCCTGTCATCAGCAAAGGGCATGGTAAGTAGTTATTTTCATATAAAATTCTCATTTGTAACAAAAAGGAAAGATGAATCATAAACACCCAAAGTTAAAAACAGAAGATCTTTGAGCTAATTCTAGTGACTTCATCCAAATAGAGCATGTGGAGGCAGACTTGGTGCTAGGTTAGTATGTACCCTGGCATCTGTTACTAAGGATGTAAGGCTTCTCCCCAAGAATCCTTCACAGTGAGGCAAATTTGTATCTGTCATATTCATCGACGTCTGAAACACTAGGATTCCTGATGTCTCCAGGTTGTTGCCATTATTAAGCAACACATCCATTAAACAAAAGTAAAGCCGCAGTACAAATGTACATCTTCAAAGAATCCCAAGAACTAAAGAACCAAAGGCAAACAAAGAAGACATCATTTCTTCATCTGTTCTCTTCACTCATTAATTTTTACCCAAGTGCAATTTTTTTTCTTACTATATTTTTTGTTTTTTTAAAAGATTTTTATTTATTTATTTGAGAGTGAGCACAAGCAGGGGTGGAGGGAAGTGCAGAGGGAGAAGAGGGAAAAGTAGACTCCCCACGGAGCAGGGATCCAATTCAGGGTGTGGCTTGATCCCAGGACTCTGGGATCATGACCTGAGCTGCAGGGAGTCCTTAACCGACTGAGTCACCCAGGCGCCCCTAATGTCTTTTCTTTTAATGAATGCTTTGTCTGAGAAGACCTCTTTATGAGCAAAATATGATTTTTAAGGAAATTTGGTGAAGGAAAGTTTACATTATACACATTAGCATAGACCTATATAAAATAAAATTAATCACCTCGTGAGAGATGTTTTTAAATAACCTAAGATTGCCCTTCTCCTGTCCTTAACAAATATACTCCTGATCATTAAGCTATCAAATATTCAAAATTCTATCTTCACTTCTTGTTAGCCTTGACCATTAAAGGCCAAAGAGTAACTCATGTCTTCATTATTGTTATCTATGGGGGTGTGCTTCCCATGCTTGTCTTGAAAGATCCCTCCCTCCTAGGATGGCACATCCTTGGAAATGAGGATGTAGATTATATTAGAGGACAGGTATAAAGAAGCACTATCAATTTGGCAGCTGGATAGCAGAACCGTTTCATCCGGCTTTATCTTTGAACATATCTGGGACCAGAACATGTGGAAATCTTATGAACTGAAAGACCAAAGTTTTCTTCTGCAGCCTCTTAGCTTTTGCCATAACAAAAAGTCAAGCTTCTCTCCCAAGAAGCAGGACGTCTTTGGTGTTTATATTTTAAATCAATCACCCCCACCAAAGACTATATTTTTGTGAAATGTCTAACAGTGGCCATATATTGGATAGAGTTTACCATTTTTAGAACCCCAAAATCATTACATTTATTTTGACAAACCAATGAAAGAAATAGCTTAAGGAAAGTTCTCGTGTGAGCCACAGAAAATCACTTCAGAACAAGTTTTAAGGAAATGGCAAAGTTCATCTAAGTATTCATCAGAACGTCAAATAAAATTCCTTAATTCTGCCCTCTCATTTTTTTATTCACAAATTTTGCCAATTTTCTCCTCAAAATGTTTTTCATGACTCCCTTAACTATACAACTCAGTTACTAGTATCCTAGTCTGAGGTCTTTCTTAGATCAATCCCTTAACTTTTACTCTTTCTTCTAATCGCACACCTCTACTTATTATGTATTTATTATTGCTCATGAGTCTATGGGTTAGATGGGAGGATTTTCTGGCCTGCTAGATCTGGCTAGGCTGATCTTGCTTGCTTGGGGTCATGCACGTGTCTGAAGGCAATTGAATGGTCTTCTGAGGGCTAGTGATCGAAAATGACTTTATCTGTGGTAGGCTTCCTTCACATGGTATCCTCTAGCCGACTATATTAGGCTTCTTCACAGGTGATCACAAGGAAGAGATAAAGACAGTGGGACAGAAAGAGACAGAGAGAGAGAAAGAATACACAGCCATTAATTTGAGGCCAGGGTCAAAACTGTTATACTATAATCGGGCCACATCCTACCAGTGAAAGTAAATCACAGACCAGCGTATTCATTGCAGAGAGAAAATAGTCTTCACCTTCTAATGGGAGGACCTGCAAAGTTACATAAGAAAGTTCATGAATGTGGAAAAGAGTAGAAGATTGTGAAGATTTCTGCATTCTACCATAAGCACTGTCAATCTACTGCTCAAAAACTTTCAGTGACCACCTATTTCATAACTGATCAGTTGTAAACTCTGCTCCCAAGATTTCAAATATGCTACGTGCTTCCATTTAGCCTAACCTTCATTTACCACCTAATTTAACCTTCTTTTCTATTTTTCAACATGCTTTCTCCACCTGCAACAGCTCATTTATTCACTGTGATATGAATATGTCTTGCACTTTTAATCACTCAGACTTCTGTGCTCTCACCCCATCTCCCAACTTATATGCTATTTTCCATCTCTTATACTTCTCTAAATTCTATTTTATTAAAGCCCAGCCTTTTTTTTTTTATTAAACCTCTATTTTTATTAGAGTGTCAGGTGTTTCCTGATTATTCCAGTACACATTGCTATTTTTGTTTATTTATTTTTTAACTCCTACAGTGTAAACATACTTTCCACACAATTTCAGCCCTGGTTACATAGTTCTTTTTATCATACATGTCTTGATGAGCATTGGTTTGGTCTACCCCACAAGAGTATGAAATGTATATATTCCTTAGAGTCTAAAACTTAGTTCTCATCATAAAATAAGTATGTTATGGGTTGAATAGTGTCCTCCAAAAATTCATACCTTGGACTCCTCACCCCCAGTTCATTAGAATGTAATCCTATTTGGAGATAAGGTAATCAAGTTAAAATGAAGCTACTAGGGTGGGCCTTAATCTAATATCACCATTATCCTTATAAAAAGGAGGAACTTGGACACAGAGATGACAAATACAGAGGAAAGACAATGTGAAGAGACACAGGAGAAGACAGCCATCTACTTACCATCTGATTTGGGATGCCTGGATCAGCTATATCTTTCCCTCATAGCTCCACCACCTGGATTTTGGACTTCTATCCCCCAGAACTGTGAGAAAATAAGTTTTTGTTATTTATACCACTCAGTTTAAGGCACTTTGTTAGAACAGGCTTGGTAAACCAAAATGAGATTTAATAGTGTAGAATAGAATTAATAGTTTGTCTGAGTAGATGAAAGGCTCATAAGTATAAACTATTAATTCCAATGTTTTTGAACAAGAAAAATTTTGACTGAATTCTCAGGAACTTAAAATTTCTGGATCATGCATTCACTATAGACAAAGCAAGGGATTGTTTTCAGAGTACATCATCTAATGTTAAACTTTTGATTGTTAAACTAAATTCTCTACCTTATATTTTAGATATGAGAAGAAACACCTATAGATGGAAAGAGTAATGATGACCAACAAGTATGCATTTGGAAAGTAAAGTAGGCTGTTTTGCTCTGTGCAACTAAAGAATAATGGTTGGCAAAAGAACCTGAATGTTACTAAGCTGTATGAAATTAAAAATTGAATATGAATAAGGTTATATGAAAGTAGAATAGATTCAGCGGAGACATACACTGTTCATTTCTTCTTGTGGGGATACAGTGAATGAGACCAACATAACCTCCTCACCTTTGAGACCTTAGAGGCATGCCATATATTAACAAAATTTAATATTGAGAATAATGAGTAATTTTGTGAGAGGCAAAATGAGGGAAGTGAGGTCATCGGTGGCAGGGGTTATTTATTTTTTTTAAAGATTTTATTTATTTATTTGACAGAGAGAGAGATCACGAGTAGGCAGAGAGGCAGGCAGAGAGAGAGGGGGAAGCAGGCTCCCCGCTGAGCAGAGAGCCCGATGTGGGGCTCAATCCCAGGACCCTGAGATCATGACTCGAACCTAAGGCAGAGGCTTTAACCCACTGAGCCACCCCGGCGCCCCTGTGGCAGGGGTTCTAACCTTGACTAGGAACCCAGGAAAGTATCTGTGAGCAAATGAGACCCAAAGAATGTACAGAAGTTGTCCTTCTTAATGACAGTGAAAGTGAGAAAGTGTGTTAACTAAAGGAACTAGAATAACTAAAGGAACGAGAAGAATTTAGTGTTAACTAACGGAACTATCATGAATCTGGGCGTAAAAAGAAAATCTTGGAAGACCAAAAAACCTGGGCATGATTCTTCTTCCTTTGGAGCATGGTGAAACTGATTTCTTTTTCTTCCTCCCTTTCCCCGCACCATCAAGTTCTTCGTGTGGTTCTGCAACTTTCTTCCAGACAGCACCTCCCGCAGGCTGCTGCCCGACCCGACTGACACACTAGAAGCGCGGACTAAAATAGTAAGACATGCCTCAAAGACTTGCCGGTACTTCTGCAGCGAAGAGAAACACGGGTCTGACCACCAAAATTGAAAATCCAACCCAGTACTTCGGAGATAAAACGATACCAGAAATAGAAACAAGCAATCATCAAGAGAACGATTTAAAGTACCTGCTGATGATTTAGTCTCAGAGCCTAACTCAGGCAGAAGAAAATTCAATAGTGTTCAATGAAGTAAATAAAGTATTGGGGAAAATAAAATCCTGGTGCCTAAGATAACAATAGTATTGATGTCTGCAGGCTCTGCGTGACAGATGCCCTCGCCTGCTCAGCAGAGGTGGCGGCGGCAGCGTCATAAACTATTCGATATGGACAAATGCATCCCCAGGACAGAGCGATTTGGGCAGTCATCCTGGGTCCTGTCCTTCGGAGGAGCCCTGCTCTCCTGCCAGCAGTCAGCTGGGCAGCGATTCTTTGAGTCAGGCTTCTGTTTGCCAGAGGGAGCTAAAAAAGGACATACGCCAGGATTCCCCCATAAGCAGGCCTTAAATTGGCCTGATCTCCAGAGCCCACTAAGGGTTATTACCAGGAGACACCAGGACAGCTATTTGCATACCAACCCCTAGCACCCCCGGGAGAAATCATTAAAGTGATTAGAAGTCCTCAACTGGGGCCAAAGAGCCAAACCTGGCCCTCAGTCCTATGTTGTTGTTTGGCCTGAATAACGTTGGCTCACATCCATCGTTTTTAATTTTTTTTAATTAGTTGCTAACCTTTAAAAACTTGAATTTCTGTATGCTCTTGAAAATGTACAGGATCTGACAGAATGTAAGTGTCAACTACACCTTTCGTTGGGGGCACGCATTCTCTCATTTGCTAGCAGGCTATCTTATTTTGCTTCTATCTCATTCGCCTCCCGTGGACTGGCCCTCCTAGACATTTGAGTCGTAAACCTACCACCGATACTCTGAACAATAAGAGGCAAAAGAGGATGGAGATTAGGAAATTTATTTTTAAAGATTTTATTTATTTATTTGAGAGAGAGAGAGATCACAAGTAGGCAGAGAGGCAGGCAGAGAAAGAGGGGAAGCAGGCTCCCTCCCAAGCAGAGAGTACGATGTGGGGGCTCGATCCCAGGACCCTGAGATCATGACCTGAGCAGAAGGCAGAGGCTTTAACCCACTGAGCCACCCAGGCTCCCCGAGATTAGGAAATATTGACCAGAAAGGAAATTCATTGTCCAGACAAGAAGCAAAGGCTTAACACAGTTATATTAATTAATTCAGGAGAAATTGGAAAGATTACCCAGATATCAAAGAAAGGGAATCAGATGTCATGAGAGGTAAGACATAAAGCAAGGAGATAAAATGGGCTATACTGTGGGATGATTTATACTCTTTTAACCAGAAAGAAGGCATTCAAGAACCTAGAAAGAACTTATCAAAGTAAAAGGCTCTGCATTAATTAGTCAGCTCCAGCTACCCCAGCAAAATATCATAGACTGTGTGATTTAAACAACTGAAATTTATTTTTTCACAGCTGTGGCAGCAAGAAGTCTAAGATCAGGATGCCACCATGTTTGATTTCTGGGGAGAGCCCTCTTTCTCGCCTCACTGGACCTTCACGAGCTGAGGCTCTCTGGGGTATCTTTTTTAAAAAAAATATTTTAATCATTTATTTGAGAGAGAGAGCGTTCATGAGAGGGAGAGTAGGAGAGAGAAAGAGAGAAGCAAGAGCAGTGAGGAGGGGTAGAGAGAAGGTGAGAAGCGGATTCCCCACTGAGCAGGGAGCCCAACGCGGGGCTCCATGCCAAGACTGCCGAATGGTGAGCTGAGGGGAAGGCAGCCGCCCAGGTGCCCTCTGGTGGTCTCTTCTTATTAGGGCCGTATCCCTCTCCTGAGGGCCTCATTCTCTTGACCTCAGCACTCCTTAGTTGCCTCTCAAATGTTCCATGTTCCAAATGTTCCAACATTTGGAAATGTTCCAAATACACATTACGGGGTTTGAGACTTCAACATATGAATTTAGAGAGTGGGCCATTCAGTTGATAATAGTCTCCATCAAAGCTATCCTTACAAAGCTATCCTCTCCTGCTTGATCCCACATGATAATGGCATTATTACGAAAATGGTATTAGGGTTCTCTAGAGGAATAACCAGAACTGTTGGCATAAGTTCTAGTCCAAGTCCAAAGGTTTGAGAAGCATGAGTTTAGATGGTGTTAAGTCCTACCCCAAGGCCAAGAGATCAGTGTTTCAGCTCATGAAGTAGGCAAAGAGAAAGAATTCTCCCTTCCCTACTTTTTTGTTCTATTCAGACCCTCAACAGATTGAATGAGGTCAATCCACATTGGGGAAGTCAATTTGCTTTCCTCAATCCACTGCCCATTCAAATACCAATGTCTTCCAGAAATATCCTCACAGATTCACCCAGAAATAATGCTTAACTAGATATCTGATCTATCAGATATGTGATCACTAGATAGTGATCTAGTCAAACTGACTATAAAATTAAGCATCACAAAAACATATTTTGCAAATGAAGTGATCAGTAATTTAAGATCAGACAGTCCCTAGTTTATTTACCTCTGCATTAAATATCTGAAGAAGACTTCAGAGAGTTTCTGCCAGACACAAAGAACAATATCATGAAGGAGAAAATACGACTTTCACGCATAAGGTGTAAACTGAGTGTCTATCCTTCAGAGGGCTTTGTGAGACTGCTGAATGGATTTTAGTCTTTCAGAGTCAGATAAAATCAATATAAATTTTTTAAAATTCTGTTTATAAAGAAACTTCAGCAATCTAAAACTCTGGACTGGAATAAACAAAGAGATCCTCTCAGGGGTTCCTGTGTAAGAATTTGGAAAAATCTAGATATAACTGCCTGGACTACTCTGTCTGCCCTATCATCATCATGCTAGAAGGCTGGACTTCCTAAGAAGGAGAGAGCACAGACAACATCATGAAATATTAGCTGACCTCTCCAGCATCTGAGAAATCAAATTCCATTGACGGGGGGGCACACCTGGGTGACTCAGTTAAGCATCTGCCTTCAGCTCAGGTCATGATCCTAGGGTGCTGGGATTGAACCCACATCAGTCTCCCTGCTCAGTGGGGAGACTGTTTCTCCCTCTTCCTCTGCCACTCCCCTTGCTTGTGCTCTCTCTTTGTGTCAGATAAATAAATAAAATCTTCAAAACAAAACCCTCCATTGACCATTGACTGGCATAGAATATTATGCACCTGGATTGGAACCATGATCTTCAAGACCACCTGTGCTGAGCATCCGAAAGGGGTGCAACATACAGTCTACTATATTTTTATTTTACTTTACTTATTTTTTACTGTCTTCCCTAAAAATTTCTTGAGGAAAAGAAGAAATTTGAGAAGGTGGTTAAAACAGCTGTTCATTGACAGCCAGTAAGAAGCATGGGCCCTCAGTCACACAGTCACAGGAAATGGATTCTAACAGTTGAATGAATTGGGAAGTGGATTCTTCCCCCATCCGCTCTCCAGATGAGAATGAAGTCTACTTGCCCCCTTGATTACTGTACATGAGACCTTGAGCAGAGACCCTGGTTAAGCTGTGCCTAAGCTCTTGAAATCCTGAAATTGTGAGATAATAAATGTGTGCTATTTTAAGCTTTTAAGTTTGTGACAGATCATTATACAGTAATATATCTAGATTGAGGCATAATTGCCCAGAACAGAATGGGATCAGTCTTGATAAAACTGAAGTAAAGTATTATTATAAAATGGGTTGTTTGCATTATTTTTTTTTTTTTTTGGCATAACATTGATTAGTGAGATATGTTTTTTCTAGACTGGGTAGACTCTATAGAGGGGAGGAAGACAGTATATTCACATGTCAGTATAATCTGAAAAATGATTATTGAGTAGTTCTTCCCTAAATCTGAAATTCTCAATTTTTTTAATAAATATTTTTTTATTTAAGAGAGACAGAGTGGGGGTGGGGGTCGTCGAGGGAGAAGGAGGAGCAGACTCCTTGTTGAGTACAGGGAGCCTGACGCTGCCGGAGCCCAGGACCCCGAGCTGCAGTCAGATGCTCCACTGACTGAGTCACCCAGGCACCCCTCATTTTTTTTACTAGAATTTTTATCATGAAAACCCAATTTCTGAGACTTCTGAATTGTTAATATGTCCTCATGGAATGCCTTCTACTTTTTCTAACAGAAAGACATTTTTCAGATTTACCATTGAAATTGGCTGTATTTGTTATTTGAGAAACTATATATATATATATATATATATATTATGTAATATATATATTTTAATAAAAGGTGATGGAGATTTACTACACAACTGACAAAATTATAGGATACAAAAATGCTTCAAGATGAGTAGAGAAAAAGAACTTTAGGAAACTAGGTTGTTTTCTGATAACTTTAATCTGTTGTGACTGAATGTAGGCTTTTATCTTTATGGTGATCATTCAATCACAATAAGTGCAAAATTGGAAGTTACCAGCCAGCTGTATTTTGCTTCATTAAGATGTTTGAAAACTTATACCAAATCTCACTTTCCTATAATTTTGTGGATTTTATGTGTTTGTTTTATATGAAAATAATGTCCAAGAGCAGCTAAAGTTATGGGGAGAATATCTAAAGTTAAGTGCTTACAGAATTGTTACCTATATGTGCTGAACTTGATTGGGCTTCCGTAATATACGTTTGTTCTCAAGTAGCAGGGCCATATGTAGTGTAAATCACATCAAGTTGTTTTTTTATGTTTTCTGAATAAATTTAAAAATCATAATGTATGACAAACTTGAAGGTTCTGCATAACATTTTTATGCTTTTTGACATTTTTGATAAATTAATGGGGATTGGCTTATGAAAAAACTACACACACACACACACAGGAACATTGTACTTCATGATAAAACTGCTAGTGACAAAACAATAGACAGTGGTCCTCATTAAGGAAAAAAGATGCCATGGGAAAAACAGAAATGAATTCCAAGAGTACAGTTCAAATACAGGAAGAGAGTGGAGAATTTTTTTATAAAGATTTTATTTATTTATTTATTTGACAGAGAGAGATCACAAGTAGGCAGAGAGGCAGGCAGAGAGAGAGGGGGAAGCAGGCTCCTTGCTAAGCAGAGAGCCTGATGTGGGGCTCGATCCCAGGACCCTGAGATCATGACCTGAGCTACAGGCAGAGGCTTTAACCCACTGAGCCACCCAGGCACCTGAGAGTGGAGAATTATTATTATTTTTTTTT
>CM053606.1:75551646-75651326 GCA_028646535.1 Procyon lotor | reverse complement strand
CCCTTGCCTTTGGAGATGTTTCTAGGAAGAAGTTGCTGCGGTTGAGGTTGAAGAGGTTGCTGCCTGTGTTCTCCTCCAGGATTTTGATGGAATCCTGTCTCACATTGAGGTCTTTGATCCATTTTGAGTCTATTTTTGTGTGCGGTGTAAGGAAATGGTCCAGTTTCATTCTTCTGCATGTGGCTGTCCAGTTTTCCAAACACCATTTGTTGAAGAGACTGTCTTTTTTCCAATGGATAGTCTTTCCTGCCTTGTTGAAGATTAGTTGACCATAGAGTTGGGGGTCCATTTCTGGGCTCTCTATTCTCTTCCACTGATCTATGTGTCTGTTTTTGTGCCAGTACCACACTGTCTTGATGATTACAGCTTTGTAACTGAGCTTGAAGTCAGGAACTGTGATGCCACCGACCTCGGTTTCCTTTTTCAACATTCCTCTGGCTATTTGTGGTCTTTTCTGGTTCCATATAAATTTTAGGATTATTTGCTCCATTTCTTTGAAATAAATTGATGGTATTTTGATAGGGATTGCATTAAATGTGTAGATTGCTTTAGGTAGAATAGACATTTTCACAATATTTTTCTTCCAATCCATGAGCATGGAATGTTTTTCCATGTCTTGGTGTCTTCCTCAATTTCTTTCATGAGCACTTTGTAGTTTTCTGAGTACAGATTCTTTGCCTCTTTGGTTAGGTTTATTCCTACGTATCTTATGGTTTTGGGTGCAATGGTAAATGCGATCGACTCCTTAATTTCTCTTTCTTCTGATTGCTGTTGGTAAGGCTTTTCACTTAAACAGTGCACTCAGCAGTATGTTTGAGATCTATTTAGCAAAATTATTTTCCCACGAAAATGAGCAAAGGAAAAAGAAAGTAAACTGTGTGTGTGTGTGTGTGTGTGTGTGTGTGTGTGAAGTGAGGAAAAGAAGAAAAAGAATATTTTAAAGAAAAAGAGTGGTGAGACCTATCTTATCTGTTGACTAAAACTCATTTCTTCTTTTGGACACAAAAATTAATTCATACCCATAATATATAAAACCATTCACAAAACATCATTAAGAAAGTGGAAAAATAAATTGAACAATAAGGCAATGACTTAAATACATTCTCCAAAAAAGAGATTAAATATAAATTTTCAAAAAACATGAATAAAGATTCATTAGCAATTTATTGGCAAGGGTGTGGAACACTCATACTTTATTGGTGATAGTGAAAATTGGTGCAGCTGCTTTGAAAGTAATCTTGGAATATCTAAGAAAGGTGAGGAAATGTATATTGCCAGCAATTCTAGTCCTATGTATAAATCTTAAAGAATCTCTTCTGCATTAAAGCTGGGATAAATTTATCAGAAAGTTATACTAATATTGTTCATATTAGCTTCAAATGGGAAACAACTCAAAAGACCATTAACATAAGAGTAAATAACTATGCTGTGGAATAATATAAGTCAATAAAAACAAATAACACAACATCCTCACACAGGATCGTGGATTTATCTTAAACACACCCTATTGACTATAGTAAGCAATATTTAAAGAAATAAATACAATATAATTTTATATATTTTTTATGTGTGTATATATGCATATATATATACGCATATGTATATTACAAGGAGACAAAAATAATATTATTTGTAGATGCAGCTAAAATACAAATAAGATAAAGACTATTCTCCATTACAAATTATTAGTACCCTTGTTGAAGGTCAGTTGACAACCAATATAGCTACAATACATATATTGTAAATATATGAAGAATTCTCCGATTCAATAGAAATTAATTAAATAATTAATGACTGGATTTAAAAATAGACAAAAGACTTGAGTAAATATTTCTCCAATGAAAACATACCAATGGCCAACAGGTATATGAAAAGATGCTCAAAATCACTCGTCATCGGAGAAATGCAAACCAAAACCGCAATGAGGTATCACCTCTCACCTGCTAGAATGACTATTTGAAAAATAACCAAAAATAAAGAGTGTTGGTGAGATGAAGAGAATTTGAACCCTTATACAGTGGTTCCTCAAAAAACTAAAAATAGAACTGTCATACGATCCAGTAATCCCGATCTGGGCAGATATCTAAAAAAATTGAAATGAGGATCTCAGAGATATATATGCACTTCCATTGCTTATTGCAGCATTATTCACAATAGCCAAGATACGGAAACACATTAAGTGCACATCAATGGAAGAATGAATAAAGAAAATGTGTTGTGCACTTCTATGCCAGCATCAAATCTGATGTATCTGTTTCTTTTAAAATGGTAACATTGTCTTAATGTTCACTTGGAATCAGAAGTGTGGCCTCAGGCCCACAGAGTTGGGGATTTAGAATTGAGATCATCACATAAAGTTAGGGTTCTTGAAATGCTACACCTTCTGTGAAAAGCAGACTATTAAAAAATGTCTTATTGGGGCACCTGCTAGCTCAGTTGGTTAAACATCTGCCTTCGACTCAGGTGATGGATCTCAGGGTCCTGGGATCAAGCCCCACATCGAGTTCTCTGCTTAGTGAGGAGTCTGCTTCTCCCTCTCATTCTCCCTCCTTGCACACACACACTCTCTCTCTCAAATAAATAAATAAAATTTTAAAAAATTGAGTAACACCATAAAATAAAAACTTTTTAAATGTGCTGTTGGCAAAAGAATAACACAGGGAAAGATGTCTGTCTGGGCTTGGGCTTTGGTTGAAACAACAACAACAATGATGATGAAAACCTCTCACGAGACTTTTTTTTTAAAGATTTATTTATGTATTTATTTGACCGAGATGGAGACAGCGAGAGAGGGAACACAAGCAGGGGCAGTGGGAGAAGGAGAAGCAGGCTCCCAGTTGAGCAGGGAGCCCGACTGGAGCTCAATTCAGGGTCCTGGGATCAGGGCCTGAGCCGAAGGCAGATGTTTAATGACTGAGGCACCCAGAGCCCCCTCTCACGAGACTTTTAAACCACGGACTTGCACCACTAAGAATTTATTACTATCAGCTTGATCTATGCTCATGATTCACCTGACCTGACAAAAAGAAATACAATATTTGACTTATGGGACACATTCTCATTTCAGTATACATGATTCTCACAAGCAAGACCTGCTGGAAAATGACTTGTCAGTCCAAAGGTAGAAAAATGTCCTGAAAGAAACCAAGATGAGGGAGAGACAGAAAGGAAAATAAACAGCAGCGTTAGTGCCGCAGAACTAAGATGGCAGGGCTCTTTTAAAAAGTAAAATAAAGTTATAAATTTTGAATTCTCATACAACTGTACACGTTGTTGTCATTTCCTTTAACCTTCGTATCATCACCGAGATAGGTGATTTTGTCCTCATTTTATGAATGAAGAAGTATAGGTGTGTAGGGTGTCGATGACTTGGCAAAAAACACAAGGCTAACTCGTGCAGCACTGGCTAGCCTTCGCGCCACACTCTGGGGGTGCTCCTAGATCTGCCTCTGCTGGGGCTGCAGTCAGTCCGTGTCAGGCACTCTGAGATCAAGGGGTAAATCCTTCTAACATACTCTCAGAGCCTTGGGGCTTGATCTTTTTTTTCTAGCTGGCCACCAGAAAAACCCTCACCCAGTGAAGGACTTAATGCTGAAGACAATTTTGTGAAGAGCTTCCTGGGTAAAATCAGTGTAGAGGAGAGAAATGGATACATTTCTGGGGAAATTAAAGGAAATTTTATGTAGGATATTACTTTAAATGACATTAAATTGTACTTATTTAAAAAGGCAGGGAAACAAGAAGAATGTAGTGTGGGTTTAGATAATAATGAGTTCTCAATTATAGTTTGTGATTATGAAAAAAAAATCAACTTTAGATGGAGATTTCCTAATAGTGATGTCAAAAAATTTCTCTTACTCCTTTCCCCTCCCTGGAAAAAAGAAGTAAAATGAAATCTAAAATAAAAGGAAGAAGAGAGATATAACAAAAATAATTTGAAAAAAGAACTCAGTGGGACTTCTGGTAATACACACATCATGATAATTTATTCTATAATTTAATATATTATTCATATATTTATGTAGTGATAGATAATCAGATGGACACAGCTGAAAACAGAATTGATGAGCCAGAAATTAGGTGTGATAATATTGCACTGAGTAAAGAACAGAGAGGGAAAATGAGAAAAAAGAAATTGCTAATAGATATGGAGAAAAAGAATGAGACAACTTCATATAGTCTTTCTTTTTTAAATAGGAAGTTTTTTTCCCCCAAACACTTTTATTTTATTTTTTCAGTGTCACAAGATTATTTGTTCACGCACCACACCCAGTGCTCCATGCAATACGTGCCCTCCTCAATACCCACCACCAGGCTCGCCCAACCCCCTACCCCTCTCCCCTCTGAAACCCTCAGTCTGTTGCTCAGAGTCCACAGTCTCTTATGGTTCAATCTCATATATTCTAATAGGAAATTTAGGAGAAGAGGATAGAGAAAAGAAGGAAAAAACAATGTTCAGAGAAATAGTGATAGGGCAATTTATTATTTCTATGCAAAGAAAAATTAGAACGTCATAGCCTTGCAACACGTAAGCCAGCAAAGGATTAGTGTCCAAAGTGCATACTCTACAAATCAATTATAAACAAAGCTATGGAATTTCTAGTAGAAAAACAGACATGTCGAAAAAAACTGTAGAATAGGAAATACAAATGAACCAGAAATATGTGATAAAATGGATCCCTGACCAGTTTAAGAAGTCACTTTACAATCTGAACTATTTAACTCTCGATTTTAACTCTATTAAATTTTACTGCATTAATTAATTATTATTTTTAAAAATGTGTACAGCAGATTTTACTTCATATTGATAACACAAATGAAGTCCATCCAAGTCCAGCTCTCTCGTCCATTCATTCACAGGAAGATTCAACGGAATCTGTAATGTTCCTGTTCTTAAAAAATAATGCAGTAAATAGTGCACAATACAAGATTTGACAAAGTGGGCAGTAAGGGTAGTAAGTACACTTTTTTTTAAAAATTTCATTTTATTTATTTTTATTATGTTCAGTTGGCCATTGTATAGTACATCATTAGTTTTTAATGTAGTGTTCAATGATTCATTACTTACACATAACACCTGGTTTTCTTTATTCCTCTATAATTTTCTGTATTCTTGAAACTAATCATAATAAATTAATGACGTTTAAGAAAGAAAGATATTGGGGGGGAATGGCTAGAAGGTAACTGTGCTACGGCAATTTTACCATTACCAAATTCTGATTACAGGGACTTTGTAAGTTCAAATGTATCAAAAGGTAAAATTATAATTAGTATTCATATCTGTTCTTCACAACTCTTTAGCAGAGTCTGCTTATTTTAACAATTGCATTTGTAATGCAGCCCACGCCTTGACAGATACTAACAAAAGTAAATGAGCAAAATGATTCTCCCTCTTCTTCCACCCTTAGGCTCCGGGCAATCACAGAAACTATGAACATCTGCTTGGATTCTGATTGCCATGTTCACTGATTCAGTGCACCCAAATAAGCAACAATTAGTCTGTTCAGCATGTGTCAAAAGATCTGTCAAGTTAATTCAAATTAAGACAGGATAAATTGAATCCAGTTGGCATCATGCATATTTGTATGCAAAGTTTAAACAAGCATCAGCTGTGCTGTGTTATCTTTTATTTACAAGCAAAACAAGAATATGTTGTTACATAATTTCAGAAATAACTATCCCTCATCATAATTTTACTACGTCATCGACTGGGTGTATTTTCTTGGGGTGAAAAAAAAATTTCAAATGGATTTGAGTGGACTCCTGAATTGCATTAGATCAGAACAGTATCTTTTTATCTTGGACTCATTTATCTTAGTTCCATTAATTAGTTCCTAGGTACACAAATGGGTTTCAAAGCTTGAGATGTGTGAATTTCCATAAATGATATTTCCAAAGGTGAATGCTTTTTAGATATAAACCACACATTTATTTTTAAATTTTAAATATTCTATAGAATGTTAGTGTCTTCAGGTGGTCAGCTGATAGTTTTCCATCTCATTTATTGCATAGCAATCTGTAGTATCAAATATCTCTATACATGAATGAAGAGAGAATCTGGACACTCAGAGACTTAGTGACACCCTGAGGAAGCTGGCAGGCTCTTAGCAGGAGACATAATGATTGCAGTGGCATTAATTACCATCTATCCCATTTTCCAACTGTCACAACTAGACAATGCTCCACTTTCCATCTCTATTGATGTTTGGACGGAGTCATGTAGAAGGTCATCTAATGGGCTGTGCACTATTGATCTTCAAAGGAGGGGCTCCGCAGTGCTGCTCTATCTCTATCACACTCAGATGAAACATAACTTTTGGGAAAAAATAGAAAATTGCTTTATGAAGCTCCTAAGTGTTTACTTTAAGTGAGTCATATTCTCCCACTTCTGACACTTTCTCTCCCACTTTTGATACTGAGAGAGGAAGAAGGAGGCTGTTAGAATTCATGGTTCTGACTGAAGTTGGAAATAGAAGAATTAAAAAAGAGAGAAGGAACAGACTTTTAGGAACTATAATATGACACGGGATTTAGCAGAAGGCAAGTTCATAATGACAATTAGGCAAATACTTATCAGAATGCCTGCAGTTCTGGCCATTGGTGAGCATTTGTCAGAATCTTAGAGCAGGTCAGACTCTACAAGGTCTCCATTTCTACAAAACAGAAATAATTCAATCCTATTCAAGCTAAAGAAGTAGAGCCATTTCTCCCCTTCCTTTCATTTAATATGAATATCAACTAAACACTAGGTTGGTAAATAGCATTTGTCTGCTGGGTTAATATATACATTTTAATATAAGTTCCGACTGCCAGAATTGGCCTTTCAGAAGAAAAAAAAATAAGAAGGAATAAATAACGTATTTCCCAAATGGGTAAATCATGTTGACAGTGACTTCCTATCTCTAATATCATAGTTCTTTACGTTTTTCGTTCAACACTTCAGTCTTCTGATTCTTTATGCTGTCGTCAAAGATATTAGCTATCTCAACCAAACTTTTGTCAGAAGCCATTGTGATAGCCATACCTTCATTCTTGGCATCAAAATTGTAAGAATGTGTCCAGAACTCAAGGTTAAAATCAAAGTTTTCTCTCACAGATAAGAGTCTTCCTCTAGATTCAGACTACATTTAGATAACAACTGCTCTAAGACATAGCATGCGTTCCAATTCTGTTTTTAATAAGCTATAGCTATACATTTATGGTCTGTAAATATATATCTTTATCTTGTCCACAAGTTTATCTTGAGAATGATCATCAGATAACTGAAATCAAGAAATTTTCTCTTTGGGAGACATCTACCATCTGGCCTGAGAAATATCATTTGCTCCACTCATTGATAATTACTCTTATATGTTCCATTAGGAACTCATTCCATGTGGCATTTGGGACACTGTTAGCTCAGGACTTTCTCCAACTGTGTCCTAATTCTGCCAAGGAAACATGGTCCAAGGTACAACAACTCCACTCTCCAGAATGTTATTTACTTAAAGTTTTGTGTTTTTTTTGGTAAAAATGAATTTCAACTTATGAAAATAAAATAAAGAATGAACAGATTTTTCCTCATCCAGATTTGCCAAGGGCATTACACTAGTTTTATCATTCATCTTCTGTCTCTCAGTAGACATTGGCTTTTTTTTTTTTTTCTGAAACACTTCAGAGTAAATTGCAAACACTCTAAATACTTCAGTGTGATTTTCTAAAAAACAAAACAATGAGGGCATTGCCTTAGATAACCACAGCAACATTATAAAAATCAGGCAATTAACAATGATACATTGCTATTATAGAATCTCCCAGCCTTGTTATAATGTCACCAATTATTCCAAGATCACATTAGTTGTTGGTCTCCTTCATTGCCTCTAATCCGGAAAAATTCCTCTACATTTCTTAATGTTTTAGAACCTTGCACTTTGGAAGAATTCAGAGCAGCTGTTTTGTAGACTACCCCACAATTTGGGTTTGTCTTAACAATCATATTCAGTTTAGGAGTATTTGCCAAGAATGTCACGGAAATGATGCAGTATTTTTCTGGTACCTCACGTCAGGAGGCCCACTGTGTTCATTTGTTCCATCACTTATAATGTCAAATGTGATGCTTTGCTAACTTGGTGTCTGCTCTTTCTCTAATAAAAATACTGTATCAATAATTATCTTGTGGGGAGATACTATGTAACTATGCAAATATTCCATTTCATCATACTTTTCCTCATTAATTTAGGCATCCATTGATTCTTCATTGAACAATAAATACTGCCTTAGTCGTTTCCAAGTTACAACTATCTATTTCTATCATATGTTCTATAAGAACATTCACTATCCTCCATTGATTTTTTATATTAATGTAAACTCATACATACTTATTTTATTCTATGTATTTTTTCACTATAATTATTTTTCGTTGCTCAAATTCTCCAGATTTAACCAATAGGATCCTCTTCAAGCTGACTTCTGTGTCCTTTTCCTTTTTTCTTTGATTGGAAGGAATATTGTATATATCTATATGGTTTATAGATACGTATATATTTCCCATAACTTCATACTGTTACTTCTAATTAATTTTCAACTGGACAATATTTATTCTAACATTTTTTTCCCTTCCATACTTATAACTCTGTTTTCTAACATCGAGAAACCTGGCTATTAGATCAACAAAGCACTTGTTTATTTCTTTTATCCTAGAACACATACAAAGTGGATTCAGAATATTTAGCTCATTTCCAAAAGAGCTGCATATAATGCAGGCTAATCCAGTTAACCCACATTTGGAAACTACATTCTTTAAAAAATGATTTTTAAAGATTGTGTAAAATTTACTCCCTCAACAGGATCCTCTCGCTTAAGAACTTTTTAAAAACTTGAGACATAACTGACATACAATACTTCATTATTAGTTTTTGGGGTACAACATAATAATTCGATATTTGTGAAATAACTACCACAAGTCTAGTTAACATCCATCACCAAACATTGTTACAGAATTGTTTTGAAAAGCCTTTTAACTAATATGTTCTGCATCCCTACTCTTCTTTAACTTTTTGTTACATACTTTTGTGTCTTAGCTGTATGACTGCACCTTGTTTTTCTACTTCTACAGAAACCTGTTTCATTTTTTGTTAGGTGGTAATCTCCACAGCAAATACTTCTCATTCCTGTCCCCAGATACCAGCTAAGTAGTAGCCAAAGGTTTTGCTCTTAATTTCTTACTTGTAGATCGGCAGGGCCATTGCCTCTAGCTCTTGCTTTTTTCTATAGATCAAGAGATGATTTTTTTTTTAAGGGAAAAAAACTAATATAAACCAAAGTCATGTTTTTTTTATCTTTTGTGATTTTATTAGACATATTTTTGGAGGATTGGATTACTATTAAGTGGTAGAATTGATCAACATATGATAAATTAAAATTCCCTTTTGTTTAAAGAAGGTAATGAAATATTAGATCATACTGAAAATTAATGTGTGAACTCTTCATGATCTGTCTGATATGTTTTCTTTTTAATTTTATTTATTTATTTGACAGAGAGACACAGCGAGAGAGAGAACACAAGCAGGGAGAGTGGGAGAGGGAGAAGCAGGCTGCCCGCTGAGCAGGGAGCCCGATGCGGGGCTCCAACCCAGGACCCTGGGATCATGACCTGAGCCGAAGACAGACACTTAATGACTGAGCCCCCCCAGGCACCCTGTCTGATATATATTTTTTTTTTTTAAAGATTTTATTTATTTGACAGAGAGAAACACAGCGAGAGAGGGAACACAAGCAGAGGGAATGACAGCGGGAGAAGCAGGCTTCCTGCCGAGCAGGGAGCCCGATGTGGGGCTCGATCCCAGGACTCCGGGATCATGACCTGAGCTGAAGGCAGCCGCTTAACGACTGAGCCACCCAGATGCCCCTGTCTGATATATTTTAATCATAGTTTTGAGAAGTCGAATTTGATTCAAAGCTACTTATATACCAAAAGTGTAATGCATGTATTTTCTTTACTGACCATATCCTACAGAAAAATAAATTAAACTAAATTAATATCTAGAGATAAAATTATGTTTTACAGACATGAGTGGCATTTAGGGATATTGGAGGCAGCCAGCCTTTAAAAATGTCATCTTCACTGAAACGATAATAATATGTTACCTTAAGCAGACACTAAGATGAGTCAGTTGGTTCTACCTACGTTGGATTGCAGACAAATTATCTAAGTTTTCTCTCATTTCAATTTGCAACATTAAGATGATTTTTTTGCTTTGCAGATTATAGAAGACACTGCATTTGCTGCAGGTGATCCGTCTTCATTTAAAGCTCTACTCAAGTGCCTTTAGCACTTACTTATTGGTGCTAACAAGAATGTGGGCTACCTTAATCCACTGTCAGAAGAAATCAAGTAGAGTTGGCACAGAAGCCAAAGAGAGAAAATACATAAACATAACAGAAGTTATCATGGAAATGACAAATGCAAATAATGGATAAAATGTAATCGAAATGAGCTTTCAAGTGAAATACAAACGTACCATTTTATATAGTACATTTCAGGAAGCCAGTCACACATCATGGAAAGATCTACAGTTTTTAGGTTTTGCTATTTCCTTATCTATAATGCTGGTTATTGACTAAGAGGTCTGAGTTATTAAACATCGAGAGAATTGAGTATAATCTTAGCCTAAATAAATTGGGCTTACGTGGATGGGAATTATCTACTGAATTTGATGTTTATATTATATGACAGACTGGCTTTATTATCAAATCATTTTTAAAAACTGAGATAGGAAAATTTGGCAAACACGATATTCTTGGTCACCTCAGAGTTCATTTTAGTACCTTCAATCTCACTCATTTACACTTGCTTTGACCTTCAATTTACAAGTCTACGAATTTATGTCTTTCTCTTCATCATATAAGACGAAACTGACCCCGTCCTTTATCCTCTATAAAATATACAACTGTACTCTGAGAAATGAAATTATCTTTACCTTATGATTATGGTGATGATATTCCTGATTCTAGTAAATTGCAAAATCCAGAACAGGACATATGCGACAAGGTCAGGGTATGATGAGCAATTCTATTGATAGTCAGAAAAAAATCAGCAGATATTTCAGATCAAGAAAAAGCATTACTTTCTCTCTACCTCATGATCCCACAAACATATTTCATTTGTAAAACTGCTTTATTCACTTTATCACACTTTCATCATCCCTTCTTCCTAAGCATACTACAACTCCTGATAATTCATTTCACAATTGGAGTTTGATTTTGGGGAAAAGCAATTTATCGACAATTTGTTTTTCTCTTATTGTATATATGCATTTTAAAATGAATAACTTATGACTTAGGAAGAATACATTATTTGGGACAATGAATGACATGGTAAAAGTATTCCCCTACATCTCCCCCTCCTTTTTTTGATGCTCCAAGTGTCAAACCAGTCCGGAAAGTGTTTTATGCCTCAAAGTCTAAAGCAGCAAGTTCCTGAGTTGGAGTACTTTCTTGCCAGACTTTCATCTTCAGTGAGTATTTCCCAGTTGCTTCTGAAATGACTCCCTCTGAGGATATTGTTGAAATGTTGTGTGCACGGCTGCTTGTCGAAGCCAAGAAATGTTGCAGAGCTGCTCACGTGAGCTCTTCTAATTGTTCTTGTACTAGCAACTGAGGAATTCTCACAGATGGGTTTATCATAACACTTTGTTAGCATTTTTGTATAACAACTGCCTTTTCATCTAAAGGAAACCCTGGAGGAAAATACAACACTCAGGAATAGGGTTTGAATATTAATTAATTGATGCTTCAAGTAAAAAGTTTCCTTTCTTAATAAGCTCATTGTACGTAGCAAACTTTGTGAAATGTAAGTTTCTTCAAGTTACACATAGAAGTCATACTTCCTAGGTTTATAATAAATTATTTCATTTGTCTTTATTTCATTTGTCATTTTCATTTTAGAATCTTTCACTTTGATATCTGCTATCCTAAGGACGACTAATTTAGGATATTTTTGCATGCTTATTGTTGTCATTAATATCTCTAATCAGTGTCATTGGGTGAGCATTAATTAATTGCAGATATTCAATAAAGGGTTTATAATTCAATAAAGGGTTTATAAGCTCCAGTAGTGTGAAGAAGGTTCTTGACTAGGGCTTTGGTTTGTTTGGTTGGTTGGTTGTTGACTGGAAGGGTGGTGGTTTTTTTAGCAATGAATATTACGGTTTAATTAGTATAGAAGCTAATATTAAAGTTACTAGGGTCCTAAAGGAATGATTTTGAATATGGGACTGTTTTTATACTTTCTTTAACAACTTTGACACATTTATTATTATGATTCTAAATCAAAAGGGAAATACAGAGATAATACTGATTTGATTGGGGACGTATTTTCAGAAAAGAATACTTCAAATGTCCAATAGGTGTCCTTGAGACAGTTATCCTCAGGTCCACTTTTTCCTGTTGCTTACTGAATTCTGTTTTAAAGCTAATTCCGTATTTGTGTGTGTGTGTGTGTGTGTGTGTGTGTGTGTGTGTGTGTGTGTGATAGCAGCAAGAATAGCTTTAATTTAAGTTTGTATGAATCCTTTATTCTGTTTTTGTTTTTGTGAGATCTACTAAAGTCATCTTTCTTCTATCATTCATATTGAGATATTAATAACCGAGCAGTATTTTATTTAACATGAAAAATGAACACAATAACCTATCTGATATTTCTCCAATTTATTATTTTCTCTTAATGGAAAACATGATTAATTCATTAACATATTTTCAGATAATCTTTATGGCTAACCCTATTAATTTAAAATTCTGCCAGTTAACATTCATTCATATTAATGGTCTGCTTCTTACTGTTTACTTTATGGGAAGCATTATTTTATTGTTTTTTATTTGCCAATACAACTATTTAATGCACAACTTTTAAAAGGGATGCATTTTCTCTTTTCATCAGTCCTTATTTGTGATATTTCTCTCTCTTGTATTCTAGGAATAAAGAAAGGTATTTAAAGTAAAATAAATGAATTGTTCTGAAAAGGATCAGTGCTTTGCATCCAAAATCTACAGTAGTCCATATTCATCAATGTGGAAATCATTGGTAAAATTGGAAACAACTGTTCTTCTGCTGAAATTTAATACTTAAAGCAAACTCTCTCTGATATAAAAAATAAAAAATGCAATGAACCAACAATTGCCAGCTATCATGTTACAGTGATTAGATTACTGCCAACTTTTAAAACATCTATAATCTAAATGTACTCATTCCAGTGCAACGTGTTTCATTTAAGGAAGCTTTTCTGATATGCAGGATGAAAAGGATAGTTGACCCTTAACACGGGTTTGAACCGCACAGGTCCACTCACTCATGGAGTTTTTACAATACAGTACTGTACATGCATTTTCTCTTTCGTGCGATTTTCTTAGGAGCATTTCCTTTCCTCTCGCTTACATTATTATATAAACACAGTATACAATATGCATAACATGTAAAATATGTGTGAATCGACTTTTCATATCAGTAAGTCTTCTGGTCAATAGTCGGCTATTAGTAGTTAAGTTTTGGAGGAGTCAAAATTATCATGGATTTCTGAGTGTGCAGGGGGTCAGGGCCCCTAACCCTAATGCTGTTCAAAGGTCAACTGTGTTTCACAGAGTAGTATCGGAAGGACTCATAACTCTCTTCAGAGGCTGGCCAGAGAGGTGGATGAAATAGCAACCAGGGGGCACTGCAGCTTTAGGAAATTACCTCCAAGAAGATAAGAATTTGTTCTGAGATTTCTTTAGAGTTTAAATATGGTTTTTAACTTTCTGTGATATGATTTTGCGTGACCTTGAAAGAAAGGTTCTGTTAGGAGTTTATGCTTAAAAAATAAGTCAGACTTTTCTCCGTTGTCCCATTTTAAAATATGATTTTCATTTTAAAGACTTAGATATATAAAATCAGAGAATGATTTATTTTCTTTCTTATTATTAGTTAAAGAACTGATTCTCAGGAACCTTGAGGGATTGGCAGATGAGGTTAGAATTTTAATGTTCTCTTCCATTTAATCTATTTGCAGACACATGTACTTCTGTTACAGGAAAATCTGAGATTTAAAGTTAAAAGTTTTTTTGTGCAACAAACATTTGTTATTTTGGACATTTGATATTTCCAACCCTTAATTTAAAAGGCATTATTATGTTCAAAGTTATTGAAGAAAATTCAATATATTTTACTTCATTAGTACATAGAAGACATTGAATACAGATCATCTCAATATAAAGTCAGTAATGCAGAATGTCCTTTAAAATATTTTCCTAGAATAGGCATAAATCACAACCTGCAGGGCATACTTTGGTCAATGCTATTTGTTAATTTTTTGTTAATTGTAAACTTCATTAAATTATGAAGTTGGTGTGTGTATGTATATAGTAATAAACTTATTAATTTAAAATCTTGGGGCACCTGGGTGGCTCAGTGGGTTAAAGCCTCTGCCTTCGCCTCAGGTGGTGATCTCAGGATCCTGGGATCGAGCCCTGAATCAGGCTCCTTGCTCGGCAGGGAGCCTGCTTCTCCCTCTGCCTCTACCTGCCACTCTGCCTGCTTGTGCTCTCTCTCTCTGACAAATGAATAAATAAAATCTTAAAAAAAATTAAAATCTTGTATAAAGAAGTACTCTGAGCCAACATGAGTTGCTGTTGATTTCTTTTAGTAATGAGAAATCAATGATCTCATTCTGTAAATTCATTACATGGGCACATAGATACGGTCCTTCATCTACTTCAGTAGGCAGACCGAGGTAACTGTTCACTATTACTTTTAGACTCTGAGCCATACCTACAGACCACATATCAACCATTGGTCAATCAAACCACCATTTTCTCCCTCTTATCTCCTCTTCACTTTCTTAGAAACCTCCAAAGCAGTTTAAGCAGCCATAGTACTCATCCTATCCCCCTTAGGACCTATTTATATACAAGATCTGAAATTTGGTATATGTTACTACCATAGTCTTATTCTCGTAATATTCTCTATTTCATCTCACTTTCATTTTCTTTTTAAAGATTTTATTTATTTGACCGAGAGAAACAGCGAGAGAGGGAGCACAAGCAGAGGGAATGGTAGCGGGAGAAGCAGGCTTCCCGCCGAGGAGGGAGCCCAAGGCGGGGCTGTATTCCAGGACCCTGGGATCATGACCTGAGCTGAAGGCAGACACTTAACGACTGAGCCACCCAGGCGCCTCTCACTTTCATTTTTTAACAGAGACAAGGGATTATATTAAAAGAGAGCATGTTAATATTGTTTTATCTTCCCACTGCAGTTTTTGAATTTGTATTATAGAGATAAGAACATCTATTTTTTCCCCTTCATCAGCTTTACGACCACTAACATGCCCTTTAGTTAGAAAACATGGGCTCCATTTTCATATGTAAAATTCAGTATTGTACATATAATTTTATATTATATAACTAATTTTATATTATTTTAGATTATATATTTTATTATAACTAATAAAACTAATTAATTTTATATTATATAATATTTTATATTTATTTATGTATATATTTAAAATCTGTTTGATATCTCTATCTCATCTATCAATCTACCCGTCTGATTTTATTGCTGCTAGCTTCTGTGTGCTTTCCTTCTGGACTTGCCCCTGCACATGTTTTCAGATTCTTGTGCTTCAGAATCCTTCTATTCCTTCCATTCTTGTGGTACAGAGAGTGGAGAGCATTTGGGAGTTCGGGAGTCTGCATCCTTCTGGATGGCCTCCAATCAAATAACTGACTGTTGAGTGAATTGGAAAGTCCAACTAACTCTCTTGCTTTGGGCAGGCCAAACAATGCGGTGTGATTTATGTTCCAGAGTTCACCATGAGATCAGGTTGAAGCTGGGATTTTGCCTGAAAGTTTACAGTTGTTTGCCTTTTGCTTCCTTTTGTTTTTTTTTTTTTTGTTGTTGTTGTTGTTGTTTTTTTGCTTTCCTCACTTTTTTTGCCAATTTCTTTTGGAAGGATTGCTTTAATAAATCACTTGTACACATATCCTGTATCAAGATCAACTTCTGGAGAATCTGACCTAAGGCAAGGAGTTGTTATTCAAATTTCTCTATAACTATTCCAAAGTTACCATGATAAAGAAAAAAAAATGGTTTTATATAGATAATCCCGTGTGTGTGTGTGTGTGTGTGTGTGTGTGCATAAAAGATAGACCAAGAAGGAATATTGGTACTTATGTTTTGAGAAACATGGTAAACTGAAATAATTCAGAGGATTCTGCCCTAGTATGAACATACAGGATCAAATATAACTAAAACCATTTAAATATATAGTTGTACGTGACAGAGCAAAGAGAAAATTTCCATGTCAGAAATGTGCACACCTTGGGGTGCCTGAGTGGCTCAGCTGGTTAAGCGAATGCCTTCGGCTCAGGTCATGATCCTGGAGTCCCAGGATCGAATCCCGCATCAGACTCCCAGCTCCATGGGGAGTCTGCTTCTCCCTCTGACCTTCTCCCCTCTCATGCTCTCTCTCATTCTCTCTCTCAAGTAAATAAATAAAATCTTAAAAAAAAACAAAAAAGGAAATGTGCACACCTTACACGCATGAGTGGCAGGCAGCATATACTGAATCCCTCTCATCAATTCTTATTTATTTCCCGGGAAAGCACAGAACTCCAAAACTTCACCAGGACAGAAAGCGAAGTCTGAATTTATACTGCCCGAATAGTCCAAGAATCAATCAGGAATTTCTAACATGCAAAAAGAAATAATAATAGACGTATTTAGGAAACTAAAAATAACAGAAAAATAATAATCTGATAAAGAGTATTGCTGCAGCTTGGGTTCCCTTAGGAAGCCAACTCTGGGGCAGTGATTATCATACAGTTGGCTTATTGGGGAGGATTCCTGGAATTAGTTCTTGTAGAAAGGAGGGCAAGAGAGTGAGATAAGGCAGAGGGAAAAGTTGAGCTGTGCAATGTTGAAGGAAGCTTCAGCCGATTGTATGGGGCATTCTGAATCTGGGATCTCGCGCCAGAGTGTTCCTGACATGCACGAGCAAGTCTAGAATCTCTATCCTGTGATGCTTAATCTTTTGGTGTAGGATGTTCCAGGGGGAAATACGTTGCACCAGGTGGCTTTTTTAAGCCAGAACAATTCAGATAGGAGTTTGACAGCTGAGAGTAAGCTGCCAGTAACCCTCCTAGCAGCTGGGAAAATGAACCATTCGTTCCTAAATGGGGATCGAAACAGGGTATCATAGGTCAACATAGATTTCTGTCAGAAACGCAAAGAAAGTTTCAAACTAAATGATGAAAATCTGGAAGTAGTGCTTTCAAAGTAAAAAAAAGAATCAAAATTTGTGGATATAACCACGTTTATTAGAATTACCTGCAGGTATTCTATTGACTGCAGGAGTCAATAGAACAAGAAATATGATTTATAAGAATTAGAAATAAAGACGAAAATTTGACATTACTCATAAGTGACGGGATCAGTGACATATCTCCATTTTCTCATCATGCGCTTAATCTTTGACTCTCTCTAGTCTTCATCTTTTCTCAAACACAACACGTCTCCCCCATAGCTTCCGTCCTCTCCGGTCCAGTAGATTTTTGTTGGACCTTATATCACTAAACTTCCTTGGCATGGTTGAAGGCTACTACCTTCTGGAAAAGTTCTGCTCTCTTGCCTGAGGTGACTCAACTCTCCTTATTTTCTCCTGCCCACGCTGATTTTTCTTTATGCATATCTCCTCACCTGCCAATCTCCATGATGCAATTCTTGGCCCACTGCTCTTTCAACTTTACAGCCGGCTGGCTCGGATGCCACATCCTCATCTATATGCTAATGACTCTCAAGCCTCTGTGGCAGTCTTTGTCCTCAAGACTCTTTTGTCAAGGCTTTTAGACTTGTTGAATCAATTGCCTCCTCATCACCTTCAGTGTCCTGCAGTCACCTCAAATTCAGAATGTATGAAACCAAACTCATTAGCTTTTCTACACTGCAAAATGATTATCGGAATCTGATTCTGGACCCAACAGTGAAGGAAACTACCCACTTAACCACATACGCCTCAATGTGTTCATTTTCTTAATATTAGGAAATTAAATTAAATTTGCCATAAGAGTTTTATTTGTATCCATTTAAAATCTAACCTTAATTTCACATGTAAAGGAGTTAAATTAATAAATGACCCTCTAAGGGCACCTGGGTGACTCAGTGGGTTAAAGCCTCTGCCTTCGGCTTGGGTCATGATCTCAGGGTCCTGGGATTGAGCCCTGCATCGGGCTCTCTGCTTGGTAGGGAGCCTGCTTCCCCCTTTCTCTCTGCCTGCCTCTCTGCCTACTGGTGATCTCTCTCCTCTCTGTCAAATAAATAAAATCTTTTAATAAATAAATAAATAAATAAATAAATAACTGACCCTCTATTATCTTACATATCAAAAGAGATAACATAAGATTTGTATTGAAAGGTTTTTTTTTAAAGAAATTTTAATGATTGATGTTTCCCACTGAATTTTGTACCAAATATAAAGGTCTAAGTCTTTATTCATTTTCACGTTATGTAATAAAAATTGATTTATACTATTTAAATATTACATACAGTTGGGAAGTCTTTGAATCAAAGGTTACACAAATTATATTTCAAGGTTCTTAAGAATTTCAGCTGACTTTCTTATCCCCATAATTAACTACGTCTTGAGTATATAATCAGAAAAAAATGAATTAAGGTATACACTGCTGGCTATTAATTCCATAAAACGCATTTATTTTTTCCAGTAAATATCTCCTATTTAAAGTATTATTGAAGGTAATTAGTGCAGTTCTACTGAATGGCAATCTCAGAACTGCAGCAGTGACTTATAATGCATTATATACGATGGCTTATATACAATATATTAGCAGTGGCTTATACATATAAGGTTGTATCCTCTTACCTAAGACAATGCTGAATATAAGCATTCTCTGCTGATATGGCTACTTAAGGAAGTCATCAGATCTTCGGGCTAGGAACTCATCAGATACATGCAGAATAAACTCCAGGTCCAAGATTGCTGCAAAAACTTCAGGATTCCATTTACGAGTTTGTGAAGTCCTGTACAACACTCTCACCCGTATCTGTTTGTCCAGCACTTAGAAATGTGGTAGTCACTAATTGCAAGAAAGCCTGGAAAATGTAATCCTTAGGTTGAGTGATTTGTTTCCCGAAATAGACCATTTTTTTCTGAGGCAAAGAGAGAAAGAATGTTGAGTGGCAGCTAGTGTTCTAATACTTGACTGAGTAATTACATTACTTATGTTTGTTTGAATTGAGCCATGCATTTCCATTTCCTTTCTAGCAAAGTGTTCAACATCACCTTTGAATTTTGTCAGACCATTAAATTCAGCCGCAAGTAGTATGTGGAGAAGGAAATAATCTAATAATCTTAAAAGGCCTCAAAATTTAATATGTGCACTTTCCAGCAGATAATTTACATAAAAAGTAACACCTAGCAATTCAGCTAGAAGTCATGTTACTGAGAAAAAAATTCAAAAATATTAAAAGTAGTTTATTACAAAAGCTGCAAAAACATTTCAAAGCTAAAAATATTTTTTCAGTAATGCCAAATTATGAATGGCATATCAAACTATTTTCACATTGACAGAAATAAGGTGGATACTAGAATTCTCTTTTTTGTTTTATTTTTGTTTTGTGTGTTTGTAATTTTGAACCAAAATCAAATTTTCTGCATAATACAAATGTTTAGTGAGCCTGCTACATAATATAGTGTTTATTTCTTGCATAATACTCAGGATGTCGACTATAAACTAGACAGTACAAAAATCAGTCACATAGAGATTCAATGCCACAATGACTTATTTAATTTCATGGTACATCTGAGTGGTAATGCTTTCTACTTTTTGCTACAAGCACTTTTTGATTCTGCTTCTAACTCTTTGCTTCTTTTTCTGCCTTTCTTGGATCACTTTTTCACTTTCCAGACTAAGGTTCTTCCTTTATTTGTTTTCTTGTCTCTATTTATTTATTTTTCAGAGAATGCACAGTTCTCCTGATGAAAGTTTAACCAGAAATGATTCAGGAACAACCACAAGTCCACACTCTTGCCTCTCAATCACATATTCTCTCTCTCAAGTAAAGAACAAACAAGAGGGGCACCTCGGTGTTTCAGTCATTAAGCGTCTGCCTTTGGCTCAGGTCATGATCTCAGGATCCTGGGATAGAGCCCCGCATGGGGCTTCTGCTCAGCGGGGAGTCTGCTTCTCTCTCCACCACTCCCCCTGCTTGTGTTCCCTCTCTCGCTGTGTCTCTCTCCGTCAAATAAATAAATAAGTAAATAAACAATCTTTAAAAGAAAAGAAACAAGAAATTGTTTCTTGTTTCTATGAAACAAGAAATCATAGAAGGATATAAACTGTGAGAGACTCTGGACTCTGGGAAACAAATTGAGAGTTACAGAAGGGAGCATGGTGGGAGAAATGGGGTAACCAGGTGATGGGTATTAAGGAGGGCACATGTGGTGATGAGCACTGGGTATTATATGCAACTGATGAATCCTTGAACGCTACATAAAAAACTTATGATGTACTATATGCTGGGTAACTAAGCATAATAAAAAAATAAAATAAAATAAACAAGTCTGAGATATTATTATTTTTTAAGATTTTATTTATATATCTGACAGAGAGAGATTGACCACAAGCAGGCAGAGAGGCAGGCAGAGAGAGAGGGGGAAGCAGGCTCTCCGCTGAGCAGAGAGCCCGAAGTCTGGGATATTAAATAATGACTCACACTCTACTCTCATCACTATTTTGAGTATGAATCTGTCAGAAGTAGGAATGTCTCAGTGAAACATCTAAACCAATCTCCATCAAAAAGGTGGGAAAGCCCAGGACAAAGTAATTACTACTTATTTATTTATTGGCAAATAACTTAAATACATAGAATATATAAACTTCTCTATTCGGCAAAGTAAGTATCATTCCATTTTTTTTCCATACTTGTTAGACTCCTTTCATGACTATCTTTAATTGGATAAAATTGACTAAGTGACTAAAAACAAGAATTACTTTAAGTTGTTTTTCCTGCTACCGATCCATAAGTTAATGTTCTATAGATTTGCAATGATGGGAGAGATATTGCCAAAGTAGTCTTACAATTCTATTTACAAAATGATTCTGTGATTTTTAAGGACAGGTCTAGGAAAAGATGATCTGCTCTATTAATGTCTGATATAGGGTTATTAATAAGCTGAATTTACAATTTATAGAAATGGTTAATAAATTTCAAGTACTGAAAGAACCTACAAGAAATCACAAGTTTCGGTTTTACAGTTCAGAGTGACCTTGTGAAATCATTGAACATAATTCCTTCGTATGTTGCAAACTACACACATCCCACACAGATCACAGAAGCCTATACTCATAGTGAAACAATACAACCAAGTACATATTTTTATACAGACAAAAATATATTTAAGTTTTATTCCTTTTTATCTGTCCGTAAGTTGCTATGTGAACACAGTTTTTCCACAGGTAAATAAGAATGAGTTGAGACTACATGATTTCAGTTATCATTTCTAATTCTAAGAACCTATAATATTGATTTTTTCAGAGTATACTATGACCAATTTCTATGCTATCCGAACATGTAATACAGATTTAGGAATGTGGCCAGAAGGTGGAATTTCATTGCAAACTTAGATAAGATCTAAATTACAATCACTGAAATGGTAACAACAGTAAAAACAAAACCAAAAAAAAGGCCAAAGCTTTTTTGACACATAATTTAAGTTGTGCTACATAGGTGGCAAATGTATCCTAATCCTTGATATCACACTGAAACTTTTCATCCTATGGAAATAGAAAATATTATTAGTTTTACTTTGATCTCTGTCTAAACATAGTTTTAACAAATATTTACTTATTATGTTTCTACTTGGGCCAAAGGGTCCCTAAGTACTCCAGATACATTAATTACCAAACACACACACCCACACACACACACACACACACACACACACACACACAGTCACTGCTTTCAAGTAGCTTACATTCTAATAGGAGAAAACAAACAGGAAGTAGTAAATAAAGTAAGTTAAATTGTGTTAAATACTAGGAAGTAGTAAGTGGAATTAGAAAAAGTAGAGCAGGATGGGGGAAATCAAGATTTCCAGGGTAAGGGAAATTCAATATAAGCTGCAAATGATGGCACCTCACATAATTTGATAAGAAAAAAAATCAAAATTCAAAATTGTTAAAAGGATGAAATTTGAAAGCAATGGAATTTTTTTTCGAGGGCAATGGAATTTAAAACACTGCCTTCTATTTCCATATAACCGATTAACCTGTATCTTAGGAAGCAATGGAAAACTATATTAAAACAAATATTTCACACTTGCTTTAATGTCCCATATCATCCCAGTTCTTTTTTTTTTTTTTTTTAAGATTTTATTTATTTGACAGAGAGAAACACAGCGAGAAAGGGAACACAAGCAGAGGGAATGTTAGCAGGGGAAGCAGGCTGCCGGCCAAGCAGAGAGCCTGATGCGGGGCTCGATCCCAGGACGCTGGAGTCTGATCTGGGCCGAAGGCAGACGCTTAACGACTGAGCCACCCAGGCGCCCCAGCCTCCCAGTTCTTTAAATCAAATTCAAAGTTTTTCATGGGCATTGAAATCCTGTCTTTGCATGAACATTCTCTGGAAGATCTACCTTAATGAGTAAAATTATGAGCCGAATCAACAATTTTCTCCTTCTTTATTACAACAAATTCTATTTTGATTTACAACCCCACTAAACACAATTTATGTAACTGAATGGCTCCTGAAATATTCATCCATTTCCTTATTTTCAATTGTATTTTTAAAGCAGCATCTCAAAATATCTCATCTAGGCAATTTTTAGGTATCTTTAGAGAAAAGCAGCCTTGAAAAAAATACTATTGGTATTTTAAATAATAAAAAAGTTATAATAATGAATGGAAATGAAAGCTAAAAAACAAGTCTTGGTTAAGGTATCTGGAGACTTTTTGTTTGTTTGTTTTGTTTGTTTCAAATTTTTGTTTAAATTCCAGTTAATTAATAAATATAGTAATATGAGTTTCAGGAGTAGAATTTAGGGATTCATCACTTGCATACAACACCCAGTGCTCATCGTAAGTGTCCTCCTTAATCCCCATCACCTATGTCGCCCATCCCCCACCATCAACCTCCCCTCCAGCAGCACTGTTTGTTCTCTACAGTAAATGGAGATTTTATTTGTTAAGATTTGGGGTTTTATTACAGCAGTTTTTGGCTTGCAGCAAATTTTAGAGTGAAGGCATAGCTATATTTCATCTATCCCTTGCCCTTACCTGTACATAGCCTCCCCAGTTATCAATATTACTCACCATAGCTTTTTTTTAACCAAGGATGAATCTATATTGCCTACATCATAGTCACTCAAAGTCCACAGTTTACCTTAGCATTCACTCTCGGTGCTATACAGTCTATGAGTTTGGACAAGAGTGCAATGACATATATCCTTCACTGTAATGTCATAGAGAATTTTCACTGCCTTAAAAAAGTCTTCTGTGTTCTATTTATCCCCCTCTCACACCCTTTGCCACCACAGACCTTTTTATTGTCTCCATACTTGTGCTTTTTTTTTTAGAATGTTATATAGTTGGAATCATCCAATATGTACCTTTTCCAGATTGGCTTCTTTCAGTTAATAATATGCATTTGAGATTCCTCCATATTTTTTCATGACAATAGCTCATTTCTCTTTAGCAGTGAATAATATTCCATTATCTGGATCCAACACAGTTTACTTATCCGTTCACCTACTAAAGGACATTTGGTTGCTTCCAAGATTTGGCAATGATGGATAAAGCTGTTATAAACAACTGTGTGCAGGTGTTTATGTGAGTTTAAGTACTCAATACCTTTGGTTAAATAGCTAGGAGAGTGATTGCTGGATTGTATATCAAGAGAATGTTTAGTTTTGTAAGAAACTGTCCAACTGTCTTCTAGAGAGACCCATTTTGTGTCCCTACCAGCAATGCATGAGCATTCTTACTGCTCCACATCCTCATCAGCATGTGATGTTGTCAGGGTTCCAGATTAGGCCGTTCCGATAGTCGTGCTGTGGTATCTCATTGTTGTCTTGATTTGCACCTCCTTGGTGACATCTGATCTTTCAATATGCTTATTTACCATCTGTATATCTCATCGCCCAGGTATCTGTTAAGATCTTTGAGCCATTAATTAATTAATTGCTTTCTTATTATTGAGTTTGTTGAGTTCTTTGTATGTATTGGATGAGAGTCCTTTATCAGATATGGTTTTTGCAAATATTTTCTTCCAGGTTGTAACTTACCTTCTAATTCTTTTGGTAACGTCTTTGGTAGAGCAGAAGTTTTTAATTTCGGTGAAGTCCAGTTTATTTCTTTCTTTCATGGATCCTGCCTTTGTGGTTGTATCTAAAAAGGCATCATGGGGCGCCTGGGTGGCTTGGGGAGGTGGGGGATAAAAAGGCATCACCACACCTATGGTGATCCAGGTTATTCCTGTGCTATATTCATAATTCTGGATTTTACGTCTAAATCCATCATCTATTTTGAGTTAATTTTTGTGAAAGTGTAAGGTTTGTCTAGATTCTTTTTTTTTTTTTGGATGTGAACATTCAGTTCTTCCAGCACCATTTGTTGAAGAGATTATCTTTGCTCTGCTGTATTACCTTTGCACTTTTGTCAAAGATCAGGTGACTATATTTATGTGGCTTTATTTTTTGACTCTATCCTGTTCCACTGATCTATTTATCTAGTTCTTTTTACTAATACCACAGTCTCTTGGTTATTGTAGCTTTAGAGTAATTTGTGACGTCAGGTAGTAATAGTCCTCCAATTTTATTGTTTGTCAATACTTTTTTGGCAATTCTGAGTCTTTTTCCTTGTCATATAAACTTTAGAACCAGTTTGTTGATATCCACAAAATAACTTGCTGGGATTTGATTAAGATTGGATCTATAGATCAAGTTGGGAGGAAGTGACATTTTGGCAATATTGAGTTTTCCTAACCATGAGCATGAAATCTCTCTCCATTTATTTAGTTCTTCTTTAATTTTGTTTATTAGAGTTTTATAGTTTCCCTCAAATAGATTTTGTACACATTTTGTTAGATTTATACTTAAGTATTTTATTTTGGGGGAACGGGAATGCGAATACAAATGCTATCTTAATTTCAAATTCCACTTTGTCATTATTAGTATGTAGGAAAGCAACTGACTTGTTTATTAACTTTGTATCTTGGAACCTTGCTATAATCACTTACTAGTTCCAGAAGGTCTTTACTTTTGGAAATTCTTTTAGATTTTCTACATAGACGATCATGTCATCTGTAAATAAAGACAGTTTTATGTCTTCCTTCTTTATTTTTTTTTTTTTTAAGATTTTATTTATTTGACAGAGAGAAACACAGCGAGAGAGGGAACACAAGCAGAAGGAATGGTAGCGGGAGAAGCAGGCTTCCTGCAGAGCAGAGAGCCCAATGCGGGGCTCGATCCCAGGCCCCTGGGATCTGACCTGGGCCGAAGGCAGACGCTTAACAACTGAGCCACCCAGGCGCCCCTATGTCTTCCTTCTTAACCTGTATATATTTTATTCCCTTTTCTTGACTTCTTGATTGCATTAGGGGAAGGACTTCCAGTAAGATGTTGAAAGAAAATGCTGAGTGAGGTCTAGTCACATTTTCAAGAGCTGACTCAGTCTCCCTAAGTAATCAGTCATACATTTATGAAATTAGACAAGGAGAGTCAAATATGTACCATGTGAAAAAGAAAGAGTGTCATGCCTCTTTTATAATTATTTGAAGAAAAATAAAATAAAATGATGTGAATATTAAATTCAAATCAAGAATTCTAAGTTGTTTTTCCTTAAGAAATGAGGTTTAGCAAATAGAAGTCATTAAACGTTCACACAAGAGGAAGTAAAAATGGTAAGTAAACAACAGTTTTCAATAATTATAAACAAACAAAAATTAAGAATAGAGCTGAGGGTTAAGCTGGGGAAAAACCATGGGGCCAGGACCACTGACTCATTCATATATATATATATATAAAATACAATATATTATATGTATTATATTCATATATATTATATATATTTATATTTAGTATATATATATAAACTAAATATATATATATATATATATTCAGTACCTATGATATGTCAGGTAATATATTAGGGATGATCTAGGGATGATCAGGGCAAAAAGAGAACCCCTCCACTCACCAAGGCTGAATGACTCCATCCAGTTCAGCCTCCTTTTGATTTTTAAGCTTCTGGAATCCCATAAGTGTGAACTTCTATAGTAGTGAACAACCTTGTTGGCTACCCCGGATAAGACTTGACCTTAAGTACAGACAGTGGATTTTGGCAGCTAGGCAGACACCATTCACATCCATCTAGAACATTCAGAGAGGGAGAACTACCTTCCTGCCAGTATCCTTGAAAAATGGTCTGCTGAAGTCAGTGTCTGAGTACATAGAAGGCTGGAATTTACTGTCCAAATGTATCTCAAATTTTTAAAGCTACTGCTTCTTGCTCTTTTTATCTCATTAATACCTAGCACCTATCCCTGTCTCCCCTTGCTCCATGGAAACTAAGAGTGAAATGGTCTTCATCTGTAACACTGAATTTTTTCTTCTTAAATCTGCCTCTTCCACTCTGGATATGTGACTTATATGTCTTATATGCTACTTATCTCAAAGAAACAGCAAATAATGCAATAGAAATTAAAAAGGTGATCTATAGTACCATAGATGTGTGATTTCCTATAGACCATTCAAGTATTTCTGATGAAAAACAAGTATTTTAATTGGAGAAGTTTCACCAAAAAAAAAGTCTTCAGGTGAAGATTTCTCTTAGAAGAAAGTTTGAAAAATACCTGAATTAACAGTTCATAATCAAATAAATATATAATGAAATTGTGTGTCTATGAAGCAAAAAAGTCTTGCTTTATGAGTTCAGTAGAAAGTCTTTCTGAATCAATTTAAAATGTCCTGACATTTTTGAGAAACTTTACTCATGTAATTTATCCATTATCAAACTTAAATTCTCAAACAAGATGAATATATTTATTTACAGATACATAGGCATTGCCAAAATTGTTGGTATGTTACAATTATGATGTTTATTAAAACCCACAGAATAAAAATTTAAAAATCAACTTAGCAAGCAGAAAAATAAAATGTGATTCCCAGGCAAAGAACTTTATTGTTTGTATTGTCTGAAGTCCCTAAATTATAATGAAAATGTTTACTCTGATTTCTTTCTTTACGAGAGTGTTCCTGATTTAAATTTGGCTTCCTTTCAACAGTCCACCATGATGTTGCATCTGAGGATCATACATTTGCTAATAATGGTGCCTTTTTTATTTTTATTTTTATTTTGCAATTCCTTGTTTTCTAGTACCTCTTTCATTTTCTTTTAGACTGCCAAATGACAATGATAGTTATGAATATTTGGATGTTTCTTTATTGCTGCAATTGATAATTCTCATATATTTACTTGTTTATTGTAGATACTGAATAGAAAAATAATGTGCAGATTATTATTTTCATTTTTATCTATCACAAGACTCTGTTTATCTAGCTAAACTAATCTGTATCTCATTGTTTGCTCAGTGATCATTGCTCACATCACTGCTCGGTGCTTCACCGAGTCTGCCTTTCAAGCCTCTGAGAAGTCATTCAGCTCACGATTTCTCCCCTTTATTTCATATTATTTAGTCATATCTAACACTTTGTTGCTGGTTCTAAAACTTCGTAGACTTGAATTTTTCAAGTGAAATAATTGAGGCATTCTGTTTGCTAATTAAGTGAGTGAGTCCTAGAAAACATTTAAAATGTCCATAGTTTGGGAGCGCCTGGGTGGCTCAGTCCCTTAAGCATCTGCCTTATGCTTAGGTCATGATCCCAGGGTCTGAGATCTAGCCTCTTTTGTGTCGGGGCTCCCAGCACAGCGGGGAGCCTGCTTCTCTCTCCTTCTGCCCCTCTCCCCCGTTCATGTGCTTTCTCTCTCTCTCTCTCTGCTCTCTCTCAAATAAATAAATAAATAAATCTTTAAAAAAGAAACACTTTATAAATAAATTAAATGTCTGTAGTTTCAAAGATCCTGGTTTCCTATTATGAGGCATTATAATATTATGTAACATATAAGAATGATGAAAACATGCCCCATCACTTGTAGAATTCCTAGAAAAGGAGCTCAAAAGGATAAAGAATGGTTGTTCTGCTTTTTTATATCCCCAGGAATTCATGGTCTTCTAAGCTCAGTCAGAGCTCCAGTTAATAAGCCTAAGAAATAACGACATTTGCTGCCCCTTGGCATCATTGTCTGTTACAGGAATCAAACAAACAAACGAACAAGCCCTCTGTGTTTTCCTTCACCTTCGCCAGCTGGCTCCTATCAGTTTGGTGGGTGAGAAATACCTCTTCAATTATAATATCAAAACCAAATATATTTGCTTTTCCAGATATATAAAGTTTGTATTTTATCATCTTACTTGAATTTTCAATTAAGTTGTTTAAAAATTAAATATGAAATGCACTTGCCAATGATTCTCTCTGTAACTGTTCAGGTTGAAATTAGATGAGATGGTAATAAATATCTACTATAAATAATACTTCTAAAAAGTGTTACAAGTGTTGTGGAATGCCTTGCTTCCTCTGAATGCTATTATTCAAATTTGAAGAAGTACTAATTTTATTCATATCTATACAAAGGGGTGAATTTTTCAAGCTGAAGGGAAAATTAAGCTATAATCTAATATTTTATTCTCTAGTTTCTCCTCTGGATTCTTTAGTTTCTTCTCAGTAAATCCCCATTTACTGTATTTTATTTTATTATTTTTCCCATTTACTGTATTTTAAAGCCAAATGGGAATGACAATTCTTAGACTGGATGAAAGAGAAATAACACCTTTATTATCTTGTTTATGACAATGCTACAAGAGCACCCCACACTCACAGGCACTGAATACAAATGCTTAGGACAATTATAATGAAAAATACTTTGGATGATTGTCATGATGACAGTAATAATGACAATAATAAAGATAAAATCTTCTCTCTTCATGTGTCTTTTTCTTTCTGTCAGAAATTGCATCACTATTCAATGCGGGTTCATTTTGAAAACATGATCTACCTTCTGTACAAAGCACTTGACCTATTATTTATAAAGAAATTTAAAAATATCATTTTGCAAGGTATGGAAAATCACTAGTTCAGATGAGAGAGATAATGTTTATTTCTTTATCTTCAGATAGCTTTCCTACAGCAAAGAATTGATAAAAAATAGTCCCAAAGTGTTATCTCACAAAGTTTCACACATCAAACTATCTTAAAGGCAAGTCAGATCTTGGCAGTTACCTACGTCTGGGCTTCCTGATGATATTGGAAATTTTAAAAGGAATAGGTTTTTCCCTAAAATAGCTTTATGTGTTGGATGCACTTCAGTTTATGAGGTGACATGGTCTTTCCCTATTTGAATTGAATGCAAGAAGCTAAAATAATCACCTCCTATATAGGCATTAGTTAATTTCTTCCACACTCTGCCGAATGTCCTTATTTCAGCTTGTCCGTGACTTCTGAGGATGTTTATTTCCTGCCGCCCCTCTTGCTCTCCAATTTGAACAGATTCCAGATCAGCTATAATGAAATCAGGCCTTTTTCTGTGACCATACTGGTCGTTTTGGTCCCATTTTTCATTAGTGTTTTGAAAACTTAATTGCGGGACAAAATGCAATTCTTTAATTCTCCTTACAAAGACAATGAGTTTTTCAAGGAGAGTCTATGATTATTTTAATTAAAAACCCTTTTCTTTGAAAGTTAAAACAACTTTATCCTAACATCATCATTTCTTCAAGCACATTAACTCATTAGAGCAAAAACGCAATGGTAGCCCTGAGCCTGCATTACAAATGATGTATTTAATGTGCCTTTAATCATTTACAATGGATTCCCTGATTAACTATTATTGCGAAATACTTGGCATTGCATACATACATCATTAACAAGATAGAAAAAACGGAAGCTTCATTCCATTTTATAGATACATCAACTGTTGCCAAGCATTTCTGCCAATCAACCTTGACCTAAAGTTAGAACTTTTTGTTAGTTTTCATGGCAAAATAAGGACATTCAAGTTTCAAGCTAGTGAATTTCGAGGAGTTTAAATTAAACTAACTCGGAGGCCTGGCTGCCTCAGTAGGTGGAGCATTGTGACTCTTGTTCTCACAGTTGTGGGTTTGAGCCCTTGGTTGGGTATAGAGAGTACTTAAAAATGAAATCTTTAAAGAAGTAATTAATTAAAATAACTCTGACAGAAGTACATTGTACTCCCAAAATTAATTATTTTAGACTAAGTGAAGATGCTTATTTTTTCTTAAATTGAGTGTTCTGGATAATTACCATGCCGATTGTTTTCTCTACCATGTGATACAGTTTCATTTAGCTTTGTGTTTGTCACTGTACTACCTGATAACATAACCAAATGTATTTAACTCTTGAGTCAAAAAAAAAGCTTTTTGAGTAAAGTCAATTTAATTTTTTCCCTTGTCTCCTTTTGGCTTTATCTTTGTCCATTCTTTTGGAATTGGTAGTATTATCAAAATAAGAAGTACTCAGAGCTAGCCTCATGGTTCGTTAATCCATGATTTATTTATTCCACAAATTTTTAAAACATTCAATGTGTTTTAGACATTAGCATAGATGTTGGAGGTACAGAAATTAAATGACATTGTTTCTGTTCCCTACAGCTCAAAAATTGCACAAGTATACCTTAAGAGTCCTCGTAAAAAAGAGGGAGACAAATCATAAGACTCTTTTTTTTTTTTTTTTTTAAGATTTTTTATTTATTTGACAGAGAGAAACACAGCGAAAGAGGGAATACAAGCAGAGGGAATGGTAGTGGGAGAAGCAGGTTTCCCACAGAGCAGGGAGCCTGATGCGGGGCTCGATCCCAGGACTCCGGGATCATGACCTGAGCCGAAGGCAGCCGCTTAACGACTGAGCCACCCAGGTGCCCAAATCATAAGACTCTTAAGCATGGGAAACAAATTTAGGTTGCTGGAGGGGAAAGGGGCGGGGGGATTGATAACTGGGTAATGGACATTAAAGAGGACACGTGATGTAAGGAGTCCTGTAATATAAGATTGATGAATCATTGAAAAAGAAAAGGAAGAAGAAAAAAGAAAAAAAAAACTAAACTAAAAAAAAAAAGAGAGAGTCCTTGATAAATGTTCATCAATACCATCCATGCTGATTTTAAGGAAGTGTTTCTTGGACTTTCATGGAAATCTGACTTAAGTGGAAAAATCAAATAATCCCCTATCTGCTTCATATCATATCTTACTACCAAGAGCACTATGAAAATCTATGTAAATGTCTGAGTGAAGCTATAATGTAACTTTTTGGTGCTTTACTTAACAATATGGGTGTAAGAAATTTTTTATTACTTAAGGAATGGGAGAAATTGTTGATTATTTTTCTCAGGTATCTAAGTAGAATGTTACATTGTCAACTTCTTTGAATGTGCTAGATGGCTTTCAGATACCACAGTTACTTTTCATGACAATTGTCCAAGTGTATCTCATGTCATGGAATACTTCCTTTGAGGCACACAATGTGCCAGAGTCAATAGATGAGCTGAAAACTTAGTCATAAGCAGAGAACACCAACAAAAAGACACAGCTACTAAGACAATAAATCTTCTGATGTAACAAACAACTGACAAGTGTTGAGGACAAAGGCACTCAGTGTTATGATATCTGGGTAATATATCCTATTAACCAAATAATAGTTTTGTTTAGAGGAAAGTGACTTCTTCTTATGTATGAGGGGACTTGAACAGAGCAAGGATCTGCCTATTTTTCATAAGACATTTAATTAATTACCAATCCAAAAAGTAGTTTCTATTGGATTACTTTTGCTGTGTAACACTCCACCCCCAAACTTAGTGGCTTAAAACAAACTTTCATTTACCTCATGATTCTGTGGGTCAGAAATTTGGACTGGGCTCAAATGGTGAGACTTCTGCCTGACTCACTCGTGCTCTGTGGTGAGTCGACAGGTTGCTGACACAGGTTGTTCTGGAATGTGGGGAGGGGGCTACCCTGGAACATCTCATTTCTGCTTTCTGTGGTCTCTTTTATCTCAGCAAGCTTGTGTGAATATTTTCACATGGTGCCCAGACAGTTCCAAGACATTTGAGGAAAGAAAAGCTCTACTCACAAATGTTTTTCAGACTTCTGTTTGTACTTAATAACATCTTACTTTTTTAAAGAAATTCACATGGCCAATGAAAGATTATGGGACACCACAAAAAGTTACTCAGAGGATGTGGACACAGGAAGAATTTTGGGGCCAATTTTGCATTTTACCCCTGTATTACATGAAGAGTGCTTACTTTGGCAGTAAACTAAAATATTGAGTTATCAGTAGCTTGCCAGATTTTTCTTAGGTAAGTCATTAATTAAAATCTGGATCTCATAGGTCTTGGCCCAAAGGACTATTCCTGCATATATTATCAATCAACTGTGTTACACTGGGCATGTAAACTGCATGTTCAGTGTATCACCTTCCAATCTATAAAACGAGGATACTAGACTCATGGCCTCTATGAATCCTTAAAGTCCTGATATTTTTTACTACGGAAAATATTTCATAAATATTTCCCATAAACAAATCCCCTTGTCTACAAAATGAGACTCTACAGGGGTGCCTGTGTGGCTCAGTCTACTAAGCATGGGACTCTTGATTTTGGGCTCAGGTCCTGATCTCAGGGTCATGAAATGGAGCCCCGCATAGGGCTCTGCCCTCAGTAGGGAGTCTGCTTGGGATACTCTCCTTGAGGGCCCTCTCCCCCAGTTTGTGTGTGTACACCTGTACAGGCATGTTCTTTATCTCTCTCTCGAATACATACATCTTTAAACAAACAAACAAACAAACAAAAACCCAATATGGGACACTACAAAGAAACATAAGATCTTGATATTGATATGAAGAAACTTGCAATCTAATATTAATCATAATACATATTAAGAAACTCTGTTGTCTGTACATATACACTCTTGTTTAATATTCATGAAAATCCTGCCAACTAATATTTATTTGCAGTTTTGACATAAGGAAAAAGACACACAAAAGAATAAGTAATTTGCTTGAAATCACATATCTATGAAGTGATCTTGGTTAGGATGTGGATCCACATTACATTTTCATTACATTTTCTCTGGGCCCATTGAGTCCAGACACATGTTTACCCAACACGTATCAAACACGTATAAAATATATCAAACATATGTAAAACATAAGAAACAGGATAAGTCTCAGTGCACGAAATGTAGTAAGTTTTATGTGCAAACAGGGAGGAGTGAGTCAGGAAAGGTTTGATATGTAATTTTAGTTATGAGGTAAGATTGGAGGGACCTGAAACTTAAGGAACTTGGGTTATTTGTCCTCTGAGGAAGTAATTAATGAGAGAATATGTTTGACTTCTGCAAGAATTTTGTTTTGGGAAATACTGGTAGTTTCATCTAAAAAGAGAGCTTGAGTAAAAATTGTACCTGACTTTGAAAATTACCTTGTGTAGTTTGAACTTACTTTTGCCCAAGAGGCAGTGCAGATATGTAGAATGTTTTTAAACAGAGAAAGTATATCGTAACATATGCTGGTAGTTTGGCATGACTAACTTTGAGGCCAGGAACTAGTTAGAAAGTTATTAAAATATTTTGGGAAAGCATTTCTCAAAGTGTGTTTCACAGAACACTAGCTCTTAGAGGTTCTAGGAGCTGTTATTATTTATTTAAGTTGCTGTGTTGAAATAAGATTGGGAATTTTATATTAAACAAGTCAATGAGGTTTCTTTATTGGAAGACATCTCTGCTCATGAATATTTAAATCCTTACAATGGTGTAAAGCATGTGGTATTTTTGAAATGTTTGTAAACATCACAGGAAGTCTTTTTTTTTGCAGAGATTTTAGAAGGCCAATGTTCTCAATGCTCTGAAAAATGCTGGTTCGATTATAGGTGATGGAGAATAGTAGGAATAAGGGAAAAAAGAATTTAGGAATATTTCTTTTGGTGAAGAAAAATGTGATAGGATTATTGACTGGTTTAGACAGGACAAGATAAAACAATATTAAAGATGGATCCACAACTTTGAATTTAAATGACAAGGAAAAAAACACCTAAAAAGAGATGATGTGTGACTGCTTAGATGGGGCAAGTAGAAATGGAGATGAATTCAGTTTTAGGTGAAAAATCCAGGTGGTCAAAAAAAAAAAAAGAAAAGAAAAGAATCTAGGTTGTCAATGATATTAGATGAATATCCTCCTCATTCTGTCCTCTCTGTTAATCAGCCAACTTTCTACTTCTGATTTCTCCTTCTGTGGGAAGGACTCCTGATTGAAGTAATAGTCTTGTCTTCTTTCTGACTACTTCTTTGTTCCATGAGAAGATTGGCTTATCTTATTGGTGAGTTTCAAATTTTTGGTTGGAAGAAAAGAGGATCTGCCTGTTCAAAACAAAAAAACTATGTCCTCATGGGGACAACTCCGGTTTTGAGTGCTCTACCGTGAAGGGTGCAGCAGTGTGCCAAATTAGAAATGCCACAGTAGTATCAAAACTCAGGCATGTTCTCCAATCTAGATTGTATCTGTATAACAATTGATATTCTCTTTTATCTGTCTCTCAGTTGGCTTAGAATTTAGCAAAGATATTTCATCAGCTTCTCTGAAACTCTCATGAGGGCCACACCACAGCTCCTCAGTTTCATACCTTCAGAGCAATTTAACCTGAGACCTTAAAATCCAAACTGCAAGTTCACATTAGAGACAACCTGATGCACCAGTTGGGGTAAGTGTCTCTCTCTCTCTCTGGTCGGAAGGCAGGTTCACTTGGTAGAAATACAGCCACTGTGGGCAGTTATATTATAAAAATTATTAGTTAATTTAACATGACTACCTTTCAGGTTAGTTTATTGTGAGCCCAAGAAAAACTCCACGAAGTAGAGATGGGTTACCTAGTCAGAATAACCAGGCAAGACCAGCAATGGACTTGGATTTGGGGGGAAAGTATACATAGAAGAATTTATTTTGCTTTTCCTAAGATGTCTTTGTATGTCCTGAAGGCCTGAGATAGGACAAGTGAGACAATACGAATTCATGTATATTTAGTCTATTTACAATGGCAATGACTAAGTTAGCAGAGAACACAACATTTCTAAAAGTTCCGTAAGTCATTCTCTAAGATGGAACTAGCTAAATAACCTTTGGAATCACATCTAATTACTGTTTACATATAGCTTTTTGCATTAAAATTTCATAGGCAACCTCCAAACTGATCTAACCAATAGTAGTATCTGAGTTTGTTCTCAGTTGGCTCAGAGCTAGCTCTGCTCATCAATCAAGCCAAACTGTGCTCTCAGCTCATCTCACTCTTGTGGTTGTAAAAAGGTAAATTCTGAGCAGTCCTTATTATCTCATTTTCTCTTCCACAATATCTCCCGAGACCACTATATTTCTCATTTACCAAAATTTAAATATTTCCTTCTCTTGATACCACAAGATTTCCCTTCTGATGGTTATTATTCAACGCTTCTGTAAAATTAGCATGCATTTTTTAGAATTTATTAATTCCCTTAAGGAAAATGCCCTCTCTGTATATTTTTTTAACATTCCATTCTCATAAGTCAGTAGTCATCATCAATATGGCATCATATTATAATAGCAATGCTAAGGTGCAGTGATAGGATATACTTTTGGACTTGACACTATATGGGCATTCAGGTGCATGGTCAATAAAGTAGGCTCAGCAGTACCAGAGAAGACCAGCCCACCCTAATGTTAAACAGTCACCTTGAAAAAGTAGGTATCCATGGCCCATTTAAATAAATGATTTTATCTAGGATTTGAAGAAAGATGATGATAAAGATAATAATTGAAAAAAACACAAAATTTTATGGTATTCCTGAACAATACCACTTTGATATGATCTATTTAATAAGGAGACCACAAGAGTCTTACCAAGCGTATTTGTTTCTTACTGAAATCTGAAAATATGATATGTATTTGATTCTTCTTCCTGCCACTAAGTACTTGCGAATCCCCTAGACTCTCAAGCCTGGAGTGATAAGGTGAAGTAATAGTATTAGAAAATTTGCATCATGATTCTAATTTTAAATCATGGAAAAAGAAAGAGTAAATATGGAATTTTACAAACTGTCACATCAATTTGCCATTCTCCATCTTTATAAAAGCACGTTAGCCTGAAAAAAGCAAATATTATTTAGAAGGAAAAATTCTCTGCCTTATTGCTATAATGCGAGAATCAAAGGAGAAAATGATTGTATTGTCTTATAGCTGTAAGTAAAATAACTTTCTAAAAGTTGACTAAATCAATGTCCAGATATTTATTTACCCTGAGTAATACAATGAGACTCATGACTTTAGGGCAAGGATTAAGGTCAGTTTATTTTTGTCCTACAGAAAACAGCCCAGGAATGAATATCAAGGGAGGAGAAATGAAATAATTCAGGTACTTTTGGGATAAACCAATCAGAAATGCCCCTCAAACTGTGATCTGTTCAGTTTTTTAGTCCTTTAAATATTGCCTAAAACTGTATTTGAAATAACTTCATGCAATTTGTTGTGGTTCTAACCAACTCATTCCTTGACACATCCAAGAATGATTCTTTTCCTTTTGCAAGGATTGCATTAATGGCAACAGACAAGTTGTCATAAAGGATTTTCTTGCTGTCTTTTGGTGCATCTAATGTAGGGACATATGCACTAATCAGTGTCATTGTTTGAACTCCCTCCAGTCTCAATTTTAATGTCTTAAGCCTGAGGCTGACCATATGGCTCAAAAATAAGTCTTTTCACCTTCTAAAAGGTCACAGTCTATCTTTAGTTACATTTTTAAAACTGCTTTAAACCCATGATTTAAGTACCTGGGTGACTTTCAGAAATGATAAATCTTTCCTGAGAATAAATGTGACCTGTTTACTGAGGAACAAAACAAAGCAAGCCAATGTATCCAAATATATTTTAATATGTTGGAAAAACATATCTTAAAAGTTATGGAATCTTGAAATTTGTGGGGTATAATTTTAATTATTTTCACATGTAATGAGGAAGAATCAAAATTATCTCTAATGCCAAGGAGGAATCTAAATGAGGACACAGTGCCATTTTCTTATCAGAGAGCTCATCTTTATCACCAATAATCAATGAGGAAAAATGAAAGCAACCTATATATAGATATAGATATTGATATATAAGTATTTTAACACTCTTTCTTTTTAAAACTCAATTTCTGGATTAGAGCTATTACAACTGTAGATTCTTTATATAGTTTTCTCTTTTTAGATTTTTTTATAATTTGATGATTATATTCACATTTCAATATAAAATTCCTGGCATATTAGAAAACAGAATTTCTTTTCTTTGTATTCTGGGAACTATTTATTAACCAAAGAAGCACTAAAATTAGTAAAAAAAAAAAAAAAAAGACAAATGATTCTCAGTTGCAAGTTACATTTTCCTTCAAGAATGTAAGAAAATGAAATGAAATCTTTTTCCAAAACTCATTATGTTACATGTCTAAAACACAAAGTCTAGATTACTTCACTAAGTGCCCAACGTGTGTTCAGGACCTGAGGGCTTCCATTTACTACTTCAGACATTCCCAATTCTTGAATCACTTTGGTCAGAAGAAGGCAGCAATCAGAAGACAATGCTCTCTCAAATCTGTAGATTGTGTAATTGACACAAAAACTCTACCCTGGATGCCTACAAATCTACAGCTTAACTCCTACTGTCTTGTCCCCCTCCTTTCTAGATTCTCTGACTTACACTCATTTCTTCATGTAAGAGCCTCACCTGAGCCACATCCAGGGTAGAGATTCTTATCTTTTGTTTCGTATTTTATCTTTTTGTTTATCTTTGTTTTGTTATCGTATTTTATCTTTTTGTTTATCTTTGTTTTGTTATCTTATCTTTTTGTTTCGATGTATTGCCACACTCATTTCAATGAGAACTGATTCTTAGAAACCTAAGACTGCCCCAATAAAATCCAAATTTAAGTTACCTCCCTGAATCCTGATACTTGGTTGTCTTACTTTTTCTATTGATCAGTTGCTATACTCTTACTATGCATACTGGTCAAGTATGCAAACAGACCAAACCCCAACACAAAGGTGGCTTTAAGAATATATTTTATATGAGTGCTTTCTTAATACTCTGAATACGTGAATATGTTTTTTAAGATAACTATATCTTCACAGGTGGTTATAAGGATGTTCCTTCTCATGGGAAACAAATGAGATCAATGAACTGTCAATACCTGAAACTACTATTGCACTGTATGTTAACTCTCTGGCATTTAAATACAAACTTGAAAAAAAAGAACTGTCAGTAACTTTCTGTTTTTTGGTTTTTGTTTTTTTAAGGCAAGTAGGCCAAGATCTACACGCCACTTCCAAAAAGTAAGCTACTGGAGTGAGTGAGAAGAGTATGTTCTGTCGATAAAACCTCTCCTGAGAAGTTTCTTGGTTAAAATCTCATCCTTGATGAATACCCAACATTTGCATCATCAAGGATGGAACTGGAGGGGATTACGCTAAGTGAAGTAAGTTAAGGAGAGAAAGACAATTATCATATGGTTTCACTTATTTGTGGAACATAAAGAATAGCATGGAGGGCATTAGGAGAAGGAAGGGACAAATGAAGGGGGTTGATCTGAGGGGGAGATGGAGCAAAACAGACTATGGACTCCAGGAAACAATCTGAGGGTTTCAGAGGGTGGGGGAGTGAAGGGATGGCTGAGCCTCGTGGTGAGTATTAAGGAGGGCATGTGTTGCAATGAGCACTGGGTGTTATATGCAAATAATAAATCATGGAACACTACATCGAAAACTAACGATGTATTGTATGGGGACTAATATAAAAATAAAAAACAACAAGAAACCCTCATCCTTGGTTTTTGTTGTTGTTGTTTAAATAAAAAAATAAGGGAAACACGTATCCATCAGCTTCCAAATGAGTTAATAAACTTTGGTGACTGGATGTCTTCATGGGATTAACATCTTAAATTTACAATCATTTAATTTATCTTCTCACTCATCCAATACACACACACACACACACACACACACACTCACTACATATAGGACTAGTATATAGTGTATGTATATATATATATATATATTTATATATCTTGTGATTACCACCATCAAAGTGTAGTCTAGTCATGGAAAACAGCTACAATTTTGGATGTTGTTTCATAAATACTTTTCTTAAAATATATACTTGCACAAAGTCATGCAAATCATAAGACAGAAATTTGATGAATTATTACAAATTGAAAACATGTGTTCATTTGCATCCAGAGCAATAAAGTATTAAAACAGTCTGAGAAGACTCCCCTATGACCTCTTTATCCTCTATTCTCCCTTTCCCCAAAAGTAACACCACTCTAACTTCTAATAAAACAGATTTACTTTGCCTGTTTTTGAACAGTATATAAATGGAATCATACAGTATGTATTAGTTTGTGTCTGTCTTCTTTAGGTTAATATTATATTTGTAGATTTACCCGCATAGTTTCATGCAGCAGAGTTTGTACATTTTCATTGTTGGGGAGTTTCCACTGTATAAATAAAACACTTAACCATTCTAGTGTTCTTAAACTATTTGGTATTTTAGCAATTAATTAAAGCAACTATGGAGATATGTTTACATTTCTGTTGAGTTTGTGCTTAAGAATATAGTTACTAAGCCATAGGACTTGCATTTTTTTCAAATTTATGAAATAATTGGCAAATGTTTATTGAAAGTGCCTGTACTCAACCTCACACCACTAGTTGAGAGAATTCTAACTGCACCATGTTTTCCTTGACACTTGGAATTTTCATTATGTTTAATTTCAGCAATTCTGAACAGAGTGTAGATAGTAACATTTTTATTTTAATTTGCTTTTGCCTGGCAACTGAAAAGAGTTTCTTCATCTATTTTTTCTTTATATTTAGATATTCTCTTTTGCATAAAGTGTTTGTTAAAGTCTGTTGTCTAGTAGATTGTCTATTCTGTCTTTGAGTTCACTTTATGTTCATAATTTGATCCCTTGGGAAGTATATGTATGGCCAATATATCCTCCCTTGTCTTTCATTCTCTTAATTTTGTCTATTAATGGAGGGTTTATAGTTTTAATGTAATCTAATTTCATAGTTATTTATTTACTTTACAACTCATGCTTTTTATTACCTATTGAGAGACAATTTTTTTTCCTTAGTATGAAGATAATTTTCCATATCATCTTTTGGAAGCTTTATTGTAATCATTCAAGTAGATGCAAGGTAAGTGTTAAGATGCATTTTCCCCATGTTATTCAATTATTTTATTTTTTAAAAAGAATATCTCTTCCACTTCCTCTGGAGCTGCATCATAGTCATAAACCAAGTGTCGATGTATGTATGAATCTCTTTCCAGACTCACTAGTCTGTTCCATTTGCCACTTTCTTTTCTGGAAAAATCATTCCGTATTAATTACTCTATTGTGATCATTTTTATATCTGTAAATCAGGCAAGTCTTCCTAACTTACCCTCTTCAGGATTATTTTGACTCTTAGCTTGTCATTTTCCCTGAAAAAAAGTTTAGAATTTTGAGTTATACTGGAATAAATCTATTTATTCAGTAAATATTTATCTAGTTTAGGGAGAGATGATGTCTTTAAGCTGTCAACCCTTTCAATTTAGTTACATGGTACATACAACATTTAATCCAGGTCTTCTTTGATTTTTTAAAAAATTTTATTCCTTTTATTACACGTCTCCCCATTTTTTCTCCTCTTAACTTATTGTACTGGCTATAACAACCTAGACAATGATGAATAGAAGTGTGAAAGTACCCACTCTTGTCTTATTTCCTGATGACAGAGGAAACCTTTTAAGATTTCACTATTATGAAATTTCTTCTCATTGTTACTTTAAAAATATCTTTTATCGGGTTAAAAAAGGTACTTTCTTTCCTAGATTGCTGAGTTTTTATTACAATGATGATGGTGATGATAATAGTGATGATGATGATGATGATGATGATAATGACATAAATTTTATCAGCTGTTTTTATGATAATTCTAAAGAACAGTTTTATTCTTAATTCATTTGTACACTCCTTTAGTTATCTTTTATTTTTCAAAACACTTGCACAACAGTAAATATTCTTTTACAATGTAAATTATAGTAACACTTTTTTTCTAGAATGTAAACATGTCATTTCCTGTTTAATCAGCTCTTAGCTTTTTGAAGTTGAGACTCAATATGCTTACTACCACAAAAAAACACCACTCCCAACATCCAGTTCAATATAATTTTGTGCACCTTAATGTTTTCCTTAAAATATTTTTTGGTATAGGCATATTCAGTCAGATCATATACACTCTTAATTCTTTAGCTAAATATTGTGAAACTTCTCCTAATAATAATTATACTAACTTGTCCTTCAGTTGGGAGATCTGAGTCCATTCTATCTCCTTACACCAGTTACTGCATTTTAAAATATTATTTTCAGCATGCTATGTGAAATTGGTATCTCATTTTAATTTTCATTGTACAATAGGCTTTTTAATTGGAAAAAGATAAATATACAACTATTATTTCCAGAACTATTAATATTAAAGTTTAGCTAATGAAAGAGATAAATCTGTAAAATAGGAAATAGAACAGCTTGTTGCTTCAACCTTGTGATGGTGATGGCCTCACTATAAAAAAAGTCCTTTTTTTTATCATGTTCAGTCAGCCAACATATAGTACATATAGTACAAGCATAGAATACTTTCAACCTGGTTCCAAATCAAAATTTTCTCATTTATCACAAATGATTATACAATATGTGAGCTATATAAGTAAAATTTCTTTTAAGTCATCCTTAATCAATCTGCAAATAGAATTACATTGTAAAATTACATTTGATGCACGACCTATGTCCACCTTTAAATCCAAAACACTTGCGATTATCTCTTACTTTTCAAAAAGAATCTTTAAAATTTTAAACGTTTTACATAGAAGACCAATAAGGGATGTATTCTTTGCATTTCTACAACTAATATGTTGTTTATATCATTCCCAATACTCATTCTTCTTCATGTACCATGAAATGCTTCAATTAAGTCCCTTTTAGACTAGCATTTATTTCTCAATTCTCTGGTTTCTTTTGCTATTACTTCATAGATGATTTCACAACAGAAATGCTGAATAAGCAAATTCACCTGGCCTGAACTACAAACAATATCCCCGTATTATTTTACATTCTATGTTAAATATGAATCTTTAAGTGCAACTTCAATCCCTTCACCAAGATGTAGAAGGATAATGTTGGTAATTTATAACTCCTTCTGATAGAGAAGAATATTATATAAAATGTTAGGGGTGGCTCTCGGTGCTAGTTTCATAGAGATTTATAATATGATATTTTTTTCCTTGTCTTTTATTACAAGGAGTTAAATAGGAAAAGATTGATTTTGCTACTATTGCATTTAATCAAGATTTTTAGGAAATGAAAGACAGCTGTCGTTTGCTACATGAAATGCATAAAGAAAGCAACCTTTATTATTTTTAGATACTCAATTCAAAGAAGTTTTTCTTTCCTTCTATGAGATGCAGGGCCTTGACTCTATGATCATTGCTTTTACTGAATACACTCTCTAAAAACAAGCCAATGAAAGCTTTGGAAATAAAATACAAAGCTTTTACTCACATAGATAAAAATGACAGTGACTGTAGTGAATGGTCATTTAATAGTTACGATGATTATGGCCATCTAGATGGAAATTTTCTCTAATCACATTTTTGGGTTTCTCCTGAGATTTGTTCTTCAAAATTGAAGAACTTGTCTAGCAATCATTTGATGTATAATGCTCTGAGTTTCATAGGAATACAGTACTGACTTTTGTCTAGGCATGCTTGGGAAATGTAACTCTATACAATGACATTGAAAGCATTACTCATGGGCCATTGGCCACAGTCTTGCAAAACCCCCTGTAATTCACAAACTATTGAAACAATTCTTTGGTTTCCTGGATGGATAACACATGATCACTTCTAACTCTGCAGTTCTAGCCAAAGTATTCCAAATTATTGCTAGAGGAGCCATTGGCAGTGTGATTTTCTTAGCTTTTAGTTTGGGTTTATGAATGAAGACTTTAAAGGTAAACTTCTACTAAAAAGTAAATGTCCCAGAAATTAATTGGCACTATGACAGTGTTTATTTTTAGTAACTGAATCTCTATACATTTAAAGTTTTAGGCTTTTTTTTAGCTAAATCAGTATATATGTAACTTCTAGATATACTTTTTAAAAGATTTATTTATTTATTTGGGAGAAAGAGAGAGAGAGAGCACAAGAAAGATAAGCAGAAGGAGGGGGGAGGGAGAGGGAGAGAGAATCTCAAGCAAACTCCTTATTGAGCATGAAGCTGGACTCTGGGCTCCATCTCACCACCCTGTGATCATGACCTGGGCTGAAACCAAGAGTTGAGTATTTAACCGACTGCACCACCAAGGCCCCAAATATATTTTTGTTTAGTCTTTTTCATGAGTTGTTTTCATTTATACTTATAAATGTATTAGGCACATAAATGAATGCATACACTAATATTCTTGTTTTTTTCTACTAATTGGAATAGATTTGTCCCATTTTGGGATTCGCTTGATGTTTACGATCATCTTATTACTGATCTCAAGAAGAGACACTAATTCATTGCACCAATTCACGCTTCTGCCAGCAAGTTATGAGAATTCCAGTTCCTCCTTATCATTAGTGGCACTTGTTGCCGTGTTTCTAATCTAACTCGGGGTGGTGAATTAGTTTTGTCACTTTTGGGTTACAATTTGAATTTTGTAAATAATCAATGGTGTTGAGAAACATTTTGTTTTTTTTTTAAGATTTTAGTTATTTATTTGACAAAGAAAGATCACAAGTGGGCAGGGAGGCAGGCAGAGAGAGAGAGGGGGAAGCAGGCTCCCCACTGAGCAGAGAGCCCAATTTGGGGCTCGATTCCAGGACCCTGAGACCATGACCTGAACCGAAGGCAGAGGCTTTAACTTACTGAGCCACGCAGGTGCCCCGAGAAACATTTTGTATTCTTTTTGGCTTTAATTTGGATCCTCCATTGTCTATTCTTTAATTTATAGGTTTATGCAATGCAAGTTTTCGTTTTTTCAAAACAAGATATGTATAGTGAAAATATTTTCTCACAACAGTGACATACCTTTTCAGTCTCTTACTGGTGCCTTTTAAAAGACAGACTTTTATAGTTTTTGTACAGATTTATCAGTGTATCTTTTATTGTTTGTGCTTATTGCTTCATGTTGAAGAAAAATCTGCATAAAGATCCCTGGGTAGTATAACTGGTTGAGTGTCTGACTTTTGGTTTCATCTCAGGTTGTGATCTCAGGGTCCTGAGATCTGGCCCTTCCTCAAGCTCTGTGCTCAGCAAGGAGTCTGCTTGGGCTTTTCTCCCTCTCCCTTTCCCTCTTGCCGCTGTACTTTCTTTCTATATCTAAAATAAATAAATAAATCTTTAAAAAATATGCATACATATGAAGCTATTTTCCTATAACTTTTATGGAAGCTGTATATTTTACTTTCACATTTAGGTCTATGAACTATCTGGATTTTTTTTTTTTTTTTTTGGTATGGTGTGAAGTAATGATCAAAATGGATTTTTTTTCTCATTTGGATACACCCATGGATGCAACGTAATTTGTTGAAAACATCACCATTTTCCAAGTTCATTACACTAACACCTATTTTGTAGTCAGATGGCCTTTGCGGGGGTGTTTTCTTGATTCTCAATTCTGTGCAAGTAGTCAATCTATCCTTGACTGAATGCCATACAGTTTTCATTGCTATACCTTCATAATAATTATTAATATTTTCATGTGCAAGTGCTTCACTGTTCATTGTATTTAGAATTTTCAAAGCTTCTTTAAATTTTCTATTTTCTTATAAACTCTAGAACTATCTTATTCCCAACACCTCATTCCCACATACAGGAAAAACAAAAAGAACAACTTTCTGTTATCATGATGGTGATTTCATTGAATCTCAAGATCAGCTTGAGAAGAATTAGCCATTTAATAATTCTAAACCACCCAAAACATCATTTAGGTATCTTAAATTATTTTTCTGGCATATCTTTTATTATACATATTCATGGGTATTTAATTTTTTTATTTTGCAAGTAATGTTTTTAAACTCTGTCTATTGAAGTATAATTTATAGACAGAAAAATAGACCCTTTTTAGATAATTATTTTGATGAGTTTTGACAAATGTATAAAATTGTGTAATAACTAGTCCAGTTAAGATATAGAATATTTCCGGGGTGCCTGGGTGGCTCAGAGGGTTAAGCATCTGCCTTTGGCTCAGGTCATGCATGATCTCAGAGTCTTGGGATCAAGCTCCGTGTTGGGGGGGGGTCCTAGCTCAGTGGGGAGTCTGCATCTTCTTTCCCTCTGCCTCCGACTCTCCTGCTTGCGCTCTCTCTCTCAAATGAATAAATAAAATCTTAAAACAAAAAAAAGAGATATAGGGTGTCTGCGTGGCTCAGGTGATTAAGCGACTGCTTTCGGCTCAGGTCATGATCCTGGAGTCCCAAGATTGAGTCCTGCATCATGCTCCCTGCCTAGTGGGGAGCCTGCTTCTCCCTCCCACCCCACTCCCTCTTGTGTTCAGTCTCTCTCTCAAACAAATAAATAAAATATTTTTTAAAATTTTAAAAAATAAAAATTTTAAAAAGATATAGAGTATTTCCATCAAATGAAAAAATTTCTTTGTATCACTCTATGGTTAACCCCACTCCTCATTCCTAGCCCACAATAACCACTGACCTGACCTATTCTATAGTTTTGCCTTTTCCAGAATAGTATGTAAGTAAACTCATACAGTATGCAGTGTTTGATGCCTGACTTCTACTGAGCATGATGCATGTGTCTGAATTTTTTCCCTCTGTAATGCTCAAGAGTATTCTATTGTATGAAAATACTACAAATTATATGTCCATTCATCAGTTAATGAACATTTGAATTGTTTGCAGTTTTGAGCTCTTATGTACAAAGCTTCTATAAACATTCATGTGGACATATGCTTTCTTTCCCTTGTACCATATGGTAAGTGTATGTTTAACTTTATAAGAAACTGCCAAGAAGTTTTCTGAAGTTGTCATACCCTTTTGCGTTGCCATCAGCATGTGAGTTGAGCTCTTCAGCTGATATGCCCCCTTGCCAACATTTTGTCCTCTTCAGTTGCTCTTGTTTTTAAAATTTTTAACCGTTTTTATAAGAGTGCAGTACAACTGGTTGTCATCTTAATTTGCTTTTACCTAAAGACTAGTGATGCTGAACACCTTTTCTTGTGGTTATTTGCCATCTACCCCTCTTCTTTGGTAAAGTTTCTGCACAAACCTACTGATTCCTCATTTCTTAGTGGGTTGTCTATCATCTTACTAATAAGTTGCTAGCATTCTTTATCTACTTCGGATACAAATTCTCTACCAGATACATGTTGTACACTTGTGGGTTCCAGCTTGGTTAGCAGAGTGTAGGGTGGATTTTTGCTTCCATTTCTCCATTAGCCAGATTTAACTGTATAGCAAACATTCTGCAAAATGTATGCAGCAGCCACTGGATATTTTTAGAAGATTAACTCTATAAGCTTATGATGCTATTCATTTCTCTTTAATTTACTTTGCTCTGAAATGCAATCTGGGCATTTTGTTTGGTTTTGGTTTTAAATTTAACTGAAGAGATGGAGTTTATGAATGAGGGAACAGGATACAGTGATAGGAAAGTACACATGGTACCAAGAGAGAAGAAGGAAAATTTACAGAGAACCTTTGGGTTCCCAAAGGGATGGATTAGTGGATTTGGGCCAGTTATAGCTTCAATTCTAAAGGGTTATGTCATTGGGATTGTTTCTGTTTTCATCATAAAAAATATGTAATTTGTTATATAAGTCTGCTTTATATGAGACATATGAAGCATTTTGCTGGTAATCACATGTTCAATTTAATGACTTTACTGATTTAAACTAAAAATATGATGTGTTCAAAATGATCTTGTGCCATTTTTACATAAGTATAAGGTCACTTCAAAATTATAAGTCCTTTTAATTAATTATACAAATATATCCCATAAACTCATATGCCTCATATTTTCCTTCTTTTAAATTTTTACTACTGTTTAGCCCAGCAGAAATTTTAAATTAAATTTTTAATGACCATTTCCTTTAAATTTATAACTAATCTATACAAACTTTTAAAAAATTTTTTGGCCATCTAACTAAGATCCTTGTTAGAATGCCTTTTTCCCCCCACAGGGCTCATTAGCTATTTCAGAAAAATAAAACATGGTAGAGCAGCCTGTTAGAAGTATGTAAATCATGATTTGTGAGTTATGGAATTTGTATCAAGCTAATAACAAACTGCATTTTATTTCTGTATGTATTCACATATTGTATGCTATATTTAATAACAATTCAGAAGATAAAGTGTTTATTTAAATATAAGCAGGTACCCATACATATTCTCAGTAATGATTAACCCTAACCATGTTATCCTCTGCACAGCACTGAAATATATACTTACTTTCAATTAAATTTGAATTTCAGATAATACAATTAAAAAGAGTATGTAAGTGTGTCTCTGCAATGTTTGGAACATATACATAGTACAAGCTCTACTCTAGGCTCAATTCAACTCCAGGTGCATTGGGCCATAAGTTGTTCCCTAAGGATCACAGGTGTTACTGAATCCCTAGTTCAGCTGCCTGTTCCTCAAAGGGCCAATACTCAAAGATGAGTGTTGGTTGAAAAGGAATTTGAGCTTTATTCAGGAGGCTGGCCATCTGGGGAGAAGATGGACTCTTGTCCAAAAGCCAACTCCAAGTTTTCCGCATAGCCAAGAGGGCTCGAAAGGGACAGATGTTACTCAGTGAGGGGGCAGAGTGGCTTATAACATTTCCTGATTCTGTGTAGATTTAGTGGTGCTTATTCACAGTTTTCAGTGCTTGAGAGTTATGCAAGAGATCTCCTTCCTGTTCTGTGACGTGCGAGGGCTTTCTATTCTACTCCTGAAAAGAAATGTCAGATTTATAAATACACAAGCAGGGTTAGTAAAGGAAGCGTATGAACTTAAGAACACCTATTAAAGATCACCACGCTAGCTATAAAGAGCAAGGCAGCCTCACAGGCACATTTACCTTAAAGCCCTGTCCCTATTTCTTATACACTGAATGTTCTTTACCAGAATCCTCTTTTCCTTCCTTCCAGTCTCTGCTCCATCACCTTCTCCGTGTGAGACCCATTCAGAAAATGCCATTTACAACTGCATTCCCTCACCCTGCTCTACCTTTTTGTTTTTCCATATTTCTTATCAAAAATCTTCTTACAATTATGTGTTTTATTTCTTGTTTATTGAATATCTATCCTTGCTATAATGTGAGATCCATGGAGGTATGGATTTTTCCACTTTGTCCATGACTATATCCCAAGCATTTAGAACAGTGCTGACCCATTGGAGACACTAATAAACATTTCTTAAATAAAGTAATGAGTGTGCAGTAATGATCTAAACACTTAGAGAAGAAGGTTTGTTCATTTTGCTGGGAGATATGTGGATTTGCACAACGCATAGAAAAATTAATGTTACCAATCTATTAAAGTAAGATCTGGAATATTTCCATGTTTATTTATTTGAGTGTCATTCCACTATTTTTATTATGGAGCTTGGATCAAAACTCAGCTTATTTCTCCACAGCTGCGTTTTTTAAATTAGTTTAAAAATATTCTGAGAAAGCTTATTTCTCATTTTAGTGACAATACACATATGAATAAAGTTTATAATGACCTGGGCATAGTCTGTAAGATGATACATGGTATTAATTGTCTATGAACCATTTTATGTGATGCTGTCTTAAACACCAATACCAGGCCACCTATTTGGCAATCTATTAATATGTCACTTGGTTTCTACGCATCATCTTCCTTCCTTTTTATTGTATCTGTAAAGATTTTGAGGATCTTCACTACATTCCATAGTGCCTTTCTCATATGAAAATATGTAATTATAAGTACTAGTGTTAGGAATATTTTTACTGCTTCTGATAAGTATGGCATTAAAAATTTTATGGCAATGTTGAATCATATGAGCAAACACATTCTTCTTTGCACTGGTTGCTAAAATCTCAGACACAAATTTATGCCATGATGTGGACATTGAACCAACATCGTAACCTCTCTTATCCCAACATCATAATTCTTTTTTAGTATTCCTATCGTTTCTTGATTTTTCATTTATTCTTAAGATCCTGTAGGTGTAAATGCATGTTTTAAGTGATATTGAGTGTTTTGAGGAACAAAAGAAGGACATGACTAAACAATGAAATAAGCGAAGAGTATCATTCCACCTATCATTTTCCCCAGTAGCTACCTTCACACCTGACTGTATGCAAGATGTTGTCTCTGGCAGACCCATTCATCCCCACTGACTCCCCAGTGTTCCCCAACAGCTTCACTCAGGGACGATATGTAATACCAAGGGGTATAGCAATTATCATAAATCAGTCTATGTAATTCTAAAAATGTTTAGAAAATTTGATAATCCCGAAGCATGGCAACCAATTTATATAATTTCAAATCTATTACTGTTTATGTAGCTGGTATTTTAATACAGTGGTTGAGTTAAAACTATACTCAGTAATCTTAGTGCCTTAAGAGGCATGACTCTTCAATCATTTCATTTCCCGTCCCGTCTTCTTATACTCTTTTATGGATGATATTTATTCAAGAAATAGCTATTTAGTGACTTTTAAAACCTTCTATCATTCTAAGCCATTTAGACAGGAATTGGTCAAATCTTTAGTTCTCCAATTTTGTCCTCACTTCTGTTTGACATTTTCCTTACAGATAATAATCCTTTATTTTTTTATTCACTCTCCTTTTGCTGACTAGAACTGGTGAAATTAAACATTTGAAAGTTAGCAAGGCTGAGGATTTTGTAAATCCACAAGATACATTTTATTTTCAATTTTTGTAACTAAGACAGATTTTTACCCTCAGATTTCGATTGTATGACTCAGATTAAAAAAAACTTTTCTATTTTTAATAAAAAAATGTGTGACCCTCAAACCATAAATCATACTTATGGGGTTTAATTTACAAGGACATCAACATTTTCCCTTCACTTTTAGAAAGCATATTAAATGAAAAAGTTAAACATTATAGCTTACCATATATTTATGAAGGTTTTATGTCCATTAAACTCTGGAAAAGAAGAAATACATAATAAATATTTTTAAAATCTAAACTTTAAAAAATGTCAAACCACGGGTTAAGTTGTTAATTAATTTTCCACTCAACCCATTACAAAATAATAACCATAATCTTTTATTCTGAGCATCTCCACTCAATTTTCTCTCACCACATAGCACATCAAAAATCTAATTACTCATTGGGTATCGGAAACCACTAGCTTGTCTAGAGAAAATGTTTAGATATGAATTAGCTTACTCTCTGGCGAAGACTCTCTTTACACTATATGACAGACAAGCATTTCTGGCAAAATGTCAAAATTTTTGCCTTGAGGTTGGTTTGATCTAGCAATTTAGGACACACCTGTGCCTTAAATCCAGTGTTTCATTATTTCCTCATGTCTGTCATTATTGTTTTACATTTCTCTTCTTCTCTCAACTCAAATATGAAAACCATCATGAGACAATTCATTTTTCCCTCCTCAGTGCTCTAATAATGTTGAGGATGTACTTCTATTTCAATACTCATGACCCTGTATTTGTATTAAATTTTTCATTAATATGTTTACTGAAAACTAATGGTATAGAGAGCATTTCTGTGAGCTGGCTAAACAACAACAAATAAGAAAGGCCCATATCACTGAGATATCCGCAGTGATGTCAAATTCTTTATTTTTATTTATATCATCAAATTTTAAGTCTATTATGGACAGGTATCATGGCTTACTATTCATTTTTCTACTTGTAATATTAGCAAGTTGATAAACATAAAGTATAGAAGACATTCAGTTAATAAAGATATATAGGACTGGTTGGGAAAATGAAATAAAGAAGCTAACTGAAATCATTTAATAGAAATTAATGTTACTGTAGACAGCTTTACAATTGAAAGTATTTGAACAACCAAATACATATTTGGAAGAGAAGAAAAGCCTGGTATTTCATCTACAACATAGGTATCTGTGATACTGCACAAATTAGCACAGGGTCTTCACAATTATTACATAAGAAAAAAATCTAAATTGCAGTTCTTAAGTATGAACCTGTCTTAACTCTCACATTAAAAAAAATTGACTTCTCTGTAAGACTTGATGTGAGATTGATGTTTGTCATTCTTACTTTTACTGTCGCTGAACGGGGTTTGCAGCCCATGAGAGCTTCAGTCTTCCAGATTAACTGGGAACAGCATCACACAGAGTTGGCTAAAATAGTCAAGACAAGATCTCCATTTATGGGAGAAAGAGGGTTGAGCGCCATCTCAGAACAGAATTCTTGTTGTTTGTACTTTTTTTCGGAGAGAGGTTAATTAGGATCTGATTTTTTCTCCCTCTAAACCAATTCAGAAAATGAAAGCAATAAAATACCTATCACATTATCTTTTGACTCTGGGAACAACTCTTTAGCTTTAAATTTGCCAAAGTTATTTATAGCGTCTTTTGTCCAAAGAACCCGGAACTGATGGAGTGCAACAGTAAGGGAAGTAGGTAATCAGACTTTTTTTTTTACAGATTATCTGAGGGAGGGAGAGACTCTATAGCAAATGATAAAAAACAGGTTCAAGCCAAAGTGCGACACAGATGTGAGAACAAGAAAAGAGGCATCTAGACCAGATCAGATTAGAAGGTGTTCTGAGAAGAGAAATATTTAAATGAGAATTCTGCTGTGCACATTTTATACTTATTTGTATAAAGTATATGAAGTCGAAGTGAAAGGGCTTCTGTATATATAAATCCTCCTCCTATTATGTTGATTCAGTACTTTCCAGTAATCACTCAGCTCTCTTCATAAAAATCTTGAGACATCCCCACAGGTATTGGTGGAGATCAATATCTAGATTGGCTTGGTGCTACTTAACTATCTCGGTCAATATTCTTGTTTGTAAGGTGTCAATAACCAAGTACTCTATATTTCGACAGACTTTTGCATAGTGTCTGGATAAGTTACAGTGTATGTTCTGAAAAAAACACATGTGTGAGAGAGGTCAAATTGAGGAATGCTGTCAGATTCAACGGGTAATTTGGTAATTTAAGAAAACAGCGTTTTGAAGGTACAAGACGGATTACTGAATCAACAGGGGGAAAATGGGTATCAAACCTGCAATTCAAACTTGTGTAACATTGTAACCCTCAATCCCCTAAAAAAAACTATGCCTAGTCTTGCTTATTTCACTGTTCTCTAAAATTATGTTTATCAACCCCAGAAAGTGTCTTTTGAATTGGATTTTAATAAAATTGCTTAAGTTGACTGCAGCTAACCGTTGAGGATGAAAGGGTATAGTCATATAGTCACAATACCTGTGTACAAACAGAAATTCGACACTATTTTGCCTTGCAAATGTAATTAAAATTACAGGTGGAAGGCATATGTTAAAGCAATTGACAAAACTGCATGTATTTGTCTCATGCAATTCTTGCCAGAGACACATTCTCTCTTTCTCTCTCTCTCTCTCTATATATATATATACACCAAAAATCTACTACATACAAATTTAAATTTCAAGTTTACAAGCTGTAGTTTGAGACTAAATGTCAATCCCTGCTTTTCCTCAAGCCTGATATATTATATCAGAATAGTTTGAAGAAACAAAGAGGTAAAATGTACATAAGTGAATTTGAGAGTGTGACAAAACTAAGAATATTGTATAGATCATTCACTTCTTTATAATATTTTGTGTAGATTCCATTCAGTGCATTGTTTTACAAGAATTTGTGTTTCAAACCTAAGCATAGCAAACAAAGTACATTTATTTAAGTTTTGAGATTTATGTAGAGAGAGATGAAAGAAAATTGTCTTTATGAGCATTTCATCTCTGAGGGAGAGTTCTTTTCATTCATTTATCCAGATGAATAAAAAAGTAATAATTTCTTTCATTTAGAAATTATTTATCACAAAGAAAAATTAGAAAATTGGAAAAAAATCTGTCAAATCTAATTTTCCTCCCATAAGCAAAATAAGAAAATTATAATCTTCTTATTGTTATGAATATTAAGTGAGGTATCTGAGGCATATAGCATATATGAACAACAAATGAGCTATTGTCCAATTAATCCACAAGATAGAAAAGAAACACTATTTTATCATGATAAAAATAAAGCTTTGAAACACATCTAAACTAATTGAATTGGACCATTTTGACATTCTTGCTCCAATTATTCATAATATTTCAGCCATTAATCATGACACAATAAACATCAAAACTATAGAGAAAATTCTAATTTATAAATAAATAAAATGAACTCTTTGGTATGTGGTACTTAGATATATGTGTAGTAAAAAATGCTTACTATTTTGTAATTATATCTCACCAATAGGTGTCACTATTGGTGAGTTTAGTACAAATTCAAATTACTAGCTATATAATCACATAAAATAATATTAAGAAATGGTATCAGGAGGAACAAATAGATAATTTGCAAGAAATAAAATAAAAAAACATTGCAGAGGGATGCCTGGGTGGCTCAGTAGGTAAAGCCTCTGCCTTCGGCTCAGGTCATGATCTCAGGGTCCTGGGATCAAGCCCCGCATTGGGCTCTCTGCTCAGTGGGGAGCCTGCTTCCCCCTCTCCCTCTGCCTGCCTCTCTGCCTACTTGTGATGTCTCTCTCTGTGAAATAAATAAATATAATCTTTTAAAAAAAAGAAACAAACAAACAAAAAAGCAAAAAACATTGCAGAGTATATCTTTTTAACTAGGAATCACTAAGTGATCACAAATAAAGAAGTGTAGGCATGAATATTATTGCTGTTGTGATACAATATACCCACACTGTGCTTAATGGAATTTAATTTCACCATTAATATCTTAATTTTTAAATAAGAAAAAATGGGCTTTTTTTTATCATTTGTAGTCATCATCTTCTGGGATAAACATATCAACGAGTGAAATGCAGGGTTCATACTCCTACATTTAAAATGATCAATGCTTAGAGTGATCAATCAGTGATGTACATGCATACGTAGGTCGTGTGTGTACGTATGTGTGTGAGAGAGAGAGAGACTGCGTTTGTCAGAATTTACCCTAACTACTAATTGTTTCCAAGAATAATTGACTTTTTTTTCTTTTTATGGCCTGTACACCAAAACTATAGTATTCGGCAGATCTACACCATTGCTTCTATCAATAGTGCAGACATTTTTAAAATTTCATAAAAAACCACAAACCATTTTTAAAGGAAGTCATCTTTCCCAGCTTCCCTTGAGTGTGATTTAAGCCAAAAACATCTGCCTATCTCTGTCCGGCAGCAGCCATTCCCTTTGAGGAAAATAGAAACATCAAAGAGCCTAAATGCCCCAAGATAATCAGAAGAAAGGTGATTATTAGATCTCTGAAGAGCACCAACTCACTTCCCTAACAAACTCCACTGTTAGCCTCCCTAGAGTCTTACTCAACTTGAAAATTATACCTACTTGAGGAAGAAAAAAAAGTGATTGCTCAGTTTACTAGAGTGGTCTTTTTTTTTTACCTAAGAATACTTTATAATATTTTTTCTTGGATGTGAAAGGAAAACGATTTAGAATAAAAGCAAATGGAAACAACTCCAATATTCTGCTTAGTTTTCTTGTTCAGATGATAGAAAACCTTCGCATGACACTTAAAAATGGTGGTTGGCTAATTTGGAAGGCTGTGGTATATTTTTATTAATTTATGTTTATAATTAATCATCCCCCACCAAATGGAAGGTATTATATAATTGTACTTTTATCAAATTATTTTCTAATTATTTGCTTTTATTGGGATTGTGCTTCTCAACGTACATTTTTTCTTTCAGATATTCAACTGTGGTTACATTCCTGAAGTCTGAATGAAATTCCTGACCATTTTATGGTTCTACATAAGTACACATAAGTACAGAATTTACCCTTAAATTGTCGGTGATGTGCATGTAACATAATGAAATTTTAAACTGATCTGGATTGTTTGACACATGTGAAAATCACTATGTAATGAATGAAAATGTTTACCAATTAGACAAAATACTTCATTACCACTCAGTGCTGTTCTTCAAGATACCAAATGGGAAACGTCGGGCAATCTGCCATCTCACTAACTTCTGTCCTCTGAATCAATTTCCTACCCCTTCCTTTCTGTCTCGGTTTCTTCCTTTAGAGGTGAGTGGTTAACAGCTTGACTCTGGAGTCTTATTAACTTGGCTTTAAAGTCAAGCATTGCCACTTTCCAGCTATGCACCCTTTGATTAATTTTTTAACTTCCCTAAGCTTCATTTTTCTCTGCTAAGTAAAAGAAGAATGGCAACCTCTTCATTGCTATGAGGGTTAAGTAAGGTATGTGAGGCACTTAGCAGAGAATGTGGCCTCTAATATGTGGTCAACAAATGAGCAATTATTAAATTAATCAAGGAGTGTTACATTCCCCTCCTAATTATTTCTTCAATCTGATACTTTGTCTCTCTGTCTCTCTCTATTAAAACCAAATTAGTTCAGGCTCTTACTAACTCTTACTAACTCTCTCATATTATTCTAGTAGTCTCACAACTAGTCTCCTTTTCCTTATCCTTAAATGTTCCAAACCGTCATTCCAAAGCAAATACCTGATTTCATAACTTTTTTATTTTGCATGACTCTCCACCTTCTACTATCATCTTCTTCATCTACCTTCAAAGTATTTACTTATTTATAAACCATATACATGGCCTACTATGTTGCAGGAATTGTCAACTATGAACAAAAACAGGAAATAAGATGATATAAATATAATCAGAAAACAATATTTGTCTTCAGGCATTCCAGTGAATTATCTTGCACAATCTCTTAGGGGGACTCCTTCAAACTTTGAGGCTCCTGCTAGTGATTCAGAGCTTCTTAGCAAACATTTATATGTTTTTATCATATTTTCTTTGTCTTTCATCACCTTTCCCTTAAATGTTATGCTCTAGCAATATAGACAAACAGCAATTGTCTGCCTGTGCAAGCCCTGCTGTTTCTAGTCTGGGTGGCTTTCCTCTTCACGCTCCTGAGGCACACTCTCCAGACTACAGGGAAGATCTACTTGCCCCTCGTTAACTTTCTCCTACTTTTTCCCAATGCAGATGTTATGATCCCTTCTTCAGTATTCCATTTAATACTATGCACAGTCCTGTGTTGTAATTTTTCCATATTATATTTAAGTATCTGGTTCTTTTGATTAAGCTTTTAGATTAGATTTTTTACAGGAAAGAATTGTTATTTTTCTTTGTATTACCTGATAATAACAATTCCATAAATATTTATGGAATTAAATTATTACTTTGGCTCTAGCATTCCTTAGTTCAACATATATGTGTTGAACTAAGTGAACCATTTGTGAGATTTCTTGGACTTCTTTGCATGTTTTATCTTAGACTGTGTGTTCAACTCTTATTCACTTTTTAATACTCAGAACAAGTATTTCCTCTGTAATATCACCTTTGGTTTTTTTAATTTTTCTTTTTTAAAAAGATTTTATTTATTTACTTGAAAGAAAGAGAATGAGAGAGAGAGAGCAGGAGAGGGAAGAAGGTCAGAGGGAGAAGCAGACTTGCTGCTGAGCAGGGAGCATCATGAGTGACTCCAGGATCATGACCTGAGCCAAAGGCAACTGCTTAACCAACTGAGCCACACAGGTGCCCCTGGTTTAAGGCAGAGTTGATTCTCTTTTTTTGGAATTATTCCTTTCCCTGATACTTACATATACTAGTGTTTTTCTCCAAGATTGAAATTTTTACTCTACAGGTCTAATTTTTGCCCAGAAAACTTGATTTTATGCAGGTCAAAGATAATGTAACTATTTCTAGCTTGTTACAATATTATTTCTTGATTGAGTCAATAAACAAATAACCAAAGAAATAAATGAGAAAGCCATCAAATGATAACTGAATAATTCAAGATTCACTGTTTTAAATGGTCTCCTTTTTCTATTAGAAATCTTACGAGTGTTTGAAATGTTTCACAGTGTTTATTTCTTTTTAAGATTTATTTATTTATTTGAGAGAAAGAGAGATCATGGGAAGGAGGGAGAGTCAGAGGAAGAAGCAGACTCTCTGCTGAGCAGGATTCTGATGTGAGGCTCTATCCCGGGACTCCAGGATCATGACCTGAGCCGAAGGCAATTGCGTAACCAACTGAGCCACTCAGGCGCCCATTTACAGTGTTTAATTAGAGAAAGAAAGTATTTTGCTTCTCCATCTGGAGTCAGGAAGACCTAAATTCTTTAAACCCTGGTATTATAATGTCTGTACATACCAACCTTTCAACATTTATTTCAATGACATATAAATAGAAATTAGAATAGAAATAGAAATTATGTATTTAAGTTAAAAAATTGGGCTAAAACAATAAATAAAATCATGGAATTTTTCCCTAAGTGTCCCCATATATGCTTCAAATTAAATCATAATCATCAATATAGTCATCCTGATTATTATTCCTAGTATAATATTATTATTAACTTAATTTAAAAATGTTTATTGTGAATACATCAGGCCTATTGCTCTTACCAGTTTAAAGGCATATGCAAAGATGAAATTAATCTATAATCAAATGAGAGATATATTACAACATAATACTCTTTACTCTTTTTTTTCCCTTTGAGTAGCTATAAAAATGGCCACAGTGGCTAAATGCCATGTTTCTTAACACACTATTGGCCATGTCTCATATAATATTATTGTTCCTGGTGGGCCCTTTAAACTTAATTAAAACGTGCAGTTTTGCTACAACTTAGAAAATAAATCTGACATGCTATAATTCAAATGTAAGTACCCTCCTGGTGGCTATCAATAATTGGTGAAGCAGAGAGAAAGGTCTTTTTTTTTTCTCGAAATTGTGCCTTATGAAGGACTGTTATGCGGTAAAATCCCATGTTTTACTAATTCAGCCATCTCATGATTTTATCCTTACTCTATAAATTCTTATAACTGGTACTGTAATAGCAGAACATAAGCCAATGTATCAGGTTACTATCTTATGATACATCAAGTTTAAATCCATTTTTTTGAACAGCATGTAATTAACCATATAACTAATTAATTAATGATTGAGTGGTTTTAAAATAGCATGATTCCGTTAATAGGTGGACAACTTTAGACAAATTATTTAACTTCTCAGTGTTTCCCTTTGCTCATCTATAAAAGACGATACTAGCAAAACCTGATCTCATAGATTGTTGCAAGAACTAAATGCTTGGTTCATAGAAAAGGACATATTGCTTCTTTGCTGCATTCTGACCACACTGCAATTCACCATGCTTGTCTTGCATTCAGTAAGTATGAGTAGGAGAAAATGTAATTTGAGGTTGCTTATATCAGATAAAGCTTTTATTGTGTTTGCCCACTGATGAATAGCCGTAGAACTTGAATCCCAGACCCTGATTAATAGCTTTTGAAGACTGCAGTTAACATAGGCAAAATTTTGATGGGTGGGCCTACATTCATTTTTTTCTGGATCCCTTTCTTGTTAGATGCTTGAGGTTGTTGGCCTCCTGGGACTTTCTTATCCAGAGTGATAGAGTGATATGTGAGATTTGTTGAACAGAGACCTGCTTCCTTAGGGAGGAAGAGCAGAGAGACTCAAGAGGAAAGGCATCATGTTTAGGCTTTCAACTTCTACAGCAGGAAGGAGTAGACATTGAAACAAAAGGCAGGAAGACAGATGGGAAGAAATAACTGAATATTGAAGCAGCAAGTTGATTGGCCATGAATTGCCACCAAACTTGGTGAATAATGTGCACAATTTTCTTGAAAACCAGTAAAAAACAGCAAAACAAACACTGGATTTAGAGATGTGGATCATGAATATGGCCAAGGTGTGTGGTGGTTTCATTACCACACAAAATATAGTCACATGCCTCAGATGTCAGAGGCGGAGGCACATAGGCCCATTTCATCTCCTAGTGAGGGACAAGCTTCTCTTCAAAGGAATGCTAGAGCCAAAGTAATCAGGAAGGATGTCTGGCAGGCCAAACAACAGATGTCACTCCATGATTTATTTTCCCACTACTAAAGCTACACTATGCATACATTAGCACCCATTCACTTTGTCTATTATCAGTGAGGCCAGTGCTATGATCTGAATGTTGGTGTATTCCCAAAAATCCCATGTTGAAGTCCGAACCCTTCAAGGTGATGGTGGGTCTACTGGGTGAGGTCTTTGGGAGGTGTTTAAATCATGAAACCCTCATTACAAGATTAGTGTCTTATAAAAGAAGCTCCAAGGAGATGTCTGGCGCCTTCCATCAGATCATGATACAAGAACTCCGCCCCCCAGAAGAGCACACTCACCTGACATGCTCACTCCGATTCTGTGTCTAGGCTGTGAGAAATAAATTGTTTTGAAAGCCATTCAGCTGTGGTATTTTAGGATAGCGGCCGAAGAGACGGACGTTGTCTCATTCTCTTAGAGACTAATCCTTCCATTTGTATTCTCAATTCCTTCTCCTCCTACCTTTACAAAGGCCCTGGTAGTGAAAAACAAGGAACTATATAAAAAGCTGCTGACGGCTTTAGGAAAATAAGTCACAAAAAGGGGCCCTCTCTATGAAATCATGCTAACCTGGTTTTCATCCTCGTTCTTGGATTGTTCCTTCTTAAAATTCTTTACTGCCTCTTTCTTATGTTCAGTCCTCAGTGTCCTTACTGTACATGATCAGTTTATCAACTCCTACAGTCCTCCACATACGCCTCTCTTAGAGGGTCAGGTCCATGTACTCTACTACCTACTGAATATTTCTAAACTGATTATTTTCCATGTGTCTTGAATTAAATGTCAAAATATAGTGATTAATCTCCAACGGCTCTGCCTACTCCAAACTGCATTTTCTTCTTTGTTCCCAATCACTGTAATTGACCAAAACACACTGCCTCGCTCAAGCTAGAGACCTGGAAGTTACTCTCAACATTTTCCTCTCTTCCTTAACTAACCCATCAGAAATTTCCAATGATTCCACCACAAGATATATCTTGATTTCATCCATATCTCTCTGTTACTGCCACTAAGTCCTTACATAGTACCATCAACTTATATGTGCATGACTATATAGTCTTAAATTGGTCTCCTGCTTCCATTTGATATATTATTTACTTAGTAGTGACAATGAATCTACAACATAAATTGGATCATGCTAATTTTCTGTCTAAAATCCCTAAATGGATTCTTATTGCATCGAGGAGAAAGAAAAAACTCCATATTTCACACAACTATCAAGATTTTCATGAACTGCCACTGCCTTTTTCTAGCTTCAATGAATGCCCACCACTACAATGTACCATCCCACCAATAATGTTGATCTTTACCTCATCACTTCCCCTCAAAGGCATTTTCTCAGGCCGCAAAGAAAATGAAATCCTCTTCCATTTCCTCACATAATACATGACACTTTTGTTCCAAGTAAAACTAGTTTGATATTGTGTATTTATATAATTGTTCTATTTAATAGTAGTCTTTTAATGTGTAATATATTTAGTTTCTACTCTACTATCATTTTCTTATAGGTAACATTTGGTTTGGTTCTAAATTGCAACTAGGCACATAGCGGACATGAATAAATATTTGTGGAATGAATAATTAAATAAAACTAAAATTTCAAAGGTAAAACCATGCAATATTCAATCCCCTAATATTGGTTCCCTTTATCTTGAAATTGTTGATATTTCTTCTTGGTTCTTGTCTGTCTTATAAGTGACTTCTCCATCTAATGCTTAATTCTTGAATTACAGGATATTTTCACAACTATATTGACAGGATACTTAGTTTTGTAATTTGAAATCTATCAATATTGCTTTAAGCATCAAATTCTATATACTGCAATAATCTTTATCAATAGATTTCTACAGAGATTTGTTACCTCTCATCTATTATGCAAAACATTTTCAGTGATTTTACTTAACTAATGGCATCTATCTACTCTAAGAAGTTTTTTCTGTCCAATTCAAGATACTATGAAATGCAGAGTACATTTGAAAGTCTTTCTGGATTAGTGTCTAACTAAGCTGAAAGTGACTCTCCTCACCATCGAGTGAAGTATGAATACCACACAAAATCCTTAGATTAAAACAGATATGGAGGAAAATAGAGATTGAGGTTGACTTAACTAGTTTTTATTTATTATTTATATGTGCAAAGTTTATTATTTAAGCCTTTTTTTTTTTTTAAGATTTTTTTTTTTATTTATTTGACAGAGAGAAACACAGCGAGAGAGGGAACACAAGCAGAGGGAATGGTAGCGGGAGAAGCAGGCTTCCTGCCGAGCAGGGAGCCCGATGTGGGGCTCGATCCCAGGACCCTGGGATCATGACCTGAGCCGAAGGCAGACACTTAATGACTGAGCCACTCAGGCGCCCCCTTATTTAAGCCTTTTAACAAACGTCCTCAGGGTTTATCTTTGAGTGACTACCTGGAGTCTTTTTATAATCATATTTGATCTTTATGAAATATAACTATTGGTTAGCCCTCAATACGCCTTTGGCCTCAAATTTGATATACTACTGATCAAATCTGGCACATACACCTTTAGAATGACATGAAAGTTCCAGCAGTCACTTCTCTAGATAGATTTGTCTTCTAATACATTTCCAAGCATTACTCTTCATGTTCTCTTAACCTTTTACCTTTATACCCCAATCCATTTCTACTACTATAAAACAAATATTTATTAATATTTTTAATTCATTGTTACCATTATCACAATTACAAATTCTAATGTAATTGAATTTTTAAATTACCTAAATTATTGTAAATATCATCATTTATTTGGCAACTATACAAACAGATTTTTTTTTCACAAATAAGAGAAATTTTTTTATCTCTCAATCCTAAGAATCTGACTTAGTGCCTGTCATAAAAGAAACATTCAGTAAATGTTGGCTGAATGAATCAACAAGCCAACTTTAAGGAATTATATAGATAATTTTTCTTATTTCCAAAGAATCATTTTTAGTTCAGATATTTCATATATATTTTAGTTCCATATTTTTTCATATATAATTTGGTTCCATATGTATTTCATATATATTTTAGTTTCATATATATTACACATATTTTTTTAGTTTCATGTATTTTGATATATATATGCTTCATATATATTTAGTTTCATACATATTTTGTATATTTATACTTTGACAATGGAAATCGTCTCATTCTGCCATCTTGCTGAGTGTAACCCACCCCTAGTTTTTACTTAAGTATTGTTTCTTATAGACTTTCTGATAAGACATCCATTAGAATACCAAATTTATTCCAGAAATATAACTTCAGTTTAGTTTTCCCAAAGCATAGGCATTTGACAAATATCCTTTCCCCTCTTTTATTTTGACTATCTCTCCAAGCATCTAGTATTTATCCAAGCATCTCGTAGTCAGCTATCTCTCAAGCATCTGGACTCATGTGTTGAATAAAATCCGTGTGTTCTATCTGCTCTAATCACATCAAAAGTACACTTTAGATAGACAAGTTTTCTTTGGAACATGACATAGATTTAAAAAAATTATTTCCCAAATTAATAATTTCATTAAAAATGTTTAATTTTGCCATTTAGAAAGCTCTTGGTGGTATAAGGGTTGATGAACACCTGACAGCCTTATAAAAAGATGTAGTTTACATTAAAATGGAAATTAGCCTATATATACAATATAACATTACTCGTTCTGTGTCATAATTATAAGCTCTGCTCAAAGGAGCATTTCTTTTCATCTCCTGATCTTCCTTTTCTATTGAGGGAACCCAATTAACATAATACGTTAGCCTCTCTCTTCCCTGTCTCTCTCTCTGCCCTAAGATAAGTTGAGTGACTTATCCAGTTGGTGAATGTCAAGAGAATAGGGGAAGAACTGCTCTGTTCCATCCTCTTTTTGCTTGGGAGCAAATGTGTTCATTTATTTCAGAGAAGAGGAGATTGCAGAGAAATGAACCTGAGCATGTGTGTCCAGTTTCCCTCATGTAACTGCTAGTTCCTAATCTTGTACAAGATTCCAATAAATCCAACATACCACAGAGCTTGGAGGCAAAGAAGCTGAACATTCATTTATGTAATCATTTTGGATTAGTGAGACAGAAACCAGCCATGATGGGTGAACCTTAATGAATACATTGGGATTAAAGCTGAAATTCAGAATGGTTATGAAGTCACCTGAAGAGTGGTGACTGTACTGTAGGAAAAAGAGCTGGGCAAGTCAGAAATTGGCCAGTCCTAACACAACCTAAAACCAAGCCTCCTCAGGAAAAGGTGATCTGCCCCAACCAGTTTCCACCAGGTGCTGTGAAACCTTTCAGAAGGAACGTATCACCATCATAGACCCACAGTCTCTGAACCGAATGAAATTTACAAAGGAGGCTAAAAAGTGTGAATAAATGACAGAAAAAAACCCAAGAGAAATAATTGAAACTTGAAATAAGAGAAAAGTAGAATGATTTTAAGTAGTAAGGCAGTACAAACAGTAGCGCTTCTGGTGATCATAAATGTCAAGAGAGGGATTGACTCAGAAGCTAGATTGCAAGCTTGGGAGAAAAGAGAAAGCAGATTGGGTTAGAAGGGAAATAAAACAATTTCAGTCACATAAAATGTGAGATATTTGTGAGGCGTCACTGGTAAATGTTTCAAAAGTGCCATGAGGGAATGCGTCCTTGAAATTCAGTTCAGGGACACAGGTTAGGGTAGGATATATAGTTTTGAAATCACCGACATGTAAATACTAGTGAAAATTATACAAGTGGATAAGGATGCCAAGACACAAATTATTGAGGTTGGTGAGAGGCCTTGGGGAGGAGCCTTGGAACACTGTGGCAAAGGCAAGAGAACACAAGACATAGTGACAGAGGGCTACATGGGAGAGAGTGATGCCATCACAGAATCTACGGTTTTCCACAAACACTCGGGGCTTCATCAGATATACACACTCCATTCCAGATCAATAATTATATTATCCAACAGTAACTCATAGTCCTAGATATATTCACTCACATCTCCATGGTTTCATTTCTGAATCCAATTCAGAATTTAGAAAGGATGTATTATTTTTAAAAATAAGCCTTCCTGAGGTTGGCTAAGAATACTTTTATCTATCCTAAATAATGCTTGAAAAAAAAATTTTAAATAACCCAAAGACCTTCCCACCTAGCAGGCGAAGTCTATTATTTGAAAACAGATTCATAGAGCGAGTGCCTTGTAGGAATAATTTCCTTGAAGTGTGAATTTTTTTTCTTTTCACATAATTTTTAAATTTCCTTTATCATATGTCAGGGATCTTCACAGGTATGTTGGGAATATTTTGCATAAATAAATTATCTAAGAGGAAGAATTCGAAAGTGTCTAAGTTTTGTATCTACCACAGGGAACTATTAAGCAACTCATTTGGATTTAAGAGCACAAACTTCTAAAGTGAGTTTATATCATGTGGTGAACTTCATACTCCTTTTGTTTCCATTTTGGCAATCCTTCATGGAAGTGTTTTTGTGAATTATTTTCCTCTCAAAATCAAGCTATAGTAGTAACAACGTTAGGCTTGTAGTCAAGAAGTCTGAAATCAAATTTGCACTGTGTCACTCTGTCACTATCTATATTATTGTAGGCAGGCTACTTTCAGGAGTGAGCTGTCTAAAGCATGTGTATATAAGTGATCTATATATTTCATACACTATGCCCATGGGGAAATGAGTATACATGTTTCAAGAACTACAGCGATTCAAGTATGTTAGATTGTTGAAAGATGTGCTATATTGTTTACATATGCATAGCAAGGAACACCTTTACAAGCTATGTAATATTAATGGGGAAGAAAGCTCATATATTCAGTTGGTTGATAGTTTTAGGCAGTTCAAATGGAGAATTGTGTCCATTATTCATATGATTAACGCAAAATATAGACTTGCCACAATTCTAGTGAAGTCTTTAATCTGAATTCTGCATATTGTATCATAATCTCTAAAAGTAACTATATTTTGTTATTTTGTTGTTGTGACTTTGCCTGTTAATAAGTACATATGAAAGTACATATTGTTCACGTCCTTACATAATTTGTTTTACAAGAGTATCCTGTTTATGTAGATTCTGGGTGTGCCAGAGATCTAAGTGCATCTTGGCCATAAAATAGAATATGGAGAAGTGACTTTCAGTTTTACCTTGGTGTATTATAACTATGAGAAATATCTGCTGCTATTTTGTCGGTTCTAAAGGATAGGTTTTGCACACTGTACATGTAGTTGATATACCAAACAATAAAACTCGAGTAAATCTTATGTAAGTAAATTGTCTTTGTTGAACAAGAATGGGCTTTGCTATTTCTCTCTGATTTTTCTAAGTATACCAGCTATCCTGATGAAATATAAGGCACTAAAAACAATTCTTTGGGGTATTAGAATCATGGAAAGAGGCAAAGTACATGAAAGTGAATAACTGAATTATTAAAGGTACGGTAATAGGTTTTGTACTGTCCCAAGTTTACTCCTGCTTTTAGTCACAATGACAGATTTTTTGTTACCACCCTAAACGTCAATAATCATTATTTCTTTAAAACATTAACTTAAGAATTGTACTCAGATTTCTACTTTTCTAAAAGTGAAGACTTATGTCAGTTTCACCATATTTTTAAATGTTCTTTGTATTTGCTTAGCTCTAGTCTGTGAAAATCCTATTTTGTTAGTGTAACAATTTTTTATACAATGAGATGGCACATAACCCAGAATAAAAATTGCCTTAACAAGAACTAGAAAACTTTATTCCAAATATATCAACACTTACCCTTGGGAAGGAGAATGGAAATTTGAGAGGAGTTTTTCATTTTATAACTGATAGTCCTTGAATCTGGTTGCAGCAAATCAAGTTTGGGTATTATAGGGTATTGTATTAATTCCAATCCACAGTGGCAAAACATTAGAGTTAAAGATATGGAAATGCAATGAAACAGATTTTTATAAACTATAGTATTTGTCCATCTCTTTTTTGTCATGAAGATACATGAAGGGTGCAAAAAAAAAAAATCAAACAGAAAATATCCAATTATTTACAAATACCTAGGAAAGCTATTCAACCTAATGAGCATATTTGTTAATAGAGGTCTTGGAAACAGATTTCAAAAGACCAAAACCAATGCTCTTGATATATGTTGTCAAAAGGTGTGCATTGGGCATGGAGCACTTTCCAGAGTGTAGGATAAAAGCTTAACGATCAGACTAGAGAAAAATGGCTCACTGACAGCTGGGAAATCATTCAGCTTGACAGTTTTTCATAGATAAAACTGATAAAAAAAAACTCTTAGTGAATGTTGTTGGGTAGACAGTTTAATATCTATTAATCTATAAAAAAGAGTTACAGAAGGAAACACTGTAATAAAAGTAAATCAATCAATCAATCAATCAATCACAGAGGACGAAACACTTTCCAGTTCATACTTATGAGGCCAGCAATATCTTAATACCAATATCTGATACAGTAATAGTAAGAGAGAACTACAGAACAATAGCTCTCATGAGCATAAACCAAAGCTCTTTAATGAGATATCGGCAGGTTAATTATAGACATGCATTCAAAAAACACCACCTCATAACCAAGTGAAGTGTATCTGAGTTATCTGAAGTTGATTCGATGTTCAAAAGCCAATTAAAGTAACCCACCATATTTACAGACTAAAAAGGAAATCCATATAATTACCGGAATAGAAGCAAAAAAAAAAAAAAAGTCAACGAAAGTTAATATCCATTCCAGATCAAAACTATCACTAAACTAGGAATAGAAGAAAACTTCTTCAAACCGATAAAGTAAATATTGGAAATTAGCATCTAATATTATTCTTCATGGTAAAAGATAAGACTTTCCTGGTAAAATCAGAAACATTCCAAGAATGTCCATATCACTATGTCTTTTCAAGTTTTACTGAAAAGTATAGTATAACAATATAATAAATAGGGCAAAGAATTTTAGTTGATATGGCATTACTACACTAGAAATGTAATATGACAAAGAAAAAATACAGCAGATGGCACAGAGAATGAAAAGGAGAAAAATGCATAATTCTATAGAAAAACCAAAAGAACTAATCAGAAAAGCTGCTAAAATGAATACATGAGTTTAGCTGGGTTGCAGAATAAAGGGTCATATGTTAAAATTAAAGGTTTTATTATATGCTAGCAATAGACAACTAGAAACTTAAATGAAAATACAATATCATTTACAATAGTACCAAAGACATTATATCACAAAGGCAAATCTAACAAAGTATGCGCAAGATTTGTGTACTACAAATTATGACATTAATGAGAGAAATTAAAGACATCCTAAATAAATGGAGAGATGTAGTGTGACCCAAAGGATTGGAAAACAGTATTATTAAGATATCAAATCTCTTCAAATTGATCCATACATATAATAATAGTAAAAATTTCAGCAAACTTTTTTGTAGATTCAAGCTGATTCCAAAATTTATAAGAAGAAGCAAAGGATCTAGAAGAGCCAGAACAATTTTGGAAAAGAGGAACACATTTAAAGAACTCACACTCCCTGATTTCAAAACTTATTATACAGTTAAAAATTAACACAGAAATCAATGGAACTGAAATGGAGAGTTGAGAAGTAGTATCGTCCATTGTGCACATTGTGGTGCAATCCACCAAATGGCACATCCATACAATGAAGTATTATTCAGCAACATAAAGATCCTGAAATAATAATATATGTAACAACATGGATGAATATTAATAATATGCTAAGTTGAAATAAGCCAGACAGAAAGAGTATATGCTGTTTCCATTTATAAATGGTCAATCGATATCCAACTAAGTTGTCAAGGTAGTTCTACGGAAAAAGGATAGTCTTTCTAACAAATGGTGCTGAAAAATTGGGTGTTTTTTGGCAAACAATGAAATACACTGCAACTCATACCTTGCATTGTATGCAAACATACAAACAGTTATTTGAAAGATCTCCTAAATGTAAAAATCTACATCCACAAAATTTCTCTGACAAAATAGGAGGAAATCTGTGTGACGCTGGGTTAGGGAAACATTCTTAAGAAAAGACAAAAAAACACATATCAGAAAAGGAAAAAAAAATGATCACTTGGGTTTCATCATAATAAAAAAATCCACTCTTCAAAATATCTCTAGAGAAATTAACAACAGATAAGCCACAGACTGGGAAAAAAGTATTTACACAAGATGCATTTGAGAAGGTTCTTGCAGACAGAATATATAAAAAACTCTTGGAACTCAATAATAAGACAAACCAATAAAAAAGTAGAAAAATATTTGCACAGACACTTCACCAAAAAATAGATATAAAAGGCAAATAGGCACAGTTAAGAATGTTTAGCATCATTAGCCATTAAGATAATGCCAGATAAAACCACAATGGGATGCAATCACAGACATCTAGGATGGCTTAAATTAAAACATAACAGCAAAAACAGGTGACTGGAACTGTTGTTGGTTGGAATGTAGAAAGGGTATAGACATTTAGGAAACCAGTTTTGCAGTTTTCGTTTAAAATTAAATGCTCACTTGTACACTTGTAAATTAGCCAAACTACCCCGCTCCAGATATTTACTTGAGTGAAATGAAAACATATATCCACACCAATACTTGTTCATGCATATTTATTGAAGTTTTACTCAGAATATTGAAACAATACTGGAAACAAACTAAATGTCTGTCACACTGTGAACAGATAAACAAATGGTGTATCCATACGATGAAATACCATGCAGCAATGAAAATGCTGGATTACTGATTCACGCAACAATATAAATGAATATTGGCAGCACTGAGCTATGTAGTTGAAGACAGAAAAAGTAAATACTGCTTATCTCCATCTGGATGGGATTCTGGAAAAGGCAAAACTACTGTAAGAACAAAAATCAGATCGGTGGGTGATAAGAGCTAGTAGTAGGGAAGAGTTTCACTACAAGTAGCAGGAAGAACATTGTGGAGGTGATGAAACTTTTTTTTCTTGATTGAGTCATAGAGTCCGAATTACATCCATTTGTCAAAACTCATTGAGTTGAACATCTAAATGTACATCTAAATGTGGTGCATGTTAACTTACGTAAACTATTCCTTAACCACCTGTGATTTAGGATGAAGGAATTATTTGTCTTAAATGTTTTTTTTTAAAGATTTTATTTACTTATTTGACACAGAGAGAGATCACAAGTAGGCAGAGAGGCAGGCAGAGAGAGAGGGGAGTCCAATGCTGGGCTCAATCTCAGGACCCCGAGATCATGACCTGGGCCGAAGGAAGAGGCTTTAACCCGCTGAGCCACCCAGGCGCCCTTATTTGTCTTAAATGTTAAAAAAAAAAATAAAAGAAAATTGAGCAAGTCTGTATATTGATTGGGAAAACTCTGTAAGATATGGTATAATTATTTTTATTACTACTTATCCATTGATAACATAATCTGTTATAGAGTTCTAGTTTGTCATTTTCCTTTTATTCATATGTCATTTCCTTTCCATTTATATGCTGCTTAGGTATTTTCTTATGTGTTCTGGGAACACATAATCCTCTAGGATGGAGTTTGTAATGCAGAGGGAAAAGAAGGGTAAGCAGTAAACTTCCACATTGAGTTTAGGAAGCTTGCATTTTCAGGGAACCTTCCTTCTCGGATGCTGCTTTTTCCCAAGGACTATGATGCGTGTTTATAATCACCAAGCACAAAGGCTGGTGAATGGAGAGCTAGGGGAGGGACCTGTTGTCACATCTATTTATTATCTGACCCTTGTTCCAGCTGATTATTAGTGCCTCTCGCTACTGGTGCTGAGCAATGATGCTTTTTTTTTTTCCCCTTTTAGTGGTAACTGGAAAGGCAATGAGCCACTGATGGTAGGGCAGGAAAGAAATATGAAAATGAATTTAAAAATTCTCCTCCAGATTATACCAGTCTCCCAGTGGCATCGGCCAGATTTTATTGTGGAAGGAAACTAGCAGACATGTTATTTCACTCCTCTTAACAAGCAAAGAAAATATATAAACACTCAAATTGAAAACACACGGTTGAAATTAGGTTAAACCCTGACTGTAGAAAAGTTAGCTCTCACTATAACAAAATAGTCGAAGCATTGCATATTGATGCGACAAGGTAGATATTCTCCAATAAATTCATTTACTTCTCTTAAATATTTAATGTTCCTCATATTCCTTTCTGTCACATCAGAATATTTCAGAAGCATTTAATAGAAGTGAACAAAATTGAAACAGGAAGAATCAAACTATATTGCAAAGATACTATTAATAGAATTTTGTGACTGATTTGACATATACACAGAGATCAGAATTCAAGAAACAAGTCTGAGCATTACATATATTCTAAGGTCTAGAGTCTTGTCTTATATGATTATTAATTCATTAATTAAAACAGCTGTTAACACCAACTTAATTTCCTCTAAGCTGAGTCTCTTAGCCAAGCAAATTTTGTCATCCCCTAGACCACTGTCTGATTTTAAAATATACTTTTGTACTAACACAACCACACCTCTTTTATGGAATATAAAACACCACTCTCAATAGTTTAACAAATTCGAACCCATTTTTTTCCCTTTAAGGCTTTCAAATATTACAATGACTTTGGGTAAAATATCTTAACTTTTTCTCTCTATAGTGTATCTAAATAAGCTCATGCCAACTTTCTTATGTAAATAAAAATCTTCTCAGTCTCAATCCTATAACATTGAAATCCTACCCTAAAAAACCTCAATTTTCCTTTGTATTATTATTAATAATTGAATGCAGCATGTTGAACTATAATCTTCATTTATCAACTAAATGTTCCGAGAATTAATTTTTCAAGACTCAAGAGCGTCATTTAGAAACTGGCTTCTTTACTCACTTAATTGTGAATACTATTCCTTTTTTTCAATTTGCAATATAGGAAGTTTCTTCATATACGTATGATTGGAATCACATAAGCTTTTATTTTCAGGACAAAAGGTAAGATCACATATGTGCTATAGATTCTAGACCATGATTAAATTAGTTCTGCCAGCTTAAATGATCCTGCAGATTACAATGTGACTTTTAGAATGAGAAAATTAGACAATGAGGGAATAGTAGTTAGAATTTTTAAATCTTTAAAATATTAATGTTTTTACCTTTTTCAAGTTCCAACAAATTACCTGCTAACAAAATGATGCTCTCTATTGTCATGACTCATGGTTAAAAACTTCATTTTCAATGGTATTATAAAAAATTATGAGAAGAACTATAAAATAAGTTCAACTAAATATAATTCTAATAAAATAATTTAAATACAACAGAAAACAGTAATTATGTGTTCATGGTTACTGGGGTAGAGGTATGGAGTTAATTTCATGTTATATTTTGGTGTTTTCCAAGGACAAGCCTCTGGGCTGGCAGGATGCAAGAGATTTAGATCAGAGGAAACTGGTTAGTTTCTCCTGCACCAGAAAATTTTTAATATTGTCCTCTAGTTAGTCCTCTAGTTAGGCCTCTAGTTAGTCCTCTAGCACCAGGAAATTTTTAATATTGCACTACTTCGCTTCCTAGATAATTTACACGAATGTGGGCTTTGATTTAAGATTGGAATAGATTTTAACTCAGTAAGTACTGAAAGGCAAGAAAAGAGAAATCTTAGTCAAAGAGGTCAAGTTTGTTACCAGTTGGTAGTGGAGCCAAAACACAAACTCAAACTCCATCTTTTCCATTCTTCGGCATTGTCAAACACACATACACATCATTTTTTTTGATTCTAGTTTATTCTATTGGTTTGTACATTGGTTCATTTGTCTACTTATCCATATCCATACTATACTGTATGTTTTATAATAGCTCCAAATTAAGTCTTGAAATAATACTAAAAATTGTTTTGGCTGGACTGCATCCTTCCCATTTCCATACGAATTTTAAAATCAACTTATTGATTTCTACCAAAAAAAAAAAAAAGCCCATGGGGGTTCCGATGGAACTAGTATTGAATCTCTAAATCAAGTCAGAGTGTTATGTCTGGATCGAGACCCTCCCAAAAGAACTCACAAAAGGCAGGCTGGATGCAAGAGCAAGAGGGTTTATTTCCAGCTAGCTGGGGCTCCCACTGGCACACACGATGCAGCGCAGTGCTGAGGCGAGAAGCCCTGCCTCTCTCCTTCGAAGCATCTTTAGGCATTCGAGTAAACAAGCACTTATGTCACTACACACGTAGGTGAGTTCCTTATTCTTTATATGGCAATTACCTAAATCTACACATTTCATTGGTACATTTGAACAACTCAGGGGCTAGGCATCACACAGGGCAGATAAATTCCAGGAATAGTTTCACACCCATACCCTTAGGCCTATCTTTTTCTGGCATGCCCCTACCTTGTACCCTTAGGCCTGTCTTGGAGGAACTTAAAACTGAACTCCACAAGAGAACATAGAAATAATAATACCTGAGTGAGTACCTCAATTGTTAACTTTCCAATTTCTGGGGATTTTTCCAAATATTGTATTGTTATTGACTTAAAATTGAATTCCATTTCAGTGAGAAAATTTAGTGTATATGATGCTAGTCCTTTTAAATTCATGGAGACTTGTTTTATGGCCCATCTTCATAAATGTTCCATGTTCACTTGAAAGGAATGTATATTGTGTCATTGTTGGGTATAGTGTTATACAAATGTCAATTAGGTTAAGTTGGTTGAGTGCGATGTTCCATTCTTCCATATCTGTATTGATTTTCTGTCTACCTGTGCTTTCAGTTTCTGAAAGAAAAACGTTGAAATCTCAAGCCATAATTTTGAATTGTCCATTTATCTCTCTATACCTATCATTTTTTTGTTTTACATATTTTAAAATTTTTGTTAAGTATATAAACATTTAAGATGGTTATGTGCTCTTGATGAATAGACTCTTTTATCATTAAGAAATGCTCCTTTTTATTTCTGGTAATGTCTCCTGTTCTTCAGTCTGTTCTGTCTGATATTAATATAGCCATCTTTCTTGTCATTATATAATACAATTTTTACTTTTTACTCTTTTTACTTTGAACTTATCTGTCCCTTTTTATTTAAAGTTCAGATATTACAGGCAGCATTGGTTTGTGTCTTATTCTTTTACCCATTCTGACAATCTCTGCCTTTTAATTGGAGTAACCATGTGTATATAATGTACTTATTGATATATTTGAGTTTACAACTACAAAGATGTGATTTATAATAATCGCTACAGATTTTTCTTTTGTCATTCCTCAGTTCTAGATTATCCTCATATTTAAATGATTCCCCTTTCTTCACAGTGCCACAATCTGTCTAATGCTAGAATTATTCATATATATTTGCCTGGAAGCACTCCCAACTTTCAACTCTTCACAGTGTTTTCTAACCTCTTCCTCACTTTCTTTTTGCCTGGGAAATTTCTACCTAATTTGCAAGATTCGGCTCACAGGGAAATTTCCTACAAGAAGCAGCATATCTGATCTGCCAAGTCTGACTTCTGTCCTACCATGTTTCTGTTGTGTGATATATGCTTTCATTTCCTTCACTAGCACTTATCACATTTTTGTTTTTTAATTGACTATTGTCTGTTCAGGCTCCCATAACAGAATACCACAGACTGGGTGGCTTAAATGACAGCAAATTTTTTTCCTATGTTTTGGAGATTAGACATTCAAGATCAAGGTGCCAGCAGGATTAGTTTCTGGTGAGACATTTCTAGCTTGCAGAGAAATGCCTTATGGCTGTGTCTTCACATGGTCTTTCTTCTGTGCACATGAACTCCTGGAATGAGGTCCCACTCTTATGACTTTCTTTAACTTAAAAGGCTCTATTTCTACATATAGACACAGTGGGGGGGGCGGAGGGTTGGGCTTCAGCATATGAATTTGGGGAAGATATAATTCAGCTTGTAGTAGTCTTCCCCTGCTCCCCTTGCCAATTCATGTTCTTCCGGGATGCAAAATACAAACACTTCATTCCAACAGCCTCAAAATTCTTAACCTTTTCTAGCATCAACTCCAAATCCAAAATCTCATCCAAATAACATCTAAATTAGGTATGGGTGAGACTCAAAGTATGATTCATCGTGAGGCAAAATTCCTCTCTAGCTGTAATGGATGTAAGGAAGAAAAGGGTGAAAGTTCCCAAGCAAACTCCAAAACTAACGAGACAAATTCCATTAGATCTTGTGGCTTGAAAATAATCCTCTTTGGTTAGATGTTCTGCCTTCCAAGTCCACATGGTGGTGGCTCTGCCCTCCTTGACTGTGGATGCAGCCTTGTCCTGAAGTGAGGGAGGTATGTCCTATTGAAAATGAAGAGACCCCACTTCCTGAAAGCAAGAGGGAAACAGCCTTGCCCCAAGGAGGTCAGTGAGTCAACAGCAGCCTTGTTTACATAGCCTGTGGGAACATTCCTCTTTGTTTTGAAGGTTAACATTTATTTGCACTTGAACAGCTCTATTGTCCTATCCAACAGAACCCCCAAACTCCAAAAGCTTTCTTTAATATTCTCCTTTTTCTCCTTTAATCCATACCAACTGTGGTATATATAACCCCATCTCTATTCCTGGCTTCAGCTGAGATGGCTGATTAAATCAATGGGTCATCTTTCATGGAGTGATTGACCATCCATACCCTTGATGTTCTCTCCAGAATACACTTATTCATTTTTCAAAATATCTGAGAATCTTCTACATCTTCATGGTTCCTTTTTGTTTAACAATTCCTTCAGTTTACTTCTTTCTTCTTATATTTCTCTACAAACCATAAGGAGGAGGCAGATGTACTTTCCAAACTTTGCTTAAGAATTTCTCTACTGGATGTCCAAGGTGGTACCTCACCAAGTCTACCTTCCACAAAACAATGGAATGTAATTCAGCCAAGTTCTCCACTACTTTATGATAAGGAATAGTTTTCTTCCAGTTTCCAGTAATATGTTCCTCATTTCCGTCTGAGCTCTCACCCAGAAGCATCTTTAAAATCCATGTTTTTTTTTTTTTTTATCAACAGTCTCTTTGAAGTGATCTAGGTTATTTTCAACAAGTAACTCAGAAATTCTTCCAGACTGTTCATCACTCAATTCCAAGACCACTTCTTTGTTCTTATGTATTTGTTACAGCAGTGCCCCACTTCTTGGTACCAAAATCTGTAATAATGTGCTTGGGCTGCATAACAGAATACCACAGATTGGTTGACTTAAACAGCAGAAATTTATTTTCTCACTGTTCTGGAAGCCTAAGATCAAAAGACCGTCAAATTTGGTCTCTGATGAGATTTTTCCTCCTGGCTTACTTTCTGTCTGATGATGATCACTTTCTCTCTGTCCTTAGATGGCCTTTCCTCTGTACATGAACAATTCTGGGGTATATTCCTTTTTTTATAAGAATGTCATTTTTATTGGTTTATGAGCCTCTTTTATGGATTCATTTAATCTTAATTGCCTCCTTAAAGACCTTATCTCTAAATACAGTCACATCACAGGTTAGACCTGCAACATATGAATTGGGACATGATTCATAACAAGTACACTTGTCTGGATCATCTACTAGGCTATAATCTCTAAGAGGACAAAGAATGTGTTTGTCCTGTTCACAAATCATACTATGGCCCAGTACAGGCAACCATACAAAGCCTCGATTAATACTTGATGTGTCAAATTGCACTGAAGTATGACACATGAAAAGAGATTATAGCTGTTAACCTGATAAAAATCAGTTTTGAGAAATTTCCTCAAGAGATTCCCCTACACGTATTTGGTGGATTTCAGTATGGGAAAATAGTGACAGCAACTGCAAGGAAGGATTGAGGTCAGGTGTGGTCATTGTTAGAGATTTTAAACATGTAAGGGCAACAGTAGAGGAAAATGAAACCAGAATCATCAATAACAGAAGGAGAGGCACTAGGATGGGCCCTTTTCTGCAGTGGTGTTCTGGCAGTTATGCCAGAGGGCACTGGAGTGAAAGTATAGAAATGACAGCCCCAATTGAAGTGTAAACACTTGATAGTATTGAAGCAAGAATAAGAAAACGCAATGATAGTGGAACCAGATTATGCCTATACATGGAGCAGCCGTCCAATGGAGTGGAATCACGTAGAGTGTGGCTGGCAATTGATTCCCTGGGCAGCAAAGGAGACAAAGGAGTCAGATTAGTACCACTCCACTATAGCCCCTGGAAATTCTCCTGAATAATCAATGGCTATAATAAAGCAGTATTGGAACATTGGCAAATGGAGCCTACAACAGTATCTAAAGCAGGGATAACGGTACGGAACACAGATGGCAGTGGTGAAAAAGTTAAAAGCAGAGTCTCAATAGTCAGAAGGTAAGGCTCAGAAAACATCAGGCATCACCTCCATGATTGATGCTGCTGGGGCACTGGGCCAGAGGGTACAGGATATTTTTCCTTTGTTCCTGTAGGTTCATTTTTCACCCTTCCCCACTGTACTCTTGATCCCAAAAGCCTTATATATAGAGACACTATTAAAAGAATCCATCACTCACTGCTTGTTGGTTAAATCCTTAAAATGGAACATCCAGAAGAAAATATCAGGGCAGGAGAAGAGGAAATTCGAATTATTTATTTTTCTGTATCCTTCTTTCTGAGGTCCCCTTGGCTGACTGCATCATTCATCCCAAGGGCATCTTTCCCTTTGGGATTCCCTTTCCACTTGAATTCCTTTATTCCAGGTTTAGGTGACCTTGGCCCTCTGTTGCCACTTCTGGCCTGAGGATAACTATGGCCCATTTTCTCCTTGCTAGATTCAACATACTGCACTATCTTTCCTAGCTTTATTATACATAAACCACACAGAAATAACACTTTCATTAAATTTTCTTCCAATTACCCATTTTGTGTGTATTAATAATTTTCTGCTTTGATCCTGATGAACACAGACGGGGGCAACAGTGATGTTATTGTATTGGAATGCCAACCTGTCTCCTTCTGCTGCAGGTCAAGTCAAAGTCACTGAGAAATAGAATAGTTGAGTTCCCAAGGGGAATCTTGGACTCAAAGGGGACAAAGAAAACTATCTAAATGACAAAGACCAGGTAAATGTGAGTCTCAGGAGACTTGAATTCCCCATAGCATGCATGATAGAGATCTCCAATCTTAGATTTGTGGACTTAATCAATTACATTTTTCTTAAAATTCTGGGGTGCCTGGCTGGCTCAGTAGGTTATGCAGCTGTCTATGGCTTTGTCTTGATTCCAGGGTCCTGGGGTCGAGTCCCACATCTGGGGTCCCTGCTTCACAGGGAATCTGCCTGCTGCTTCTCCTTCTTGTGCTCTCTGTCTCTGTCTCTCTCTCAAAAAAATAAATAAATAAATAAAATCTTTTTTTTTTTTAAGATTTTATTTATTTGACAGAGAGAAACACAACGAGAGAGGGAACACAAGCAGAGGGAATGGTAGCAGGAGAAGAAGGCTTCTTGCCGAGCAAGGAGCCCGATGTGGGGCTTGATCCCAGGACGCTGGGATCATTACCTGAGCAGAAGGCAGACGCTTAACGACTGAGCCACCCAGGTGCCCCAATAAATAAAATCTTAAAATAAAATTCTTTGATAGGTGCAACTCCAGTATATCAAGTTATGTCATCTCATCTAGATCAAGACTGGAGATTAGAAGAATTGAAATGAGGAACTTAATCCTGTTCAAAGTAATGACCATGGTTTATTAAGTCACATCTGTTTTCTTTTGTAACTTTACATTAATTATATTTTTAAATTTCAGTCAAAGACAATGGTAACTTCAGAAATAACAGAGCCCTTGAGTTTTCCTTGTTCTTAATGGTAACTTCCATTTCTCTTCCAGCAGGCAAAATTATGCTCCCCTCTTGGTGCTTTTTTATTTGATTTTATAAACTCATAAAATAGAGAAGATTCTGTAATAAATTTCTTTCAAAGAGAAGGCATATGTGTCCCTTCATCATATGTCTCTAAAGAATGCATGGAATCTAATGGTTCAGGTCTCCTTTTATCTCTTAACTAATCAGTTTTCTAAAAAGCAATGGCAACTAGGAGCTCAGTATTCACAGTGAGCTTATCAAATATTTTCTTATTCATTTATTATTATAATAAATAGTAAATAGTAAATGAATAAGAGCAAGAGCTACTCTTCATTGTTTCTTTCCCCACCAAACAGTATGAAATGGCTTTTCCCAAATTTTGTATTATAGGACAAATTCACAAATTTCAAAACTGACTATATTATCACTACATAAGGAAAAACAAGGAGACTGCAAACAGTGGAAACCTGTAACATTATAGATGACAAATTGGTTGGTAAGTGTTAGAACATACTGAATTCTTACACAAATAGGTGAAATCAACAGCATCTTACAACAACGCTTACGGTATCTGCGGCCATCTGAGAAGGATCTATTATCTATTCAAAATGATAGATGAGAAAAATGCTATGGAGATGCAATGATCAGCAGCTATCAAGATGCTGTAGGTTGAAGGGTGCGAAGGCAGACAAACACGGGAATATTCCTCAGAAATTGACATTCCCACTATTAGTTTCTCTTGCACTCAACACATTATTTATAAAGAACACCAATATATGTAAACTAGGACAATTAATATAATTGCACATTAGCACTAATAAACTAGAAACTGGAGTTGAGAGTTATGCTTGATAATCATTAAAACAACAAAAATGACAAGATGAGACAAGAAAGAAGAAAAGTAAATTTAAAGGGGCTATCCAAGGAAATACAGGCAAACACTGCCAAATTCAGTATTATTTCTTTTTTCCTGGCTGGAAGATTTTGAGTTTTATAGCAAACCGTCCAAATTCAGTATTATTTAATGTTGATTTTGATAGTGCTGAGAAATTCAAGTCTCATACCATTCATTTCCGATCAAAGGCCATGCTATGTAGGAAGAATACAGTACCATATAATTACATTCATCTGATGATTTCATCCATATTTCTTTTAAAGTTGTATTATTCCCCACACCACTTTGCCTTTGTTTTCTTGTGTTGATCTCCATAGTCATACAGAAAAAAAAAAAAGTTTATGGAATACTGTCTCGAGAATTTTAAACTGCAATGTGATAAAAATCCTCTTTCATTTATAGAAAACTTACTGATTTATTTTTGCAGAAGTTTCTAGATAATGTTACAGTAAATGAGGTTCTTAGAATAATGACTCACTTAGCAACATATATATTTCAATGTTTTTTCACTTAACTACCACAAGCCATATGTCATCATTCATAAAGGCTGAAATGAAGTGTTCCTGACAGGAAAAATATTGTTGAGATCCTTGAAAAGCAATACATATCTTCATTTGAGAAATTTTCAGTAAGATCTGAACCTGTAAGCATCTAAGAGTTGTCCGTTTTGTTGCTCTTGAAAGACCCACAGACTTAAGGCCAAGGTTAGCCATTCAGTTTGGAGGGGAAATTTTCGTTTAGTTTTTTAGCCCAACACTCTTTTCATTTTCTCATGAAGAATGCTAAGTGTGTGAGAAGAAATGGGTAGAAATAGCATCAGTCATTTATTTTAATTAAGAAGGATTATAATGGAAATGTCATATCTTATATCCAAATTCCACCAAAAGATGTCCTATTGAAAACAAATGAGAAAGCTAATGATGATGATAGTTAACACTTTAAAATATTTAATATGCCAACAAATCTGCACATATTATTTCATTTAATTCTCATTACAACCCCCTGAGGCATGATGTGGAAGTTAGATTACCTGGGAGGTAGTATTCAAACTCAGGCTGCTTTACTTCTCAAACAACTTTTGGTTGTTTTTGTTGTTGTTTTTGTTAGTTTGTTTTGTTTTTTAGTTTCAAGTTTTCATTTAAATTTAGATTAGCTAACATATAGTGTAATTTTGGTTTCAGGAGTAGAATTTAGTGATTCATCACTTATTTATAATACCCAGGGCTCATCACAAATGCCCTCCTTAAAACTCCTCACCCATTGAAACCATTGTTTTAATCACTAGGCTGTACTTCAGATAAAGATGTTTTTGGTCGTTTCCTCATAGAGGAAATCTTATATCATGTTTCTAAAGTAACTGACTTTTCTTCGTGTAACTGTCCTTCTGGTTTTGTGTTTTTATTTTCTTTAGTCTTTATCCTAGTAGCTAACACACCAGTATGTCTTAGAGTTTCATTTAGTACCCATTTTATGTGCTCGGAATTCTGACTCCTAAACAATTTTGTCTCTTACAGCTGCAAATCTTTCACTGAAACCCTATATTCACCAGGTTGTATGACACTCCAAACACCTTTTCAGTTGAAAATTTAGCTCATTGAATTCATCTGAAGGAGATTCTTTTCCCACAGAGCTGTAAATGTCCTTGTCCCAACCAGCAAGCAGTGTGTCAACAGTCCTCCAGAAAGTATGGCAGTTTCTACTAATGCAACCATTTCCAAACTGAAAGCTTCAAAAATAGATTTTATTTCTACTTTTCTCCTCACAATGCAAGATTATGGTATGCACTTATACCTAGATAAATAGAAAGACTGATAAATACATATATACACATCCACATACATTTCTCAAATATGCATACTTTCCAAGATATACAGTGTTTGTGACCATGATATAGTGTAAAAATGATAAACATTGCTTTCAGTGAGTGATATTTGTCATTCTAAAACTAATCATGGATTTTTTAATGATGATCAAAAGTATGATAAATGAATTTCCAGAACTCTTTCAAGAAATGTGCAAAGGAAACACGAAGGCTTAGGATCAGATACTGTTAAAATATAATAGGCAAGCTGTTTACTCACTGTCAAACAAACTCTTAATAAATTCTACTTCTCTTCTATATAACTTTTCGCAAACTTTATTTCCATCCTGATTGTTTTAGAAACAACACCCTTGTGAGAAAGAATGATCATATATAATTTTTATTATTAATATTAATTATATATTTTATGGATATTCTTGTTCAAAGAATAATAAGTATTCCAATTAGGTTAAGATTCCAAAAGAGAGACCAAATCTGGATGAATTATTCCAAGTTTCACAAAGTGGTAGTAATTTAAGAAGTAGCTCCAGTCTAGTTGTTACCTATTGTTAACACTTTTCTAAATTCACTTGTGTAAAATGATTTATAACAATTTTTTTGGCCATTTTACACTGTCAGTCTGTAGCTTCGTCACTCATGCAATGTGTGATATTGGGGAAGTCTCTTAATATTTTATTCTTAGACAGCTTCAGATATAAATTATTATTAATTGTAGTTCTTTTGATTGCAAGAAAAAAACACACACTTGCTTTATCAGTGTTCATAGACTCTCTTAAGTATTGTCATAAATTTTTCAGTGCTGTATACTACTAATTTTCTGTGTTCCGTCATTAAAGACTTAACTTCTCCGGAAGTTGTCTCTGCTCCTCTTAAGATAGAGATCCCTAGCCCTAGATCAATCAGTTATGCTCTCTTGGACAGGAAATTTGCACAGATTGACCTCTGGGAAAATTTTATGAGCAGAAGACCATTCCAATCTGTATGTATGGCAGACAAAGGGATATTCAAGGTAATTTTCAACTCTGATAAAGTATTCTATTCACCAGAATAGGTTAAAGGTTAAAAAGACTGTTGTATAATTTCTGTTACTTGATAAAGGATGTGCTAACCATTAATGTCTTGGCCTCTTACTTTAACCTCAACTTTAGAAGCTTTCCAGTTTAAGTCAATTACAGCGGCATAACCCATGAGACCTAATAGTCATCTGAATTTGTTATACATCCAACATTTCAAACCAGGATATTATCTCTGTTTCCAAAATGTTTTAACAAAGTACTCTTGCCTCTTAACTCTTACCTTTTCTCTTGGTCTAACACTTATTTTATTGTCATATGATTACATATCATTCCTCTCAATAAGGCATCCCAAAGCAATTAAAAAGGCACCTATTCCTTTCATAAACAATAAAGAAAAATTGTTTCTACTTCTATTCATCCTTTTACCTCTGCAACTATCTAATCCCATCTCCTCTAGGACATTGCTATTTCATCTGTCCACCTTCTTCTTAATTTACATCCTTAGTCTCTTCATAAAGTATCACTCCTTTCATATATCTTGCCACCCATTTTATAACTCTGGGGATAAACAAAGAGTTTCCCCTTCTGACAGTACTCATTTTCTTGCTGGAAAATACAATTACACGATGTTCAAGTTTTTAAACTTAACACAAATAAATAAAAACCTTATCTTCACTGCCACCGTCTCAAGAATATGAATGATTATCTTAATTTCATACTATAAAAGTACATTTTAAAATTTTCCAATGTTTCATAATATTTTTAAAGATTTTTTATTTATTTTTGTGACACAGAGAGAGAGAACACAAGTAGGCAGAGAGACAGGTAGAGAGAGAGGTAGCAGGCTTCCCATTGAGCAGAGAGCCTGATGCGGGGCTCAATCCCAAGACCCTGAGATCATGACCTGAGCCGAAGGCAGAGACTTTAACCCAGTGAGCCACCCAGGCGCCCCCAGTGTTTTCATAATTCTTATGCATAAGTCAAATGGTGAAATGTGATTCTAATACTAGGTTTAAAATATTTCTAATTCTTCAAGATCTCCTCCATGAATCCTTTCTTTAAGTCTGATAATTGATTGGGATTTTTCTTCTTTTAATTCTTTAAAAGTTGAAAGTTTTTTGTCTGAAGTGCTCTTATGGTGTATATTTTTTGGACTTCGAAATTTAAAAAAGACATCATAATGTAATTTTATAGCTATGACTGAATGCTACCTTTCAGATCATACTTTTAAGATAAGAGTTTTCAAACAAATGAAACAATGATTAACAGTTTAAAAAATTATCCTTTGTTTCTGTGACTGATTTAGGTCCTTTAAATATTTATATTTTATGTAAAATTTACAACTGTATATTTTTCTAAACACAAATATGTCTATGGAATAAACAACAACCAAGTTGCTGACATCACTATGTCAATTTCTATATCCTTATTTCTGATACTTACAGTGGGTTCTAAATTTTCTTCAGTGTCCGGGTTATCTCACACTTTACACTAGATATATTTTGTCACAGTAGATTTTTTTCCATAATTCCATCTTTTTAAATAATACCATTTTCAACTTATTACTTCCCCTTTAGTAAAGGTTTCTCACTGCATGAGTTAAAGTTAAAATTCTCCAGGCTTGCATTTAAAGCTCTTCCCATTTACATTCAGTTCAGCATTCCAAGTATATTTCCCACTCTTCTCTCAACGAAGAATTTCTAATACAATATAATGGTTTTGCATAATTAAACATAATTATATATATAACTATATAATTATATTAATAATAGTAATATAAATTAATATCTTCTTCAAAGATCTCATAGTCTTACTAGGGAAGCCATAAACAAATAACTGCCATGTAAACAAATAACTGCAATGCAGTTGATAGTGCGAACTCAGAGGGTAGTGAAAACTCAAGGAAAAGAAAGTTTAAATCTCCATCAGAATGCAGAAAAGTCAGGGAAATTTTTGAAACTGTAAACTCTTCAGATTGCCTTAAGGCATCCTAATGTGATAGTTTTAGGATAGGGAAGTAAAAACAGATTCCTGTTTTCTCGAGTTTCATCCTGTAATGGGAATCTTATTAAGAGTCTAGGCAAAACATAGATGAGACCTGTTTTAGCAATATATGATACTTTTGCAAGAAATAAGATGATAAATTTGGGATGAATTTTATTTGAAAAAGGACTAAAAATTAGTGTTCTTGGTGCCAGGGTGTTAATTATTCAGAGAAATTTTTAAAGCTCTCAAAATCTAAAAAGTATGCTTGAAATTTTTGCTTCTCACTTTAGCAAGTCACTCTGTATCTTACAGGGGATCATAGCACTACATTTTAGGATGGCTTCCAAGCAGGGATAAAAGTTAATGACTAACTGGCAAAACTCCAATAGATTTTAGATAAAAATCTCTAATTAAATCTCTCTTGTATAAGCATAATTTATTGCAGATTTTCCTAAAATTCCCTACAGATTTCTACTGTCCTTGGAATACTGTCTGAATTGAAAATTGATTCAATAATTTTCAAGTTGGGTAATAACAATGTATCCATTGCTATAAATAATCAATGTTTTTTATGTTTTATTCATTTATTGAAATTACAATTTTAATCAATGATCTATTTATTTGTTTCACTCTTTCTCTCTTAACATAAGTTATTTATATGTGGCAAAAGGATATCTGGAAATATTTTGGAGAACTAACCATGCTGGTTCATTCAAAGAAATCACTTAACTCTACTTTTTATACTACTATCTCTACAATGGGAATCAAATGGCTAGCATTCTATAATGAGGAAAGAGTAGCAGAAATATTATTTTTAATTTCTCCATATTGTCAAAAACATATAATACCTTTAGTTCTCTATTTAAGGAGACAGTTAAGTAATTTTGTGATAGGAATAAATGACCTGCTTATATGGATGGGGCTAACTGGTATCATGCTTCAAAATATTTAAAATCTTTTACAAATATCTTTCTGTAGTTGCATGTCAATCTTGCCAAAAATGCTTTCTTTCTGTAAGATCCATTTTTTAAATTAATGATGTACACATGGTTTGGGAAAATTAGACAGCCACATGCAGAAGAATGAAACCAGACCATCTTCTTACACCATACACAAAAATAGACTCAAAATGAATGAAAGACCTAAATGTAAGACAGGAATCCATTAAAATCCTTGAGGAGAACCCAGGCAGCAATCTCTTTGACCTTGGCCACATCAGCTTCCTACTAGACCTGTCTCCAAAAGCAAGGGAAACAAAGGCAAAAATGAACTATTGGGACTTCATCAAGATAAAAAGCTTTTGCACAGCAAAGGAAATAATCGACAAAACCAAAAGGCAACTGACAGGATGGGAGAAGACGTTTGCAAATGTCTTATCAGATAAAGGGCTAGTATCCAAAATCTATAAAGAATTTATCAAGTTCAACACCCAAAGAACAAATAATTCAATCAAGAAATGGGCAAAAGAAACGAACAGACATTTTTCCAAAGAAGACATAAAATGGCTAACAGACACATGAAAAAATGCTCCACATCACTTGGCATCAGGGAAATACAAATCAAAACCACAATGAAATACCACCTCATACTGGTCAGAATGGCTAAAATTAAGTCAGGAAACATCAGAGGAAAAGGGAACTCTCTTATACCGTTGGTGGGAATACAAGCTGGTGCAGCCACTCTGGAAAACAGTATGGTGGTTCCTCAAAAAGTTGAAAATAGAGCTACCCTACAACTCAGCAATTGTACTACTAGGTATTTACCCCAAAGATACAAATGTAGTGATCCAAAGGGATATCTGCACCCCAATGTCTATAGCAGCAAAGTCCACAATAGCCAAACTACGGAAAGAGCCCAGATGTCCATCAGCAGAGGAATGGATAAAGAAAATGTGGTGTATACATATAAACAACAGAATATTACTCAGCTATCAAAAAATAAAATCTTGCCATTTGCAAAAATATGGATGGAACTAAAGGGTATTATGCTAAGCAAAATAACTCAATTGTAGAAAGATAGTTATCATATGATTTCACTCATATGTGAAATTTAAGGAACAAAACAAATGAACACAAGGGAAGCAAAGGAAAAATGAAATGAGACAAAAACAGAGAGGGAGGGGCGCCTGGGTGGCTCAGTGAGTTAAGCCTCTGCCTTCGGCTCAGGTCATGATCTCAGGGTCTTGTGATTGAGCCCCGCATCGGGCTCTCTGTTCGGCAGGGAGCCAGCTTCCCCCTCTCTCTCTGCCTGCCTCTCTGCCTGCTTGTGATCGCTCTCTCTGTCAAATAAATAAATAAAATCTTGAAAAAAAAAAAAACAGAAAGGGAGACAAACCATAAAATACTCTTAACCATAGGAAACAAACTGAGGGTTGTGGTGGGGGAGATGGATAGGGGGATAGGGTAACTAGGTGAGAGACATTAGGGAAGGCATGTGATGTAATGACCAATGACCACTGGGTGTTAAATAAGACTGATGAATCACTGAACTCTACCTCTGAAACTAATAATACACCATATGTTAATTAATTGCATTTAAATTTTTTAAAAATAATAGAAAAAAGATACAAACATGGAGTTTCAGGGTCACAAACTTAGATGCATATGACCAGTGACATGTGAAAAAGTTCAGCTCATGACCCATCTACTAAAAGTAAATGTGATAACACCTGGCCTTGCTTGTATGTAGCGACAGCAAAGGAGTCATCTCAGTGAGAGGGTCTATTAGAAAGTAACGTTCCTCTTCCATACATATGCAGAAGGACCATTACCAATACACCTCTTAGAACTAAAGGCAGCATCTAAATTAATGCATCCAAGGGGTTCATTCATTCCTAAATTTCAGAGTTTGCCTTTTTCAAAGCTGTTCCTCGATGTGCTCTCTAAGGGAGGAAAATCCACCTTCTACCTGTCTCAAGTCTGTGGCTGGGCAGAAAAAGTAAACTATCATAAGAGATTAACAAATGAAACGCATACAGATTTTATTTAATATTTTTGCATGTACACAGGAGTCTTCAAAAGGAAAATGAAGATCTGAAGAAGCTGACAGGCCCAAAAGCTAATGCACTGTTTTTAACAAAATGCTGTTATGGGGGTGTGACAAAACAAGGGGACTGGGACTAGGAGCAGTAAACTGGGGACCAGTAAGTAGGAAATATATGGGTAAAACTAACAGAAGACAAGGGTTATTTTAGTAGGTTTGTTTACAGAATACAGTTGTTTACAGTTGGTTAGTAGTACAGACCCATTTTGGTATCGGCTCCCAATCTCTGGTAATAAGAATGTTCCATCTCTTCCTGCTAAAGAGAAGGCATCTTTCTCATGAGAAATTTTATGACATGCTTTTAGGGAGAAAGGCAGAGGTCAGAAAGCACCTTCCTGCATGTGCTATTTTTAAAGCGCCGTCAGTTGAGAATAGCTAATATGCGAAAGCGGTATATTTTGGAGTAGCTTGTTCTGAACCCCTTCACACCACTTTGTACATCAAATTTGTATTGTTTACTCTAATTGTTTCATGTCCTCTCTTCACTATGGAAATCAAATCAAGTTTATACATAATTGTAACCCGTTTCTCTTCTTTCATTTTTTTATTTTATTGCCTCTGTGATATACATTCCCTAATAAATATCACCTTCTCATTTTTCCTCATATACATAATTATAGTATAAAATCTTTCTTCCATAAAAGATCGAAACATTTTCATGTTCACTGCTTCAAATACCTGGAGACTTATTGAAGTTTGATTCTGTAGAAAATAGGTATTACAATTGTTCTTACTGCTAATTGCCTAAAGATGAGTTTTGAAAAAAAAAAAAAAAGATGAGTTTTGAGAGATAAACAGAGGACAGAACGTAAATCTTTGCCTGGCTTGATAGGATGATTGAACTTTACTTATAAATACTGGAGCTCATTGAATAGTTTTTTTTTTTTTTTTTTTAAAGATTTTATTTATTTGACAGAGAGAAACACAGTGAGAGAGGGAACACAAGCAGAGGGAATGGTAGCGGGAGAAGCAGGCTTCCTACAGAGCAGAGAGCCCGATGCGGGGCTCGATCCCAGGCCTCTGGGATCTGACCTGGGCCGAAGGCAGACGCTTAACGACTGAGCCACCCAGGCGCCCCTGGACCTCATTGAATAGTTTTAATGGAAAAAGCAGAATACGACATGAACAGATTAATAATTATCCAATTTGACTAGACGCCTATGACCTAATTTGGACAATAACAAACACTGATTTGGAGAGGGCATGAGTGGAAAGCAGAAAAAAATATATAGATTCTAGCTCTTATTGAGGTCAAGGAATTGTTATTTCCTGACAAAGCAAACCCGAGCCATCAAAATTCTAACTAAAAGTGTATTATAAGTGTACCTGCAAGTAATCATTTGTTTGAGGCAATTCAATTACTTAAACTATTTAGTCTCATAACTGTAAACCCAAATTACAAAAACAAAAGCATCTATTTATTAACAAAATTTAATTAGCCAAATTATCCATTTAATTGACAATTTTGTTTTACAAAGTAGGTTTATTTGGTGCTCCTAGAGTTGTGTGGATATTTCATGGTGTATTTATAGGTTCATGGATTTGCTTCATTCATTTACTGTTGTAATTATAACTCTCTTTTTAAGGAAACTGGACATGGTTTTAAATTTTTTTTTCAGGTTTGAATGGTGTAGATAAAAACTTAACCACTTTATACCAGCTAACCTCAAATTTATTTTTTCTTTTCAATAATTATTATTTCTCCTTGACCAAGGTTATGCTCCTCACCATTCTCTTAGACTAGAATGAGTTTCCTTCATTGACATTATTCAGTCACTCCTACTTAATAGGGCACACTCAGGCTTTCCCTAGCAATTCTCAATGCTTTTCTAAACGGACAAGAGGCAGTTAGCTCTCTATCAATGATTTATTAGCTCTTTCCATGGAACAGAATTACGGCTTGGCCATGGCTTCCCAGGCTGTATAGCACATTTCCCATCTTCCTTTGTTTTTGGGTGGAGCCAGTGGTATATGGGCAGAAGTTATGATTATCACTTCCAAGCTTAATAAACTTTCAGATCTGTCATTTACTGACTTTATCTTTCCCATCTGTTGGCTAGATATTGATCCCGAGGGTGAGCTTAAAAGCCACAAATTGAATATGGCAGAGCCTCCATTAGCTTGAGTCATGAATGGCTGCACAGAGCAGAGCTCCCCATTATTCCTGTTGACTTTACCTGGGTGAGAAATAAATTTCCATTTTCTTTAACTACTGAGAGTTCATTGTTGATTGGTTACAGCAGCTATCTAGTGTTACCTTAAGTTAAGTAATACAACGGGGAATTCTGAACCACAGACGGTAGATAGCTTAGGCCCTTTGGTTGAGTCTCCTGTAAAAATATCCTCAGAACCAGCCATTGATAAAACTCCAATCTAACTTTGTTTGCAAATGAGGTTTCTTTAGCATTAGCATCCACAGGCTCCTTTAAAGAAATATGAAGAGAAGAGGAAAGTAGCATTGTTGGAAGCACACTATGCAGTTAGTTCTTAAAAGGTCACCTCTCTTATTTCTCATAGAAACTCTGAACTATTCCTATGTGAATAAAATCAAATAAGTCATTTTAAAGTTTAAAAAAACCCTGAAGATCAGAGAGATTAAGTGACTTGCTGAAGGTCACAGAGCTATTGTTGGAATTGGAGTTTATACCTAGAATTATATAACCCATGCATGTTCTTTAAATGACATCACAGTTTTCCAACAGATACAGCTCTGAAGATTTCTCTCTGAAAAACTCCACTACTTCTTAAAGAGACAAATAAAACTAATTTTAAAAATTCATTCCTCAACAAATATAAGCTCAGAGAAAACATTTCAATGTAGAAATAATGACTATTCAGGAGGACTATAACCCACAACAACCACCATATAAAACAGTGTCATTTATTTGAAAGATATATGTTTCTTTTTTTTTTTTACTGAAAGATGAAAGATGTGTGTTTCAGTAAGGTGCAGCCATGCCTGCAATTTTGTTATTATGTATATTCATTGGCTACAACTTTCAAAGGATTAGGAAAGAGCAATCCCATTTGTAATACTATACACGCACATATCAATAAAGACTCCCTGAAGGTAATATAAAAGCCAGCGAAGATTGAAAAACCCTCTCGGAAATACAGATAGAGTCATATGGGGTCACCTGCATTGTCAGAGAGAATATAAATTTATTTGAATGCACTAAATCCATGAACACTTATAAAATAAATGGTGGGAATATAAATTCAGTGCCAAATAGCTGTTGTACCAATGAAATAGATAATTTAGACTTGCTTTCTGTTGTAACCCTTTTGTGGTTTTATATTAAATGAGGATAAGGAAAGTGGGCTTACTTGGTATTGAGGATAGTTAATGAAGCACATTTTCCTTCACAAACAAAGTGGACAAAGAGCCTGAAAAAAATCACATATCTGCGACTCATTTTTCAACAGCCATACTGGTACAAGAGAAGAAAAGGGTGAAAAGGATAAGGAAAAAGATGAACTAAAGCAGATAATTTTTAAAATAAGTCCAAGATAGCTGTCTTCCTTCCCTCCAAAGTCACACCATTTTATCATCAAATCCCTTGTAGTTTGCCAGTAGTAAACAAGTTTACCTTCCATAAGATCACTCACAGTTTTATTTTCTGGTTTCCAAATCCACAGAGAAGTATATTAGAGAACTGAATGAAACTGCAATGATGCTCATGAGACATTCCAGCATGACAGCAAAGGTAAAAGAGAAAAAAAACCCCAAAACTATGAAAACAGCACTTGCATGCCCCAAATTGGATATATTTGGTACCATTAAAGAAAGGCATAAGCAGATTTTATATGCCTGAGAGCATCATTATATTAAGAAATACATTATTGTTTCCACTCATGCAACTTAGTCTTCAAAAAAAGTTAAAATGTATCAGTGTTTTTTTGAGGGGAGAAACAATTATATACCTTAATATATTTGAAAAGATCTACATCCCTTCATTTATTCAACCAATATATACTTAGCATTTTCCGTTACAAACAGTGTAATGTTGGGACTCTAATATCAAAAAGAAAAAGAGAGGCAAACCAAGAAACTTAGCTATAGAGAACAAGCTGATGGTTCCCAGAAGGGAGTTGGGCAGGGACATGGGTGAAATAGGTGATGGGTATTAAGGAGGGCACTTGTGATGAGCACTGGGAGCTGTATGGAAGTGTTGAATCGCTATATTGTAGGCCTGAAACTGATATTACATGTATGGTGACTAACTGCAGCTTGAATAAAAATTTATAAAACATAAGACATATAGACCCTGATCTCTAATCTATTAGAGTTTGGATAATGCGAGGCAGAATATTATAATTCTATTTTATAAATACTGCTATCATGATGCCCATAATACAGAGCAGGGAAATTCATATCCCAGGACCCCTTCATGCAAACGAGAAAAAGATCTCTCTTCTTCAAACACAATTGAACCTCATGGAACACAGCTTGGTGAGTGGATTATAGGGTGTATTTCAACCCTTCTTTACTGTGTTCCCTTGTGTGGGAAATGACCTGCCCTAATATGCGTGATTACACAGTGAAAGTGTGATTACACAGTGAAATGCACGATGAAAGCATTTAATTCAGTCTGGAAGTTGTAGATGAGGGTTTGACAATTGATAACATCTGAGGGAAAGAAGAATTAAGAATGAGAATTATTATAATACAGGGAATGAAGCATTATGATGAAGTTATATACAGGGGGTATATACATCAGAAAACATCTTTCCCATATTGGGGAAACTTCACTTTGAGATACCTGTGATGAGGAATAAAATACATTCTAAAGAGAAAAGGGATTTTCTCCTTAATGTCTTGTGCTTTAAAGAGTAATGTAATCATTTTTTAAAATATTACAGTTTCCCATTATCCTTGTAGTCCTTGTAGATACTATAATTATTTATTACTTACTTTGCCAAAATATACCAAAATCTATGTCAAAGGCTGGGTATAATCAATACAGTAATATTTAACTTTGAATGCAGCTGGAAATGGAAATAAGGAAATCTAGTTTTATATTTGGGTGGTTTGACTTATCAGTGAGAGCCAAAAGAAGGACTGATTCTGCATGGCTATCTGCTTCAATGCCTGTTTTTATTTTAAAATATATAAGAAACTCTTACAAAAGCAAAAACTGTCCTGCATAAAGTTAAACAAACAAGGAGGTTTTTATTCAAGGTTATTGCAATAAAGAAGAGAGACCAGAATGCATTCTAAATTCAACCCCATTGAAATTAAAGGTGTGATGGTTTTTAAGTGCTAGGGTGACTTAGTGAAAAAGTCCTGGGTGCAGTGCTGGGGGAGAATGATCAACGGCACGTGTGGGTTATTTCTGGATTTGTGAATGTTTTTCTTTGTGGTTAAATAGAATCTTTTCTGCCTGACCTGATAGAAAGAACAGGGTGTGGGGGAATGGGATGAGTGGATGGTGTGATAGGACAAACAGAAAGAAAGCATATAGGATCCAACATTTGGTTACGTTCCTGGTATTGCTTAGAATCAAGAGTCAGTCAGGGATCTGGGAGAAGAGACACCTGATCAAAGTTTGGTCATTCACATTTAGAGGATGTTTTATTCATTTGGGTTGGTGGGGACAAACAAATGTCTAACCTTGTCATAGGTAAATCACAAGTCATCTGTGAGTCTTACCTAAATCAAGTGGGGAAGGATGATTCTTTGCAATATACCATTTCCTAGAACACAGAATTGTGGCAGGATTTTCAACCATCAATATTTCCCAGGAGCACAGGCTCAGAAAAATTTCAACATTCTTATACAAGACATAAGGATAAAATTTTATCATTTGATATTTGAATCCATAGATTTGGATTGTAAATAAAAGAAATTGAGCCAAAATGAATTAATCTCACTTCCATACCTTTTAAAAGTAAATAAGCCAGAAAATGCAATTTTTCTTCTGGCATTACAACTTTAGAGAAGTTGGAGCAATTCAAGTTAAGACTCCTTCAATGACCAGGTCCTGTACGGGGCACTTAAAAATGAGCCCTCATTGTAGCTCAAAATATTTAGAGGTAGAATTTCTTTGATCCACTTTCACTGAGGGCCTGAGATCCAAACTTAATTTTCATATTTTCTTCTACCTAAGCACAGTAACTGGCACACAAGGGGGCCAACAAAGTGAATCAGGATGCTAGTAGAGCCATTAAGAGTACCTCCAACAATACTTACACTAAAATGTTTAAATTTTGATACAACATTCTTTCTGCCCATGCCCCTTACACCATCGAGCATGCTACTGAATTCTCTTTCTTTTAGCCCAGGGTAAACTGTTTTTATTAAAAATCATAGCACCAAGGAAATTCTAGCTCACTATTTACATAATGACTATTTGTCACTTGTATTGCTGTTCTTAAATATATTTAATTGTTGGAACATTATATCTCTTATACATTTGTGTAATATGTTGCCTATTAGACTAGAAATTCCTTGAATATGAGACTTAACTTCTGAAATCTTTTTCGAAATCCAATACAGTGATTTGTAAATAGTAAACTAAGATGTCATTTGTTGTCTAGTTTATACATATGTTTCATAAACTTGCCTCATTAATATAGTATCTTTAGATATTTTCTGATATTTGATCAGTTACTATATTATGGTCCTTACAAAATAGCTTATTAGAAAGCATCAGACACTGAAGTTTATTTAATTCAATTCACTTATTTTATTGAGGATGAATTTGAGATCCAGAAAGATTAAGTTCTTGCCTCAGTAACTAGTTGGGTGGCATGTAATAACCAATTTTCACGGCTACTTAATTTAAGTAATAATATCATTTCTTCATTTACTCAAAGGGGCTCCTGACCACCTCCCACCCCCGAATGATTAAAAGTACTAAGCACTTCTTAGTACTGACCTAGATGATTTCTAAGGGCTTTCACATGTCTCACATGATCTAAGTACCATTTTGTTCTGTGTGTGCACTCATGCAAGTGAAAAGTTGAGATAACTATTTAAGTAATTCAAATTGTAATTGTTCAGATAACTCAGTTTGAAGTGTCAAAGTATCTGGGAAAATTGCATCAATTCTTTAATTTGTAATTAAATCTACCTTTGATGAAGCATTGTTGCATAATAAATGCTTCTACCCAGACCAAAAGGCTTTACAATTACAAGACATGAATGATTGCTGGCAAGATTAAGCCCTTCAGGCCGTAGATAATCCACTGCAATCTCTGTCACAGGGGATGCCAGACACATGCTTCTGCATCAGTGGGAGTCAGAAATAATTTGAGGACTCTTGCAATCAAAGAAAGGCTTATTTCCTTCCAGAGGAATGCAGAGACATAATTAGATGTGTGCATGCAACATTTAACCCTTAAGTGGGGCTTTTTAGCTGGTTATTTAAAATTATTGAACTGCTATCTCATCATGGACTAAAATAAGTACAGATGTATACAGTTCATACATTAAAGAAATAGTTCTGGGGCATCTGGGTGGCTCAGTCATTAAGCATCTGCCTTCAGCTCAGGTCATGATCCCAGGGTCCTGGGATTGGGCCCCACATCGGCTCCGTCCAGGGAAGCCTATTCGCCCTCTCCCACTCCCCCTGCTTGTGTTCCCTCTCTTGCTGTGTGTCTCTCTCTCTGTCAAATAAATAAATAAAATCTTTAAAAAAAAATAAAATAAAGAAATAGTTCTTTGGAATAAGCAGTTAGGAAGATATTATAGAAATACAAAATTCATAGACATGAATGAATATTGCACAAAATTAAATGATAACTTGCAAGATTTGACATTATATTGCCTCTATCCAGGGGCCTTCCTTGCTTGTCAACATGAAATCATTTAAGAAAGAAAAAGATCTGGTTATCTATTATCTATCAAGGATAAAATGTCTGGGATAATACAAATTGATGATTTTTTAAGTGTTTTGAGGTCTTAGGTTGTATGTGTGTGGGTGGTAATTCCCTCTCTATCTCTCTCTCTATATATATATGTAAATGTGTATGTATGCACACATACACACACACAAGACAAGATTTTGCACACATTTTGCAGTACTCTTTATTAATACCAATTAGGATTAAGTTACTAATCATTGAATTGACCTGGATAAAACACTTAAATTCTCTGAGGATTAGTTTCATTTCCTATAAAAGTTATGCTAGATTAAAGAAGACTAATTTAGAATGCAGGGAAAAAATCTACTTTCTTTTGGTGCTTTAATAATGGATTTCCTTGTGATCTTCACTCTTGAAGAAAAACATTCTAATAAGGCTTCAGTACAGGGTTAAAAGAAGATTGTTTTTAATTTCACCCTTTGAAACTGAGTCAAAATTATGATGTTTTCCTCTCTCTGTGAAATATAAAGTTGAAAATGTTCAGTCTTTGTCTTCAAAGAGCTTACAATTGAATCTTAGAATCAACCATGTGAATAATTATATTACTGGATAAAATTAAATTAAGTAAGAAATATAAGCATATGGAATCATAAAAGAAAAAGTGAATTAACTTTGCTAGAGAACATGAAATAATTACTAACAAAGGTGGTAAGAACTCTAGCTACTAAAATATATTTACAATATGTAGTAGAATAAAAAGGCTAGTTAGGGAATGGCATGGAACACAGGACACAAAGTTTATAAAGAATTAGTGTAATGGTGCCTGGGTGGCTCAGTCGTTAGTGTCTGTCTTCAGCTCAGGTCATGATCCCAGATTCCTGAGATTGAGCCCCGCACTGGGCTCTCTGTTCAGCGGGAAGTCTGCTTCTCCTTCTCCTACTCCCTCTGCTTGTGTTTCCTCTCTTGCTGTGTTTCTCTCTGTCAAATAAATAAAATCTTAAAAAAAAAAAAAAAAGAGAATTAGTGTATGTCTGAGTACTTTAAAAAAAAAACAACAAACAAACCTGTTAGACTCCAAAGCAAAATGCTCAGAATGGTTATCTCTGTGTGATGTTAAAAAAAAAAAAGAAAGAAATATTCTGACCCTTGTTAAAATGGTAAAGAAGACTTTATTCAAGACTGTTGTAATGGGCAGATGTGTGAGAGTATTACATTGGGAGAGAGATCAAGCTTGACTCTGCATACAAAGAAAACAAGGGGGATTTATCACCAGGGAGCAGGTTGGGAGGAGGAGATCAATGGGTGGAAAATTACTAAGAGGAGATCTCAGAGGAAGAGGAATTCTTGCTAAAACTGACCTAACAGGATTCTCGAAGGCGGCCAGGATGACCAGATATCTCAGGTGGGAAGATTTTCTCTACACTGACTTAGCTGGATTCTTGATAAAACTGAGTTCTGAAAAGACAAACATGGAAACCTAAGGTCAAGGCTTAGTCAAGAAAAGGGTTCAGAGGAGACTGACTAAGATCAAGTTAAAGAGAAGCTTCCTCACCCTCAAGTGCTGGGGTGACAGGAGTGGCTGAGTACAAAGGAGCAGGAGGGACTATTTGGGAGTGATAGAAGTGTTCTGTTTCTGGATTGAGAGAGTGCTTACATCATTCTATGTGTTTGTTAATATTTGTAGAACTGCACATTAAAATGGGTGTATTGTCATGTAATTTATATATCTCAATAAAAAATATAAAACCAAAAAATCAAATGTATAAAATGTAGGATCAATAAATGTGTGCCCTGGGGTGCCTGGGTGGCTCAGTGGGTTAAGGTCTCTGCCTTTGGCTCGGGTCATGATCTCAGGGTCCTAGGATCGAGCCCCGCATAGGGTTCTTTGCTTAGCGGGGAGCCTGCTTTCCCCTCTCTCTGCCTGCCTCTCTGCCTACTTGTGATCTCTCTCTCTCTGTCAAATAAATAAATAAAATCTTTTAAAAATAAATAAATAAATAATAAATATGTGCCCCCAAAGTATCATACACACGCACTGAGGACAGCTTTGCTGCTGAGCAGGCAGACAACCCATTTGTAATTCCGGCAGCAGAAACGTATAGGAAAGGCTAAAAGGAAAACAAAGGCAGATGTTGGCTCGAGTAAAAAAATGCTGGTAATTAAAGTATCACTATCGAGTATAACTAGTGGTTCAATGACGCTGTAGCATCAGTATTGCAGGAGAGGACTTGAACATACAATTGGTAAATTGCACTGGATAGCCCAAGTCTCCTCTACATCCAAGTTCCTATAATTCTATGATTTTAAAATCTTTCCATCAAAGTAAAGAAAAGGGTAAGTGCTGCTGGTTTGTCAAGCCGTCTCCAGTGGGAATCAGAGAGGCAATCATAGAACATAAACAGAGAACATAGAATAAAAATAAGCTTGGAGCATTCCAAAAGACCTTTCCAGCTTTTGGTTGAAAAACACTATGCAAACTTGGAGGTAAAAAAGGGAAAGCATAAGTCACGCTTCTTAGTGTCCTACCTCCTATGAGGGTGCAAAACCCATTTTGTATTCAGAGGAGGATGCAAGAGTAACACCCTTCTTTAACCCTAGATATTTTTGGCTCTTGTTTGTTTTCCGTTCTGTATTTTGCTGTTTTCTTTTTATGTTATAATGGACAAAGAAGCTAGGTATACACAGTAATTACATCATTCAAATGATTATAGTAACCAAGATAGGCCTGACATTTTTATGCTCAATGACTTAACCCATTATCTGAGTAATAAATATTCATAAATGAATATGGTTATAAATTATGAATTTAATATATTTACCAATTGATTGCAAACAAAATAATTCATCAGAGCATTATCAGAAGCTTTACTCTTATGATTCCTAAGCATAAAGATGAATTATTGCTTATTATCTAATCTCTGATATTTTTTGTATCTTACCAACACTCTTTAATGCAAACAGAGATTGATATAATCTTCTTTCTTAGACAACCAAGCCTTCTTATCCATTTTTCATGTAATCATTGGCATAATTGGAAATTTTTTTATCTGAAAATCTATATTGATTTCCCCCATCTTTTCATTACTGTTCCCTGAATTGTATTCTTTGCATATTTCTCTTCTCAATATTACACAGACATATAAACACACATGCATTTTAAGGAAAGAACACAGTTGAGTTCTTCATGGTCAATCAGAATGCATGTATATCTAAAAACACACAAAACATAGAAGAAAATATAATTTAATAACAATATTTTTATCTTCACCCACACACACACACACACACACACACACACACATACATATGTGTGTTCATATATATCGGACTATATATCATAGTTCATAGAAAGAAAGTATTAGTGTCAAAGGGAGCCACAGGAGCTTTTTATTCTTACAAAGTCAGAACCCTAATTCAATCCATACTTCCTCAGAATCATGTTATATTTCCCCATAACTTAGTGGCCTAAAAAAGAAAAACAATCATAAATAAGGGAAATGTGTGTTCTTTTGGTATTAAATACCCAGTGGGGATATAGTAGAAGCTTTTTTAATATGGCTTTTTTAAAAATAGCTCATTTAATATGGGTTTAACGTCATGTTATATTCACTATTCTTTTATGTAGGTAGATTCCTTTCAGATACTGAAGTTCAGAGACTGGATTTAAACCTGTCATAATCCTTAATAAATAAAAATAATATCATATAATTGTCGAAAATCATTGGTTAAAATCTAAGAAATTAAAAAAATTTTTTAAATTTAAATTCAATTTAATTAACATATACCTACTAGTTTTGGAAGTAGAATTCAGTGATTCCTCGACTGCATACAACACCCAGTGCTCATTACATCAAGTGCCCTCCGTAATGCCCGTCACCCAGTTACCCCATCCTTCAACCCACCTCCCTTCCACAACACCCAATTTGTTTTCTAGAGTTAAGTCTCTTATAGTTTGCTTCCCTCTCTGTTTTTGTCTTGTTTTATTTTTCCTTCCCTTCCCCTATGTTCATCTGTTTTGTTCCTTAAATTCCACATATGATGAGTGAAATCACATAGTATTTGTCTTTCTCTGACTTATTTCACTTAGCATAGTAGCCTCTAGTTCCATCCATGTCATTGCAAATGGCAAGATTTAATTTTTTTTGATGGCTGAGTAATAATCCATTGTATAGATTTTAATGATTCCATCCAACTGAGCTTCTGATAAAGAACACAATCAGCACACTGGTGTGGCTCAGTCACTTAAGCATGCAAGTCTTGATTCAGTTCAGGTCATGGTGTCAGGTTCATGAGATAAAGCCCCACATTGGACACCCCGCTCAGTGGTAAGTATGCTTCTCTCTCTCTATCCCTCTGCCCCTCCCCACTGCTTGTGCACACTCCCTCTCTCTGAATCACTTAAATAAATAAATAAATCATTAAAAAAAAAGAAGAAGAACACTATCAACCCCAAAAGATGACAATTTAGGTCCAGTTAGTTAAAGAGCTGGGACTGGATCACAAAATTCTGATTCTTAATCTCATTTTCTTCATACTTTATTCATCAAGTATTGCTATAAAGATATTCAGGATAATTATCTAAGTGTATCAGGGATGTTATAATTAAACTATTTTAACAGGTAATAAATAGTGACACTTAGAACAGTTCTGTGATTTATTTTATTGGAGTTTCAAAGAAGGCCTTACCTCTGAAAATCTGAGAAATTCTTTTTTTTTAAAGATTTTATTTATTTGACAGAGAGAGAGAGAGAGAGAGAGATCACCAGTAGGCAGAGAGAGAGAGAAGGAAACAGGTTCCCTGCTGAGCAGAGAGCCTGATGCAGAGCTCAATTCTAGGGCCCTGAAATCATGACCTGAGTAGAGGCTTTAACCCACTGAGCCACCCAGGTGCCCCTGAGACATTCTTTAACTTAAAAAAATATTAATATATATTCATTATTTTATGAAGCTTCTTAAATAGCCTTCCTTCACTTTCACCTCTGCATCAGTTTGAATTCAGTCCAACTTTATACTGCCAGGAGGCACAACTTTTCCCTACCACCTTAGATTTAGTAACTGGGGGCTTGTGTGTTATTTGTCTAATAAAAGACAAATTAACAGAAAAAAGGCACATACTTTTTATTAATAGGTATGTGCATGGAAGTTCAC
>CM053606.1:75405130-75551146 GCA_028646535.1 Procyon lotor | reverse complement strand
TTTTAAAATTTGCATTTACCTGATGACTTTGATGTTGACCCTCTATCATGTACTTATTGGCTATTCATATATCTTCTCTCTATTTTTAAGATTTTATTTATTTATTTTAAAGAGAGAATGGGAGAGATCACAAGCAGAAAGGAAGGGTATAGGGAGAAGCAGACTCCCTGCTGAGCTGGGAGCCAGATATGGGACTCAATCCCGTTACCCTGGGATCATGAGCTGGGCCGAAGGCAGATGCTTAAACTACTGAGCCACCCAGTGCCCCTATATGTCTTCTTTTGTGACATCTCTGTTCAAGTCTTTTGCCATTTTTTAAATTAATTACTTGTTTTTTATTGAGATCTAATAGCTCATTATTCTGTATGCAAGTCTTATATATGTATGTATTTCCAATAAATTGGCTTATTTTTTATTTTCTTATCATTTTTTTTGGAAAGTAGAAATTTCAATTTTGATGAGCCCAGTGTATTATTTTATTTTATGTTTCTTATGTCATTGCTAAGATTTCTTTGCTTATCTCAAAATCATGAACAAATTTTTCCTATGTTTACTTCTTTATATTGTTGCCTTGTAAGCATATGTTTTCATGCTGCAGAAATAGTATTTAATATTTTATTCTAGTTTTACTATTTCCACTAAATACTCTAATTTTAGTAGCTATTCGTAATACCAGGCATATGTCTAATCTGTTGTTTCTGTTTAATATTTTATGAGATGTCTCCATTATATGTTTCTATTAATGACAGGGTAGCCCTTTATGCAGATTAGACTACCTCTTTCTAGACCTCAAACCTCTAATTCTAATTGACTAACTAGAACCCTACATATTCTCTTTATAGTTTTACATTGGAAGTGAACTTCCCAGGCACCTATCTACCTGCCTCTGCCTCTAACACTCAGAGCTGTACCAATGCCATCTACCTTCACACTGGCATAAATCATTTTATCTCTTTCATGCCTAATTCTGTCACACACCAGAAGAAGATACACGTTCCTAGGATACTATCCTTTATCCTGCATTCTAATTTTCTCTAATTTCCTCCTTATTCTTTTCATCCTTTATTCTGTGCCCCTCATGCCTTTTCAAGTAGTTAAGACAACAGCAGAGAGTCCTATATCCTCATCCTTTTCTCTGTAAGTTTTCCTTACTTTCTTCAACAAGACCAACTCTGATCTTTCCTTGACCACATTAATTCCCCTGTAACCTTTTCTTTTTTTTCCCCCCCGTAACCTTTTTAAATTGTCGTCAATTTTTTTTTCTCCTTTAACATGAGCCTTGAGATGAGTTAGGAGACTTTCTTGCTTCACATTTCCACTTCCAAACTGTTCTTCCTCTCTCTTCTACAAATACTCCCCGCACTGAGTCATTGCTGATTTGACTACACAGCTGCTGCCTATCTTTTTAGTTGTCTACACAGACCTCACATCATCTCTCTCATTTATTCAAGGTTTTAACTCCTGTCTTATTATCACATTCTTCACCACTACTCTTGCTTTAAAGCCTGATGATTCCTTTATCCACAGTTAGCATCACAGCAACACCCTGGTGTCATATTTCTGTGAACTTCTTTTCTCTAATGTTCTTTTCCTGTTTCTCATCTCCACCCCTACCTCAGCCAGTCACTCACTGAATGTACTCCTAGAACATGGCATCACCAAACCTATAACCCTTCCATGCGCTCAATATTGGTTCTCCCCTTCTCTGACTGCCATACCCTTTCTTATAAGCTAACCGCTTCGGGCCCAAGATTCTGATAGTCCTTCAACCCCACGAGGACTGCCAATCCATGAATCCCACCAACATTTCCTGTGCCTTCAGCCTTCTTATCTATTTAAGTCCCTCTTACCAAGGTAAGTTCCACAGGGTATCACAACTATACTCATCACTCCCTTGCACTTGTCTTCAATTCTTCCCCCCCTTCCCTCGCTTTCTTGTAACTCCAACCTGGTTAAATCCTATTGTCCCCTTACTCTGTTCCTACGTGGTCTGAGATCCTTTCAACTGAAAGCACTTTCCTAGGACATCTTTTTTTTTTTAATTTTTATTAACATATAATGTATTATTTGCCCCAGGGTACATGTCTGTGAATTGTCAGGCTTAGACATTTCACAGCACTTACCATAGCACATACCCTCCCCAATGTCCACACCCCAGCCACCCTATCCCTACCCCCCCCAGGCCCCCGCATCCCAGCCACCCTTAGTTCGTTTCACATCTTTAAGGGTCACTCCTTTCCTTCTACAAGAAAATAACAAAAATGTTACTTCCTTAAGGCCAGCTCTTTCCCCCTTTTTAAATATTGCAGTACTCCTCCCTCACCTGTGGGTTTCCCATTCTCCTTGTCTTTATGCTCTTCTGGATTTTCCTCCATAAAAGCTGTTACTTTCTAATACTCCAGGATTTTATTTATTTAATTTAGGTACTGTTCTCTCTTCCCTACTCTCTCACACACAGGATAGGATGTGAGCTCTAGGGACCATTGTCCATAATTTTTTTCACTGAGGTATTCTCAGTTCCAAGGATAACGCTTGGTCCATAGAAGTAACGATAAATATGAAAAAATATGTTCAAGAAATGAATGAGTGGGGTGTCTGGGTGGCTTAGTTGGTTAAGCATCCGACTTTTGATTTCAGCTCAGGTCATGATCTCATGGTTGAGAGATCTAGCCCACTTTGGACTCTGAGTGCTGGGCAAGGCGACTGCTCGGGATTTCTCTCTCTGTACCTCCTCCCTCTCTCTAAAAAAAAAAAAAAGAAAAGAAAAAGGAAAGAAATGACTAAGCAAATGCAAATTGCCTCCAATAACTGGCACTTGCAGCACAGATAGTCTTGACATGAGCATCTAGATATTTTTGAGGATTTTCAAGTGTTTTCCCAAAGTTGAAACAACTCATAAATGAACAAGTCAGTAATGAAACCTCAAATCTATAATTCTTTCCACTGCACTATCTAGCCTCAGGGCAAATTTAATTTTGTTAGATGCTTAAGTGTGAAAATATCTGTCCTCCAGTATTTTGATCTGTTGTACTTTTATTAAAATATTATTACCACCTATTCATATATTATAAATATGGTAGGGAGACTGAACAAGAAAAAACTTGTGACTCCAGATATCAAATTTTCTATAATAGAGAATGGATAATGAGACAAAATGATTCAATTCATTCCCAGGCTACTTTCAAAGAGGAAAGATAATATTGTGAAATAAAATGTATGTATGTTCTTTTCTAGGTAAGATGATTTCCTATAATTGCCCTATTGGGATTTTAATACGCTCTTGGATGCAAAGGAAGTTTGTTTTTAAATTAAAAAGAGGGTATTGTTTGTCTATCTTCCATAGCAAACCACAGCAATTTACTTTGTTACACAATGTTCAACACAATACAAACCGTTATTACAGATATAATACCTAGATTATACAAGGCTCAGTAGTTCAGGAAGCTTAACTTTCTTGAACCTATGCATGTAGATTTCTCCTTTACATAGCCACATATTGTGGGGGATTAAATAGCTAATAGAAATTTGATTTACGTTTAACATAACTTCATATTTGTTTTGTAAATTTCTTTCCAGATTACTAATTAAAACATCAATGGCTCCCCTAAAAGGTATTAAATCAGCAAGAAATGCTCAAATATCTTTCTACAAATTGAAAATATTCAATTGTGCTAACCTAGGTGATTCAGCCAACACCTTATTTGCTTTTTCTTTTTTTAAGATTTTTTATTTATTTGACAGAGAGAAACACAGCGAGAGAGGGAACACAAGCAGAGGGAATGGCAGCAGGAGAAGCAGGCTTCCTGCCGAGCAAGGAGCCCGATGCGGGGCTCGAACCCAGGACCCTGGGATCATGACCTGAGCCGAAGGCAGCCGCTTAACGACTGAGCCACCCAGGCGCCCCTACTTTTTCTTATCAGTCTTAAACATCTTGATGCAATGTGCAGCAAAACACATATATTTCCTAAAACCTTTGTAGATGTGAATCTTTTTTAGCAGCACTTCTTCTTGCACAAATTGAAAATGGTATTTAAAAAGGCAAAAAAATAAGACCCCTAAATTTTCTCCAGTATATTTTACCACTTGGTTAATGAAAGTAGCTATGTGCCTATTTGCTTTCTAGAATGTAGAAAAATTATTAATAAGCTCTTTTTTTCTCTTTCCTAAAGATGGATCAGTTCAAGTCACCGTCACTTTAAGACATTAACTGTAGGATACATAAGGAAGTGGTGGTTGAAATAAATGGACCTGTTTTAAAAATACATAAATCAGATTTAAGATCATCATTGAGTTTCAGGAAAAACGTTAATTTTGATCATCTCAGACTAATCGGATTGCCACTGTTATGAGAATTGAAGGACTGACTCAAACTTAATATACTATTGGGTTTATCCTTGGCTAATAATTCTTAACCCAAGCTTTCTTGAACAGTGTGGAGGTTGGACAATGCCCCCAAAGGTATGGAGATCCTAGTCCTTGCAAACCAGAATATTACCTTACATGATAAAAAGAGAGGACAGATGTGATTAAATTAAGGATCACCAAAAGGCCAGGTTATCCTGTACTACCTGGCTGGGCACTAAATGTGGTCATAAATGTCCTTATCAGAGGGAAGAGAGAGATTTGGCACAGAAAAGAAGACCATGTGAGCAAAGTAAATGGAAGAAGAGAGTGGCAGAAGGAAGCAGAGGCAGAGAGAGATGGTACTTGGCCTGCCTTGGTGTTGGAAGAAGGGACCTGAGCCAAGGAATGCAAGTAATGCAGCTTCAAAAGCCTGAATGGACAAGTAGGTGAGCTGTCCGCTGGAGCCTCTGAAGGGAGTGTGGCCCTGCTGGCACCTTGATTTTGACCCAGTGAAACTGAGCTTAGACTTCCCACCTGCAGATTGTTAAGAGGATGCGTTTGTGCTGTTTTAAGTAATTCACTACAGAAGCCGTAGGTAATGAAACAATGACATACACTAATGAAAAACACTAATACACTAACAAAATTGTCTATAACACCACGGATATTGGTGTGTAATCAATTGAAAGACCATAAAACTCAACTGCAGTCTGCAACTCATAAATAACATATATCTAAAAAAAAAAAATATATATATATATATATATATACACACACACACATGGGGATTAACATGTGATTTTGATAAAAAATGTTTTGTTAGGTTGTCATGAAATAAAATATAAATATATAATTTTATACTTTAAATTTTATGATAATTGTTTATGTACCTGTAAACTGATTTCTAAGAAGAAAAGTAGATAGGTACTTTGTCTCATGCAATTCTGTTTCAACTCTATATTTTTACCGCCTGTTAAAAACACCTTAATTTTGTAGCTTTTCCCCCCAAAGCAGATGAATACGATCACATAAGAGTAGATAGGATTTTACTGATGCCAGCAGAAAAAGAAATTTACTCTTATCATGTTATTGTACAAGCAGGGTACTTTCTGTTAAGGTATACATTCATTTTTAATACCTCTGGGAAAACCAGGAGCTAGGCATTACTGCAATGTCTGTTTTAAGCCCTACTGTCCTCTTCCCACATTATCCCTTTCCTGCCATCTACCATTTTACTTACGTTCCTTGGGCACCTGTTAATGATTGGCATTTCTAAAATCTGCAATTTTCTTTTTTTTTTTTTAAGATTTTATTTATTTATTTGACAGAGAGAGAGAAAGAGATCACAAGTAGGCAGAGAGGCAGGCAGAGAGAGAGGAAGAAGCAGGCTCCCCACTGAGCAGGGAGCCCGAAATGGGGCTCAATCCCAGGATCCTTGGATCATGACCTGAGCTGATAACCAACTGAGCCACCCAGACATCCCTAAAATCTGCAATTTTCTTTTTTCTTCTGGACAGACTTGCAAAGACAGTTACTGTATTCTTATGACACAAATACCAAATATACTTTTGAAAATTTCTTATGCAGTTCATATGATTTCTGTTCCTCTATTCCTTGTATGCCTGTGTCACAACATCTAGCTGATGTCTAGCATGTACTAGACATGTAGTACTACTAGCATGAAGTACTGCTGATGTTTTCTACTCTAGTAGGGAGAGACATGGAAGACTATACTCACCTATACTTAAAGACTATACCTAAAGCCTGATTTTACCACAGAAACCATTTCTAATGATTGTAATTCTGGTTTGAAGACTTCTCTGGAATTAATTTTTATAGTTCTGGATATCTGAGTATGATGGGGTTTAAGACAATGTATCCCAAAATAATGTATGGCACCATAGTGTATTGCACATTTTAAGCTAAGGAGTTTGAGGAAAGGTCCCTAACCTCCCTCAACCCCACTTTTCTTTCCTGAAACAGGTCATAAAACCCTCCTGTGAGAGATGCCCCACCCCCCATACCCAGAGAAAAGGAGCATCCCTATCTTCGAAGATAAAAGGATGCCAAGAAGAATCTTAACAAACTAAGTCCTTTAAAGTATCCCCCAGTTTATTACAATTACCTCATACTCCTTAACCTATCATATTCCTCCACATCTATCCTTCATCAAACTTAGAGTAAAAACATGGGGCACCTGGGTGGCTCAGTGGGTTAAGCCTCTGCCTTTGGCTCAGGTCATGATCTCAGGGTCCTGGGATCGAGCCCCACATCTGGCTCTCTGCTCAGCGGGGAGCCTGCTTCCTCCTCTCTCTCTGCTTGCCTCTCTGTCTACTTGTGATCTCTCTCTCTTTGTCAAATAATAAATAAAATCTTTTAAAAAAAGAAACAACTTAGAGTAAAAACACACAGGCCCAACTGTTACTTTAGTCTTCATTTCCCTACGAAGGCTCCCATATCATGTAAAATTTACATTAAATAAATCTATATGCTTTTCTCCTGTTAACCCATCTTTGTCAGTTAAATATTCAGACCCAGCCAGGGACCCTAAAGGGGTCAAGAAAAACTTTTTCCTTCCCTACAAGAGTAAATCATGGGAAGTATATGTAGAATCCTCACACTGGATATAGCTCTTTATATATGTGTGTGTGTGTGTATATATATATATATACATATATAAGCATATATATATATGCCCTTTTGATCAGTTATTGAAAGAGGAATATTGAAGTCTTCAATCATGATGGTGAATATTTCTTTGATTTTTCCTTTTTATTCTATCAGATTGGCTTCATGTATTTTGAAGCTCAGCTTTTGTGTGCCAGTGCATTCAGGATTTTTAAATCATCTTAGGGAATTGACCACTTTTTCATAATGCAATGTCCTTCTTAATCCTTGATAATATTCCTTGTTCTGAAGTCTGCTTCATCTTATATTAATAAAGGTTTTTCAGCTTTCTTTTAATTAGTATGCACATGACATATTTATGGGGCCTTTGAGGGATTTGGGGGCCGATCAAGGAAAAAGCTATGACCATGAGGTGGCAACTTTATTGGGTGACACTCTGGCAGATTTGTATTATATGGGGGCAGGCTGCAGTAGTCTGCTCAGGGAGACTCAGGTGGGGTTGCTACTCAGAAGGGGAGGAGAGTAGGGGAACTCCCAGGAGAGAGGGGGCTCATGTGTCTAGGTGATAGCGTGTCAGAGCCCAGCAGAAGGACAGCCAGCAGTGCCTTCAGGTCCTCACGGCCCAGGCTTTACCCTATCTCTTGCTAGCAGATGTTGGTGAGGCTTCATGAGTACGCAGAGAAAGCAGGCTCCAAATGGCCAAAAATCTGCTTCTTTGGGTGATTTCAAAAACAACCGGATATATAAATACTTTAGTTTGGCACCCGATGGCTTTTGAGCTAATGGGTTGCAGCCTGCAGTAAAGAAACAAACAACCTAGGGGCCAATATACATACAGAAACCATCTTTTTGCCTTATTTATGTAACAATCCATCCCCGGTCCCAAGTTGTCTTGTAATCTAAAGTGTATGTTGTTTTGTGGCGCCTGAATGTGAAGCCAGTGATAAAGCATTTCCAATACCCAGAATCCTAGAAGAGCACAAAGAAGGATTTCAAAACACTCTCACAGCCAGTCTGCCCTTTCGCTGGGGAAAACCAGGAGCACAGGTAAGAAAAGGAAAAGATTTGGATCGGTTCCAGCTGTTTAGTTGGCAGAGCCTTATGGTGGCCCCCTTGGCCCCCACCCGGCTGCCTGTGCAGCTTGGGGATTGTTATCTATCCACATGGAGCAAGAAGTGTTAACGGTGCACAGACTCCTTTCTCACGTGGCTTGTGGACTCCATCCTGAAAACCAGACTGGACCTCAGGGTGAGAGACAGGACACGTGTTTTCTCTTCCAAGGGAGAATGGGCCTCTCCTTCTTGGCTTTTCTTTTTTGCCTTTTCTGTTTTTATTGCTTTGTGTGGGGTCCCCAGCAGAGAAGGTAAAGTGACCCCAGTCCTCGGTGACACCACTGTCTTCTCCAAGGTCCTCCCACCTGTCTCCTTTCGCAGGTTCCCTCCTTCCATCTCCTCTGCCCCAGGAGTTTGGATTCCATTCTCCGCTCTGGGAGGTGCCCTTGCTGCTGTGAGCGGGGTCCAACACACATCTCCTGGTTTGGAGCACTCCTTCAGCAGAAGAGCTGCCACCTTAGGAGTCTGAGAAGGGGCAGAAATAGATGCGCCTCTGCATGTAGTCACTTTAAATAACACTTTCCGTGCCCAGAACAGCACATCCAAGAAAGATGGGAGCCAAGCCACGTTAGCCGTTTACAAAGGCATCTCTCCTAATTGGGCTGAAGAGGTCAATCTTGGCCTGCTATCTCTGCCTGCAGGGCTTTCTCATCTGCTATTAGGGTCCCTATGGACAGGATGTCCTCATCTCAGAGAGCCTTAAATTGCCAGCCTGACTACAAGGAACTCCTCTTGCTGTAGCCTGTTTCAAGGTCAGGGGCAACCCACTCTTGGTCCAGAGGCATGCACCCCCCTCCTTTTTTCAAGTCAGCCCATAAGACTTAGAATTAGCAGTGGCTGCCCAGTGCAGGTCAGGGCATGCAACAAAGTACACCATGCAGTTTGAATCACAAAAGGCAGAACTAGGAATACTCGAGAAAAGTTAAATATTAATGAAATTTGGATCGATGTATGAAATAACATTCTACTAACAGTAGTGATTAAAAAATGTGATAAGCTCTCTTTGAAGGAACTTAGTCTAGAAGTTGTGGATAGGTTCACTTTTCTGCTAGTAAGTTTAATCAGAGTTACCTAAAAAAATATATATATATATTTACAATACTATTACTTATAGTTTGCATATAATTTATATCAGACTTCAAGTTATGTCAAATTATGTAATTGTAAACAGAACGATTATAAATAACCCACTCACACTGAAAAAAAACAAAAGATCATTTCCCAACACTGATTCTTCTTAATGTTGGCTTTATAGTGTCTTCTGTTTTGCTCTTTTTTCTGATATTTATTTTCTTCTATTTACTACCTAATGATTCTATAATTAACATTTCTTTTCTAATAATCCAGAAAGATGCCCTCTCAAAGGCCATACATAATGTACTATATATAATAAATATAAATAAATATATTTAATCTATTTGCTTGGAGTACTATGCCAAAAGAATGCACTTATCTATAAAGCTTCAGTGAGATTAATTATATATTTTATAAATTCTCTTGAAATTAATAAATCCTTTGCAAATCCGAGTCTGAAACCAAAATAATTAATACTCACATCATATTAAGTAGCAGGATCCATCTAAGTATTTAATCTTCATAGCAACCTTGTGATACAGGTGTTAATTTTGTTTTTGGTACACAGAAGAAACTGAGGCACAGAAAATGAGAATATCTTGCTCGAGGTCACACAGCTATAGAGGAGGAACTCTGTCTTGGGAGTCAGTTTTGAGAATTTTTGGTTTTTAAGCACTCCTCTGAATTATCTCCCTATAACAAACATAATGATTGCAAAAATTTGTGTCATTATCAACATACTTATGTATTAATTTCACACAAATGATCTCTTAATTCTTACCATTACATTACTTACTTTAAAATCAAAATGCAGTTTTGAGCCCGTGTTCTAACTACACAAGGCGCTGTTACCTGAGAGTATTAAAACCTACTAGTGATAGCTACGTATTCTTGCAAAGCTTTGAGATATTTACAATGCTGTAAATCACATTCAAAATATTCTGAAGCCAAAAAGCCTTTTCCTCCCTTTGCTGATAAGAAGCCTGAGTCTCAGAGTGCTCAAGAAACTTTTCTAAAAGCAGGCAGCTACTGAGTGGCCTTGCTGACCAATGAGCTCAATACTGAGATCTGGCTTCAGTCCTTCTACTACGTGACAAAATGTTCCAGGTTTCTATCCTTTTTTTAAAATTTAATTTAATTTATTTACTTGACAGAGAGAGACACAGCAAGAGGGGAAGTGGGAGAGGGAGAAGCAGGCTTCCTGCTCAGCGATGTAGGGCTCGATCCCAGGACCCAGAGACCATGACCTGAGTGGAAGATAGACACTTAACTGACTGAGCCACCCAGGTGCCCCATTTTTCTATCCTTAAAAACAAACAAACAAAAACAAAAACAAAAAACCAGCCTACTGAGATCGTCTTTCAACCATCAGTGCTCTCTGAACTTGTTCAGGGGAAAACATAACTGCTATCATCAGATGTAAATTCCAAGAATAATCATCTCCTTTCTAGTATCTTCTCCCTTCCTTCACTACGAAGTTGTAGTATATATATGATGTATATATATCAAAAAAATATTAAATACCTCTATATTTCCCCAGTCTTATTCCACTAGCTTTATAAGGTAATACTGATGCATTCTCCAGGTGTAGTAGTTATCATATTATGTCTTTCTTCTGATATTTAGTAGTAGGCACTATTCTAATCTACCCTTGAAGACAAATCCTTGAGAAGTTGTCAGTAATTTGCATTTTTTAATATTATCACATTTATACTAAGTATTTGGATCTTGAAGATTTTAGGATTCACTTTCAACTTCATGGCATTTATGTATTTTTTTTTAATTATTTGCTGCTCAGAGCATGTGAAAGGATGATTAAACATCAATTTGAGCCGGTTCTAGCTAGTGGTTCATTCTCCCAACACAGTGTGCAGCCATGGGTGACCATGAATTCTAGTTTAGAGCTCCCAGAGAACGTTGGATGATTGAATTCATGCTTATCAGATTGAAGTTTGAAAAATTTAGTGCCATTAGATTGATTTTTTCAAAAAGTGTATGTATATCTATTAAACACTAAGTTGAAACCCTTACAAAGTAAATCTAGAATGAAAACTTAAAGTTCCTAGTTATGAAACTTCTGGTTTTAAAAAATGAATTAAATCATTGCCTTGATATATATGAAATTTTCATAAAGTGTATGTATATATGTGCTAATTTTCCTAAAAATATAATGTTGCTTCACCTTACACATATATATATATACAATTTATAGATAGATTATAAATATATAGAAGAAAATCAAGAAAAATCTTTCTAACTTGGATCTTTGTAGATAAGCAAAAAATAGATTCCTGATTACATTCTAATACAACCTAACATAGTTTAAGAATATGAATTCAGGGACGCCTGGGTGGCTCAATGGAGTAAAGCCTCTACCTTCAGCTCAGGTCATGATCTCAGGGTCCTGGAATCGAGCCCCGCATCGGGCTCTCTGCCCAGCAGGGAGCCTACTTCTCCTTCTCTCTCTGCCTGCCTCTCTGCCTTCTTGCGATCACTCTCTCTCTGTCAAATAAATATCTCAAATCTTAAAAAAAAAAAAAAAAAGTCTAACATATTTTCAAGACTGGAATGTGCGCAATTAAGAAAAATATTGGAAGACTTTTATGAAAACCAAAATATTCATGGATATGAAGATTAAATATTGACAGGATGTCAGCCCTCTTCAAATGTAGTATAGGATGAAGGCATTTACAATTGAAATCCAAAAGAATTTTGTGAGGAACTTTTCAAGTTGATTTTAATGATTATATATTGTAGAAAAGGTCTCAAATAGCCAACACATTCCTGAAGGAGAAAGACTACATAGTGGTACCTACACTACTAAAATTCAACTTATTTTAAGATTTTAGTAATCACTAAAGAGGATCAAAAGTAGTTTGTTTTTATGTGGGAAGAATAGGAGTATAATTCACTTTTTGGCTCTGGGACTATATTCAGTTCTCATCGGTACACTCCAGGAATGGCATTATGTTACTTGAACTTGGTAAACTGAAGGTGGTAGGTAACTTAGTGTCTATCAATGCGCCAAGGAGTAGATTGCTTGAAGCTTTATGGGTCTATGGCCTGGGGCATTTGGTAGAAATAAAGTGGCCATGAATTGTACTCCCTATCATTAAAAACTCTGTTTCTTTAGATTTCTTTAGATTTTGGAGGCAACATACCGGTCCGAACCTACTTATCAAATGTGACCAAGAAGTCTCAAGTGGGACGCAGAGAAAAAGAAATGTTGCAGTAGGTTCAGGCTACAGTGTAAGATGCCTCTATTGGTGCCATTCGTCCCAGGAAACCACTATGTTAGAGATGTCACATTTGTATACGGATGCTGTGTGGTCTTTGGTAAACCCAACAGCGGATGTTCGATGTTCGGGAAGTTTATAGGAAAAGGTAATGACGTCTGTGACAAAAAAACAAAACAAACAAACAAAAAAACACCATATTCTCTTTTTGTAAAATAACTCCCAGTGCACTGAGTTCCTCTCCATGGGACCTGCATTCTCCATTTTGAGTTGAGTATTATCAAGTCTGCTGAACGTAAAAATGCAAAAGCAAAGAAGCAAGTTATTGTACAACAGAAATAGAATAGTGAAGACTGGGCTTGATCAGATCCAGAAAGCATGAGTAAAACTACACGATTACATGGCCCAGTCTTTCATGATACTTAGCCGTATAATACTAACATATGTGTGTGTCTCCAGAAAGCTAGTGTATCTACACACACACACACACACACACACACTCACAAACTTTGTTTTAGTCACTGATTTAGGGGGAAATTTTTAAAAATGAAAGAGGGAGACTGTGTCTTTGGATGTGATTCAATATATGAAATTATAATTCAGGAACAGGAAATGAAAAATGGTAGACATTTTATTAACTTCTTTGTGTATACTGTGTTTAGATTTTTTTTTAGATATAGAGTCCACTTGCAGTCTGTAGTTTACTCAGTAACTAATTTCAAAGATTATTATAAATTATATTCATAGCACTGCTTTTTTTATTCTTTTTATGCCTTGGTTATTTGTTCATTATACTGAGGCACATTTAAGGTCTAGAGATTAATCTTATAAGTGGGTCACCACTAAAAATGATTATTAGCATTTTATAGTTATTGTTTTCTTATATAAAAAAATTTATTTTTAAGGAACTCGAATTTTAGCCTATACACTGTTTTGTATTTTTCTAAGTGACTTACTCTTTGTGAGGTCGCATACCCAGGAAGTTCCCTTTTCCAAAATACAAAATAAAACCAACATGTAGAAAGAAACAAAAAGAGCTCTTAATGGCCTAAATTAATATTATAGCATGCAAATAGAACTAATATATTTTACTAGATGAGAATTCATCATATGTCATAAATCTAATGAGTTTCCGTATTTTCTAGCTTTCTTACCCAGATATTCAGAGTAAATTAGGACTAGGGTGAAGAGGAGCACATTGGCAAGATAGCAAGCATATTGACAAGAAAGAAGAGGGGGCAGACAGCAAAAAGATTAAGGAATTAAAAAGCATGCAAAACAGGTGATAATTATATGGCTTTCGATATTTCTGCAGTTATGCAATGAAAGGTCAATAGTTATCTAAGCCTTAGTCCTCTTTGAGGACTCCATCATGTGGCAACACACAGTTTCACCAAATCTTAAAATCCTAAACTTCAACTCCTTAGCATCTCGGTTCAATAATCAAACTGTATAATGTTCTTCCAAATCTACTTCAGAGTGAAATTACTACAAATTTATTCTGAGATACTAAGTGAATGTAAAAACAAATTTTTATTCATAATTTGCACACACAAAAATAAACATGCCCCTAATGCATAACTTTGTAATATCCAATTTGACATTCTAAAACAGGAGAAAGTGGAAAGGAATCTCATTTATTCAGCATCATGGTAATATTATAAATTTTCCATAATTTTCCCGATAATATAATTTATTCATTTCAAGTGCAAAATAATCTTAATATTCCCATTTTAATTTAATTATTTAAATTTTTTCTCATATATTTCAATACCTAATTTAAAACGTACATGAAACAGTTTAGGATTTTCCATTTTTTTTCTTTTGAAACATCTTTTCATCACCTTCATTTTCATTGCCATCATTTAATTCAGAACTAAATGATTAACTGCAATGTCATGTATAATTTTCCACATTCATTTTCCTGTATCTGCTTTCCTAATATTCCCCCATTCTCAGTCATACAGCATGTGCAGCACATTAAGTTTTGTATTTAACTCAATGGTATTTTGTATTGCTTATAGCATTTTATGCATATTAATTTTGACTCTCTGATATAGGACTACACCATATACTCCTTAAAGGCAAAGGTAAGGGTTTCATTATTTAATCAGTATTCTATTTTTCTAAATCCTAGAATAATAACAAATATATAATGCCTTCTGAATAAGTAACTATTTTTATGTTTAAATGCAATTATAGTCATTTAAAAAATGATATCTTATACTAGCTTCATGTAAGTAGTTTCAAATTTTCTAAAGCCACAAAACTCTTTGATAACTAGAAAAATATGAGCATAACAGCTTTCATTGAAATCATTCGTGGGTAGCAGAGTTCACAAATTTTCCTTTCCTTTCAAACAGATCACATCTGATGTATGTGAGTTTTAAAATGTCTTTTTAATAATATTTAGTCTTGCTAAAATCTAGTATTGACTGATCAACTGTTGTAGAATATAAAAATGTCAAAAATATAAAAAAAAACTTTCTTATGATTAATATTTATAATAATTTGCCACTTATGTAAGCTTTGTGTTCCAACTATATTCAAAAGTGTGTTTTGGGTTTTGAGTTGTTTGGGGGATCAGAAGTAACATAGTCATCCATCCAGCCCACGCTTGTTGAGAACTTTCTATATACTCTGTAGTCACTGGGGATAAATAGCAAAAAGAACAAAATTTGCAGAGGGGTCCCTACTCTTAGGGGTCTTGCATTTTGGTGGGGAAGACAAATACAAAACGCGTATAATGTCAAGTGTATAAGGCTTATGAAGCAAAAAAAATGAAGCAAGGTAAGCTTGTTACAGATTTAGTGGAGTCTTTTTTTAAATCTACATATATATAATCAGAACTTTGATGCTTTTAAGATTCTCAATTCTAGTCTGATGTCCAAGTTCAAGAGGAAGAATACTCAGGACTCATGAGTATCCAGTTGTCTTGTTTTGGAAGGGTGTGACAAAGCTATTTGTATCGAAAGCATGATGGTTCTTACAGAGAACCTTGAAGCTCGAGGATTGAAATTTAGCATATTTAACCATTTGTTCATAGAATTTCAAAATTGCGTAATAAAATAATATTAACTATGCGTGATGAGTATATATTGAAACTTTTTCTTTGTTATCAAATTAGAGTATGAACTTAAGTGTTTTTTATATGTAAGGGATGCAGTTTTGAAAAAGTTGAGCACTACCAGTCTGACGTCTGGCTGAAACATACGAACAGTAGATTATATTTATAAATACTTATTCTCTAAGTAACTCGAAGCCTTTCAGAGATCTTTCTCATTAATCCACACAACTTGAAGGAAAATTTAAGAGACCGCTAACACCGTTTTTTTCGCCCAGGGACTAAAAGTAAGGCACAGTCGGATGAAGCTGCCTTGCCTCAGGTCAGTCAAGCTTTTAACAGAACTGAGACTAGAACTGAGCCTACTGACTTTTTCCAAGGAGCTAGTTTCAAAACCTCATCTCACTGTTAGAAGAGCGTGCTTTTGTCATTACCAGAGGCAGAAAGGTAAAAATAAAAAATTGCCTATGTCAAAATCATGCCACCTTTAGAAAGGTTAGCTTTCTCATGGTTCACAAAGTAGGCTTTTTGTCTTTTTCTTTTAAATACAGGAATCCAGAAACGATAATAAAGTTTTGGGAAACCATTGAACTTGATTCTTCTTTCTATTGCTAATACATCAATGTCAATCTTTTCTATAATACACATTACACTGGACACTGTTAATAAACCGAACCAACACTTGCTAATCCAGTCCGTAAAGGAGCCATTAGTTTACTTTCACAAATGTTTTTGAGACCTGCATAGTAGGAGTGGGACATGTATCAGGAGTGATAATGACATTTATAAAAGATTTTGACCCTTGTTCTACTTGAGAGGAACTTCCGGCGCAGTCAGGGCAATAACTCCATCTCTAGAGCACATGAAAATGTCATTTTATATCATATATAAAGTACTGTGCTACTTTACCATAGTGAACATCATTCATCAGTCGGGCTTCACAAAGGTTTCCTGAAATGCCGTTGAAACTCGGATTTTGGTGGCCAGATATTAGGACAGCAGGAACGACAAGAGAAAAAGCATATTGTGTGGTCACCCCCCGGATTTGAGCTGAACCCGAACCATGTAACAGGAGTGAACAAGATTTTAGGCGACGACCACTGTAACTTGAGGTCTTTCTTCTCTCGCTTTGGCCTGTTAACCAGCTGTGCTGCCTCCCAGAGAGCCTGCGCTCCCAACTGCTGTTCTTTGGCTTGAGTGCTCGCTGAGCTACGCAGCTGCCTGCTGGCAAGCTTGCCCTTTGGACTGTCCTCCCTTGGGCTGCTTTGTGCCGCAGCTCCGGAAGCCAGCAAACCTCTGTTACAAATTTAACTGACCGAAGTCAGAAATTTTAAGAATTGGCATGGAGGGACAGAGATACGGGCTTGGGCCCCTTCTTAAAGTGGTCACGAGTTGCTTGTCTCTACCGGGGCCTGCGTGTGTCAGATTGCACTGTGCGCATCAATTTTAGCAAGAGGAATGACTGACTGACACTAGGCTTGGCGGAATGACTGATCCTGTGACTGGTGGCTATATGTCCCATGTAGGCATTGGGCCTGTACAGGAGAGCACTCAGGAGAAACAATGGGACACTATGCAATACATGAGCTCATCAAGTGGTCACTTGTATAGAGGAAGAGTAGTTACTATGCACTTCATGTCTTTGCTGCTGCCGCTGCTTATGTCTCTACCTATGTTTCTGTTGCCAAAAGAAAACACATAATGTACAAAAAGCTTGGAATTTTCCAGGGCACCTGAGTGGCTCAAAGGGTTAAAGCCTCTGTCTTTGGCTAAGGTCGTGATCTCAGGGTCCTGGGATCGAGCCCCACATTGGGCTCTCTGCTCAGCAGGGAGCCTGCTTCCCCTCCTCTCTCTGCCTGCCTCTCTGCCTGCTTGTGATCTCTCTCTCTCTGTGTCAAATAAATGATAAATAAAATCTTTAAAAAAAAAAAAAAAAGCTTGGGATTTTCCAGAAATACAATTAGCCCAAGGATGACTGAAACATAGGAGTGCATATGAAAATGGAGTGAACAATAAGAGTAATATTAATAATGACAGGAATGGCAGTAGAAATTTTATTATCAGTGGTGCACAATGTGCTAGGTACCAAAAAAATCAGTATAAAATCATCAGTGGTTCTGCAAATACAGACTTTGGGTATAAGACATGACTAGGAAATACTGAACTGCTAAAATTTTCAGAGCAAAGCTGACCTTTAGAAACATTACTCTGATTGTTTTGTAATGCTATATCATAGGTTTTATAACCAGTCAATTATTTTAAATTAGATTTTTCTTCCAAATAAATCAAATACCAACCAAGTTTTAGAGTCACTGTTTTAGGCCACTTACTATTGTAGTTATATAGACAAGTCCGTCATTTTACAAGAACTAAAATTCACGCTCTACTCTTCACTTTTGTGTGAGCCTGGGAAAGTTAACTTTCTCTATGTACTCAGGTATTAAAATCTTTAACACAAGGATAGTACTCAGATCTATTTCACAGGGCTTTGGTGAGAATTAATTGGGTTAATATATTTAAGATATTTACAACAGTATCTTACAGACAGTAAACACTGACACAAAAGTTGTCACTTAAAAAAAATACTTATTAAGGGCTTGGGTGTCTCAATTGTTTAATCCGCCAGCTCTTGATTTTGGCTCAGGTCATGATCTCAGGGGTGTGACTTCACCATCAGGAGACTGAGCCCCATCCTGCACTGGGCTGCGTGCTTAGCACACAGTCTGCTTATCCCTCTCCCTCCCTCTGCTTACAGGTGCACTCTTTCCATCTCTAAAATTAAAAAAAAAAAATACTTATTAAGTAATATCCATTCAATAAATATTTATCGAGTGTTTATATTCCAGGTACTGTTTTTCTAGCAAGTGGCAGGAAATAAGCGGATGAAGCAAACAAATTGTCCTCATGTATTATAATAAAATAAATAAAATTGTCCTCACATATTACAAAACAAAAAAATTATCCTATGTCTTGTAACAAAATAGTTGTATCTTGGGTGCTTGGGGGTTTGGGTTTGAGGAAACAGAGGAGGATTTTGAAATAGAGCTTGTCACAGACTTTTGTTGATATATTGAACTGTTGAACATCTGACCTCATTCTTGTTTGGGAAGAATGCTTGTAGTGTGTGTGTATTGGTGAGAGGCAAGGCCCCAGCTCATACCAGGAAATTTAAAGTTTCTGTACTTTCTTCTTTCTACCCTCTGGCAGTCAAAGCACTGGACTGTGACTGAGGTTCTCCCAGGGAACAATCAAGCAGTAAGAGCTGAGGATTACTCGCTCGGTGCACAGCAGAGTTAAGAGCCCAGTGGTGCTAGCAGTGATGGGAGTTCAATGGGGCTGGGCCAGTGGCAGCGCCGTGTGAATGACAAGGACGTGACACAGGCTATTTTATTTGCTAGCGGTAGCTCCCTTTCATGGGTTTGGACTTCCCGGCTATCCTTTCGTTATGATTTCACTATAGTCAGAGTCAGTTTCTTTGTTTCCAACCGAGGACGTTCCCTGGTATACCTTTGATGATAGTCAAATCACAGTCATTATAGCATAGCTACAAGAGTGAAGTCATGAGGAGACTTCAGTTCATTCAACAAAAATATATGAGCAGCTTCTCTGAGTTAATCACCATAATTGAGCAAAAACAGGTATCATCTTTGCCCTCTTTAATCAAATATTGCACATATAAATTTGAAATTGTAGCTATAATAAATCTTTTGAAGGAGAGGTACATTATACATGATTATTTAAAACAAGAGGATTTGACCTGATCAAGGATGTCAAAGCAGGCTTTCCTGAGGCTTTTACAACTGATTAGAAATTAATGGTTGAATGGTTAACCAAAAGAAGTTGGGGGTGGCAATAGTATTTCATGATCAGGGTACTGCTTATTCACATTCCTTAAAGTGGGAAGATGGATGGGGAAGGTCATTCAAGAACTGGGAAAAAAATGTCCAGGTTGTTAGATTACAGTGAATTAAGGAGTGAGTCTAGAAGAGTAGGGTGCAAAATAACTAGGAGCCATTGGGTTTGGTGCAGGATATTTTATCCCAAGTAATCACTTTCATTTAATAGTAGGTTAGAAGCAGAAGGAAAACCAATGAAATGTTTAAATCGTGTGTGTGAGTAGCTTAGGGTTTTTTTAAATTGTATTTCAAAAATCTAACTTTGTGCCCAATGTGAATAATTAATTAGATGGGAAGTAAAATAGATTTAGATACAACACTTTAGATATAGTAAAATCTAAGAGAAACTTCTTCAGTGATGTCAGCGTTATGTATCCAAGATGTTCATTTGAAATGTGACTGAATTTTAAGTTTTAAATTTAAATTTAAATAGCTATGTGTGGCTAGTCGCTACCATATTGGATAATGCAGAAAAGCTATTGCAACAATTCAAGCAAGAGATGATAGCAGGTCAGATTATACTTGAGACAATGGGGATGGAAAGAAACAGATTGGAGAAATTTATAAGATAATGTTAGATATGAAGATGAAGGAGAGGAAGGAATCAGGATGACTTGGTTTCTGACTTACATGGCTGGATTCAGATTGATGTCATTCACTGAAGAGAGAAACACGGAAAATATCACCTTGTGATCATGAGGATTATGATTTCAATAACCAGCTTTTTGTTTCAGGTATAAGGTATCAACTAAGCAGTTTATTTATTAATCTGGGGTCAGAAGAGAGTTCTGGGTTAAAGACCTAACTTTATGAACATAATTTTATGAATTGCATGAGGCATGAGCCAGCTGAGGGAAAAAAATTGAATGAAAAAAGAGAGGAGGATAAAATGCACTAGAAGAAACTCCAACAATTAGTAGGTGAGTACGGAAGAATGAATGATGCCACAATGAAGACTAGGAGAACATCACACCATTATTTTTCTATCTTTGTGATTCAAATTTATTTATAAATAAATGGCTTGAAGGTATTTGGTAAAACTCAATCATCATTTAATCACTAAGAAAAATGCTGCTCTTTTTCATCTCAGATGGTTTTATAAAGTATTTAATTTTTATGTTTCTGTATGGCTAAGGCTTTGTGAATACTTTTTTTTTTAAGATTTCATTTATTTATTTGACAGAGAGGAGAGAGATCACATGTAGGCAGAGGCAGGCAGAGAGAGAGGGGGAAGCAGGCTCCCTGCCGAGCAGAGAGCCGGATGGGGGGCTCGATCCCAGGACCCTGAGATCATGACCTGAGCCGAAGGCAGAGGCTTTAACCCACTGAGCCACCCAGGCGCCCTTGTGAATACATTTTATTGGAACTTGAGTTCATAAAAAATGCTTGGAAATTAAAAGGTGACTCAATAGGTTTTGAGAACTCTGGAAGATCTGTCTCTATGAGGTGTATGTTTATATTCAAAGGGGGATAAAACCAAGAACCATGAAAATGTTACAAAGTGTGTAAGTGCATAGACCTTTTCCTTACCTTCTCCCTTTATTTATTTATCTTCCAGTGAGTAAGAACCCAGGATTTTTCCTCTTCTATTTCCAAGGAAAATTTGTTTACAATAGGGAGCTATCTCCCTCTCTCAGGAGCGCAGAGGTTCAACATATACAAGCTACCAAATTCATATTTTGAGGTTCATCTCCTGTGATGCAGACCTTGTTGAATGCATAGAAATGTCCATCTGGATGTCATTGGGTAGACCCAGAGGAAGAGATGATTGGGGCAAGGGTGACCATTGCAGTTATTGCTATAGAAAATAATAATTTTCCTTATCAAGAAATATCATGTTTACTTTTAGGAAAATATGACTATTTAATATAATTAATATTAATACATATGAAACATTACCCAGTTCACTAATATTTGTTACTCTTTTGGCAGTTCTTCAATATAGGTAGGTACTTCCACTTTGGAAGTAAGTGGAGATGGAAATGATCTTTATGTAGACAACATATTAAAAAAAAAATTCCAAAAACCAAAAAACAAAAACCTTGAAACTTTCTATCAATATAATCTTACACAACTTTGTGCTAGCACTATACATTCTTTAAATTTAAGGTGCTTAACTTATTTATTTTCCTTAATATTATTCTCATTTGCCTATTTGTAGAAGTCCTATTAAAATCTTAAGCTAATTGAAGAGTAAGGTTATATCCCATTTATTTTTGCTTTTACTTGTGTATTGTTTTGCATCAGTGAATGTTTATATAGTCTAAGTTGAATTGGTCAGATTAGATGTGGTTTGAAAACCTATACGTGTAGCCCTGAAGTTCATGAAGAAAGTCTCACCTCACTCTCACCCAATTTTCCCATAGCTCTATATTGCCTGTATGAATATATTCAAACCATTACTTTGAGAAAGGTTTTTATAACTTATTTTATTACTATTTTTTTTTTGAGAGAGAGCAAACACAGGGTGGGGGAGGGGCAGAGGGAGAGAAAAAAAAGAGAGAGAATCTTAAACAGGTTCCACATGCGAAGCACAGAGCCTGTCTTGCCCATCTCAAGGCTCAGTCTCATGACCATGAGATCATTACCTGAGCTGAAATCAAGAGTCAGGCTCTCAAATGACTGAGCCAACCAAGCATCTCTACTTTGGGAATATTTAGCAGATAATTCTATTTCTTGTGTGATGAATAGGGCTTGGATTTGTTGAATAAATTTACCATTTGGACAAAGGTCATCACCAAAAAAAGGAAGTCTTTAAATTATTCCATTAGTCATATGCATGATTCCATGAATATTTAAGAGTTCTGAGAAACAGTTTTATTGTGTCTCTCCCAAAAGATAAGTTTTGGTTTTATAAGGAAACAACTGTCTACAGAAAAGAGGAAAGAGTATTCATAGTTTTTCTTTTTTTTCTTTCCTTCTGAGAAGCTTATTTAATGCTTCCCATGACACTTTATTTGGAGAGATATAGGTATGTTCATTGTAAGAAATTGTTTCTTTTGGTTTATAATTTCCTTTGGTAGATATTTTCACTAATGACTTTTCCAGAGTGATTCTATCTATATAAAATTGTATCTAGATGTTAGCTGCTCTATTGAATTCTTGGGGTACCATCAAGGAAAACTTGTGACTATGTCTAAAATTTGCTGGGATTGCCTCTCATATATTACATGGTTAAATGATAGAATCAATAAAAAGACACTGTGGTTTTCTTTTCTTTCTTCCTTCCTTTCTTTCTTTCTTTCAAGACATTTATTTTATTTGAGAAAAAGAGGGGGGGGAAGGAGGGAAGAAAGTCTTAAGTGGACTCCACACTGAGTGGAGAGTTTAACATGGTGCTCCATCTGAAGACCCTGAGATCAGGACTTGAGCTGAAACCAAGAGTCCGATGCTTAACCCCTTAACCAGCTGTGCCACCCATATGTCTCACTGTGGCTTTCTTAAGCCTAGAGTTAAATGGCAAGGGCTATGATAGAGGAAGTGAGTTAATGGCCCTAATATAGATACCAAGAATAGGAATAAAAGAAAGTGTTAGGCTGTGAGTAATAGAAATACTTGCTCTATTCTTTTCTATCCTTCAAATTATTTTAGAAATCCTAAGTCTTGGGGCACCTGGGTGGCTCAGTGGGTTAAAGCATCAGTGTTTTATGATCTGCCTTCGGCTCAGGTCATGATCTCCGAGTCTGGGATTGAGCCCCGCATCGGGCTCTCTGCTCAGCAGAGAGCCTGCTTCCTCCTCTCTCTGCCTGCCTCTCTGCCTGCTTGTGATCTCTCTCTCTCTCTCTGCCAAATAAATAAAATCTTTAAAAAAAAAAAAAAGAAAAGAAATCCTAAGTCTTTGCTTCTTTGATTGAAATAGGAGATAATGCCCCAATTTCTTTTAAGCCTAACAGGTTACTGATAACATGTATTTCCCAATCTAAATTAAGTGCACTTCTGCTACCAATATTAAATATTTGCATACTGAGAAAAATGGTTCAAACTTTGGCACAATCTCAGGATTTTAATATCTCTTCAAAAAAGAATAAATAGACATAAAATATCTATCCACCCATTTTCTGCATACATTCTGTATCTACAGGACAGTTTAGGACTATATATGCATTCACTGAATGATGTTATACTATAAAATCTTTCAAAAAATCTTTAAACATTATTTGAAGAGAAATAACTCATAAATTAAATAAATATCAATATATTCTATATGCCAGACACTGAGTTACCTTTTAATAGGAACAAAAATATAACAAAAAAAGAAATATACAGTATGCAAGGGTTAAAATTTTTTTTTAATTTTTATTAACATATAATGTATTATTTGCCCCACAAGGGTTAAAATTTTATGGAGAAAAATAAAGCAAGGAAGGATGGAGAATAGGTTGCTTGTGGTGGGGTAAATTGTTTTAGATAACATGGACAAGAAAAGCCTCACTGACAAAGTTCCACTTTCTAAGCAACTTATCTGGACTAAAAGAATAGAAAAATTGGGGGAACAACAAGTAAAAAGCTGTAGTCATTTAATGGTACTGATTTACTCCAGAAATAGTATGGGAATCAGTTATGGTTACATAAGACCAAGAAAGGGATGAGAGAGATCAGGTCGGAGATATATACAACCTGTGCCTAGTTACATAGAACATTTGTGGCTATGTTAAACATTTAGGATTTACTAGTGTGAGATTTGAGGTCTACTGAAGGGGGTTTTTTTTATTTGTTGTGTTTTTTTTTAAAGATTTTATTTATTTATTTGACAGAGAGAGATCACAAGTAGGCAGAGAGGCAGGCAGAGGGAGAGTGGGAAGCAGGCTCCCTGCTGAGCAGAGAGCCCGATGTGGGGCTCGATCCCAGGACCCTGGGATCATGACCTGAGCCGAAGGCAGAGGCTTAACCCTCTGAGCCACCCACGTGCCCCTACTGAAGGGGTTTTGAAGTGAGGAAGAATGCTTTCTCTCATTTTAATAAGATGACTCAGCTTTATGGAGAACAAGTCTAGGAGAAGGACTTCTCCATGGAAGAGATGATAATGGTTTGGAGAAGATGGTAGCAACAAGGTGGTGAAGGACAGTTAAATCTGGGATTTATTTTAAAAGAAGACACTTACACACAGATAAGACACAGGATTTAAAGGGATGGGGAGGGAGACAAATCGTAAGAGACTTCTAGACTCAAGAAAGGAACTAAGGGTGGCCGGGGTGGGGGGGGTTGTGTGGGTAGGGATAGGGTGGCTGGGTTGTGGACATTGGGGAGGGTATGTGCTATGGTGAGTGCTGTGAAATGTGTAAGCCTGACGATTCACAGACATGTACCCTGGGGCAAATAATACATTATGTGTTAATAATCAATTAATAAATAAATAAATAAATAAAAATGGAATTTAACCTCCAAAAAAAAAAAAAGAAAGAATGATGTCTTAAATTACATAGAAAGAGAAGAAGAATACAGGAAGTGAAGATTTGGGGGAAATAAAACATTCACTCTGAGGACACATTAAAATTTGAGGGGATCTAGACTTCACAAAGGAGAAGTAATGTGGACAGCCAGAGTCAAGTACAGACCTCACATACGAGATCAGAGATGGAAATAAAAGTTGGTGGTTATAGCTTATAGTGAATACAGAAATCTCATGGGCTACAGTGATATCATCTGGGGAGTAAAATTAGAGGGAAAAGATGACTAAAGACAGAGCCCTGGGTCTCTCCAATATTTAGAAGCCAGGAAGCTGATAAATAACCAGCAAAAGAAGATTGATAAAGAGTATCTAGTGATGAGGGGCACCTGGGTGGCTCAGTGGGTTAAAGCCTCTACCTTTGGGTCAGGTCATCATTTCAGGGTCCTTGGATCAAACCCTGCATCAGGCTCTCTGCTCAGTGGGGTGCCTGCTTCCTTCTCTCTCTCTGCCTGCCTTTCTGCCTGCTTGTGATCTCTCTCTGTCAAATAAATAAAATCTTCAAAAAAAAGTGGTGATGAAAGAATAACTTTCAAGGAGGACGTTATTAACTCTGTCAAGTGCTTCTGGAAACTCAAATAAGAAAAAGAATACTTTTGACCATAAGTTTTAACAGTGTAGGACATTAAAGGAGGCATAAGTTTTAACAGTGTGTAGGACATTAAAGGAGTAGATATAAAGTTAATTGCATATTTTGTAGCTGTGGTATAATACCATTGTAATATCTGGAGCAGCAGCTCACGGGAAAATTTTAGACAATTAGGTCCTGAAGTAAAAACAAATAATTCTGTCTTGCCCATAAGTAGCCATAACCCAGCAAATAGTGGGTTACACAAAACTGTACCAAAGCTGAATGTGTGGAGGAAACTCGAAAGAAATGCATTGTTCTACATTAGAAAACAGAAAGAGCTTGCTTTTAGAAAATATTTATCTCCATTTTTTGCCTTTGTGTGTTTAATTTATACATACAGAGAGGGGATGATGGAAACAAGGAGTGGGAGGAAGATTATGGACATGTGGAGGATGACAGAAGGACACAGAGTAACTGAATAAATTCTTTTATATCAAAGATCGTTAATACTGAATTTCCTATTTGTAACTTGTAAACTCCTTTATCATACCAATCTTTTGTAAAATCTGCTCCATCCACAAAGAGCTTGGGTGAGTATTTTGTTTTTCCTTGACCTGAAAGAATGGAGCTGAGTTCCAAATTGGTATCAATTGCTACACTTAGAAAAAGTAGCAAATGGAAGATACAGAGTTCAGGGCAGAAAATTTCAGTGGGAAATCATGTGAGTAAAAGCATGTGAATAACAGCAGAGTCACAAGAATAAATAAAGGAACATCACTAGACCGACCATGAATACGACACGGAGCTTCAAAGCAAACTTATCTCAATGTGTTAAAGACCTTGTGACCCAGGCTGTCTCTGGGATAATATAAGATGTGAATGCAAATAGATGCACCTTTCAAAGAGAAAATCAATATGCCACTTTCATCGATAGGTTTTGCTTGGTTAATTATTAAGTTTCTCCAAAGAGTGAATTATTTTTAGAAGCATGAATAATGATATGAAATAAAGACGGGAAAAATCATTCAGGCTCACCTTAAATAGGCCATCGTTATTTAAAGTAGAATTAAGGCAGATAGCCCAGAGACATAAGATCAAGATTTTTTTTTTAAATACGCGTATTTCTATGTTCATAGTACCATCCATTTTATTTTATTTATTTTTTTTAAATTAACTATATACCCAAAGTGAGGCTTGAACTCACAATTCTGAGATCGAGTCACATGCTCTTTGGGGAGTCTGAGTGGCTCAACTGGTGAAGCCTCAGACTCTTCACTTTGGTTCAGGTCATGATCCCAGGGTTGTGAGATCCATCCCGACTTTGGGTTCTACTCTCATCTGGAGATTTTTCTCTTTCTCCTTCTGCCTCTGCCCCTCCTCCTGCGCACTCTCTCTCTCTCTCTCCCTCTTTCTCTCTCTCTCTCAAAATCTATCAAATAAATAAATAAATATTTAAGGAAGAAAAAAAAAAGAGTCATGTGCTCTACTGACTAAGCCAGCCAGGTGCCCCTAGGGTCAAGATTTAAAAGTATAAATAATGAATAATGTCATCTCTGTTAAATTTAACACTCCTTATCTTTACAATCCAGTATCTTTAGGTTGCAAATGCACTCTAAAAAATTTCTGGATTTTATCACACAGCACACAGCAGTGGGAAATGCCTTATTAGTGCTACAAGTTTTGGCAGGATGAGGTTTTGGGAAGGTTTGGTTCTTAGAGGTTTGGAATAATGAGTTCCTAAGAATCTGCTGTCTATTTAAAACACAAACATTTCTTCCTGCTTCCAAATCCAGCGTTATGGGAATGTGGATTATTGCCCACAACAAAATCCTCAATTAGATGTTTATTTTAAGGTTGCTGCTTCATTTTCCTTTATCTAAAATTTCCAATGATACTGCCGGTGTCTATGGATTTTAAATGTTTTTATCTCTATCTGGCCATTTTATACAAGACATCATGGTTCTTTTTTTTCCTGATTGGCTTCAGTGGCTTTAAACTTCCCTACAAGATGAAGGCTATGCAGTTCTACAAGCAAAGGGACTCAATACATATTTGCTTAACAATTGATAATTTGCATGTGAACACTGAATTCTTAAAATAAATCTGTTTTGGGGTGCCCTGGATGATGGCTCAGTCGGGTTAAGCGCCTGACTTGGTTTCAGCTCAGGTCATGATCTCAGGGTCATGAGATTGAGCACCTTGTCAGGTTCCACACTGGACATGGAGCCTGCTTGAGATTCTCTCTCTCTCTCCTTTTGCCCCTCCTCCCCTCTGTCCTTCCCTCTTTAAAAAATAAATAATATGTAAATAAGTAAATAAATAAATTTTGAGAATAGTTTTAGAATTACAGGATACTTGCAGATAGTATAAAAATCCCCACGCATGGGGCACTGTTTCCTCTATTAACATCTGTCACATTTAATGAACAAGTATTGATATTTTTTAAAGTCTACACTTTATACAAATTTCCTTATCTTTTTCCTAATATCCTATTTCAAGATCTCATTCAGGACATTGCATTAATTTTAGTTGTAATGTCACCTCAGACTCCCCTATGCTGAGGCAGTTTCTCAGAGTTCTCTTGTTATTGATAACCTTGACCTTTCTCTAAAGGACTTCACAGGTATTTTTTGGAATGCTCTACAGTTGGGATTTGTCTGATGTTTTCCCTCATAATAAGGGTAAGTTATGTCTTTTTGACAGGAAGACCCTGAAGGTGAAATGCCATTTTTATCACATTATACCAAGGTTACATACCATCCACACGACATAGTGCTATTGATTTTGATTTTGATCACCTGGTTGAGGTAGTGTTTGTGAGGTGTCTGAAGTAGTCTTTCTCCCCTTTCCATACTCTACTCTTCAGAGAAAAATTAAAAAAAAACAACACAAAACTGCATAACCAAAATGATTATCCCTGAGCCACTGGTGGAAACTAATTTTATCAACTAGTGTTTATATTCAGCTCTTTTTGCCTTGAGTCTTACAGATCTCAGTAATTCCCAAGGTTAATTAGGTCAGTACCCTTCTTCCCACATTCTTCCAGGCAGTTGTTTCCTACATTTGTAATAAAGTTAGATTTTGTCTCATTCTACATCCTGAGGTCCACTGACATTCTAATTGATTTTCAAAATTTGCAAGTTAAGGTTTTCTGTTAGTGATATATAGTTCTGTGAGTTGGGGCAAATGCTTGGTGTCATGTATCAATAATAACACTGTGGTACGGAATAGCTTTGCCAACCTAAAAAATCCTCTGTACTTCACCTAATCAACTCTCCGCCCCATCCCTGAATTCCTGGTAACCCCTGGTCTTTTCACCATAATTATAGTTTTGGTTTTTTTCCAAAATGTTGTACAATTGGAATAACATATTCTGTAGCCCTTTAGACTGGCTTGTTTCACTTAGTTTATGTAACATATTTACATTACATGTACACAAACAGTACATGTTTAAGATTCATCCATATCTTTTCATGCCTCAATAGATATTTACTTTTTATTACTGAATAATATTCCATTTTATGTACGCATCATAATTTGTTTTCCCATTCAGCTGTTGAAGGACATCTTGGTTGCTTCAGTTTTCAGTGATCATAAATAAATCTACTATAAATATTCAGGGTTTTGTGGGGACATAAGTTTTCACATAAATTGAGTAAATACCTAGGAGCATGAATTTTGGATCCTATGGTAAGACTGCTTAGCTGTCTAAGAAACTACCAACTTGTATTCCAAAGTGTTTGTACATTTTCCATTCTCGCCAGCAATGAATGAGAGTTCTAGTTGCTCCCCTACTTTAATTGGTATTATAAATTTAAAAATAATGTTAATGTTAGTCATTCTAATATGCCCATAGTTCTGTCTCATTATTGTCTCAGTTTATAAAGAACTTTTGATTGAGCCTGTTCACAGTCATTTTTTTTTGTTAGCCAGCATTTGATGTAATATTTTATTAAATCTTTCCTCACTCTAGCCAGTTTAATAATTGTTAAACTTTACTTCTCAGAGAGACCAAACTTTTTTACCCCATAATAATGGTTTAAACACAATTAAATTAATTAAAATACATAAAAAGCCACACCAGCACATTTAAGTATATTACAATAAATTATACATGCAAAGGAAGCAGCTGCAGTAGGAACAGTGCACATTATAGATTTATTAAAAATGAAAACACAAAACTGTGAGGTATCAATATGCTAAGTGTCCTACAATGGTTGGCTAGTACTGATGGAATGCCATCCAAATCATAAGTTAAGTCAGAATTTTTAATGCCACTTTGTTTTCCTTTTTAGTTAATTTATGTCGCTGATACAGTGTCCAGAGGAGAGAAAAATAATGTGAATTACGGTTGTCAGTTTTGGTGGTGATATTTGGAAAGAAAATAAGTGAGAAAAGGAACAACTGATGTAAGTGATATTTGGCATTGCTTTCAACACAGCTTTCAGAAGAATGTCTTCAACCGTTGCCAAATCCTATCTGGATGATAGGCTTCAAATAGACAATTTTGCATGAAGCTCAGGTGACTTAATGGCCCTGAACCTTTCTATGAAGTCATTTTGCACATCTCTTTGCTCAGTTAATAGAATCATACCATGTGGGAGATTAGAAGTGAACTAATCTCCTTATCTTTCAGTTAAGAAAATTGAAGATCTGAGAAACCTTACTAATTTTAAAAAATCACACGAACAGTCTACTAAATTTGGGGTAAGAAACTCAGTCTCTGGATTCACTCTGCTTTGTTCCCCCCATGGAAGTGCAGAGGAGTTGGCCAAATACATAATTCATATGCAGACTGTGCAATTTAAGGTAGATAGAGGGGTTGACTCTGGACATAGCCCAGGAAATGGGATGCTCAGGGAGATACTAGACTCAAGTATACCTGACCCTCATTTGTTTAAGTAATAGGCTTTCCTGATTAAGTAAACAAGCAAAATTAGTTCTCAACCTTGGCTTCCCATTTCAGTTTGGACAGAAATACTGACTATTCTGCATCTTGGTTATCTGTTGAGCACCTGATCACCAGTCACAGCTATCAGTGGTGATATATCCCTTTGCTGGTTATTCTATTTCTGCTTTACTTCTTCACTAACCTTCACTCTCGTTCCTGAGAACACCTTCACAGATAAGTAACACACAAGCCTTTGTCTTAGGTATGCTATTCATGGAAGCAATAAAAGGCAAATAAATAAACTAATAATATATAAATATATATTTATATATTAATATATGAAATAAATATAACATATTTATTATAAATATATATTTTATATATATTATATATATTAATTATATATATAATTTATATTTATATAAATTTAATAATATATAATTATATATATTATATATAATATATATTTTTATATATAAAATATATATAATATATAATAGTATATATTATAAATATATAAATATATATTTATATATTTTAATATATTTATATATTTAATAATATATATTTTATATATTAATATATAAATATATATATTTATATGAACAATTTTCAGTCCTGCTACTCAGTTGAAAAGTTTGAGCTTTTTTTAACTTCCTTTTTTGATGATAATCTTCATTTTTATAATAATATTCGTATAATTTTTTCCTCTGATTGGTTCACTTAAAGAAAATGAAAAGTTAGCTCACTTGCATAATCAACTCCAATTCCTCTTCCCCATCTTCTTAAAGTATCAAATTCACTATTTTTAGTTAAGAGAGAAATCACCATTTTCAGTCTTATGATGATTTAATACTGTTCACTCCAAAGCTGTATTCCATTTTATAGTTCCTTTCTTGAAAAAGTTGTTTTACCCCCTTGAGTTGATTTATCTCTTTTTTCATTTGCATAATTTTGTACATTTCTATCCATAATTCTTATTACATATTCTATTACTTCAATTCATGTATCTTTTCTAATATATTACATTTTTTCTGAAGATCAATATATGATTTTCTGGACTCTTGCTGCCATTTTTCTTTTTTTTTTTTTTTTAAGGTTTTATTTATTTATTTAACAGAGAGAGAGCAAGCACAAGCAGGAGGAGCAGCAGGCAGAAGGAGAAGGAGAAGCAAGTTCCCTGCTGAGCAAGGAACCTAATGTAGGTCTCAATCCCAGGACCCTGGGATCATGACCTGAGTCAAAGGCAGATGCTTAACCGAGGCACCCCTTCTTGCTGCCATTTGGATGATGCTTACATGTTGTAAAAGGTCCTCTTTGCCTCTTTCTATTTCTGGAACACTCTTTCCCACACTTCCTTGCAAAGAAAGAAGACATGGAAAGTAAAATTCTTGAGTCCTCTCCATTCTGAAATGTGTATTTAAAAATGATTTTATAGGGCGCTTGGGTGGCTCAGTGGGTTAAAGCCTCTGCCTTCGGCTCAGGTCATGATCTCAGGGTCCTGAGATGGAGCCCTGCATTGGGCTCTCTGCTCAGTGGGAAGCCTGCTTCCCTCCCTCTCTCTCTCTCTCTGCCTGCCTCTCTATCTACTTGTGATCTCTCCCTCTGTCAAATAAATAAATAAAATTTTTAACCCCCCCCAAAATAAATAAATAATAAAAATGATTTTATCATTATTTTCTATTTATTAATAGTTTGGCTGGGTATAGAATTCTGGGTTAAAAATATTTTCCCTTGAGGCTTAATTTATTTTAATACTTAAGTGGAGCACTAATATAATACTATTTTTCAATCTATAGTCTATAATCTTATTTCACCTAATATCTTTCAATACAAGATTTTTTCCTTTCTTCCTCTCTTTCTTATTTTTTATTTCTTTCTCTGTTGGGGGGTGGGATCCAAAGTCTTTAGTTTCTTTTAATCTAGGACGCTTTTCATGTTCTTTTCTTAGCAAGATAACTTTTAAAGGCCAAATGCCAGTTACTTTACAGACTGTCCCTCAATTTGTATATGACAATTTTCCCATAAATAAATTGAGATTACATAGTTTTGGTAGATGATATTGACTTTCTTAATGCATCACAAGAGATAACCTTAGTTTATCTTATTAGTGAACTATAAGGTAGAATTTGATAAAAAATATTTACACAATGAACCGTAGATTCACAGTGTTCATTAAGGAACAGTTCAGTGTTAGTCATATGTGAAGGCATTGAAGATATCCATTTGTGTACAGAAAATCATATCACATTCAATTAAAAAGTGTGGAATATACTTTTCCTAAATATTCAAGGCTCAAATGGAAAAAGGATATCAACTATAGCAACTATAAATATATAAAGTGACTACAGAATTTACCTAAATTGATAAAAAGCACATTACATGCACTGTTTAAAAAACCTGAAATTATAATATTGATAGATTGTACAACTTCTCCTCAGAGACCCTACATAATGTGAAGGCTCAGAAAGGACTATCCAGAACTTGGGTTTCCTTCTCTCTGTTCTCTCAAAATCCCATAGGAGATTATGTGAGGGCAGCCATTCTAAAACTACTAATATTTAGAACCATCATTTCCTTCTCATTAATTCTAATCCTCCCTAATACAGTTGATATTTCCATGTTCTCCATCTGGGTAAAATAATAATCCCCCCTTTTTTTTATTATGATACATTATAAAGCTCAGACCAAATTAGTATCCATGGAATATTCACTCTTAAATGAGAGTAAAAGATCTTTCTCTGAAAAAGACATACGATATATACATGCAAGTGAAATTTGAAACTGGCCCCTCTACACAGAGGGAAGAAGAGACCAAAGAAAAAGGCAGGCCACTCCAGATTGGTAGGTGGAAGGTTTAAGCAAAGGAATTTACATATGAGGTTTGTCTTGAGGGGCTGCAAAATGAATACATCTCTAGATCCAGGAACTCCATAAAAAGTTTATATAGAGGCCTTAACTAAATTTAATCACATATGCAGTCTACATAGTCTTGAGGGAGGGGTTGAGGAGATTGAGGAAACTGATTGCTTGGGTCCAGCTCTCCTCAACCAGAGGTCATGTCCTCTTGATGACTTCTTCTAATACTTTGTGAGTCAGAAATCTGGCTCCACCATTTACTAGTTTTGCTAAATTCAGGCCAGTGAGCCAATCTCTCTCCCTCATGTTCCTCATCCAAAAAAATGACAATGTTAGCATCAATTAGAGAAGATTATAAGGATTAAATTAGTTAAGACGTATGAAATACTTTGAACATAGTAAGTACTAACTTAATTGTTTAATGTTATTACCAGTATTATGGTTTGGATGCCCTTTTCTGTCTTCCTTGTTGAAAACTGTCAGGGATGATTTTTCTCAATTTCTTTTGTACGCTTTCTAGGACCCATCTTAAATGCTAACTAGAACACACAGTCACAGTCACATGTCTTCCCTTTGGTATCTGAGTTTATTTGCAGTTCTATGTAAAGTGGCTATTACATTCCATATATTTATATATAGAATATATAGTGGCTATATATATATTTATATATAGAATATAAAGTGGCTATATAAAGTGACTATAATACATATAGTATATATAAAGTATATATACTTTATAAAGTATAAAAGTACTTTTATAGTACTGCTTATTCAGAGGCTTTTCCTCCCCCCACTATCCCTTCAGTTTGAGTTGTGTTACGATATTCCACGTTACCATGATGCCTTTTTCTTGTTACTTGTTATATCCCTTATGGCATGACATTGCTGCTCATTTTTTAGTCATTGAGTCAAGACCTCATCAACATGAGGGCAAGAGCCAGGGATATTCTTCAAATAGATCTGTTTCTTACAGTTTTATGCAAGACTATGTATATAGAATCCTATGTGTATTTTTTTCTCAGAAAGGGAATGTATCCATTGGAACTTCAAATGTTGTATGTACGCAAGTAAAGAATCACTAGTCTTTACACTGAGTAAAATAAAAATGCAATTATGCTTGGTTTATTTTCAATATCTTTCTCATCGTCTTCTCTCACTCATCACTATGTATATATGCCATTCTAATTAAACTGATTTAATTGAACTGATTATAAAATTAATTCAAAGGAAAAAAGTGGAGCCTCACCTCATCATTAATAAATTAAGAACAAAGAGATGAAAGATGGGCATCTCAAAGAAAAGAGAGAAAAAAGAATACAATGCAAAAGGAATAATTATATTCTTGTGGAGTGTTCAGCTAAACCTAAGCTGTGTCTATGACTTAAGGAAAGTCGATTGAACTTGTGCTTCAAAGAAACAAAAACCTGAGCATTTACAGAGATGAACAGATACTGTCAAATAGAAAACGATGGAATGCTTCTAAGTGGAAGCTTTCAAGGAGAGATTGAAAGAAATTGATTACAGTAAAGCATCAGATATTGAATTTAAAAGAAATAAATGGTATCGTGTTAGATATACATCTACTTGGAAAGAACAACACTCAATAATAAAAAAAGTTAATGACCAAAGAGTTTTGAAAAGAAAAAAAAAAACAAATAAAATGGATAGAAATGAAAAGAGGAAGAATAAACGAGGCAAGTGGAATTCAGGCACAAATGGATGTGCTAAGAACATTGTCCCTGAGCACTAGATCAGCCCACACTAACAATCTACATCAGAAATTCCAACTTTTTGCTTTTGCTACACCCAGGCTTTCTTACACAGTAATTTCTTTTGAGATTTCATTGTTCTTCTTTCATGAAAATCTGCCAAGCTCCCAGTGACCTATTTAGATAGAAGGGGCAAGACGAGGCTCAGCTAGTAACAGTTAATTGCTTTTTTAACAAGAAAGTAGACAATGAATATCCCTGATATTTTGCCAGAGATCAGATATAATTCTTAGACCTTCTTACACATTATCTCATGTCACCCTCAAAAGAATTCTCTGAGTCACACATATCTGTACATTTCAGCAGCTGCATACTTCACCTTGATATATAATTTTTATGTGGCTTTTCTCATGAAACAACTCCAAACACTCCAAACTATAAAACATATGCCTACATATTTTCTCTCCTCCCAGTACTGACATTTGTATGTGTTTATAGGTAATTAAAAATAGCTTATGGGTAATAATCCAAAGAACTACTGTCACATGCTTTCTATTTTGGTACACAAATGACAAAAACCATAAATTTAATAGGAGCAAATGTACATTTTTTTTCAAACATTCAGTTTTAAGTAAATTCTCTGGAAGTTTATAATCTCAAGGAAAAATCACTAAACACTTTTACATAAATAACTAATCTCAGACAGTTTAAATAGAAATTTTTGTTCTGATTTATAGATGAATAATTTAATGTTAGGAGAAATTAAATGGCTTTTCCCAAATGGTTCATCTAGGATTTTAATGGACAAGCAAAATTTATGGTTATCCTTTCCTGAATATTCTGTGTTTTCTCAGTATCTTTTTTCTATTTGGCATGGGGAAATGTTTGGGATACAGTAGAACGTTCACACATAAACATCAATTGTTTAATTGAATGATGCTATTGGTATTTCTCCCTCATTGCATTATTCTTCTATTAACAGATATGAGAAATTCTATAACATTTTCTGGAAAAAATGTATAATAAATTTTTACTGTAGAACTTGATTATATGATGGGGTTATAAAGCAAGCTTTTGATCTCAGATCATATGTTTGAACTCAGATTACACAGTAGAAAGTTTTCAAAAATTACTTATTGGTTTATTTATATTGCCAAAGCAAGAATATCTTTTATATATTTATATCTTTGTCCTGACATGAAGAAAACCAATATTTACAAACTGGAATCTAATTAATGAGATTAAATCATCCCCTCAGCTCTGAAACTCATTTTTTTCTTTTTCCCAGGTAATACTTTATCCTGTGTAAAAAGTACATTTGTATTATAATTTTTAATACTGTTACCATATTCTGTTGATTAAAATAACTATAATTTGTTTAACAATTTCTTATCTTCATTCACTTAGATTGTTAAAATTATTTGCTGCTATAAAAAATCCTGCAGTATACATGCATTATAAATATTCCAGTCCCAAATTCATAACCTAAATTTAATTACAAGACCACATCAGACAAACCCAAGCCAAAGAGTATTCTATAAAATGACTGAACTTCATTATTCAAAAATACCAATATAAGCAAAGGGTCCCAGTTTTGAGATCCTTCCATAGTTTAGGAGATTAAAGAGACATAGTGATTATTTCCGAACCATAATCTTAGACTATATCCTGGAGTGAGAAGATATAGTTATAAAGGCATTATGGGGCTGCGCATGAGCTATCCATTGTGACATAACAATTTAGCAGCTTAAAAAAGCAAACATTTATTCTCTTACCATTTCTGTGCATCAGAAATTTGAGATAAATTTGATGAGGTAGTTCTGTCCCAAGGACTCTTACGTTTTTGTAGTTATTACTTGGGGGTCATTGTTCCTATATCTTCTAAGCAGACAAGTAGAATATACTTATGAATTCCAACCAATATATACACATATACCTATAGTTGTTTCTGAATCTATTCATTAGTATATATATATATATATATATATATATATATATATATATATATATATAAAGCTAAACTTAAGTTCATACAAATGTCTGACTTGAAATCAGTTATAATGTTATCAGGTCAATTGACTCCCTCTAATGCAATTATATTATTCATTTGTAATGTTATTGCTTACACAATGTTGTGTATTAGCTTCCCTCAAAATACCATTTTTTTCAAATTTGCATACATTTAAGTTCACTCTATGTATGTACTTTTCTGTGGGTTTTGACCAGCTCAGTCTCATACAGAACAGATCTACCACACTAAATTTCCTTGATAGATCTCCATTTCAGTCAACTATGCTGCCATCTACCAATGCTTTGCAAGCTCTGATCTGTTTTCTACCACTAGTTTTGCCTTTTCCAGAATTCCACATAAGTAGCATCATACAATGTCTCCTTAGAGTCTTTTTTTTTTCACTTAGCAAAATGCACTTATGATTAGTACATGGTGTTTCATGAATCAATAGGTTGTTCCTTTATATCCTCAAGTAATATTTGAACCATATGGTATGGATGGACGACAGTTTGTTTACCCACCTTTCCTAGGAGAACAGTATTTTGGTTGCATCAAGCTTTTTGCAATTATGACCAAGTTGCTATAAACATTCTTATACAGGTTTTTGTGTAAACATAAGTGTTCAATTCACTTGAATAATTTCCTAGGAATGATATTGCTGGGACATATGTTAAGTCTATGTTTAATTTATAACAAACTGCCAAACTGTCTTTCATGGTGGCTGCACCATCAGTATTCCCACCTGTAATGAATTCCTATTGTTCCACATTATTGCCAGCATTTGTTATTGTCAATTTTTAAAATTTTTGACATTTGAATAGTCATCCAGTGGAATGTCATTGTCGTTTTAAATTGCTTTTCCCTAATGACAAATGATGTTAAGCCTCATTTCATGAGTTTATTTGATATCCATATATCTCCTTTGGTAAAGTGTCTATTCAGATCTTTATTTAATTTTTAAAATTTTTGCTTTCTTCACATCTTCACAAAATGATTATATATTATGCATATGAGTCTTTTATCAAATATGTGATTTGCAAATATTTTCTCTGTTGCTTTTCAAAAAGCAGAATGTTTTAATTTTGGCAGAGTTCAATTTATCAGCTTTTTCTTTAATAGTTTATGCTTTGAGTTTGTATCTAAAAACTCACCATCAAATCCAATGTTATACATACATTCTGCTATATTTTCCTCTTAATGTTTGTATCTAAAAACTCACCATCAAATACAATGTAATACATACATTGTGCTATATTTTCCTCTTAATGTTTAAGATTACTCTTAAAGCAAGCTAACTTTATGTCTTAACTCTATGATTTTAAGTTTATGATTTAAGTCTATGATCCATTCTGAATTTTGTCTAACATGTAAGATATGTTTCTTGGGTCTATTTTTTAAACATATGGATGTACAATGATCCAGCACAATTTTCAGAAAAAAAAAACAACACAAAACAAACCTATCCTTTCTCAGTTGATTTGCTAAAGGTATGTTTTTAGTAAATTATAAAGGATTTTTGGAAGCAGAAAAAAAATCTAACATTTGATGAGGTATGTACTACTTTTCCAAGGCTTCCAAAGCAAATTACTACAAATTGGGTGTTTAAACAACAAAAACTTATTATCTCATAGCTCCGTAGGCCAGAAGTACAAAATCAAGGTGTAAGTAGGGTTGGTTCATTCTACAGGCTGTGAGGGATAATCTGCTCCACTCCTCTTTCTTAGCTTCTGGTGGCTGCCAGCAATCCTTGATATTTCTTGGCTTATTGATGCATCACTTCAGTTTCTATTTCTGTCTTCATATTGCCTTGTTCTCCATGTGATCTCTCCTTTTCTTCTAAGGACACTCGTTTTAGATTTAGGGTTCAACTTAATCCAGGATAATCTAATTTTGAAATTATTAATAATTATATCTGTAATGACCCTTTTTCAAATAATGTCATATGAGTAAGTTCCTGGTGGTATAAACTTTTTTTTCCCTTTTTTGGTGGGGGAAGGGGGGGATGCTGCTCAACCCACTATAATTCTTATCAAGAATATTAATGATGGAATCAAGATTAAGTCTTACATAATTAAAATATTCAGAGAAGAGACTGATTTATTTCATTAGACTGGAAGTGTTTTTTTAGTGCTATTCTGAAAATTTATGATGCTACTTTGAAATTTTTATTTTGGAATATTGTTACCTGCTTACTTATCTTTCAGCCTAAACAAATCTATGTCATTCCGATTTTTCAAACACACAAATATCCAGTGTCTTGGATATAAAATGAAAATATTTTGTATTTTGTGACCATAAGTCACCTGAGTTGGTAAAGATATTTATTTAATGAGAAAATGATAAACAGCTGCAAGATGGCTGCAGCAGTGGATAGATTTTATATCCTAAATTTGTGGACAAAAACAAAATACTAACATAAAAATTAAAAATACCCAACAACATAACCAAATAAAATAAATGACAGTCAATTTCATGAACTCCAAAGTCTGAGCAAGTGGACAAAGCCATCTTATTCTACCAGACCATGAAGAATCAAACCTCTGTGCAGCAAAGACAACAGGGTTTCTAGATAGTTTTAATAAGAGAAACCACATTCCCAAAAGGAACTCACTGGAAACATAGAAAGGTTTATCTGATAATAGCACCTAAAATTAAGAGTATTTCACCAATTTATGGAGAACAAAAATCACCTATGGAGCAAATGGCATCAGAACAAGATGAACCCTATGAATTGAAATTAGCACTTGAAGCTTCTTTCATATTGTTTCAATCTCTGCATTAAAACTACCTTCTCTTTAGCCATAATCATCACATCTCAAGTGATGTGTAAGGACATCAGAAGCAAGCATAACCTCAAGATTCCCTACTCAAAGAATTTTGCATTTCTGCTGGTTCACCAAGAATAATGAATTTTGTTTCAGGCATAATATAGACTAAGAACCTAGTCTCAGTTTTTTTTTGAAACAGGTTCATGACAAAAAAGGGTTGAACAAGTAGGAAAACTCAGTACATGATCACTGGCAAATGTTTATCTAATCATATGTCTCAAATTCTTCCTCTTATCCATCCCTGGATATCTTAGAATACGTAAATGACACTTTGTGTTCTCATCCCACCTGTCTTTCCAAAATTAGCTTCTGCTGTCCTCCTACAAGCATCTTAGCTTCCAATCTTTTAAACTATATAACATTCTCTGATATCACTGTGCTCTTTTGGTAGGCACTTACTTAATCTGTAAAATCCCTAAATGATGCTGAGTATGGCCAAAAAGCAAAGAGGAGAGTCCAGGAGAGAAAGCATACTGAAGATGAAATAGGAAGAAGAATAATTAATAGGGTATAATCCTAGAAGAGATAGGAGACTTTAACATTAATAATATGCTGGAAGGTTTAGTTTCATGAACATTCTAGATGGTGGTCTCCTTGAAGGCTGAGGTTTGTCTCATTCATCTCATATCCCAAGGGCTTGGCATAGTGCCTGGCTTATCATATGCATTCCTGGATGTTAATAATGAGAATGTACTTGAACTTAGATAAATTTGGAAGGGAAAAAGAAGGACATTTAAGGATTTCATGCTCTAGTTTCTGACACTCTAAAAAGAAGGCAAAAATGAATGGAGTGGTAAGGTGGATGGAAGCAGAGAACTGTTGAGGAATGAACTACAAAATATTGAAAAGAAATGTGAAATAATGGGGCGCCTGGGTGTCTCAGTGGGTGAAGGCCTCTGCCTTCGGCTCAGGTCATGATCTCAGGGTCCTGAGATCGAGCCCTGCGCTGGGCTCTCTGCTCAGCAGAGAACTTGCTTCCCCCTTTCTCTCTGCCTGCCTCTCTGCCTACTGGTGATCTCTCTCTCTCTGTCAAATAAATAAAAATCTTAAAAAAAAAAATAGAAATGTGAAATAAAACTGACAGTGCAGTTGAAGCTAATTAATGTGAATGTTTAGGAATAAAGCAAAAAAAAATCATAATGTTCAATTAAAAACAATTAAAAGCAAGATTATTTCCTGGTCATTTTAGTTATTTATTACATAGCTTTGTGTTTAATAAAAGATGATTTTGATCACTTAAGAGAATTGTTTTTCCGAAAAAACCACTATGAATAAGACTTCCTTATTCTAAGTATCAAATAAATTTCTAGAAAGACTGAAAGAAAAGAAAAGGGGAAGGTAGGAGGGTGCTGAAACATCTAAAGCATCTGAACCATCTGACTTCAGCTCAGGTTGTGATCTCAGGGCCCTGGGATACAGCTCTTCATGGGAGTCTGCTTGTCCTTCTCTCTTCCTCTCTACCCCTCCCCCCTGCTTGTTCGCACTTTCTCTCTCTCTCTTTCAAATAAGTAAAGAAGTAAACAGGAAAGAAAGAAAGAGAAAGAAAGAAAGAAAGAAAGAAAGAAAGAAAGAAAGAAAGAAAGAAAGAAAGAAAGAAAGAAAGAAAGAAAGAGAAAGAAAGAAAGAAAGAGAAAGAGAGAGAAAGAGAGAGAGAGAGAAGGAAAGAAAGAAAGAAAGAAAAAATTAAAGAAAAGAAAAGAAAAGAAAGAAAAGAAAAGAAAAGAAAAGAAAAGAAAAGAAAAGAAAAGAAAAGAAAAGAAAAGAAAAGAAAAGAAAAGAGGAAATAACTTCCTGAGACCTTCTATGGTAGACAATTTCAGCAGCAAAAACAAATTTCCAGAAAGATTTTGTCACTAATGTGAGCTACTTCATAATATTTCTAGAAAATCATGGAGAAAGAAGTATTGGAAGAAATAAAGTAATGATATGATGACATGTCTATACAGGAGACCTTAAAGATAAGGCCATAAAGGAGAACAACTAGCAAAAAGTGTTCCATTGAAATGAAACAAGAAATAGAGCATAACTTTCTACCTTAAGTGTAGAGTGTGCCTAATAACCTCCTTCCAGTGAGTAAGGTGTGCAGACAGGGGAAAAAAGAGTCATTTTACATTAATGTAACCTGAAAAACACTCCCTCAACCTGGGTGGTCAAGGTGAATATCAACAATAATAAGTAATATTAATAGTATTTAGCCTTGATGTGATGTGGTGACAATGGCACTTTACCTCTGCAGTCTTCTTCCCCATGATCCCAGTGTAATCATGCGAAGAACATGAAATAAATCAAAATTAAGTCTACAAAATACTCCTCAAAACTGTCAAGTTCATTGAAGCAAGGGAAGTCACAGCTAAGAGGAGCCTAAGGAGACTCTGTGAATCAAAGCAACATGGTACCCTGGATGAGATCCGAGAACAGAGAAAGAACATTAGGTAAAAACTAAGGAAATCTAAATGAAGTATGAACTTTAGTTAATTTAATGTATCAATATTGGTTCATTAATTGTGACAAATGTGGCATACTATTGCAATATATTAATTGGGGGACCTGGATGTGGCATATGTGAGAACTCTATTATTTGTTGAATTTTTCTATAAATCTAAACTTTTTTTTTTTTTAAGTTTGTTTTATGGGGCATCTGGGTGGCTCAGTTAGTTAAGCATTGGCCTTCTGTTCAGGTCATGATCCCAGGGTTCAAGGGATCAAGCCCCACATCTGGCTCCCTACTCAGCAGGGAGCCTGCTTCTCTCTCTCTCTGGTGCTCCCCCTGAGTGTACTTTCTCTCTCTTTCTCTCTGCCAAATAAATAAATAAATAAAATCTTTTAAATAATAAAATTGAACTTTAAAAAAATTTAAAAAGTTCATTCTAAAAAGAGAAATGTTAATTGCTTATGCTTCCTCACTTTATTTCTAATTTTTCAGTTCTCAATTTAAATAAATTCTGGAGGTTTTCTAAGAGAGGTTTAGAGAAGTTTTACTTTTTAGGGCAGTTTTAGGGTCACAGCACAATTGAGTAGAAAGTACAGAGATTTCCTATATATTCTACTTTTTATTTTACTTCATTTTTTGAGAGAAATTTTTTCTCCCCCCCCATTTTTATTTAAATTCCTGTTAGTTAACATAGAGTGTAATAAAAGTTTCATGTGTAAGATTTGGTGATTCGTCATTTACATACAACACCCAGTGCATCACAAGTGCCCTCCTTAATCCCCACCAGCCATTTAACCCTTCCCCTCTGACAGCCCACAGTTCATTCTTTATAGTTAAGAGTCTGCTTTATGGTTTGCCAGAGATTTACCATATATTCCCTTTCCCCACCCATGTATAGTCTCTCCTATTATCTATAGCCCTGCCAGAGTGGTACATTTATTGCATTTGATGAGCCTATACTGATACATCATTATCATCCACAGTCTAGAATTTACATTAGAGTTTACCGATGTTGTACATTCTCTGAGTTTAAACAAATTTCTGATGACACATGGCCACCATTATGGTATCATACATAGTAGTTTTTCTACCTTGTATTTCTGGGTCTTTTTTAAGTAACATCATGTTGATGGTAGCATTTCATTTTTCTCAAAATAATGCATTTGTATAATTACAAAATAAATGAAAAGCAAGACTTACAAAACTTTCCTTTTCAAGGGGAGTTTGAGTTTCCAGAAAACAATAAAGCTTGTTTTCACACATGAACAAACATATCGATGAGTTTGTCAGCCCCGACCCCCTTGAAGACCTCCCTCATAGTGTCTCTGTTCTCCTCTGATCTGGACATATTGTGCTTTAGGCGGCCATGCATTTCACTCTGGAATTCTTTTCAGTATTATCCTGGGATGCCTTTTGATTTCTGTCCTCTGTAGTTTTATATCATTGTTTTCCCAATTCTGTGCCCTCTTCTTTGTTGGCTTACTCCATTCTTTTTTCCTGGTATTTCTTTTTCAATATATTTCTGAGGAAGAATACCTGAGAGGTAAATTTGGAGATATTGCTTCTCTGAAAACATCTGTTTTACCCTCATACTTGTTTGAAAATTTGGCCATTTGAAGAATAAATTGTTATAAATCATTTTTTTCCTCAGGAAATGTTATGACATTATTTAAAAATTTTTCAGCTTCTAATGTTGTTTTTGCAAAGTCTAGTTCCTTTTCTGTTCCTGATCCCATTATATTATCTATTGTTTTTCCCTTTGAAAAGCTTTTAGTATCTTTTCTTCACCTCTAATATTTAAAAGCCTTCCCATGGCATGCCTTGATGATTTTTTTCAATTTTATTGATTTGGGTTGTCTCATGCTCTTCAAAACGGAGTTTTTCTATATTATTATTAATTATCATTATCATCATCATTCTTTTTTTAAATTAATTTATTTTTTATTAACATATAATGTATTTTTTTATCATCATCATTCTTGTTTTACAATTTCTTTTTTCCTTTTTCTTTGTTTTCTCTTTCTTGAATTCCTAGTGTAAAACTTCCTTCTAACTTTTGTTTTATTTTAGAAAAATCCTGACAAGTCACTGACGGAATGAGAGAGTGAGGGATAGGAAAAAACCAATAGAAGAATTTGTTAAGCATTTGTAAAAAGGACAATTAGGCCCCTCGGGTTCCCACCTCTTTCTCCTGAACGATACTCCTTTCTCACAATATTAGCAGATGGAGAAATGGAACCACAGAGCACTTAGGTTTTTTACATCAGGTCTATTGAAGAGAGAGGATAGTAAGAGAAATTTTACATTCTCAATAATGGAACTTCAGGTTCTTGCTCCTCATCAGCTCCTGCAATGCTAGACAGGATTCTGCAACCCAGCCCTCCTTTCTTTTCAGCATCTCCTTCTGTAGCTTCCTTTACACATTTTCTTTTTGTTGTACTTTGCTTCATGCAGTTTCATACCATTTTTTAAAATGCCTTTAATTAAAAAAATTCTTTTAATTTTAATGTGATTTCAGGAGACATGTTCATAAAGGTTCAATTTATAATAGATGGATATATATTTTAAGCCAGCAAAAGTCATCAATGTAACATTCATTTATCTTACATCATAGACACATTTAAAGGAAAGTGAAAAACTGAGGAATAGAGCTTTAAAGAAAATCACAGGGAACATACAGAAAAAGAGCTGGGGGTCCTAAATCAAATACCTTTGTCCTATTTTTGCTGCAATCTTTTTTGGAATATTCTTCCCTCTTGCTATTTTTTGTTTTGGTTTGGTTTGGTTTTGGATTTTTTTTTCCCTCCACTTTCTTCAGTTCTCCTTTACCATATTTCTCTAATTTTCACAAACTGATGTTTCTGGGCCTACAAGAGGATGTTTGAGGAGTATAGTGAATTCCCTCTGTGATAAACACTAAACATCTTCTAGGAGCTCGGATTTTACTGCAATAGGGTAGGAAAAGAAGAACAACACTTAAATAAAATAAACATATATAATAAAATTAAAAATTTACTTTTGTTTTCTAGAGAAATACAAAACCTTCAAAGGATGTTTGCGATTGTCCTTGTTCCAAGAATCTCCAGACACATGAACTCTCATTTCTCTGCCCTCGGGCACTTGAAGAGAATTTTGAGAAACTCTGCTAGAGGAACTAAAATGGTTGTTAGAAATTGGGGCTTCCCAGAGTCACAAAATCTTTCACTGCAAATAATAATCTCAGAGGAAATTCACCTTTCAGAACACTCATTGTTTACATGAGAAAAGCAGAGTTCAACAACTGGTTTGAAGACAATGTTTCTCTGAAACACATTGCAAAGAATCTCTAGGGCTGTCTCCAAGGCAGACAGTTATTCCTTAGAGTTTTAATCAGTCAATCAATTAAATCAGTCTGAGTCTCATGAATAAGAACCATTGTGCTCTGTGAGAATTCTCTAAAATGTATGTATTAAATTTTTTGGAGTCCTTGAACAAAATAAATGGTCTACATATTAAAAATTGCAAGGCATTTATATGCCAACTTTTTATTTCAATCAAGTGTTATTCTCTATTTTCTATAAAGTGTCATAAGATAATAGGTCTAATACATTAGTTTAGGCTGTGTTATTAGCATGTGAGTGGCCATGTGCAATAAGCAACAATACAACAAAAATGAAAATAAGGTAAATCGAACTGCCTTATTTTGCAATTTGATCTCTGCCTCTTGTGTTCTTTGTGCTCACTGCCTCTTATTTTTTGTTTAAATTTAAGTGCGTGCACCACAAAGAAATAATAGGATGATCATAACATAAGTAGGAACCTTTGATGGGAACAACTAAAAAGTTGGAGTGGATCGGTAGAGGAGGGAAAAGATTAAAAATGGGTGCTCTGGTAAAATCAGACGGGGCCCTTACACTATCATTATGGCTAGACTGAGAAGCTAGACTAGAGCAGAGTGGCTGAGGAAATTGACACGTGGAGTTCAGTTTTAAGTTCCTTCAAGACAGGCCTAAGGGTACAAGGTAGGGACGTGCCAGAAAAAGATAGGCCTAAGGGTATGGGCGTGAAACTATTCCTGGAATTTATCTTCCCTGTGTGATGCCTAGCCCCTGAGTTGTTCAAATGCACCAATGAAATGCATAGATTTAGGTAATTGCCATATAAAGAATAAGGAACTCACCTACGCGTAGTGTATAGTGACGAAAGTGCTTGTTTACTCGAATGCATAAAAATGCTGCAAAGGAGAGAGGTGGGGCTTCTCACCTTAGCACTGCGCTGTGTCGTGTGTGCCAGTGGGAGCCCTAGCTAGCTGGAAATAAACCCTCTTGTTCTTGCATCCAGCCTGCCTTTTGTGGGTTCTTTTGGAAGGGTCCCGATCCGGACATAACAGACATAGTATTTGTTGACAAAGAGTGACAAAACAGACAATAAATAAGCCATAAGCAATTCAGTAAGGCCCTATGGTGATGTCATTTCTGAGCCCCAGAATAAAAAAGGAGATGAAAAATTAGTTGACCCTTGACACTATTCTTTTAAGACTCCTTGTCTTATGTCATATGTCTTCTGGCTTCCATAACAGTACATCTTCTGGTCTTCCCCCCACATCTCTAGCAGCTGCTTCTTCTCCATTACTTTTGCTGGTAATTCCGTATTTTTCTGATATACTGAATTCCTGAGCTTTCATCTCTTCTCTCTTTATTGTCTTGGCTTTAGGAATTACCTATATATCACAGACTCACAAATTTTTATCTTCAGTAAAAAACTTACTTCTGACCTCTAGACTTGACTACTCAGCTGCTTACTTTATACCTTCACTTAGATACCACACAGGCATCTGAAAATAAGATGTCCAAAATTAAATCAGTTTTCTATATCAAATGTATACATATCCCAGTTTTCCACATCAATGAATCATACCATCATCGAACCAGTTTCTCATGCCAGAAAAATGGGATACCTTCTTGAAGAGAAATCTTTGTCTTATTTACTCCATGTATAATCATTTTTATTATGCCCCCAAAATATTAAATTTTTTTCTAGTTCTCTCCATATATATTTCCTCAATGGAAACCCATAATTTTGGGTCATTCTAACAATTTCCTAATTTATTTTCCTGTTTCATTCATGGCCTCCTGCACATAGCTATATAGTAGCCATAAAGACCTATTTCTAAAACTTAAAAGTGTATTATATCACTTTCCTGCTTAAAACTTTTAAATGAATTTGAAATACTTTTTTCAAAATGTGCACTTTGAAATGCCAAGGTTTGTTTTCATTTACTTCAGAGCCAATATTGATTCAACAAATGTTTTTGGAAAATCTTCTATGAAGCAGGTCAAGTTCCAAGCATTGCTGAGTGAACCAAATGTAAAAAAACAAAACAAAACAAAAAAAGCTACTATATTCGAATGTACATTTTAGTGAAAACAGCTACCCTATTTTGAGTGATTGTTACAGACTTTACACATACTCTGTTATTTAAACTATTCCGTTACCCAATGCAGTAGTTAAAACTTTTCACACATATCTTTAACATTAATGCCTTCATATCAGTAAGCTTTAAGTGGCTAATACAATTTTGCAAAATAATTTATTAGGTAAATATCTACTGAGAAACTATCATATAGCAAACATCTGAACAACACTCAGAAACAAGAATTCCCTTGTCTTCAAACCAATTACATTTTAACTTGTAACTGATAAGTTACAAGATAAATAGATGAAACATATGTGGGATAGTTATAAGTGTTTCAGAAAAGATTAGAAGGGAGGTGAGGATCTGAGAGATGGAAGTTGTATTTACGTGGTCATTGTGACAAAGTGAATGATATAGAGGCTAGTATATGAGAGAGACAGAATTATGGGGTCTCAAGTTTCCCAGAGCTGCTGTCAAAACTACCACAGACTTGGTGGCTTAAAACTATAAAAAGTTATTGTCTCATAGTTCAGGAAATGTGAAATCAAGGCTATTATCAGGGCCACACTCTCTCCAATCTTCCCCTACCGCTTTCCTTACCTCTTACATCTGTTATCTTTTGCCAGTAATCTTTGGCATCCCTTGCTTTATGCCAGCAATACGCCCAATTTCTGCCTCTACTTTCACATGGTTGTCCTGTCTCTGTGTATTTCACTGCATCTCTGTTTTATTTTCTTATAAGGATACCAATCATGGATCAGAGCCCACTATAATCCAGTATGACCTTTTCTTTACTATTTTTATCTGCGAAACTCCCCAATCTCCCAATAAATTCACATTCAGAGGTATCAAGGATAATTTTAACATATATATTTTTGGAGGGGGTCACCATTCAATCTGTAAAAGTCACATTCCAATAGTTCCAGGAGGTCATGATTGTTAGGAATGCAATATTCAACTCACAACAGTCTGCTAGCTGACCTCCAATAAGTCACATTTGTAATATGTAAAACATACATTCACTCTATCTCAACACTTCCATATGCTTTCATTCATTCCAGCATCAAACATCTCATTTGGAACTCATTCAAGGTACTACATAATTGGAAGCTATCAGCAAGACCTGAGGTCATGTTTATTCTAAACACTGAATGGAACTCACGCATAGTAATAGAGCAATAGTCCAATGCAGTCAATAAAATTTTATTATATGTGGCTTGAAAATACTACCAAAACTTAAGCTTCTGAAATGACACATTAGAAATTGATCCTGGAAAAAGCAATAGAATGGTATGACCCATTTTTTGTTTATATTTTATGTTGGGTCCATATAATTTGCAGACACAAAATTTATGCATTGAAGTCCTAACCCTCAGGACCTCAGAATGTGACCGAATTAGAAGACAGGGTCTTTTAAGAGATAATTAAGTTAAAAATGAGGCCTTGAGCATGGGACCCAATCCAATCTGACTGATATCCTTATAAGAAGAGGAAATTAGTACATATATAAGACCTGGGGAGCTGTGTACACAGAATAACATACATGTAAGGGCACAGAAAGAAGGCAGCCATCCACAAGGCAAGGGTAGGGTTCTCAGAATGAAATCTTAGACTGTCTGAAACAGCTTTCTGCTGCTTAAGCTATCCAGTCTGTGGTATTTTGTTATGGCAGCTCCCGCAAACTAACACACTTATAAAGATTTTCCATATATGTGATCATAAGTTTTCAGGAACTACAAAGTAATAAAATGTGCCTGATGCTAAAACAATAGTAAATATAATTCAATTTGTGATAGTTCAGAGAAAAATTTTAGACATTATAAAATCTGAAATTATTATTAGAATAAATTATTGCTGCATTTCAGAAGTACAGAAATGTTCTCCAAAAGCATTTCCCCCTGACAGAATCTGATATACAACAGATTTTAGATTACATACTTTATTCTTAAATATTGAGTCTGAAAAGCAGCAATTAAAATGATCACCTTAACATGAACAGTTTAGCATTAAAATTTAATGGTAAATTTTATGTTCTATTAAGTAAGAAAAATGTAATATAAACTGCTGAAAATTTTAATAAACTATATGAATTAAAATATTTTTACATATGAAATTAACTTAGAGATAAATTTACATTTGATAACATCACAGAAGGTTTCATAGATAATTTCTATTTCCTTGAATTTTATCTGTGGATAATACCAGATACCATATAAATGCAATTATTAATTTTATATTCTTATTAACTTCATGTAAGAGATTGTGCACAATCATTAGTATATTATAAGCTATTATACCTTGTCCCCTTTCTCTCTCTCTCTTTTAAAGTACTTCCTTGAGAAGTACCTTAAGGAATTCCTTATATGACTTTGTCAATTTAACGTCTTACCTTTTTTTTTTTTTAAGATTTCTTTATTTTATCTGAGAGAGACACAGTGAGCCTGAGTGGGAAGGGCAGAGAGAAAGAGGAAGAGAGAATCTCAAGCAGATTCCATGCTGGGCATGGAGCTGGAGGCAGGGTTTGATCTCACAACCCTCAGATCATGACCTGAGCCAAAACCAAGAGTGGGATGCTTAACTGACTGCACCACCCGGGTACCCTCACTGTGTTACATTTTTAAACAAATTTTCAAAGTAAACAATTTTTTCACACAATTTCCTTTGAGTTTTTATATTTTCCCAGAACTTGTTATTTTATCTTTTCTGGAAATACCTTCTATCATAATTTTCATAGCATTTATCACATCCTGAAAATAGGTCTTCTTGTTGGCTTTCCTTTTCAATGTAATTATCTCAGTTCTTAGCTCTGCACATGGTCATTACAGTAAGATTGTTTTGAATTAAAGACATCAGAGAGAAGAGAAAGGGTAAATTTTAATAAGATAAATATAAATGTTTTTGGGGAGCCTATGTGCCTCAGTCAGGCTGAGGTTCCCCACTCAGTGGACTCTGTTTCTCTTTCTCTCTTTCTCTCAAATAAATAAATCTTAAAACAAAACAAAACAAAAATGTTTTTGGTACTGTGCCATGTTTTGACTAACTTCTACTAAATATTCATAGAACACAGAGAGAAAAACACAGATTCCAGAAATGATCATGTAAATAATAAGGAGGGGCGGCAAACTAGAACAGGGAAGAAGGGATTGGGAAAAGCTCTGTATGCTGTCTTTTGTGTAATCAGACAATACACAAAAAAAAAAAACTCATAAAAATGAGTTATCTTCACCATCTAATCACAAGCTAACATCATTTACCATACGTATGTATGTAAGATATGTTTCTATATATGTGTATAAACATACTTAGGCATACATACAGATATGTGTACATACAAATTACATCTATGCAATTTCTAGATAAATGCCTAGGTTTCAAATAAAAGTTTAACCTAGAGAAGAGTTGGGAAAACGGGTACGATTGTAGAAAGAAAAAAATTGTTGTAAAGTCCCCAAAGTTGCATGTAGATCATATTATGGGCTGTTCCTCTCTTTAGCTTTAGAGAGAAAGGTAATGTCAGAAGAAAGAGTTTGCAAAGCCTTAATTTGCAGTGATTTTCAAGATCACAGAGACAATGAGTCAACCTAATAAACCTTTAAGGACTATTCATGTGTGAATTTGAGAATGTAAAAGCTAATTTACTGAAAAGATAATGGAATGGTTAAACAAATGAAAGAAACTGCACAATGATTGGGAGTACAGTGAACACTGTATTGATGTTCATCAATAAGATGAACATATTAATACTGTTAACCTAAGGAGCCTTTTTGTTTTTAAATTTGAAATCAAGCCGAAGGTGGTAATATCTGCCAACTAAAGTCTATTCTAATTAGATGTGAAGATAAAATTCTATCTTTCTCTATCTAGTTGATTTCAACTCATTGCTATAAACCCTGGGGCAGAAAAATATTTATGACAGGCAGGCATTATAGTTAAGGGTGGGAATGACTGGGCTAAAAAGTACAGAAGGAGTTCAGGTCTCCTATTTTCCTTTTGTTGCATCTAGATGTTCACACAAGAGAACACCTTTGTATATTGGTTTCTGTGTAAGTTGCAAGTGTATTGAATGGGAAATGTGCCTAAACGGACCCTTCTGCTCATCGCTTCCTGTTTGTATCACTACGATTTATTTTCTTCTGAATAAATCTTTCATTATCTCAAATTCAACCCAGTCTAGCCAAAAAACTTATATTTGACCTAGTAATATAGCTCTGAAAGAGGGTAGTAAAGTTCATTTATATCTAAGCTTATCATTATTCCCTCAATGGAGTCAGAGGTACTAAATGACCAGGTAGAATCATTCAGAAAGGACACATTTCTGACTTCTAATCTTCTACTTTTCCCACCATGATATTCTATTCTTGGCAAGACACTATGTTCTTTATTACATAACAGAAGAAATTATTGGACATAATCATGCTTAAATAAGACTAATAAACAGGGGCATGTGGGCAATGCCATCAGCTGAGTATCTGACTCTTGATTTTGGCTCAGGTCATGTTCTCAGGGTCAAAGGATAGAGCACCACAATGGACTCTGCGCTCAGAGTGGAGTCTGCTTGAGACTTTCTCCCTCTCCATCTCCCCTCCCACTAGTGCTCTCTCTCCCTCTAAAATAAATAAATAAATCTTCAAAAAAAGACAAATAAATTTATTCCAAAAATGAAAACCAGGTTTCAAACTCATAGCAATATTTTACAAAAAATATAGTATAGCTCCTCTTCCATTTTTTTAAATTATGGCAAAATACATATAAAATTTACTATTTAAACCATTTTTAAGTATACAGTTCAATGACATTAAGTTTATCCATGACATACTTGTGCAATCTTCACCACCTTTCATCTCTAGAAATCTTCTCCTCTTGCAGAACTGAAACTCTATATCCACAAAACAATAACTCCTCATTCCATTCTTCCCAAACCCTTAGGAAAAACTGTTTTATTTTCTGTCTCTATGAAAATGACTATTCTACTTTCCTCACACAAGTGGAATCACAGAGTATCTGTCTTTTCATGTTTGGCTTATTTTACTTAGCATAATGTACTCAGGTTTCATCTATGTGGTAGCATCTATTCAAAATTCCTTCCTTTTTAAGACTGAGTAATAAATCATCTATTGTATGTATATATGTATTTTGTTTATCTATTCAGCTGTCAATGGACATTTGTGTTGCTGTTGCCTTTTAACTATTATGAATAATGCTTCTATCAACATGTTTACAAATACCTCTCAGAGACTGTTTTCACTACTCTTGGGTATGTATCCAGATATGGAATTGCTGGATCATGTGGTAATTCTATTTTTAATTTTTTAAGGAAGTGCCATGCTACTTTCAATAGTGGCTGCATCGGTTTACATTTCCACCAACGGTGCTAAGTGTTCCCATTTCTCCACATCCTTTCAATATTTGTCACTTAATTTTATTTTTCATAGTAGCCATCTTAATGGGTATTAGGTGATATATCATTGTGATTTGGATTTGCATTTAGGTGATATCTCATTATGATTTTGATTTGCATTTCCTCAATAATTAGTCATTTTGAACACGTTTTCATGTGTTTTGGCCATTTGCATATCTTCTTTGGAGAAATGTTGATTCAAATCCATTTCCCATTTTTGATTTTGGAATTTTTGTTGTTGAGTTTTAGGAGTTCTGTATATATTCTGGATATTAATCACTTATCAGATATATAATCTGCAAGTATTCTCTCCCGTTCCGTGGGTTATAATTTATTATGTTGATAGTGTTTTGATGCACAAAAGTTTTTAAATTTCATGGAGACCAATTTTTTTTCCTTTGTTGTTTGTGTTTTTGGTGTCACATCCAAGAAATAATTGCCCATTCCAATGTTGTGAAACTTTTGCCCTATGTTGTCTTCCAAGAGTTTTATAGATTTTAGCTTTTATGTTTACATCATTGATCCATTTTGAGCTACTTTTTGTACAAGGTGTGAGGTAAGAGGTCAAATTCCCAAATTCATTTTTTATATGGATATCCATTTTTTCCCAACATTATTTATTGGAAAGACTGTTCTTTACCTATTGAATGGTCTTGGCACACTTATCGAAAATCATTTGATTATGCTATAGTCTCTTTTTATAGCTTAAACTTCATTGTAGAATAAAATGATCTATAATAGGTCAGCTTTAATATAAAGAGCTTTTCTTTCTTGATAACCCTTAATGGATTTTTAAAAACGTGGCAGGACACTATAATGAGAGTATCTTAGATGCAGATGCATCAATGACTAGAAATATAATTAAGTAATACGGTGTAGTCTCTGATTACAGCCATTTTATAAACCAGTGTAAACTATTTTTATACATATCAAGTTCATTTCTCTTCATTTTCACATATTTCTATATATTTGAGCATAAGAGGTATGGGAATTGACTTCATTAGACACACACATATTCAAAGATTTGACTATTCAAACATCTGTATTTATCCATTCATTTTTTTAAGTTGAAGTATAATTGACATACAATATCAGATGTATATCATAGTGATTCAATATTTTTACACATTATGAAATAATCTCCACAAGTTTAGCTATCATCTGTCACTATACAATATTATTATAATGTTACTGACTACATTCCCTGTGCTATATATTGCCTCCTCATGACTTACTGATTTTATAACTGAAAATTTATACATTCATTCATTATGTATCCATATACTCAAGTAGCTATTATTGAGGACCTGGTAAGTGACAAAGCATTGTGAGGGGTTCTGGGTCCACAAAGGTAAAAGAAACCAGACGTTGGCTCTTAAGGTCACACTACAGAAAAACAAGTAAAGATCTTAAAAGTCATAGGAGCTATTATTAAAAAATACAAAGAGAGTATATAGAAGATATCTGTAGCTTAGAGAAAGAATATCAAGGAAGTATTATTGAAATATGGCTTTAGCTATATACAGTATACTGTACTATACACTCATACATGCATATTCTACGTTATATATATGCCAGTGTAATACATCTATTCCTAATGTACTATACATAATTCTATATCTATGCATCAATACTCAAATGTAAAATAATTTTCTATATTGAAAATACTTCCAATATTATGTGAGGATAGGCAAAGCACATATAAACTGTCCCACTACAATGAACATCCACTATACTGCCTAAAATAATTCATGAAATTACTTTTAAAACTTCTCTAAAATTTTTATCTATAAATTAAAGTCTCCTTTTGGTAAAGTGGTAAGTTTCAGATTTCAACTCTTCACACTGCAGACTGTTGTTCTCCCTATTAGAGAAAAAAAGCTCCCGCATCAAAAAACTACATCTAGCATTCCCATTAAAGATAAGTCTTCCTTTGGAATTACATCAAAGGAAATTGATTCCAAACAAGGCTGTCCATGGGAGACAAAGCACCTACATCACACCCTTAATAGATACCTTTTGTTAAAGCTATCATCTTAGAAAACTTTAAAAGCCGTGGGGGGGTCGGGGGGAAGCAGTTCACAGGAACCATAGTCCATTAGAAGAAGAGCTGAACTAAGAACTTCAGTTGCCCGAGATCTGACATTTACTCAAAACTGTGTTGGTTTCTTCTGGAAAATTAAAGCTGCTTTCTTTTTTCTCAACCCATCTAGATAAATATATTTTTGGACTTCTCAGGTGAGGCAGAGCAAACCTCACATCATGATCACATGTTTCCCCTCTAATCTTCTTCAATCATAAACTGCTGTTCTATTTGAACACCCTTCTTTCGACAGATCTAAGTGAATCTTGTCAGAGTCATGTGAAGTGTATATGGATAACTAGGATAATCTCATTCAGGGTATTTCTGAAGGTCACTTGATGGTGAACATAGATATCCCAACCCATTCTGCCACTTTGCCTTTCAGGGACTCTCAGTTTAGTAGAGACAAAATTTAAGAGAAATTTCCAGCCTGAAGTCAATGAAGGCTATGCATTTTCTTAGCAGAATATTAGCCAGAATGGAAAGATCATAATGAAACTATTTAGCTTTGTTTCAATTCCACTTAACCAACTCCGGTAAGAAAATTTGCCATATTTTACAATGTAATGAATATATCCTAAGGAAATAATTAAAATAGATTATTGGTTTTTATATTTATTTCTATAAAAGGATTTAAAATGGAAATGCTGCAATATAGTAAAATTCTAATAAGATTTGCAGACATTAGTAAGTGAATGCTTTCAAAATCTATTGAATTAAGCTTACTCTTCAAAAATTACTGAGCTAAAGTAGATGCTCAAATGGGGCCAGATACAAAAGTACAGCTTGTAATGATGTATGAGAGTAGATAGAAAGCACCCTGTTTAACAATTACTTTTTTCGCTAAATTTTTTATTTTGAAAAATAGTTGTTTTTTTATACAAGCTTGTGATGTATGTTAAAATGCTTTTGCATTTACTCATTTTAAGTTAATAATTAAGATTTTGAAATTTCTCCCTTTTATTTTTAAAGATTTTATTTATTTATTTTAGAGACAAAGAGCACATGAGTGGGGAAAGGGAATGGGGGGGCTGGTGGGAGGAGGTGGAGGGAGAGAGAATCTGCCACGTACTCTATGTAAAGCCCAACATGAGGCTTCTGAGGGGAGGCCGGACCTCACAACCTCGAGGTCATGACCTGAGCCAAAATCAAGAGTGGGACCCTTAACCAATCAGGCCACCCAGGCGCTCCTTGAATTTCGTTTAATTCTAACATGGTAACTATTGCCTGTAAAAATTATTATTGTTATTTTTGAATATTTTATTTATTTACTTGAGAGAGAGACAGAGAGAGCACAAGTAGTGGGGTGATGGAGAAGCAGGCTTCCCTCTGAGCAGGGAGCCCTATGTGGGGCTCCATCCGAGGACCCTGAGATCATGACCTGAGCCGAAGGCAGATACCTAACTGACTGAGCCACCCAGGCGCCCTGCTTGTAAACATTATTGAGGAATAATTATTCTTCATTCCACAGTGATTAACATGTCCAAATGACAGATTCCATTTAGCTCCTCTGCCCCAATCAGTACTTCTTTCTCTTGCCCTCCCTCACTTTTTCCTTTTCAATTTTCTCCCACCCTTTCCTTTTTCTTTTCTTTTGGAAATATAATCACAAAGAATCTTTTCAAATGTAAACAATGTTTCTCCCATCCAGAGATTGAGTTTCTATTAATGAACTGAGCGGATTGAAGTGCATTTGGCTGTCCTTAGAAATCAAAGAAAACACTCTTTTTGAAAGACAGAAATGCTATTCTTTACTCTCCAATAATGCCTAACAGCACTTGAAAAAATGCTCCTGCATTCAGTCCTTAAGAATAAAGAATACATGGGGCACCCGGGTGGCTCAGTCATTAAGCCTCTGCCTTCAGCTCAGGTCATGATCCCAGAGTCCTGGGATCGAGTCCCGCATTGGGCTCTCTGCTCAGCAGGGAGTCTGCTTCCTCCTCTCTCTCTGCCTGCCTGTCTGCCTGCCTACTTGTGATCTCTCTCTCTGTCAAAACATTAAATAAATAAATCTTTAAAAAAAAAAAGAATAGGGGCGCCTGGGTGGCTCAGTGGGTTAAAGCCTCTGCCTTCGGCTCGGGTCATGATCTCGGGGTCCTGGGATCGAGCCCCGCATCGGGCTCTCTGCTCGGCAGGGAGCCTGCTTCCCCCCCTCTCTCTGCCTGCCTCTCTGCCTACTTGTGATCTCTCTCTCTCTGTGTCAAATAAATAAATAAATATTTAAAAAAAAAAAAAAGAATAAAAAATACAGGGACACCTGGGTGGCTCAGTTGGTTAATCATCTGCCTTCAGCTCAGATTATAGGGTCCTAGGATTGAGCCCCACATCGAGTTCCTTGCCCAGGGAGGAGACTGCTTTACCTTCTGCCCCTTCCCCTGCTCATGCTTTTTCTCCCATTTTCTCTGACAAATAAATAAATAAACTATTTTAAAAAAATAAAGAATAAAGTCTGTATTCTAGACCCACCATACTAAGATACAGAAACCTACTTTCTCCCTCCCTACTAATTGACATGCTAGTCTTATTCAGCATACACACGCTGTAACGACAAGTTGTACTGGAAAGTAGAGAGAAATCAGCATACATTAGTGAATTAAAACTACAGCTATAGTTCAATTACAAAAACAGAATTATGTGCTGACTTAAATAGCACATATTAATCTTCATGTTGGAGATGAGTATATGAAAATCTTGCTAAGAGTTCTGACCTTCCCTTCCTTCCTTTTTACTGACACCAGGCAATGGCACCCATATATCATAGCAAAGCTCAAAATTCTAGGTAATATTAAGTTACAAAATCCACAACTTCTCAGTACTGAAGTGAACTAGTTTCTAAATTCTAGTTTGTAAAAAGCCTCCCTAATCATTCCTCTTCCCACCAGCACCTGAGACTATCATCATCTCTCACCTGGTATTACTGTCACCACTTTATAGTTGACTAGACTCCTCTCTATTTTTTCCTTCTATCAGTCCTTTTTCCATACTGCCAGAGTTTTATTTCTAAAAGTAAAGATTAAATTATATAGCAACTCCACTTAAAAACACCCAAAGGCTTTCAGATGTCTGGATCAAGTCCAAATTTCTCAGTGTGATAGCTTAGGCCCTTCATATTCTCATCCCAGCTACATTTACCTCTGGCTGTTTATATCTATTATTTTAAACATAGCCAAGAGTGTCCTAAAGTATCATGTTCTTTGATGCCATTGTGCCTTTAGATATTTTCATTTCCTTTTTTTTTTTCTTGGAATGTCCCTCTTCTACATATCGTCCTAAAGAATACTTGATAATACCATGCTTTGAGATTCCGCCAAATGTCAACCCTGTGATGAAGCCCTCTCTCCTCCAGCACTCTTCTTCTGACCCACACCCCTTAGAGCATTTAGAACTTTGTATTACAAGCATTTGTTTCTGTGCATGTCTTCCCCACAAAGAAGGTTAGCTCTGCCAATTCACCACCATCACATTTATTCTCTGTACGAAGTTTTTCAAGGCCTCGCATTCCTAACGCTGAATCCTTTGGTTAAAAAATAAAATATTGGGATCCCAGAAGGAATACGAGAGCAGTGTACTTTGTTGGAAGCTATGTTATCATTAATAAACAATTCATTAACTAAATATAATCAATTAAAATAAAATCTAGCCTCAAGAGACATTGAATTCTTACAGTGGAAATAGAATCACAGTATAATAGAAAATGAATAATCATGATCCATCAAGTTACAAATATGTTTTGAAAAAAAGGGTAGGCCTGATGTTGGCTAGTTTGAAAGCTATCTCCATTGAGAATGGAAATCTTAGGGAATTAGATTTTTATTTCATTTAAAAAAAAATCCCAGCTCATTGATTTCAGCAATTAACATTTTCTTTCCATCTCATTAGTTTGGGTTTTCAGGCTATGTTGTCTCTGATTTGTTTCCCTCTAAGTCCAGTCAAGGAATAGAAACAGCACAGACACTGGAAGGGATGGGGGGAGACGGAGAGAAGATGGGGAAGAAATGTAAGTGGAGCATAGAAGGGAGATGATGAGCTCAGATGAATGATAACATGGTTCTCCCAGTAGGCTCTTTTTCACTACTCCCAATACCAGATAACTTGGGTCTGGAATCTAAAGAGAGAGAAGCATACTGGAGTACATGAAACACAAGAAGTCTTTTTACAGAGATATCACAAACTTTTTATTTAACAAAAGACTCATGACATGAAGATTTGATGGTATCTTTCTTTTTGATAAAACTAGGAGAGGGGGTTTAAAATGTTCTCATGGTGTTTAGTTGAAATATGTATTTAATCTGAAAATAATCACTATCATAATGAATCTGTTCAGATAAGTTAACAAAAAGGATAGTCTAATAAATCTCAACTAAAAATGTAAAAAATTTCAAAGATTATATAGTAAGAACTGATATTTGTCTCACAGATCTGACAGTATTAATGTCAGAAGAGAGTTTAGGGTTGTAAGTTGAGCGCCACTCCTTCATTTTACATAGAAGGTATTAGGAAACTGAGTTCTGGAACCATGAAATACATACTCCAGATTACACAGCCAGTTAGTTGTGGAGCCAGTACTTGAATCCTGATCCCACTTATTATTTGCTTGCATTTTCATACATTGGTCTCTTTTCATTAGATAAGTGACATTCATCATCTCGTTTACCCTCTTGCAAAATATGTTCTCCAAACCCTTCTCTCTTTTCCCTAAGACCTGCCTGCGGTTTAGTTCCTTGACCAACAAGATTCCCTTCCAAGCTTCCTGAAGTCAGTTAAACTTCTGTAGGATCCTCTTCTAGTGCCTTACAAATAAATTTATAAGCAAGTTCATGCCATAGAACATGAAGTCTGATGATTTAAATCACATATACAGACCTTAAAAGCAATTTAGAGAGTATTAATATTCATAGGCGAGTTGCAAACATTTCCTTTCAAAAGAAAATAGCTACATATTTCTGAACTTCCTGGCTGTTAGACAGTTATTTTGATCATTATTGCCTTTCAGTTTGAAAAACAGGACCCATGATCTTTTGTTTGCAATAAGAGAAGGAGGAGATATAGGGACCTTGACCAACAAAGATTATTCATGAATCCTCAATTAGATTCTCTCCAAAGAATGGTTGCTTATTTAGTTAGGTTTTTATGAGTTATCAAAACATTAAAAATGTTTCCTTTTCAAAAGACATCATCTCTGTATCTACAAATTAATACCCTAATGATTTTACTGTAAAAAACTGCACCCATCACATACTTGAAACTCTTCCATAAAAACTAAAAGATCAGACTTGAAAGAACAAATGTAAAGTTACTTTAAACCATTGTCAGAATTGGTGATATTTCATCTTGAAAGCCAAACATTATACCTATATTAATTTAATTGGTGTATGTAAACAAAGTTCATATTCCCAGTTATAATCTGGCAAATACATGTATTTAGATTGTCATTAATTAAGCAATTCAAGTATTAAGTTATAGAATTAATGTACATAATCTTCATAAAAGTAGGATTAAAATGTACTTTCGTTCATTTTTGTTTTAATTTCAGAATTGGAGAAAACAAGATTCAATATGTTACAGATTATTAAATACTCAACAGGCTAGCCAAAAACAAAAAGCCCATGTAAAGACAATGGTTGCATAGACAAGGTGATTTTATAATATGCTAAAGGAAACAGTGCATTTATATTAAAAAAATTTAAGAATAACATTTAATTCAGAAAGGAGATTTAACATCTTCAAAATAACCACTGAGGAAATACATACAGCTTAAAATTAATAATCAATTTCCTAAGAAAAATATTCTCAAGTTTTCATCCTTCAAAGAATATAAGATTTTGTAATTTACCATAGCAGCTGAGTAAAAAATAACACTCATTATGGATAAAATAATATTTTAATGGTGAGTTTGTATTAAATGTTTATAGAATTGTAATTTATTGAACCATACATTTATAAGATTAGTATTAATATTGCCCTTGAACCAGTTTGATGTCTTGCCCATATATCAGCCCTGGGAAGTGAATGAATATTTATTTTTAATGTAATTGGTGCCAATATGTTTATCTGAACTACCTTTCTAGGGAATTTTATATTTTCAGAATTTATGACAGGGTATATGAGAAAAAGACTTTGAAAAATAAATCAATGAATTTTGTATTTTAAACCATTTCCTCTATTTTACCAATATTGTTGTTAGAAATGGATTATTAAAAATGTTTTAACCCACACACACCATGCCTGGAGTAGCCCTAGCATAGAGCTTTTTTTCTCAGCATGTTTTCCAGGTTAGCTTTTATCCCAGCTTTATCATTTATTACTGTTAGCAGTGGTGGTAATAGCAGCAGTCATAAAATAAGCCAAAAAGAGTTTAGTAGACTTCTAATTGGTACTTGCAGAATTAAATAAGGTCTCATTTATTGGTGTGTATGATAAATATAGAGGAACTATTATCTTCACTTTAACAGGTAGCTGAAATATGATCATCAATAAATGGTTTGTTTTTTTGCCATCCATTCCAAATTCAAGGTAACTTTCATCATCCTTTTGAGGATAGCATGCAGGCCCTTGATGGAGTTCCCTGGGATTTAAGTAGCTAGAAAGAGATAACTTTTCTAGGACTGTGGTAAGATAACTATTCAATGCTGCACTTCTGTCAGTCTTTTGGTTTATTACCCGACTATACCTTACCATGCCTTGACCCATGAGATGCACTGAGCCTCTAGGCTACCAGTCAGCAGAGCTGGGGGAAATAATAGTTTATGTGTATGAGAAACATGTAGGGGAAATAGAAGCTATGTAGTTCTGCCATATAGCATAAAGATAATGCTTGGGTATTCATTCTACATGTGGTATAATGGGAAATTCCCATGATACTTCCTGGATTATAGCAGTGGCTCAGTTAAGTATAAATGTATCCCTCCATTTCCCCTCAATCTTTACTATCTTACAGATTACCAGATTGCATAATAGTTTGATTTCACAAACAATTATGATAATTTACTTTGTGCCAGGCACAGAGATAAATAAATATGGCCCCAAAGTTACAATCTCATTGAAGATTCCAATTCCTAAAAGATAATTATAATACAATGCATTGTGTTAACATGGAAATAGACGAATATGTGAGAACTGATAAGGAATATGGTGGTCTATATCAAAGAAAGCATTCTGATTGAAATAACAAGGAGTCTAAAGAATGTGTAACATTTATCTACTCTAAATACTGTTGGAAGGAAAGTTTAAAGGAAACAATATAAGGTATAGACATCATGCTTCATTACAAGCAATCTGATATTACTAGGAAATATAGTAAGACTCAAGCAATTTGAGCAATAAAGTTAAAGAAAAAAATTAGAAGACAAATAATGAGTAATCTTCATTTTATATTACGTGAAAGAAATTAGATTTTTTGCCACTACATATGATGTACGTATGTTGGCACACTGTCGTATCTTGGTTAAAATAATAAATAAATCTCAATGACAGACAAGATATAGGTTTGGAGGTGGGAAAGTGGGTCCATCTCTGGAAAGGAGGGATTGCAAAAATTTGTGTCCACTATGGAAATCAGCCACAGGCAGTGAGTGACATGATCAGAATTCTATTTCAGGTTGTGGTTGGTAGCCTCAGGTGCACATTGGAATAATTGTATGTCACTCTTCACCTACTTATTCAGAATCTCTAAAGATAGAATCAAGGTATCCTACTCTGAAAAAAGTTATCCAAACATATTTGAAGTGCAGTCTTGGTTGAGAAATATTATCTCAATACATCACATTGATGGCAATATCAGGAGAATACCGTCAAGTATTTGAGTCAAGTGTTTTTATTTTTATTTTATTTTCTCTTTTGTAGCTAATAGAAATTAACTCAGTTCAAGCAAAAGGATACAACAGCCAACTATTGGGGTGTCTTATGTGATTGAAGGATGGTGTGAAAAAATAAGCTTTTCAAAGTACAGAAATTAAGACATTTGTGAAGAACTCAACTGTGAGTATTAATGGATATGACTTTCTAATATACTGTCGTTAAAATTATTAAGATACCAAGTTTCTACACTTAACAATCAAAATGCTGGGAAAAGAAAATCTAATAGACCAATCTTATGTGTCCATTGATGGATCATGGACAGGGTTATTAAACAGAAGCACGGCTCCTTAGGGTCCAGCTCTATGGGTGATGGAGGAAGTTCTCAGAATAATGCAATCTGGCCCACCAACCTAATGTTGCCTACTGCACCAGTATCCAAAGAATGGAATTAGAAAAATATTTTAAGGGACTACTCCTATCATTCAGTTATAAGATAACTAAGAACTAACCTGTGATTTGGTGAAGAGCTATGCAGTCTGGAACCAGATGTAACTTTTAATAACATGGGAAGCTTTTAAGCTATTCTGAAGTACAGAATCCTAACTTACAAAGTTAGACGATCAGTTGATATTCATAAACTTTAGGAATCAGAGACCTTATCAAATATATAATATAATAGTATAGTGATCTCAGACAGTCCAGGAATGGTGCAATTAGAAAATAGAAACATGATTCAACAAAACAGAAACTGTACATTCCAAGGTAATTTTATAACTCATTTTTTCAATTTTTAACTGATTACACAGTAGGCATATAGTTTGTATTTAATAAATATCAAATAATTGAGCAAAATGATATTATGCATTTAAATATAAAATATAACCAAATAAATACAAATTTTCTTGAAGTGTTATTATACTAAGTAGGTTTCTGAGGGAGGAAGGAAGTCTGAAAAGATTCAGATTAGGAAAAAAGTCTAGATATTATATATGTACACATACATATATTATATATATATAATAGGTACATGCTAGCATATAAAAGTATCTTGAATTTTGGAGAATGTTGAAGAAATAAGTTAGAAAAGACCTGAAGAACATTGCTAACTGAATATATATTAAAGTACTGAAATCTCAGTTTGATAATCCCCCACAGGTACATATGGAGGCACTAAATTATGAAGTTCCTTGGAAAGGTTGCAAAGCTTAGGATACAAATATTTTATTTTGACAATTTTTGTATTTGCATATTTGATGACCATATGTGAATGAGGAGGGAAAAAAGCAGTCATTTCTGGTATTTCGGAGCCATCCTGAAGAAAGATTTAAAAAGGTTCATAAAAAGAAAAAGGAGAACTATATCGCCTGACTTTCATTTTGAAAGATCACATAGCTTTTTACAGATTTAACAACCTGACATACAGAGATCACTTCAACCTCTACTGAAATACAATCAGCTTAGGGGTGAAACTCACCTGTTATTAAACTGCCTCTAGAAGCACTACAAATAGTTTAGTACAGAAAATAAAAGAGAAGGTCAAACTTCATTAAAACTTCTAGGAGAAGTTACCACAGGCCTGGTGAATCTCGGGGAAAGAATTGGTTCCAATCAGAGTGAAACTGCATTATTTGAGAGAGGAGATAGTACTAAAATAAATAGATAAATAAATAAGTAAATAATCAATCATCCATTCTCTCAGGAACAAGGAAGTAGATATAGAGGAACCAGGCCAGTAAAATGAAAGCATCAATACCTTGGGTAAATGCATCTCGATCTCCCTCCTCCTCACTATCTTAGCCATTTCGGGTGGGGAGGAAGGAGAGTTGTTAAAAGAAACTATTCTGTCGGAAAAATAAGAGATTAGATTAATGGAGGACTGGCTGGTTCAGTCGGTTGAGCATCTGCCTTTGGCTCAGGTCATGATCCCAGGCTCCTGGGATCGAGCCCCACATGGAGCCCCACATGGAGCTTCCTGCTCAGTGGGGAGCCTGCTTCTCCTCCCTCTGCCCTTCCCCTTGCTCATGCTCTCTCTCTTTCTTTCAAATAAATAAATAAGTCTTATTTAAAAAAAGATATTACATTAAAAATTGTTTTGCTATTGTTAGGACATAAATTTGAAAGAGTTTTTGGTCACAAGTTTAATCAGAACTAAGAAGGCATTGGGTAGATGGCTTTAAATGATGAAAGTCTTAAGATAAAACATCAGCTCTATAAGAAATGCTCACTAAAATAATCCTTTATGTACCTTTAAATCTCACTTGTCAGACTAGATAGGATTGCAGCACTGTTCAGGGAATAAATAAGCTAAACACTACTAATTAAGAGGAGGTAAGAATTATACCTTTCCAATATCTCAGTTCTCATGCCTCGCCATAGGATTTCTTTTCTGATGTCCAAAAATTCAGAAAAGATCTGCGAAGAGAATGCTCTTGGGTCTTAATATTTTGCTGATAGAAATATTGCATATTAAACTTACCTGGGAGAAAACTCTTCTTTTTGGAAAATATAAACATCTGTACCTTATAATTATAGGAATCCACCAGGAAGAGAAGTAGAGACACATTAGCTGTGAGCAAGCCATGACTAGATTACTTGTCAGTGGTCAGACTGAAAATTCAGATCATCTGACTTAAGGAAAGCCTCAGAGAGACACTCTAATGAGGAGTTCGTAATGGCTGCTTGCCAAGAAATCAGTCGACTGGTCTCTTTCAGAGTCTATCATTCACCTCATTAGGCGAGTGAAAAATGGAGCCCCTGAACTCTTGCAACTTCATTCCCCACAGACTTCTGACCCATTGAAAGGCTAATCATGAAGAACACTAACTCTGATTTGACAGTAATATATTTCAGGCTAGGGATGATACACTGCAGAAGAGTTTGAAGGCCCAAGTTTCCGGTTTTTCTTACAGCCCAAAATAAATTTTTTTAAAAAGATTTTATTTATTTATTTGAGAGAGAGGGAGCATGAGTGTGGGGGAGGGTCAAAGGAAGAGAGAGAAGCAGGCTCCCCACTAAGCAGGGACCCCGAAACAGGGCTTGATTCCAGGACACTGAGATCATGCATGACCTGAGCTGAAGGCAGATGCTTAAGCGACTGAGCCACCCAGGTGCCCTAAAAATAAAATAGAATTAAATTAAAAAATAAAACATATCAAACTATTGAATACTTTTTTTTTTTTAAAGATTTTATTTATTTTTATTTGACAGAGAGAGAGATCACAAGTAGACAGAGAGGCAGGCAGGGGAGGGGGGGGAAGCAGCCTCCCTGCTGAGCAGAGAGCCCGATTTGGGGCTCGATCCCAGGACCCTGAGATCATGACCTGGGCTGAAGGCAGAGGCTTAACCCACTGAGCCACCCAGGTGCCCCAAACTATTGAATACTTTAAGATTCCCAGTTAAGATACATTTTAAAGTTATTTTGTAGACTATCTGTTTTCTGATCAGAATTTAGCTACCGATACCCTGACGAACTTTAAAATTAACTTCTTCCCAATGACACCTCTTTAAAGATGATTCTCTCTAGGGGCACCTGGGTGGCTTAGTTGATTAAGCCTCTGCCTTTGGCTCAGGTCATGATGCTAGGGTCCGAAGATTGAGCCCCGTATTGGGCTCCCTGCTCAGTGGAGAGCCTGTATCTCCCTCTGCCTCTGCCTGCTGCTCTGCCTACTTGTGCTCTCTTGATCTCTCTGTTAAGTAAATAAATAAAATCTTAAAAAAAAAAAAAAGATGACCTCCTCTATGTGATTTCTCATTATTCTCCTTGAACGCATCTACTTTTCATTCATTCATTTTTCTACTCAGCTATTTATTATTCTGTTTCAAAAGTCTGTTTATCCTTTTATGTATAAATTACTGTATTTTTGATAAATATCTTATTAAATTTAACATATACAAAGTATGCAAATAGTGTATAGTTATCACATCATAAAAATATCCATGTAAATTCTATCCAGCTAAAGAAATAAAATACTATCAGTTACTGCACGAGTACCATTTTTTTGGTCCCTTTCCAGTCATTATTACCTTTTCCTTGAAAGTAATCAGATCCCTGATGTTTAACACTTAGTTTTACCTATTTGAACTATGAAATGGAATAATATATTATGTAATCCTTTGTGTCTAGCTTTTCTCAGTCAACATTATGTTTTCCATATTCATACATACTGTTAACTGTAGTTGTAGCCTGATCCTTTTCTTGCTTGATGATGTTTGGTAAAATGGATTAATCCCAATTTATATTCTATTCTGAAGTTGATGGACTTTTGGTTCTTCCAAGTTCTGGGATATTAAAAAATTGTTCCCATAAGTGTTTTGTCCATGTCCCATATTATTTCAGCTCTCTTCAAATTCTAGGAATGGAATTTCTGGAGAATGGCATCTATTTATATTCCCCGTTAGTGGAAACTAAACAAAAATTTTCCAAATTGACTGTACCTTACTTCCATTGACTGTGTCTGAGAGTTTTATTTGCTTTATATCTTCGACAGTTACCCTAAGACATTTTTTATCAAACTAAAAATTATAGTGGACGAAAAATGAAGTAGCAAAAACGATAGCAAAAATAGCAAAACAAGGCAAAAAATTATATTTTATAATGAAATAAAAAGCATCCATTCCAACAATTACATCGTTAACGCTCTCTATGCTTTTTTTTTTTTTTTAAAGATTTTATTTGCTCTCTATGCTTTTGATGTCAGTTTTCTGGTGCACAGATCTCTCCTATGACTAATAATATTTATACTGAATTTTTTGCCATTTATTCATCTATTTATTTGAGCTTATTTATAACCAAAGTATCACATTGTGTATTGTTACATTCTGTATATTATTGGGGGTGAGAAAGAGTACTAGCTAGATAGTACTGTTTTAGACAACTATTTATAACACTACTCTTAGCAACTACACTCATTTCCCCAGGAAATTCAAATAGCCTACTAGAACGGTATTTCATTCCACCAACCATATACCATATATCTTCCAGTTTTATGAGTTGAGGACACCAGTGATCCTATATGTCTTTTTCATTCTCTTTAATCAACTGTATCTCTCAAACTCTCTAATTTATACCTACAACTTGTATTTTGTCTCTGTTAACCAGATTTACATTCCATTATTTCATCAGTGTTAATCCTTATAACTCACATAAATTGATTCACTCTACATATTTTTTTAGTGAACACTAAAATGGTATGTTATATTTCCTTCACTGTAGAGAAAATATCAGGACCATGTATAACTCAAACAGAATATTATAATAGTCATAGCTGAATGAATTTTTTTATTTTCATTTCAGCACAACATCATCTATTCAAAGAAATTAATCATCCCACTTATTTTTCAAAAAGTTAATAATAATTTTTAATGAGAAACACTTGCTTTTCAATTTTAATTTCAGTATAATTAATACACACTGTTATGTGTATCAATCAAATCAATCAATTGTTGGGATTCAACAATTCTGTAGATTACTCAGTGTTCATCACCATTAGTATACTCTTTTTCCCCTTTACCTATTTCACCCATCTTTCCACCCACCTCCCCTCCGGTAACCATCAGTTTGCTCTCTATACTTAAAAGTCTATTTTTTGTTCTCTTTTGTCTTTATTCCATTGGTCTCTTAAATTCCACATGTGAGTGATATCATACAACAGTTATCTTTCTCTGAATTATTTAACTTAGCCTTATATGCTCTGGATCTATATATGTTGTTGCAAATGACAAAATTTCATTTTCATGTCTGAGTAATATTCCATTGTGTGTGTACTAAGTTGATGTTTGCTTAAATTTGAAACTATTTTAAAAGCTCTAAATTTTTACTTATCTCTCCCAATGTTTTAGGTATATAGAGTCATACTTCACATCTTTTTATTTTGTGAATCCCTTGACTGATTTTTATGGATATACTTAACTGTATTGCTTTTGTGCTTCCTACTATTCTTACTTCTGCTTATGCTCTTTCTTTTCCACTCAAAGAATCCCTTTAACATTGCTTGTTGGGCTGGGTTAGTAATGATGAATTCCTTTAATTTTTGTTCTCCTGGTTAACTCTTTATGTCTCCTTCTATGCTGAATGATAGCCTTGCTGCATAGAGTACTCTTGGTTGCAAGTTTTTTCTTTCAGCACTTTGAATATATTATGCCACTTTCTTCTTGCCTGTAAAGTTTCTGTTTAAAAATCAGCTGACAGCCTTATGGAGTTTCTCCTGTATACAACTGTTGTTTTTTTCCTACTTTTAAATTCTCTCTTTATCAGTACTTTTTGTCATGTTAATTACTATGTGTCTCAGTGTGGACCTCCTTGGGCTGATTACGTTGGGGGATCTCTGCCTCTTGCATCTGGATTTCTGTTTCCTTCCCCAGATTAGGGACATTCTGTCCCCTTTGTCTCTCTTCTTTTTCTGGGATCCCTGTAATGTGAATGTCATTATGCTTGACAGTGTTACTGAGTTCCCTTAATCTATTTTTATTTTTTTTTTATTCTTTTTATTTCTCCTGTTCAGCTTGGTTGCTTTCCATTTCTCTCTCCTTCAGGTCACTGATCTGCTCTTCTGCTTCCTCTAGCCTACTATTTATTCCCTCTGAAGTATTTTTAATTTCAGTTTTTGCATTTTTTATCTCTGATCATTTCTTTTTTTTTTATGTTTTGCCTCTGTTGAGGGTCACTGAGATACTCTACTCTTTTCTCAAGTCCAATTTGTACCTATATAACCACTACTTTAAATTCTCTATCAAGTATATTATCTCTGTTTTGTTTAGCTCTCTTGCTGGGATTTTGTTGTTCTTTCATTTGGGATATATTCCTCTGCTTCCTCATTTTGTCTAACTCTCTGTGTCTGTTTCTATGTGTTAGGAAAGTCAGCTATGTCTCCTGCTCTTGAAAGTAGTGGTCTTATTAAGAAGAGGTCCTGTGGTGCCCTGTAATGCAATGTTCCCTGTTCACCGGAAACTGGCTCTTCAGGGTTATTTCATATGTGTGTTTCATGCACCCTACTCTTGTGACTGAACTGTGTTTGCCTTTATTACAGTCATCTAGAACGGCTGTCTTCACCTATTGTGGGCAGGGGTTGATCCCTGTGTTGTTAGTGGGCCAATTGGGGACACCGTGGGCTTGAGTTGGGTCAGACCAGCATCTTACAGAGTTTCAGTAGGACTGAATTTCAGGGCTCTCTCTCTGTATTGTCCCCTGAGAAGCTTTCATTTGTGGGCAAGTCCTACAATCAATCCAGATGTCTGCTCTGGCCCACGGGTAGGGACACAGTCAAACTGATGTGTATGATTTCTTCCCCTCTCTTCATATTGGGGTGGTGCTGCCCCTTATTGGGGCTGCTTGCACACAGCCATGCTTGTGGTGCATCTTTGGATTAACCCTTACCTAGGCCAGGTCCAAAGGAGAATGTGGAGTTGGGGTACACTATAAGCAAGCCAGTGGAGAGTGTTCACGTTGTGCTAGTTCCTGTAGGAGTCTGTGTATCAGGGTTGGTGGGGCAGCAGGAGGGGGGGGTGGTCAGAAATGGCACCTGCTAGCTCTTTTGTTCTTGGAATAATCTGCCAAAGCGTCTTGCTCCTCTAGCACATGCTCCTTCCCATATACCCAGGCATTTTTTTTCAAACAGCGGCTCCTATGCTGTATCTCAGAAGGGCTGTTTGTTATGCTGTCTCTTTAAGTGTGGGAAATGAATCTCCTATCACTATCTACCTCTTCCAGAGCCTCTGATTTTTAAAGTTTCAGGTGTTAAGCCTCACTGATTGTAAGAACTCATAAATTTAAGCCCTTGCAGTTTTCAAAGCCAAATATTATGGATTCATCTTTTTTGTGTGGGTCCCCCGTGCTTTGGGTGCCAAGGGCAGGATCGGCTCCTCCCCACTCTCCTTGACTACAGAATCTCTCCCTCCTGTGGATAGTCCCATAGGTCCGTTTGGCTCCTCCAGACTGCAACTCTACTCTTCCTACCCACTTCCATGTGGACTCTTCTCTACATTTAGCTGTGGTATATCTATTCTACCAGTCTTTGGGTTGTTTACCAATTTATTTACAGTGACATGAGTGTTAGAAGGAGAAAGAAGGCAATGAGAAGGAGATCTCCAGGAAAGCTTAAAAAAGACTAGCTAAATCAGGTTTACATGTTTGGAACAATAGTTGTTACTTATTGGCAGATTTATTGGAGCAATTAAAAATATTAACAATGAAAGTATAAAGGTATGCAAATCAAATAAGTGATATTTCCATAATAATAACATATGCATTCTGTCTGTTAAGTTTGTTATAGAACCATATTGCTTCTCTTCCCCCTCCCAAATTATGTAGATATATTTCATCTGATGGTGTTTCCCATTATACTCAGAATAAACTATTTATACTTTAAAACATGCTACTATCATGTTTGATATCTATCATTTGAATGTGTACTCAGGACATAGAGTAAATACTTTGAAATGGCCAGTCTGCCATCTTATACCAGAAGTCTAACATTGCCTCTTAATTGTCTAGTCACATTATTTTCTCCTCTACTAGACTGAGTTCTGAAAAAAAAAAAAAAAAAGCTAATCGAATTTATATTTGTATTAACAGAGACTCCTCAATACCTATGACTTTATTGAATTTTGATTATTTTATGTAATGTGCTATGTACTAAACCTTTCTCAATACATTCATTTGAAACCTGTGGCTCCTTCAACACAGTCTCATATCTTGCATAGCTTCTTATCTTTAATTCATTAAAAACCTATTGTTATTCTTCACCTAATCTCATGAATAGTTTCTTTTGAAAAATGCTCTCTTGAGTTACATATAGAATTTCCTCTTGAAAGAGTCTATTTCTATGATAACATGAAGCAAAAAAAATAAATAAAATAAAGAGGGTTTGATATAAAGCAACAGTGTTACGATCATCTTTTAAATATATTCAGCAAGTTTTTGAAATAAGTTTATAATGACAAATTGGTTTGCTTCACAATGATCTATCACTTCATGAACTTGGTATGATGTTAGAGATCTTACCCTAAGCATTCCTATAGTTTTAAGATTTCAATTCTGTAATTTTTGTTGGACAAGTTTTTTCATAATCACTTTGAAATTGTGAGTTCATAGACTGGCCTTGATAATTATGGTGTCACTGTAAAATAATTTCTATATTGATAGAGATATTTCAATTTCATATAAATATAGTTGATGATGATCTTGCAATCATCTGACTAACATTATAGCAGAATAAGAGTCTGCATCAGAAGCAAGTGAAATAATTTTCAGTAGTAGGCAATCTGACCAAACATTTACCAGGTCTGATTGAAAACTAAGGATTTTCTAGAAGGTACTTCAGAACCCTCATTATCAGTTTGACATGAGACATTAAGGTCCAGACCACAAGATTTTATTAGTTTGAAAGGCTGATTTTCCATCTAGGCACAATCAGTAACAGGCCAGATGTAATCCAAAGATCATATTTTATATTGGCAAGCAAAGCCATCAGATGATAGTTCTGTGAATCTTACAAATTTAATGCCAATGTAAATGACACAGTGTAAACTCTATTTCATTCTATGTGCTAGAATCCATTAAGTTCAAGTAGGCAATAAAATCCTACTTTCAAACTCATCTATCCTTGTGAATAATGACTGCAAAAGACTCTTTTTTTCCCCCTAAAACAAATGCGTCAAAAAGCAATAAGCAAAATGATATTTTTTAAATAAACATTTTCTTCTTATAAGAAAAAAGTTTATGAATTCAACCAGATTCTATTACATAATACTTGTTTTAAAGAAAAAAAAAACTACAAATGTATCCTAGGTATTAGCTCAATTATATAACTTATAGCACATCTGAAAGATAGCAATTCTACAAGTAATACAAAATATTTGTAGAAAAGTCATGCAATAAGCTTTAATTCTCACTGTATGAAATACAATAAGTATGTATGCATATATGAAAGAATATTTCATATAATTCAGACTGCAACTGAATTTTTGGTGGTAGCTCAAATTTTGCAAACATAAATAATATATTTAATGTAAAAACAATATGATAGCATTTAACTACTACTAAGTTAGCAATAATTTTTTAAACAAAAATGGAAAACTATCAAAGATGTGATGAATAGGCATACTACATCGCTGTGGGTAAGAATGTAAATTTCTTTTCAAAATTTACATTCTTTCATGTTTTTATTCATTTCTATGTGTTCTATTTACCTTGCACAGAAAAAACTCAACTAGACAAGGCTTTGGCTAACCAAAGGCTAATATTTTGGTTACAGAAGTTTATAGAAAGAAAGACAGAAAATCAGAAGTAAATAAATATCCCAGATAAATTTTGATCATTATAAGTGGTTCAAATAAAGTAAAACAGAAAGACATAGAAAAAAAGGGGAAAAAAAACTGTGTGTGTATGTGTGTGCATGTGTGTTTGCACACACACACACAAACATAAGGAGAACTGAGTAGAGACAACTGTCAGGTTTGGCCATCAAACCTGGAGACATCAAAGGAAAAGATTACTCTAGACACCTTGGTAGGAGAAAGAAGAGGTGTGGGGACCAAATTTCTGGTGGCTAAAAGTCTCATGCCAAGCTTTGTCTCCATTTTTATTGGGGTCTTAGCAGTACATCAGGCACAAGCACAAAGCAAAGAGGAGAGTGTAACTTTAATGGTCAGGATAATAATATATGGGACAGAGTGTGATAAGGGCGAGGAGGCAAGGAGTCCGTAAAGTACATGACTACCACAGGTGCCTGGTTTTTTTCAAAATTTAAGAATTGACTCCCTAAATGAGAACTTTGAACCATAGTAAGAATCTGGCATTTTTAGCCAAGAAACTTCAAAGGAGGCCCAGCGTTCCGGGCACTCCTCCTCCATCTTTTAATTAGTCTCATCCAGGGAGGCATATACAAGTCAGACTTTGTCCATCCAGGCACTGTGAATTCCCGCAGACAGCTTTAGGTTGGACTGTCAGAGAAAACATGTGTGTGATCTTCTTTGAGTTAGTTATTTAAAGATTTGGACACAGAGTGCTCCACGTTGAGGAGAAAGTAAGGTCACACTTATCAGAGATAAGAATGTAGTATAATTCAAAGAAGAGAATAATTGGCCAATGGCTGAAATGCAGTAAGCAGATGGGAGGAAGAATGATGAAGTTGAAATAGTGTGTCTAGGCAGTGGCCTATCGTCGAAATAACAAGTGATGGTGTTACAAATAACTGTAGTCTCTCAATAACCTTGTTGCAAATATCACACTTTCCAACTACCCTCCAGTCTCCCATGTTCTTTCTTGAAACCTGAACCCAAAAATCCTATTGCCCCACTGGAATATTAAATTCATTGATCCTCGTCCTTTTTACTCTTTCTTTCTGAGCTCTCATGTGCTTACTTTCTTTCTTGCCCAACTTAAACTCCGTGATTAGTCATTCATTATAGTTACCTCCTTGGATGCAGCATCAAATTCCCTATTTCTCACTTGCTTCATCATACTCTTTTCATCAAAAGCCCAATCCTGACTCAAATTTATCTGTTTACACCACACATGGTATCTATGACTTAAGAACAATACAGTATTATACTAATCGGCTTCACTCTAAACATGTGACAGTGAACCTAACAGGGTTGTAATGGTTTCAGACAGTTGTATTGCTTTCCATTATATTGACTCTCTCGGTCTTCAAGATTCCACTTCACACTTGATACCATGACCCCAAACCTCCAAAACTTTATCTCACGTATCATTTTTTCAACTGTTGACATTACTCATATCTAACTGGAAAAAAAAAAAAAAGAAGCAGATAAATGGATGGGGAAATGGCAGAGTCGGCAGCTCCATGGGCACATCCCTCCACTCATTTCTCTGGAAATGAGTATGAGATGCAAAACATCAATCATACTCTCAATCAAGAAAAAGGCAACTTAAAAATGGTAGCAAACTCTGTGGCATTTTTACATGCTTTTCCCCCAGCCCCTCCTAAGATCATTGGTGGTCTTGAAAATGGCAGCCTATGTTCCCAATATGGGACCCTGGTCCTTGTTCTGAAAGGAGAAGAGCAGAACTTATTTCTAAATAAGTATGCATGTCTGTTCTAGCATAGGATTACCTAAAGTATTGACACAAGTGCTTGTCTTTGTTACATCTAAGTCAGAACTCGCTCATGGCAAAAAAAAAAACCAAAGGACATTCTATGAAAATTTTCTAAGGTGCACAGAAAATATCCAGTAACCAGGCACAAAGGGTATGGTTGAGGCATACACCAGAACCCTGAAAACTTGGGAAGGAAGGTGAAGAAGAGAAATTCTTTGAAAAATTAGGGCATTCTAAAGTACCTGTGTATGTTACATACTGAGGAATTTAGAAAGCCACAAACATGCCCAGATAAGGACACATGAACAGAGAAGACCTAAAAATGCCCTAGGCTTTCTGCTTTGGCTGATCTCTAGGCTCAGTGTGAGTAGAAAGAGAAGGCTAAAGCAAAGCTGTAGGTAATCAGGCTCCTATCATCTATCTATCTATCTATCTATCTATCTATCTATCTATCTATCATCATCTATCATCTATCATCTTTTGGCTCCTGGCATTCAAGAAAGTCTGTTAAGACACTAGTTGAACACCAGTTGGACTAAAGACTTCAGAAAACACACATGACAAAGAATACAGACTTTACAAAAATAGTTTAGAAAATTCAGTAAACCAAACATCTACAGCCTCCATTAAGCAACAAAAATAAGCCTGGGAGCCGTGGAGGCAAGATACTGATTTCTAGAGTTACCACATTATGATATTCAAAATAGCCAGTTTTCAACAACAACAACAAAACAACAACAACAGCACAACATGTAAAGGAAAAAAGAGTGTGATCCATTCACAGAAGAAATTAAATAAACTGTCCCTGAGGAAGCACTATTATTAGACTTACTAGACAAAGACTTCAATTCAACAGTCTTGAATATGCTGAAAGAACTAAAGAAAACTATTGAGAAGGAAAGAAACCAGGAGAAAGATCTATGAATAAATAGAGAATACCAATAAAAAGACTGAAATTATAAAAGGAACCAAACAGAACCAAGCTAAGAAGTACAGTAACTAAAATAAAAAAATAGTAAGTATATTTAAGTAGGCAGAAGACACCTTGAAGACAGGTCAATTTCAATTATCCAGTCTGAGGAGCAGAAAGGGAAAAAAAAAGGATGTAGAAAAATGAACAGAGCTTAAGAGACCTGTGGACACTGTTAACATCAACATATGTGTATTGGAAATCCAAAAGAAGAAAAAAAAAAAAAGGTGGGGAGGAAATATTTGTGACCACTATCTCACACCATATATAAAGTTTAACTCAAAGTGGATCAGTAACCCAAAAACTAAAACAATAAAACTTTTAAAAGAAAACACGGTCTTAAATTTTCAGAGCCTTGAATTTGGCAGTGAATTCCTAAAAATGATACCAAAAGCATGAACAAGAAAAGAAAAAAAATAGGCAAATTGGAGTTCCTCATAATTAAATATTTTTGTGTATCAAAGGACATCATGTAGAAAGTGAAAAGCAACCTACAGAATGGGAGAAAATATTGACAATTCATATATCTGATAATGTTCTATCATTTATAATGTGTAAAGAACTGTTATAACTCAAAAACCAAAAGACAGCTTCATGTAAAATGATCAAAGAACTATAGACATTTCTCCAAAGAAGATATATAGGGAGCCTGGGTGGCTCAGTGGGTTAAAGCCTCTGCTTTTGGCTCAGGTCATGATCTCAGGGTCCTGGTATTGAGCCCGGGATTGGGTTCTATGCTCAGCAGGGGGTCTGCTTCCTCCTTTCTCTGCCTGCTTCTCTGCCTACTTGTGTTCTCTCTCTCTCTCTGTGTCAAATAAATAAATAAATAATCTTAAAAAAAAGGGAGATATATAAATGGCCAACAGGTACATCAAAAGATGCTTAATGTCATTAGTCATAAGGAAAATGCAGATCAAAACTACAATGACGCATTACTTCACACCCATCAGTGTGGCTATAAGAAAAAAATAGAAAATAGTAAATGTTGAAAAAGATGTGGAGAAATTGCAACTCTTGTATGTTACTAGGAGGCATGTAAAGGGGTGCAGCTGCTGCGAAAACAGGTAGATCTTAAAAAGTTAAATATAAAATTATCATGTATGGCCCAGCATTTCTATTCCTACGTATACACCCAGTAGAACAGAAAGCAGGTATTCAAACAAACATGTGGACACCTATGTTCATAGCAAAATTATTAATAATAGCCAAAGGGTAGAAACATCCACCAACGAATGAATGGATAAGTAAGTATATACAAACAAATATTATTCATCCATAAAAAGGAATGAAGTGCTAATTTATGTTACGACATGGATGAACCTCAGACACATTACCCTAAATGAAAGAAGCCGGACACAGATGGTTACACGTGGTATAAATACACTTGTATGAAGTATCCAGCTAGATATACCCATAGGGATAGAACACAGGCTGTTAATTTTCAGGAGCTGAGGGGAGTGAGGAATAGCAGCAACTGCCCAATGGGTGTGGAGTTGCCTTTTGGAATGATGAAAATGTTTGGGGACTAGATGGAGGTGATGGTTAAGCAATATTGTGAATGAACTAAATGTCATTGGATTTTTCTCTTTAAAATGGTTAATTGTATGTTACATGAATTTCATCTAAAAAAAAATCAGAAGCAATCAGAACAAAATCTCTCTAAGCTCCTTTTACTCTACCAACACACCTGCCAGCATTCGTACCCTCCAGTACTGACCTCGGTCAGCCAAAATGGCCCGTCCTTGCAGTTGTCAAAGACCAGTTTCGCTGCTTGGGCAGTAGGTGCGTTCCTGTTTATTCAAGCTCAATCCACATAGTGCTTTCCACATTTTCCTGCATTGTCATTTTTTCCCCTCTTTACTGGAGTATTTCCATCAGAGTATAAGAAGCTAATATTCCTCCTAGTCAAAAGTTTTATTAAAAAAATATAAAAACAACAAGAAGCCTCTGACTTACATTTTCCAATAGCATTCACTCCATTCCGTTTCCTCACAGCAAGGCCTATACTAAGAGAAAGAAAGAAAGGAAGGAAGGAAGGGAGGAGGGAAGGAAGGAAGGAAGGAAGGAAGGAAGGAAGGAAGGAAGGAAGGAAGGAAGGAAGGAAGGAAGGAAGGAAGGGAGGAAGGGAGAAAGAGAATATCATATTTGTTGTCTCCTTTTCCTTATATATGCTCTTTAACTCCCTGTAATTGGGTTTTAAACTCTACAACTTCAACACAACCATAATTGTCACTGCTACCAACGACATCCATGTTTCTAGAACCTATGCTTGTTTCTCAAGCTTCGTCTAACTGATGCTTCAATAGTGTTTGATTTAGTTGCTTGTACCCTCCTCCTCCTTCGCTTTTTTTTTCCCAAAAGAAACAGATTTCCCTCCTTTTCCCCTTGCCATGCGTTTTAGTATTTTCTTCCATGGATTTTCATCTCCTGACAAGGACGAGCTGGGCTACTGGGCTCAGCCCCTGGACATCTCTTCCCCACCTCTCTTGCTTTTGCAGGAGAATTCTACCTGTCTCTTCCATGCTGAAGATTCCCACAGTTCAATTTGCAGCCTTGACCTTCCTCCTTATCTCCCACATTATATTTTCATCTGCATAGATATGTGTTAATACCCAATAGGCAATTCATTAAGTTCAATTTGAAGATCCGATCTTTTCCCCCAAATCTGTTCCTTTTCCAACTTTTCCTAATTCAATTAGGGTAGTTTCATCTTCCCAGTTTTGGAACGAAATCTTAGCATGTTAATTCTGCTCATTCTCTCACACTCTATTTTCATGTCAACAAATTCTATTGGCTATTTAAGTACTTTCCTTGCTGTTACTGCTGCCTCTCAGGCTTAAGCTAACATAAGTTCTCATTTGGATTATTTTGATAGCCTCCTACCAGACCTCTTTGTTGTCACTCTTGTCTTACTGTGTCTTACGTAACTGACCAAGTCCCCTCTACTCCAGCCAGACTTATTCTCCCTTCTGTGTCTTCACAATTATTCTTTTAATTCCATATTTCTCTGGGACTCATTCCATCACTTCCTTTCAAAGCTATTTTCAAAAGCAACCTTCTCAGCTATACCTCCTATAACTACGTATTTAAAACTCACACTCCTTCCCTAATCACTTTATCTTCTTTGCCCACTCTAGTTTTTCCCATGGGATTTTCTAATAAACTATATAATTTACTTACCTATTTTTGGTTTTGTGAGTTCTGAAGGATTTATGGCACCAGGGCAATAATGTTTCTATTTTATGCACTGGAGGTATTTCAAGTGCCTAATAAGAGTGCCTGGTACATAGTAGATGCTAGAAAATACTTTTTAAAGGAATGAATGAATGATTACAAAAAAATTTGCTTTGTAGTGTGAAGAAATATGTTATGACTTAAACTTTATAAAATTTTTTTTTTTTTTTTTTTTATTAACATATAATGTATTATTCGCCCCAGGGTACATGTCTGTGAATCTTCGGGCTTACACATTTCACAGCACTTAATAGCACATACCCTCCCCATTGTCCACAACCCAGCCACCCTATCCCTACCCCACCCCCCCAAATTTTACATGAAGAAGAAAGTGAAAAGAAAATTACCATTTGGGTCAGTGAGTATCTCTTTCCATGAGACCATAAGTGAACTTTTTTTCTTTTCTTTTTTACCTCTCAGCATTTTCCACAACAAATGTATATTGTCTTTGTAATATATATAAATAAAATATTTTATTTATTTACTTATTGGACAATGTATAGGTATCTATAAATATCAAATGGGTTGCATAAAATAATAATCCATAAAAATGAATTATTATCACTCCTATTCATTTACTTTTATCTCTGCAGAGGCTAGAGAATGTAACAAGACATTCTTTAGATTTAGAAGACTAGCAAATATAAACATCATTTTTGATGTTTATCAATGTCATGTTGAAGTGGCTATAATAATGAAAAACATTAATACAGAATTAAAATTTGCTTATCATATCATATGACTTAGAGAACCAATACAATGAAATAAATTTTAAATTCCTCCACATTTCATTTTTTGTGTTGCACAATATCCTGTGGTTTTGTGGGAGGGAAAAGTCCAATAAAAAGATGGAAACAAGATGATTACAACACATATTCCCAGCTGAATGGTGAATAAGATTAATAAAATACCTCTTCTTTGGAGGATGAGAATATTCTAGTCAATTGCATTTTTTTTAGTTTAAATCTGTCTAAACATTTTTATTTTTTCATTCATTCAGGCATGCACATGACAAGCATTTCCTGAACTCTTAGTATCTACCACTATGCTAGGCGATATAGAGGAAAAGCTTTAAAACACAAGGAACTTTCAAGCAAGAGGAAAATGAGTAAACAAATGCATAACTGAACGCAATGTAATAAACATTGTGATAGAAGAGTTGGCAAATTTCTGCTCTGTGAGTTTGTAGCAGTTAGTTAGGTTCAGAAGTTGCTTCCTACTGGAAACTGAAATGTTCCCCTTAGTATATATGGTGCACTCGTGAGCAATATGTATGTATTGACTGAGTTTTGGTAATTTTATGCTATCATCCATAACATCAATATTTATCACACTAAGCTGTGGATGGAGGTGTGAGAAATTAGGCTGAATCTTTACTATCCCCTGGGCATTCCCAGAAAATTTGTTTTCTATAAAATTCTGCTGTCATTTTTTTATCTTTTGAGATTTTGCAATCTAAGTGAAATGTAGAAAACTCCAAGCAACTTAAAATTATAATGTTGTGTTATCTAGTAATATGAAATAAAAGCATTTTAAAATAGCCTAACTTTAAAGATACCTACACCTATAATTTATCTAGAACTGTTTTTATTTTTACACAATTTTAGGGTTTTTTTTCTCCAAAATCTTTTATATTTGACATTCCAATTACATATTAAAATATTTCAAAATGTATTAAAATTTCTTTAAAAGGGTTGTATAGATAGTCTACACTTAAAGGAATTGTGATTTTTATTTTGCACAATCAAGTATTTACAAGACAAGAAAAAAAATCACCTCGTCAGGTAGTTCAACAGTGTATACTGATCTAGAAATATTAGGGAATCATCAAGACACCCATTTGAAGGTTGTTTAAATACCAATTTTTACAGAACTGTCAGTTCGTGTATTACTTTGTGATATATGTGATTATTTGTGGTTTTTCATTTGTGCGTATACCTGAGTGTTGACAGATAAAGAGAGCATTTCAGAAGATTTAGATTACTTCCTCTCAGATATAAGGTCTATGCCCTAATATAAACACAGATGGAGGGCCAGTTGGCTCAGGAAAACAACTCGTAATCTGCCATTGCTGTAGGCCTGGACTTGTCTGAGGATTGTACTGAATTGAGTATCTGTAAAAGAGATTATAATAATATCCAATGTGGAGGGAAAACTGTGAATTAGAAATGGTTATCATTGGCGTGCGATTGATGTATGCTTCTTCCTTTGGAATTAGGTAGAACTTAGTATTTAGTGATAGAAAAGGGAGAAAATATATGAAAGAATATCTTTCAAATGTTACTGGAACTTTTGGAAATTAAATCAAAAATGGCAGTTTGATCTGAAAACGTATTTCATAACAAGATTCTGTCTTTAAAAATAAAAAATACCTAATTTGTATACATGTTGTAAATACTTGCCTATATGCAATCCCCTGCTTACATAAATTTCTCCCTATGCTGCATACAGGACTCTGGGATGGGCAGGAAGACCAGCAAAAAAGAAATAGTACAGATTGTATCCTCAGAACGCTTGCAATCTGGGAAGGAAGGCACAGTTGCATGAAGAATCAAGGCACAAAAAGCAAGAACTACTAGCGAGTTTTGGATGAGTTTCCTGGCATGAGACTTAAAGTCTTTGATAGCTGTTGTATGAGATTCAGGATAAAAACCTCTCCTCCTTCACTGTATATTGAACTCCATTCACGTTTACTGAATTTTGCTAACCCACAATTCATCTTTTTTAGGCTTGCATATTTATACATATTAATGCTAGGAAGTCCCTCACATGTAAAAAGATCTCTTATCACTTAAGCCTTTTAAACTACACATTTTCTTTTCAGAAGTCATTCCCAGGATCTGCTCCCAAGCCTAAACCCACATAATGCTGCTAGATCCAATTCAATTATTTGGCAGGATTCAGTGTAAACATTGCATCTTCTGGGAGGTCTATTCTCATTCCCCAAGACTGGGTTAAATTTCTGCCTATGCTCACATACCACCCTGTATTTGTCCATATAGTAACATAGTTGGTTATTTATATTTCAGGGAAATATCACTAGATAACAAGCTTCTTCTAGGCAGAAACTCTTCTCTGTTCATTAAAGAATCTTTAGTGCATAGCACAGTTCCTGACACATAAGTGCTCGATAAGTTTTAAATAAAAGGAAGTTTCCCAATTATTTATAAGGACATCCATACAATACATACAAACGCTAGACTGGTCAAATATTCGTGTGCACTATCATATGATATACATTATATGTAAATTAAAATGAGGATAACACCCATGTTCAGAATCTCAGTGTAGATGAAGGGCTGTACTCATGATTTTCAAAATAAGAATCTTTGCGGTATTATGAGATGGTTTTAACAAATGAACACATTCTTATGAATTTAGGAAACTAAAATTTTATTTAAGATATTTTAGGTGATGGGGGCGCCTGGGTGGCTTAGTGGGTTAAAGCCTCTGCCTTTGGCTCAGGTCATGGTCTCAGGGTCCTGGAATCAAGCCCCGCATCAGGCTCTCTGCTCAGTGAAGCCTGCTTCCCCCTCTCTCTCTGCCTGCCTCTCTGCCTACTTGTGATCTCTCTCTGTCAAATAAAAAAAAAAAAAATCTTAAAAAAAAAAGATTTTAGGTGATGGTTTTATTTATTTTTTTAAAGATTTTATTTATTTATTTGACAAATAATCTTTAAGCCACTTTAAATTTTTTTAAAGATCCCGAGATCATGACCTGAGCCAAAGGCAGAGGCTTTAACCCACTGAGCCACCCAGGCACCCCTAGGTGATGGTTTTATTAATAGAAAAGGATATTTTAAAAATTAAGAGATTTCTTTGTAGGTCCTATACATATGGCTTTAGCTAAGCCACTTAACATGCATAAGGAAACCAGCAACACAGCTGCAAAGGAGAGAAAAACCAGATACAGAAGGATCTAGTACATTTAAGTGTCGGGCTGTCTAGAGTTTCCAGACAGATTAGGAGGGATATAGTGGAAGGACACCACTTTAACGCAAATAAAAGAAATAGTTTTTATAGACATTTTGCTAACGCCTTGAAACAGTCTTTATAAACAATTCACTAATGCCTTAGAGCTTTCACTAATAAGAATTTTCTGAAAAAAAAAAAAAAAAAGAAAGTCAAGATTTTGACTGGAGGGGACTTTAAAATCAGAAAGATGTTGAATTATTAATGAGCCAAACTGGTCTTTTTCATTTTCTTTCCTAATCCTAGAAATCTTCAGGGTAACTGTTTGAAGGATATTTTCTTTTTCCATCTCCTGCTTTAGGCATTCATAAATATACTTGAAAACACTATCTCAGATACCACCCAATCAAATGATCAAGGTCACTTAGGAGACTAAATTAAACTTCTAATACATATTCACTGTTGTCATTTCAGCACATTTCAGATGAGGCTGTGGAAGTGCTTGCTTTGAATGTCATCCCCGCTAGCTCTCTAATGGTTTGTCCGCCAGCTTATTGCACATCGGATCTCAGAGCCTCGCCGAATGAAATGAAGCTATCTTGCTCAGAGTGGTTTCCTTCTTACTGTATTAATTCTTTAAGATAATGCATCAAAGATTTATTTTAAATTATAGCAGAATTAGTTAAACTCTTGAGTTACACAGTCACTCGAAATGAAACCCCAGCCCCACTATTCCATTTACTGGAGGGAAAGCTCGGGCAGGGATTACACCAAAGCACAGCTTGTTGACAACGTATGCAAATTAGGAAGACAGAGTTTGGTTTAAATGTCTGCAAAAGCAGGAATCAACATCTGTGGGGACGATTTTCAAAACTGCAGTGGCATAGAAATCATTGCAAGTGGTTAGGCAGTTACAAATAGATGCCTGGCGGGCATCCAAAAATAAAATATTCCTTTTTTCTCTTTCCAGATAAGAAGAGTCCAACTAATTTTCTGGTTTGGAATTAAGTGCTAATGATAGATTCGTTATTAATTTTTAAATCTGACGAATTCAGTTTCACCTGCCATACCTTCCTTTTCAATCCTCCTATAAATAGTTATAAAGCACAATGAAATAGGAAAACAGCAACACCACCGGATATAATGAGAGGCATGACAAAGTAATCAATCTACAACCCAGTTTAACTGAAGGTTGTTGTAACATATGTCTCCTCAATTGTGAAATGTCATCTTTTCAAAAATGAGAGTCTCTTTAACTGAACCAGTTATCCAAATAACTATAAGTAATCTTTTCCTTTGTAAAGTACATCATTTTCAATTTTGAAAAGTATTAAGCGTGCAGGTAAGTAACAAATATAATATCTCATCAAATGAATCATAGCTATACTCAAGAACTAATGAGATTCTTCCTTACCTGTTCTGTATTTATAAACACATTTGTTGGACCTGATCAAAACTAGATCACTGATTACATAGCCAAATTCTCCATTCTCTTTCTTGCTATTTTCTTCTTATTTTATGGAATATTTCCATATTATAAGATATGTATCATGTGTAAAGGCTCAGAACTAATAAACACTAATGTGCAATATACACAGGATTGTACATAACACATCATCCATTTTAAGAATTTAAGTATTACCAACACTCTTGAAAGTCTTGTTTTTCTTCTTTGTATCTTCTTTTTTCCAGCCATATGTAAACATTGTCTTGAAATTTCGCTTATTTCTTTTACAACTTGACTTTATACATATTATGGACTTCTAAACAATACGTTGTTTAGTTTTCCTCAGTCTTGGATATTTTACAAATTATAACATATGAATATAATCTTCTGCTACTAACATTTTCTTCTCAGTGTTTGTTATCTGTATTTCTGATTCATTCATTTTCCTTGTTGTAGAACATTACAAATGTGTAAATGTGCCACAGTTTATTTATTCATCATTCATTTGAATTGTTTGCAATTTTTGCCTTCTTTGCAATACCAAATAAATCCAAAATGTAAAAAGCATCAAATGTATCCTCAAAATGTAACTCTTCATCCCCTTCTCACTATTCGGTTAAACTTTATTCAATGTGGGTAAACCCAAGTCAAATTTTGACTTGAGTCAGTGGTAAAACATCTCTCATTCCTCAGCTTGGAAACAAATTTGTAAGTTAAAAATATTTCCTTCTTTCAATTCTGAACTCTGAAGATGTTTCTATACTCCTGGCAATCAAGACTTTATGAGGCTGTCTGAGAAAAATTGCTTACTTCTTCTTATCTCCCTCTGGAAACATTTAAATTTCATTTTCTTCTTCTCTGCTAATTCTGATACTCTTCCTTTGTCCACTTTTCATCTTTGAAAAAGTTGATATCTCTTACCTGCTATTACTTCCTCCCCCATTTTCTTTGCCTTTGAAGGCATATATATATAAATATATAATATTATGCTAATATTATATATTAATAAATATATAATATATTTTCTATATTACATATAAATATTTATGATATATAAATATGTAATAATATATAAAAAATAATAAATATATTTTTATAAATATATATATATATATTCCTTTCTTGAATTTTCAAATAAAATTTCATAAAGGGGTAGCAATTTGAGGTAACGCTGGAGAGTCATCCTAACTTTAGGACTCCCACAGTGTAGCTGAGGCCACCAAGAACCTGCATCATACTTCAACTTCACCCAGTGCTCTATACTGTTTTCTCCCATTCTAGTAACACAGAAGTTGATCCCTCCCTTCCTTTCCCATAGGTGCCGATCCACTGAGCACTCCCTACTAAATTCCCTGTACTCTAATCTCTGTCACAGAATCTGCCAGCTGGGAATCCAATTTAGGGCAGTTGAAAACATGGTCTTCTTTTCAAGTCAAGTAACATGTACAATCATTTTTCTCAAACCATTTAAAAATTTCTCTTGTAACATATTTGCATATATTTTAATAGAGAAACACATTTTCTTGCTAAATTTGAATCTCTAGGAATAAGAGTTATGCTGAACTTATATTTTTTTCTTATTCATAATTTGCAGAGAATTGTAAGAGACATTAGCAATTCAGAACCAAGTTAAAAGTTGGCCCATTACATGGAGTGAAACAAGTCAAGCAGAGAAAGTCAATCATCATATGGTTTCACTTACTTGTGGAGCATAAGGAATAACATGGAGGACATTAGGAGAAGGAAAGGAAAAGTGAATTGGGGGAAATTGGAGGGGGTGACAAACCATGAGAGACTGTGGACTCTGAGAAACAAACTCAGGGTTTTGGAAGGGAGGGGGTGGGGGGTTGGGTGAGCCTGGTGGTGGGTATCAAGGAGGGCATGTATTGCATGGAGCACTGGGTGTGGTGCCTAAACAATGAGTCTTGGAACACTGAAAAAATAAAAAAATAATAAAAAATAGAAGAATTAGATCAAAGGAAAAAAAATTGTCCCATTGATTGAAACTTGCCCTAAATTAAAAGCAAAGTCCCTAGAAAGAAAATCATCCCCACTTTAGGTATTGGACTTGCATCACATAAGTTTTCAGGAACACACCTGAGGATTAGGTGTTAACATTTGTAAGTACAGAGAAAATAAGTTTTCAGGTCCAATAAATTCTCTGAAGGAACTCACAGTTAATACTTCTGTTTTCTACACCACGTTTAAAATAATCTGTATGTTTGTTGTTTGTTATTTAAGTTATATTACTTCTGTTCAGAACAGAACTACTTTGTTTCAAAATACTTCAAAAATACATAATTATTGCTCTTCACTAATCAGATTCATATTTTATAGAACACTGTCTCATGATATGCTTTTTAGTAAAAGATCTAAGAGCTCTTCTACCAAATCAGGCAAATAATGATTTGTGTGCCATTTTTATGTGAGTTATTCAGTATATATTCAGTATCTTCCTGAAGGAATTCACAATCTTTTATACAAGAATGTATATAGCTGAAAAAAAAAGAAAACATATAGCTAAATAAAATAAATGGATATAGTTGTAATAGCTGCAATTTACTTAGTGCCTGATTGATGTTTGGTACTGTTCTTTAAAAGTGATTCAATCCAAAGTATTTTATACTTCTCTATTATAAAGTAGTCAAGGATATCCAGTTAAAAATCCAGGAATAAAGACAATTTGTATTTCTTTAAAATCCACTTAAAATAACAAAAAATAATGAAAAACAGAGATGAAGCAAAAATACACAGAAAATAAAGTCTTCAATGAAACAAAGAAAGGACTAAAAGCTGAAAACAGAAATTAACTAAAACTATCTAAAAAATAAAGCAAAATCTGGACCAGAACGGAGGGGAAAAAAAAATACCCACAATGGATATCTCTATCTATATACCTATATCCATGTTTATATCCATATCTCTATTATCTTTCTCTATCTCTCTATCATCTACCTATCTACATTCACATTTTCCCTTTTCGTGAAGATAAATAGATAGAGAGTTAAATATGACTAGATATAGATATGGTTATAGATATTACCTGATAGGACATAGACTTTTATTATAAGAGGTTTTAGTAGTCCTAAAGGACTAATTAAAAGGCACTTTAATTAGAGGTGTTAGAGACTGGGACCAGGTCTGGAACGATGTTAAACCATCATTTTAATAGCCCAGTTACAGAGTAACAAAGCAGGAAAGGGAGCTATGTTAAGGGTCCCCCATATTCCCTGAGGCTTGATGATTTGCTCTCAGCACTCACAGGACTCAAAAAAGCTGCCACACTCACAGTCCCAGTTTATGACAATGAATGGATACAGATCAAAATTAGCAAAAAAAAAAAAAAAAAAATTAGCAAAGGAAAATGTACATTGTGTGAGGTCCAGGAAAAACCAGACTCAAGTTTCCAGGTGTCTCCTTCCGGTGGAGTGGCCTGGGGACACGCTGCACTCTCCTAGCAATAACGTGTGACAAAAATTCTGAAATGTTGCCAACCAGGAAAGCTGGTCTCATCAACTACATTGTTAGGATAAATCTGACTGAGCAAACTGGTCAAACTGGTTTGACCATACTCTATCAGGCAGAGTATTCCAAGGGTACCGGGACTATATCTTAGGAGTCAATGAAGAGCCACTACAAAAGTTGAACATTTCTTTGGAATACGTAGGATCTGTGTGGCCCTGGCTTGCTTAATTAACCCTTTCCTACTCACTCTACCCCAACCTGGCCGAGGCTCTCACAGAAAAAGGATCATATTTTTCTCAGCATATACATTCAATTTAGCATTTATATAATAAATACAAAAATATCATATATGTTAATAGTCTAGAATTGAGAAGCCAGTGCAAGGTACAGATAGATTTGGAGAAACAATAATGCACCCTGAAAAGCCATTATATACATTTTCACATTTTGTACCAACTTGATCACTCATTTCCTCACTTGGTCTGGTGTTACGTTTACCTGGCAATAAATTTGGCCAAACTTTTTAGTACAGAATTTGGCTGATAGCTAGATAAATACAGTTCTTCAGGCCAGACATTTCTATTGGTAATATGTCCTGAAGAGCCTTTAACTTGATCTTTGATTACAGTACCAGTATTATCATATGACTTAATTACTAAAGGTGGTTGAAATTTACCAACAATGCCAATGCGATACCATATTACAGTATTGCCATGGCACAGTTCAATTTAAAGACAGAACAGATCAGTAAGAATCACAGAATTATTTGCTATGCCTTCCCAAAGAATTGGACCTTGCCTATACACCATATAATATTAAGGATAGGAATCATTACAGTTGACCAAGATCTGGTTATTTCTGACTCCAAATAAGTTAAGGGCAAAGTCAGACATCCTGTCTTAGTTTACAAGCTTATACTGAGACTAGTGTTCATTGGATGCTGCTATATAGCAGAGCCCACCTTCCTCCTAAGGGAGGGCAGGGATGTTCTTCAAAATAATCCCTATCTCTGCCAACTGTACTATAGAATATGTCTTATTCTGATCTATTCTCCAGGAAATGACAGTCATGGTGCAGTCATAGAAGCTACAAGTATCCCCAGAGACCCTCCATACAAGTAGAACATAAGATTCTCATAAACGTGCCCCTCAATCCTCAGCAGTTAGGATAGAGAGCCATTGCCCCATGGCTTGTTGTCCTCCATCTATACTAAAATAGTCAAGAAGTCTTGTTCCAAATCTCCACTCTAGCATTATCCATCAATATTGGTGGGGACTACCTGACCCACTTCACTTAAGTCTCTTACTATGGACTGTAGAATGTTCCTTAGTCTAAAGAAAGCTAACTCAGCAGTCCAAACTGGGGCAGTGGCTCCTGTTCTGTGACTTTAGGCATACAAAGACACTCTTTTTAGGTGGAGTATGTCTTAGAAAGTCTCAGATCTTAGCTTTGCAGTCATTTCCTTGACCACTTAAACAAGTTGAAATGCTTTTATCATACACTAAAATAAACCCATGTATCTTGTTTAAAGGCCCTTCCCTCGGGTCTAATTTTACATTTATTTGCCTAATTAGAAAATAGGTTTTATCTCCTGCTGAGATGGAGTGAAGGGAAGTAAAGTGTAATCTTGGAGCCATCAATTGACAATTGTCTCAAATATCCTTTTGTGTTTTCTAACAGGAGGCACCTTTTATCTCAGGTTTTATTCTTCCTTTCTGGGTAGAAGATGGTCAATGTACTGTACAAGGAACCCCATTGAGGTAGAGATACTCTGATGATCTGCCGATTGCCTCTTCTCCCTCTTTCCTTTACCTGCCTTATTTCAGAGTTTTCTACCAGACGAATATAGTGTTTCTCTCTGTCAAATAAAAAAAAAAAAAAAAAGAACATATAAAAAAATGGGATCATTTTGCATTATTTATTAAAGTTCTGGGCAGGAACAGGTTAAGTCAACAGGCCGGGATTACTCAAACCCTACCCTTAGCGAAGAAATACTTGTCTTCAGGATTGGCTGCTGAGTGGACCCTGAGATAAAATCTCTGAACTCTTGGAATATTCCACCTAAGAAGAGTGTCTTTGTCAGGTCTTTTGTCATGATTTTTCTCAGTCTCAAACTTACATACCTTTTTGTCTTCAGACATGTTTATTCAACTTTAATTTCAAATAATGTGGATTTTAGTTAGTGACATGCTGGTAAAGTTCAACAACCGACTAAGTTGAGTTCTGACATGAAGATTGGATGATACTTCAGTTTTGTTCATAAGAAAGACAAAAGCAAACAACAAAAATGTATTTCAGAACTTGATTTATTCATCAATGACATTAGCATTTCTTTGCTGAATCAGATCATAATTTTCAAATATTGGGAGAATTTTTTGATGCTCTTGATAATATAATGGATACAGACATGATACATTTTGTAAAACTTTTTCATGAACAATATCTTTTTATTACTTTCTTAAGTTTAAAAAAGATAAAGAGCAAAATAAATTAATCTCTGATTTACTGCATTTGCCAATTACGTGATATAAATACTTGCACCATGGCCTCTTTGAAGCCATTAACCTGATGTCACTGAGTGTAATTTGGGAGAGAGAAGTGGTATCACATTGTTGCAAGATTTCTTTTCCTTTGGTGCTCACAGTTCTGAATGAAGAGGCTGACCAGACAGAGGGGTGGGAAGCAAAGCAAAGTTTATTGAGCTTTGTAAAGTGATAGTACAAAGCTCTTGAAGACAGAGGGGACCCAAGAGGGTTGTCAATGGAGTTTCTAAGTCTAGGTGTTTTTATGGACTTGCTGGCAGGCTGTTTTAATCTGATTAACTCTCCCTGTGTCTCTCACCCAATCAGGTTTTTGCATCTACCTATCACATGGGAAAGGTTGGAGGGCTCCTTCCAGGTGCTGTAAAATCCTCTTAAGGATGGCTCCTCTCAGGGTGGGGCCCTTGTCTCTGCCTGCTTGCTGTTCAGCTATCGGTTGTCATCAACATCATTGTGATTTGCACGCTATTTCCATGCAAATACAATAGATTTAAATAACTTCAAGGTAACAGAAATAGAAAAACAATTACCAAGTGATGAATTTTAGGTACTTATCTCTGTTTTCATGTAATTTTAATAGAATTCATTTAACTGTAAATGTGTGGTTTAATTTTTAATACTATCTGTGTTTAAAAACTAGCTCACATAATTCCTATAAATCTAAACATCATCTCTTACTAGCTACCTCCAGATCTGTGCTGCTTTTAATTTTTGTAATTATTCTGTTTTTCTGCTGCATTCCTTTTCTGATGACTGCAAAGATATTCTCTCTTCAAACCTCAATGATATTTTTCATTTTTTATTGGGGACATTTTTCATACAAAAAAAATAAGGAAGTTCATACCATAGGTGACACTCATAGATAGTGAGATTAAATAAATTGGCTAACGATGTAGGTTAGAGAAGTCCAGGGATATAATCCTGAAGCCTTGGAATATTTAGAAGTCAGAGGAACAAGAAAAAAGTCATAAAGGAACAGCTTAGCAGGCCAACCACTATCACCTAGTCAAGTGCCTTTTTTTTTTTTACAATTGCCTCTGCTTCTGCCACACAATTTTTCTCCTCTTTTTCATCCATATCAGCATAAAACATGCCATAGAATACTTTTTCAAAGAGTGTTTTTTGTTGTGACATGTCACCTTGCAATTACCTTCTCAAAGAAAACTTTTATGTGGCTCTATGTCCTCCTTTCCTTGGTCTTTCAGACCTGTGCCTGGTAGGCTTTTGTTCCTCCTACCTAACAAAAGTCCTCAAGAGAGTCACCGGAAACCTCCAGGCTTCGAAATCCAATGGTTATTTCTCAGTCCTTCTCTCGCTGGGTTCTCAGCTGCATTGGAAACAATGTTCATTCCGTTTTGAAACACTTTCTTCACTTGGCTTCCTGGATGGCATTTATTCCCAGTATTTAGACCCCGAGGTTTCCTGTCTTTCTCCATGTGTCCCCGTGCCACTGGACTCCTCAACCTCACTTCTCTAAATGTTTGGATCCTACACTCTCATCTCACACCTCTGAATGTTAATATGTACTGATAATGCCTCAAAGTATCTCTACAGCAATCATTTATTTCTGAATTTCGGAAGATATGTTCTTCACACATTGACTTGAATATCAAATAGGCACCTCAAAGAAAATCAACCCTAAAGTGACCTTTTCATTTCTTCCCCAAAATGTACTCTTACTCTAGCGTTTTTCAACTCAGCATGCTACTGCCATTTATAGAATTACTCAGGGAAAAAGTCTTCAGAACTACGTGTGGCTCTTTCTTCCATGCTGCACAGCCAGTTCAACAGTGAAGGCTGTAGATTCTGCATTCAAGATAAATCCAGAATCTTCTCGACTTTTTACGACCTCTGTTTTATCAGCCTAGTTTAAGCCACCAGCTCCTCTCCACCTGCCTGTTGCGGTAGTTGAATAACAAGTTCCTTTGTTTCTAATCTTGCCCTTCTCCCAACATCAATTTTTCATATAACAAGGATACATTTAAAAAATATAAACCAGGTTGTGGGGCACCTGGGTGGCTAAGTGGGTTAAGCCTCTGACTCTTGATTTCAGCTCAGGTCATGATCTCAGGGTTGTGAGATGGGGCCCTGTGTCAGGCTCTGTGCTCAGTGGGGAGTCTGCTTGAGATTCCTTTTCTCTGCCCTTCCCCCACATTTGCACTCTCTCTCTCTCTCTCTCTCTCTCCAAAATAAATAAATAAATAAATAAATAAATAAATAGATCTTAAATATTTATATAAATATGTATAAATATATATATGCACACACACACACACACACACACACTAGGTTGTGTTACTTCTTGCTTTAGTGTCAAGTGTTCCCTGATGAAATGGCTTTTAAGAACATACACCAAAATATTTAACCAAAGCTTACTGGGCCCTGCAGGATCTGGCTTCCGCTACCATTCAGTTTTCCTTTGCTCACTATACTCCAGCCATACTGGGCTTCTTGCTAACACTGAAAAATGCCAGTCATGAATCTGACTTAAATAATTGGCTTTTACATTCCCTCCATCTATGGGAGGAAATTGGAGGGGGAGATGAACCACGAGAGACTGTGGACTCTGAGCAACAAACTGAGGGTTTTGGAGGGAAGGGGGTGGGGGGTTGGGCGAGCCTGGTGGTCGGTATTGAGGAGGGCAGGTAGTGCATGGAGCACTGGGTGTGGTGCATGAACAATTAATCTTTTAACACTGAAAAAATAAAAGTATTTGGGGCAAAAAAAAATAAAGTGTTCTGTCTCTAAGTGTTTGTGAGACTTTCCTCTTTATTTTACTCAAGATTCTGGTGAAATGTCGCCTTTCAGAGAAATTTTCCCCAACCTACCTATATAGTTTATATTATCTATCTCATCCAATTGAATGCTAGCTCTAAATGAGCAGAGGTTTCCTTGTTGACCACTCTTTCTTTGGTGCTTAGAATAATGTTCTTAATCTACTTTTTATAGATTCCATTTTATAAATAAATAAATAAAAACCCTAACAGATCCAAAAGAAGAAACTACCTACACTTTCACAAAGAATTGTAATTATGGCTGCCATTATTAAATATGACAAAATCACCAATTATTGGGCCCCTAAAAGTATCTTAGGTATGTGATTTAATATAGTTTGCTAAATTAAGTATATAATATATAGTAGCCAGTTATATGAATATTTAATTTTTAATTTTTACCTTGGAAGGTCATTTCTGGGTTTTTCCCAATCTCAGAATGCCCCCTTCTCAAAATCAACTCAATAACCACAACAAAGCCACTCCATGGTGGTCATGAATTATGATGTCAATCTTAAAATAATATCATTGTGAACTCATAGATATATACATGTTTAATAGGTTTCAGTCTATTGAAATTATTGGGTATTATTTTAGTTCAATATGTCCCTTTTTGGCCCAGTAGGAATCTTAACATTGTACTCTAATAGTTTCCTCAAAAAACGTCCATGAGAACAATATGTCCTGAGTTCTGCCTTGCTGATGGCTATTTGCTAAAAGTTTGTTTTTCTGAATAAAAAAATATTTGGATCATACTTCTCTTTGGTATCTTGAATATACTATTACATTTTTTTCTGTCATGAAGCATTGCTGTCAAAAAGTCTACTGATAATTTTATTTCCTTATAAGTTTTGTGCTTTTTTATTTCTTGGAAACTTAAAGTTTTTTTTTTCTAAGGTCGAGGAATTTTATTAGAATGTATTCTGATATTGGTTGTTTAGGGTCAATATTATCAAAACTTCAGTGTGCTCTCTTAATGTTAGTTTTTGTTTTTAGATAAGTATCTTTGAATTGTAGTTTTCAATATTTGTTCTGTTCTCTTGCTCTGATTTTCTTTTTCAGTGTTGTCTGTATCTGTATTACTTCAGTGTTATCTGTCATCAGTTATATCTCCTTTTACCTGTGAGTTTTCTTTGCCTCTTTTCAATACATGCCACTTTCTTTTTTTTTTTTAACATAAGATTTTACATAACCTCTACACCCAATGTGGGGCTCAAACTCAAGACCCCGTGATCAAGAGTCATGCGCTTTACCAAGTCAGCCAGGTACTCCATGCAACTTTCTTTCTAATCCATCTTTTTCTTCTTCTTTTTTTTTTTTTTTTTTTGCTTTGCAAATTTTTCATTGTACCTTCTGATTCTTTTATTGTATTAAGTATGGCATTTATTTTCTTTAGTGTTTCATCTATTTTAATCATTCTCAAATATTTTTGTTTCTAGGGGCGCCTGGGTGGCTCAGTGGGTTAAAGCCACTGCCTTCGGCTCAGGTCATGATCTCGGGGTCCTGGGATGGAGCCCTGCATTGGGCTCTCTGCTCAGCGGGGAGCCTGCTTCCCCGCCCCGCTCTGCCTGCCTCTCTGCCTGCTTGTGATCTCCCTCTCTCTGTCAAATAAATAAAATCTTTAAAAAAAATTTTTGTTTCTATTTCTAATTTTTTTCCTCAGTTCTGTCACTTTATTTCTGAGTTTATCTAATTTTTTTTAAAAGATTTTATTCACTTATTTGACAGAGAGGAGAGAGATCAAAAGTAGGCAGAGAGGCAGGCAGAGAGAGGGGGAAGCAGGCTCCCTGTCAAGCAGAGAGCCCAATGTGGGGCTTGATCCCAGGACCCTGAGATCATGACCTGAGCCGAAGGCAGAGGCTTTATCCACTTAGCTACCTAGGTACCCCAGTGAGTTTATCTAATTCTGATTGGTACTGTATTTTCATGGGTTATATCGTTTTGATAATTTTTTTTAGCTTATTTTGAAATAGTTACAATTTTGATCTAACACTTTGGATGATTTTGTGGCACATTTTTATGGGTACAGTTTTTTGGCAAGATTTCACTGAATGGATATTATTCTGTTCTTTCTTTTTTTCTTTTCTTATAATTTTATACGGGACTTGATCTTGATTTTTTTTTTTTTTTTTGCTCATTTATTATGTGATGTTGGTTTCACTGATTTTTTAGGATAGCTTTTTCAACTTCATAGAACTCTTGTTTTTGTGTTTTGTGTAGTGCTCAAAAATATAACTGCTTGAGATTTTTCTGGTGGTATTCACCTCCATCACTTTGGTCTAAATGTTCTTTTTCTTGCCTCTGTGGTCTCTGCCAGTTAATTTCACTCCCAGCAGATTCTTTTCACTGTTAAAGGTTGTTGTCAGTGTGTGTCTCTATCTTAGAAGGAATTCTGGTGAGCCAAACTTGTGAGCATAGGGGGCTAGATTGCTCATTCCTCCTTATGATAGACCTCTTTCCTTGCCCATATTAGGGAACGGGGAGGGAAATACCTCCTGATTTCAGGTTCTTTTCTCAAATTGGCCTCCTGTGCTTTCCAGTGAATACCTGTTGGCTGTTTTGAAGATTTCCTTTTCTCAACCCAACACACGCCAGCATATTGCCTCTTTAATTTACCCATATAGAAAAAAATGACATCATGTAGTCTTGTAGCTGTTGAAAGTCTGTTCATACCTTCTTTTATTTGGGGTTTTATGAGGATATCTTGTAACTTAGTTTTGTTGTAAATGTGTTCCATAGGCTTCTTGATTTTGCTTTCCATTGGTTCTGTCCATTTTTATGTGGGGTTTTAGAGAGACGGGTAAACCACGCTGTTCCCACAGCTGTACTTCCAGAACATTTTTATTTATTTTTAAAACATCTGTTTAATTTAGGTATTTTTATCCTCTTCCTTTGGAATGGAAAACTTCATGCATCCAATATCTTATAACAATGAAGTTGTGTCGTTATAAAACTATCATCCTTTAAAACATAATATTGACTTCCCTCTTCTAATACTCCAAATTATCTCTGGAAAACTCCGATTTTGGAAGTAATGGTAAGAGCAGAGTGCTTAGATTACTATGAATCTTACATCCTTGCAAAGGACATTTGGAGAGTAACCTTTTTTTTTTTTCTTTCCTTATTGGATATCCCAGGATATGGCATTTCCTTTCAAATGTCAATGATAATGTAAGATCAGGCAATTTATTATAGCTACACTAATACCTATTTTAGTATATATTACTGAATTTAACCAAATTTTAGGGAGAATACACATACCAGAAGTACCCAAAACCTTAAATTAATTATTTTATACATATCATATACCTTCTAGTAACCTCATTCTCTGTCTGTTGCATTAACCTATTTTAAGCATTTCCATAAACAAATGGGCCTGATTAGACAATATTAATTGTTATATTTTGTTTACATGTAAAATTTTTCATTTCAATGTAATTATCTCTATAAGAAAGCATTATTGTGGCTTAATAGGAGTACAATATTAAAAGCATATGATTTTTGACAGCCTCTGTGATTGACTACCATCACTCTTTAGGTTTATATAGTTCAAGCAAATTCAGTTATGCTTACATTTAGTGTTTTGTTTCTTTCCACCTAAAGTGCCTTTTTCTTATTCCTTCATAGTTTCTCCTAGATTTATTAATTGCGCTTTTCTATTTCTATTAGATATTAGTCATTTTCTATTTCTGTAAACCACATATTAATAATAATATATTCTGTAAACCACATATTAATTAATAATAACCACATACTAATCAATACAGAGCACTCCATATATACCACACAATAACATTATAGATTGGAGTAGTAGGTCTTGCATTAGTGTGGATTTGTTTCAACATTCCTCAGATTAGCAGAGAAATTCTTTGAAAGAAGTAGGTTAGATCCTTCAGAAAAAGGCCAAAGACTTTTTAAACAATTTCCCAGTATTCAAGCAGTTTCTAGTCTCTTAGGCTTTACCTAAATTCCATTGATTGCAGAATAACGTGTTTCAAATTAGGAAAAAGATTTCTGTCCTTTCCAAAGGGAAGATAATAGCAACCTTTAGGAATTAGTCACAGGGGATTTTACCTTGTGAGATGAAATCACACTGTGGCCTAATAAAGAAAACATGTATACCACAAATATTAAGATATCACATGCAAGATTTCTAGAAATAAGATATATATTCTGAATGCTTAGTTCACATTCATTCATTTTCTGTATTTCATTCAAAGATATGTGAATCAATGCAGATTTCTAAGGTTTTAAAAATATGTATAAACTGCATGAATGCACACAAATACAATTCCTACATTGATTGTGAATTTCATAAAATATAAGTCTATGTCTTCAAAGACCAAGAATGTGGTTTTCTTTCTTAAAAGAGAAAATAACTTTCAATCCATTCTAAGTCAATAAGTACATTTAATCCATGCATAAACTCTCAATTTCTTTAGATCTGTAGTCTATTTATTCCTTTAAGAATTTGATGAAGTTTTAATCAATTTAACATCTTTGAAAACCTGGATTTCAGTTGTGTCTCTGTGGGAAATTACTTAAAGATTGTTTAAAATTGCCTTAAGAGTCTCATCACACTGCTGGTTTACTCATCCCTGCTATTTGTAGCCACATGCTTTAAAAAAAAATTAACTATGGAACCCTTGCAGAACTTCTCATTTCTAAACAAGTCTCCAGGGAGCAATAAAATGTTATTTATTAGATACAAAATCCATTATGAGGCATACTAGATGAATATTGTAGAAGAACAACACATTTTTTCATCTTCTATGGAACAAGTTTGGGCAAGACAATGCCCCAAAATAAGCACATGCAGAATCTGACTGGGAAAAATCTTTTTCCATATGTGTATTTCAGATATCTATTGCTGGGTAACAAAGCACTCAAAAATTTAATGGCTTCACACAGGGATGATTTATTATTTCTCACAATGCTGTGGTTGATCAGTCAGCTGGGCAGTTGTCCTCCCCATGTCCTATCTGAGATGACTTCTGCAGCTGCACTCAGATGGAAGCTCAGTGTGGGTTGGGGCATCCAAGATGACCCCTCTCCCCCCAAGATCTATCTCCACATAGGCTCCCACATTTAGTAATTGCATCAGAGCTTCTTAATAGCATAGCAACTGAATTGCAAAGACAGTTTTCCAAGAGGGTAAGCTTTTATGTGTGTTTACATTACATGTTGCTTGCATCATACTTGCTAATCTCTCATTAATCAAACAAGTCTCTTGGTCAAGCTCAGGATCAGTGTGGAAGGGGTTTATACTGAGGAGTGAACGCCAGGTGTTATTGTTCCTTATGGGCCATAATACAGGTCTATGCTGTGTATGTACATGTGTGTTTAAAAAAAATTACCAAAATATATCAGGATAACTAATTAGATAGACTATATATACTTATCATTTAATTTATGAAACTTACATCCACTAAAAATTATATTACTGTTTTTCTCTTAGTTTCATAGCTAACATTTCAATTTTTCTTTAGATTAAAAGTCCTTAAAGACTGAAATTAAAATTTTTAAAAAGTCCTTTAAATTTGTTTCTTATGAATTCTAAGTTGGAATATCTACCTTCTCTGTGTCTCCATTTCAAAATTATTTAAGTGAATTTTTGTGATGATTAATACATTAAAAATGTGGCCAGTAACTGTTCATACTGTGTACTCCAAAGAGCGCTGCATCCAAAGGGGCACAATTCTCATGACACAGATTTGTATTGCTTAAATGTTCTTATATTTTGATATAAAATTATGCCCAGGCATGAGCAATTTATAAATTTATAAACTTTTTGGCAGATAGGAATGAAATCAATGTATTGAAATAATTTTATGAAATTGGAAAAGTGTTGTTATTGTTAGCTTAAGATCATTGAAAGAGTGAGCTTGCTGATCAAAATTCCAGTATTGATTAAGCACCACTGACAATAAAATACAGAAGGAGCTACTTTCCTAACCATGCAGATCGATGAGTACATTATTTACTGAATTATATTGCTGTATCACATTTATAATTTATTTTGTTTTGTACCAAAAGTTTCATTATGACACAAAAACAATGGCTAACAGATGTTTACCATGAACTATTTTAAAAACAGAAATTGAGATTTCCATGCTACCATCTACCAAGACTGTTTAATTTTTTATGGATTTTGTGATTACATGTATTCATTCTTTACATTTTAAAAGCTTATTACATATTAGTTAAAATGTAACAAATTCTAATATAGTGTTTTATAGAGTTCTCCCAAGTGTTAGAAAATTTTTGTTTAAAAAAGATTATTGGGGTGCCTGGGTGGCTCAGTCGGTTAAGCATCTGCCTTTGGTTCAGGTCGTGTTCCTAGCATCCTAGGATGGAGTCTTGCAAAGGGCTCCCTGCTCTGTGGGGGGTCTGCCCCTCTCCCCATCCCTGCCCTCATGTACTCTCTCTTGCACTCTATCTCTCTCACTATGCACTCTCTCTCCCAAATAAATAATATCTTTTAAAATATTTTTAAAAAGATATCAGTATTAGAAAATAGAAAACGGGAAAATAAAAGAAAATATTTGGTCATTGCATATTCTTTTAGAAAATGGAAAAGTCGCTAGAAAAATCATAAAGAAAATGTTTCAGTTCTGTTTCAGTGGAAGGAAACACTTGTGGAGCAGAATATGAATTTCACTTCTCCTTTCAGGTCAGTCCAAATTTGTTTAAAAAACATACATAGGAGGGGCGCCTGGGTGGCTCAGTTGTACAGCTCAGGTCATGATCTCAGGGTCCTGGGATGGTGCCCTGCATTGGACTCCCTGCTCAGCAGGGAGCCTGCTTCCCCTACCCCTCTGTCTGCCTGCCTCTCTGCCTACTTGTGATCTCTCTCTGTCAAATAAATAAATAAAATCTGTAAAAAAAAAACATACATAGGAAAGAAACCTGGAGGAATTAGTTTAATCAAGTGAATTTTATGACAATTTAGATACTTTGCCTTACAACATTATGCACTCTTATTGGAAATTTTTCATCTTTTAAGACATTTTAACTTTCCAACGAATGGTACAAATAGGAGGTTGTCTAAGCTTATTTAGTCCAATTATTTGAAATGGTAAAAAAAGGTAGATGCTAATTATTTATTCTAACTTTAATAATTTGGTGTTATTTCTATATCATAAATGTACTGGAGATGGAAAGTAAAAATGAAGAAATATCAGAGGTTACAAAGTTTGGTAGCATTTATCACACATCCATAGCAGGCACGAAGAAAGTAAATGCTTAGCATATCAGCAATAACATTTTAATCTAAAATTGAAATATAAATTTACATTATGTATGACTAATGGTGCTGCAGAACACAGTGCATATGAAATTGAGAAAAATGTTATTATATTAATGTCAAATGTACAATACCCATTATTTTAATTTTGGTGAGTTAGGTATATGAGATATTGTATTAAATGCAGGAACTGGTCCTATACAAAATGATATATTCATTAAGTAACATTAAAACAGTCATAAAATTTTATTTTATAATGCAAGCAAGATGTAAAACTTTTTTATAACAAATTATTATTAAAAATGAATTCTCATATAACCCAGTTAAAATTTAAAATTTCTATTATCTTATGTTTAATAGATTTTATAATCTATACATAATAACTTTATGCTTATTTTAATTATTATTATAAAGAAATAAGAAATTTCCAGTTTAAAAATTATTTCCTGAGGAAGCGTATTTTCTGTTTTTAACCAAAATTTTATTTCATTTTTCATTATTTTTTATTTATAATATTTTTGAGTATCATTGACAAACAATATACATTATTTTCTGTAGTACAGCATAGTGATTCAATTCTCTATATGTCATGCTATGCTCAAGTGTAACCATCTGTCACCAAGTGACCCTAATTGAATACCATCGACTATATTCCTATGATGTACATTTTTCCCCCTGACTTATTCATTTCATAACTGGAAGCCTATATCTCCCTCTCCCCTTCACCCATTTTGTCCATTCCTCTGCTTCTCTTCCTTCTGGCAACCATTAATTTGATCTCTATAATTAAGAGTCTGTTTATTAGCTTCTCTTTCTCTCTTTTTTCCCTTTCCTCATTTGCTTTGTTTCTTAAATTCTACATACAAGTGAAATCATATGGCATTTGTCTTTGACTGACTTACTTCACTTAGCATTATACTCTCTAGTTCCATCTGTGTCATTGCAAATGGCAAGGTTTCATTCAGACATATATATTGTATAATATATATTTATTATATACTATATCAGGGTACAAAGAGACATATAGATCAATGGGACAAAATAATTATATATAAATATATATATTTATATATATATTTCTTTTATATATATTACTGGTATATATAATTATTGATATATAATTGGCACATATATAACATATTGGTATATATAATATATTTTTTATATAATGTAATATTACACAGCCAAAGAAAAGATGAGATCATGCCATTTGTGATGACATGAATGGGGTTAGAGATTATTATGTTAAATAAAATAAGTAAGATACAGAAAGACAATACTGTATGCTTTCACTCATATGTAGGGCCTCTTTTTACAATGGCATTATGTGAGCTTGTGGCAGAGATGGAAATAACATATATGGATGTAATCTAAGTGTCCCAGACGTCAGCTGGTGGGAGGGGATCTCTATACTCACTATTGATCTTGGAATCAACCCCTTTTCAAGTGCTGAAATATTTTTTTTTTTACAATCTCCTGGGATATTATATTTATAATAAGAAACAAAGAAAAAACTTTAAAAATATGCACCTCCATATGCACACACACCAATACACAATCACACATTTCTGATATGGCAAACTTAGGTGAGATGAGTTAGGAAGGAACAAGAACTTTGTCTGATGGAAACATGATAAAGATACTAGAAGGTGATAGAGCCCTAGATTTTGTTGTGCTCTAAGATCTACCAAACAGTGGGGGGGGAAAATCCAAGAAGAATCAATTCTATTGCATCCATCATATGTCACCAAAAAATAAAATAAAATAAAAATATTACAGGGTTTTCCAAGCAGGAGTCTTTTGCCCTAAATTCTTGAACTAGCTCTTTACTGAAAGAACTCTAAATTTTTGCCTTTTAAATTTTAATCATATGCCTCTCAATTGAACTCTGATATTAAAGCTAGATAAAAACACTAGTCAAGGTGATGGCTCTTATCTTTTACTCAGAATTGCCCTTTCTTTTTGATGATCTTTTATGTTGTTTTTTCTTTTTTCAAACTCAGTATAGCTTACTTTTTAATATTCCCATATACAGGGAACTTCACACTATCCTCTCCTACCCCTTTCTCCATAAATAGAAATAGTTTTCTGTATGATCCATCCTATTGGTTTTTCAGATAAGCCCAGGCATGAATGTCATCAATGGCCATACTCTACACCCTTTATAGAAATCAAAAACCACACTGTCTTCTGTATGTCATTCTTGCTCAGACTTACGGAAAAAATAGAAAGACAAATTCTCATAGTTTCTAAAATAAAACATAACATTTATTCACATAATTATCGATTGACCAAAAAGTCAATATGAGAAAAGAGGAGTAAGCCTCTTTAAGTATAATTGTAAGAATCATATATTCTACTGTTCTTGTGGTCATTTATGAAGCCTAAATTTTATACTGGAAACATAAAAGACCCAAGAAACTTTAGCATGAATGACTTAAAGATTGTAGAAAAGACAAAATGGAGAACATAAATAGCTTAACAACTCAAGCCATAGACGAAATTCAGGGTCTTCTGATAAATTTAAAAAACAAACAAAAAACTTTGTTTTAAAAACCAAGCATAATTTTTATTCTTTGAGGGGCTGAATTACAAAGCCTATTGAACTGATTGCCCTGCCATGCCTTTATCTGAGTGTCTAGGTAACAACTGGGAGAGTGGAATGCTGACAATTTGGATGGTATTTATCAGAAAATGTGAAAGATGAATGAGAATCTACTGAAGTCCCAAACACTGAATGACTCTTTGAGGTTGAAGAAGTCCTTTCCATGTGTAAGTCCATCCTTCATTGTGTAAAGACTCCCTAAATACTTGCCTGAGAGAGTCACTTTGTGAGGAAAACCATGTCATATTATTGTCCACACTGACAATCCTCCTTTCCCCCACACATTTATCTAAAGTCCAAATCTGTCTTATTATAAAGTCACATTAGCTAACCCCAGGAAGGAAAACAAGTAACAAAAAAAATGAATGATAGAAGTAGCAATTTATAGGGTGCCTGGGTGGCTCAGTGGGTTAAAGCCTCTGCCTTCGGCTCAGGTCATGATCTCAGGGTCCTGGGATCGAGCCCCGCAACAGGCTCTCTGCTCAGCAGGGAGCCTGCTTCCCCCTCTCTCTCTGCCTGCCTCTCTGCCTACTTGTGATCTCTCTCTCTGTCAAATAAATAAATAAAATCTTTTAAAGAAATAGCAAGTTATATCTTTAAAAAATTGCTGAATATATATGGAGAAAATATGACCTTAATAGTTAAATGAAAGAATGAAAGTTTAACTGGACTCAAGTTCTAAGTATAGATGCAAGATACCAGAGACTCTCAACTCAATTTACCAGGTTGAGTAGCTGGGAGAAATTATAATTGCTTGCCTCGTTGGTCGATAGATATCTGTACTTAATTATGGCCTATAATAAATGAAGGTAAGATATCAGAAGTAACTTGTAATACATGGGAAGAAATCTAAGGTAGGGAGATAGGACTATGGACTGCTATTATCAGATGTAATTCAAATAATTATTTTTTGTATTTTCACTGGAAGGGTACAGGAAATACTTCTATTATCAAAGGATTGAAAAATAGATCACTGAAGTGAGCACTTGTGTTTTGAAAAGCCTTGCATGGATGTTCTTGGTAGTCTGAGAATGCAAGTAGGGTGTCGCAGTTGAAATGGACTCAAGGTTCCAAAATACATACCTGAATGTTGTGATAGAAGCAAAGGGGAAGAACTATTCTAAAGTCAAATTTGATATTATTACCATGGGTAGAAGATACAATAATCAAAATAGACTCATCAGCAGGAAGATTGGTTGCAGCTAAATATTCATGAAACGTCAAATAAGCAGCACACTAAAGGTAAAAAAAAAATTTCTAAAAAAGATATGGTCCATATATACAATGGAATATTATGCCTCCATCAGAAAGGATGAATACCCAACTTTTGTATCAACATGGATGGGACTGGAAGAGATTATGCGGAGTGAAATAAGTCAAGTAGAGAGTCAATTATCATATGGTCTCACTTATGTGTGGAGCATAAGGAAAAACATGGAGGAGATTGTGAGAAGGAAAGGAAGGATGAATTGGGGGAAATCGGAGGGGGAGATGAACCATGACAGACTGAACTCTCTGAACAACAAACTGAGGGTTTTGGAGGGGAGAGAGTGGGGGGGGTTGGGCGAGCCTGGTGGTGGGTATTGAGGAGGGCACGTAGTGCATGGAGCACTGGGTGTGGTACATGAACAATGAATCTTGTAACACTGAAAAAATAAAATAGAAGTATTGGGGGGAAAATTTCTAAGGAAAGAGAAGTCTGATGTGAATCCCAGGATACTGGGCTAATGTCAGCCATTCAATCTGACCAGAGTCAGTTCATAAATAAAACCCTTCAAGGAAAGAGTTTTTCTCTTTAAGTAAAGCCCTACAAACATTGTAGGTGCACAGTGTAAATTTCCCTTCTAGCCTTTCCTAAATGTTTCTTCTTAGTATCATTTACCAAGATAACTGCAATAGATAAGGAAAAGCCTCAGACAATATAGAGGTTAACATGCACTGGTTCTATGTTTATATTGTTTCCTGAGGAAATATGACATCTCTGCTGTTCAAAATAAGAAATAGAGTAGCCAAGAAATAAATGGAGATGCTTATTTTTTTCCAAATTTACTTCATGGTAGGTCAGTGGGAAGAAAACTTTCTTCAGTTCCAGAGTGTAATGGCAGAATAATTATATTAGTAACTTGACCCCTAAAGTAAGGTCTATATTTTTGCGACAAAATCTAAGTAGGTCATAGAATTATCTTTCCCTGTAATAGAAAGAAACAAAAAAAACCACATCTCTGAAAAAATTATGAAGTTAACTACCATCATCAAAGCCTTGAGAGAAACAAGGCTGGTGCTTCTTATCAAATCTCCATTAACTTGCCAGTGTTTTGATTATTAAAAACAGATTGATGTAGCACAATGACAATGAATTACTGAAACCTTAATCAGGTGGTGACTCCAATTACAGCTGCTCTTCTAGGTTTGGTTGTTTTTAGGAAAACAAATCAGCTCAATCAATCTCAGGCACGAGGAATATTAACTACTTAACTGCTAAATGTTATTTTTCTGTAAGTCAATTAAAAAGGAAGGTGAGTACTTTGTCCACCAAGCAAAGACACTGTACTTTTTAACCTTCTTGACATAGAGTTGAGTCAGCTTGCTGGTCCTATGCAAAATTGAGTCCACAGGGACTTCAATTTTTTTCACCACATCAGAGTTCATCATGCCAGTCCACAAGAAGAATCACATAGTAATGATATCAGGTACCTCATATCAACTGGTCAGATAAAAGCATGCCAAAGAGTAGGAGGAGAAGCTCATGCAATTATGCAGGTACAGTAAAACATTCCTTGACTTTAGAGGGGATATAATTTTATGTCATGCGCCTAATAGATAATATCAAATTATGTTGACTATATGTGTATTAATTTGATTTTAATAGCTATGTTTTATCCTAAAAAAAAGCAGTTTTAATTTCCCCAGTTAACCAACATATAATGTCAAATTGCAAATGAAACTGTACATTTTTAATGTAAAAGTAGACAATTATGTTTCATTTTTTTGTGAAAGTACTCTGCATGTATTTTCTATCATTTATCTTAGCTTATGGCTTTCACCTATAGAATTAGAGGAGTTCTTTATATGTGCAGAACACTAAATTTTTGTTGTTTATTTTATTGGGATAGCTTGACAAATTTGATACTTTCATGAGTGTTTTAAATGTATCTTTTGATGAGCAAAAATAAATTATTAGTTTTAATGTTGTGAAAAATATCAGTGATTTCTCTTTTTTTTTTAAGACTTTTATTTATTTACTTGACAGAGAGATCACAAGCAGGCAGAGAGGCAGGCAGAGAGAGAGGGGGAAGCAGGCTCCCTGCTGAGCAGAGAGCCTCAGGAGGGGCTTGATCCCAGGACCCTGAGATCATGACCTGAGCCAAGGGCAGAGGCTTCAACCCACTGAGCCACCTAGGTGCCCCGTGATTTCTCTTTTAATTCAGGTTTTTAATCTTGTTCAGGAAATTCTTCCCTATTCTAATTTAGCAAATATTTTCTCAAATATTTTCTTAGAGCATTTTAAGTTTTGCTTTATTGGTTAAATCTTGATTATCTTGGACTTGATCTGGGAATAGAAGGTGAATCTAGAATTTATTGTTATTTTTTTGTTTTCATATTTTGCAGCTCTATTTACTAATAGCTGGTTACGTAATAATAACTAGATAATAATCATGGGCTGAGTTTAAGATGGCAACAACTATCCTGTCAATACTCTTTGAGGAATGTCTTCTTGGGCTTTGGGTTCTTCTGTGTAAGTTTTAGTATCTGCCTACCAATTTCTAAGAAAAATTCTGTATTTTTTGTAAAACATTTGTTGAAATATAAATCTGCACATAAATGTTTTGTTTGATGAATTTTCACAATGTAAACACACTCACTGTGTGTACCACACCAAGATATAAAATAATACATTTTCACTACCCCAGGAGACCCCATAGTATCACTGTTAAAGGTAACCATCACCTTGAATTTTAATAGTATAGATTAGTTTTGTGTATTTTTGTATTCTCTATAAGATAGCATCACACAGCATATGTACTTCTGTGCCTGACGTCTTTTACCTGACATTGTTTTGGTCTTATATTCCTATCTTTCACATTGCTAAAAAATACTCTATACATGAATATACCTCAATTTTAAAAATCATTTTACTGCTGATGGACACCGAGAGTGATTTGATAGCTGGACTGTATAAATAAAGCTTTTGTGAATACTACTGCACATTTATTTTGGTGAACACATGTATGAAATTCTGTGAATATGCAAGTAAGAGTGAAGTATGCTCAACTGTTTTTGAAAGTGGTTATAACGGGGGTGCCTGGGTGGCTCAGTGGGTTGAGCACACGACTCTTGGTTTCAGCTCAGGTCATGATCTCATGGGTTACGGGATTGGAACCTAGGCTGAGCTCTGTGCTCTAGACTCAGTGTGGAGTCCACTTGAAGATTCGCTCCCTCTGCCTCTCTGTCCACTCTCTGTCTTTAAAATCAATCTATCAGTCAATCAATCAATCTTAAACAAACAAACAAAAAAAAGACTTGACGGTGCCTAGGTGGCTCGCCTGGCTGTGTGCCTTCAGCTCAGGTCATGATCCTGAGGTCCTGGGATCGAGTCCTGCACACACTGGGCTCTCCCTCTGCCTCTCATGAACAAATAAATAAAATCTTTTTAAAAAAGACTGAAATTAATAAAAAAGGAAAGAAGAAAGAAAGAAAGAAAGAAAGAAAGAAAGAAAGGAAGGAAGGAAGGAAGGAAGGAAGGAAGGAAGGAAGGAAGGAAGGAAGGAAGGAAGAAAGAAAGAAAGAAAGAAAGAAAGAAAGAAAGAAAGAAAGAAAGAAAGAAAGAAAGAAAGAAAGAAAGAATGTGGTTATAACAGTTTATACAATGATGCTGAAAGTACCAGCTGCTCTACATCATCAGCCACACTTGGTATTGTCTACTGTCCCATTTTAGCCATTCTGATGGTTATCTTATGTGGTTCTATTCTGTGGTTTTTTTTGAAAATTAATAAGGAAGAACACCTTCTCAGATATATAATGGACATTTTAGTTTCATTTCTGGTGAAGTGCCTATTAAAACTTTATATTTCTATTGGGTTGTCTGTCTTTTTCTTACTGATAAGTGAGGTATTTATGTGTTCTGGATAATCTCTCCTTATTAGATAGATGCATCAAAATAAACTATTCTCACATTAAAGACCAGAATGCCTGAACTTACTTGAGCATCTCTCAGTTATAGGCCAAAACTATTTTTGACATGCTATCAACAATGTCCCCTATTAATGTTTAGGGTTTATACAATGATAATATTTTTGCTCAAGGTCATGGATCAAAAGAGCTTTATATTGATCAGCATAAGCTTGTGATGAGAATCCTTGGATCTGTCAACTTTTTAAAAACTTTCACAGTTCTCTAAAAGTATATTAACAGAAAATATTTGAGAGATAAATTCTTGCTTTAAATGTTTCCTACTTAGGGAATTAGCAGCCATATGCAAGTGTGTTTTTAACACATAGAAAGACTAGGGAGGAAAGAATAATTTAATAGGCTTGAACCTGAGCAATTGAATGGACCTGGCAAAAACAAATAAAAATTAGTGATCCTCTTCAAGGATATATATGGGGCGCCAGGGTGGCTCAGTCATTGAGCATCTGCTTTCTGCTCAGGGTCATGAGCCCAGGCTCCTGGGATCAAGCCCTGCATCACATCAGGCTCCCTGCTCAGTGGGAAGCCTGTTTCTTCCTCTCCCACTCCCCTGGTGTGCTTGCTCTCACTTTTTCTCTCTTTGTCAAATAAATAAGTAAATAAAATCTTTAAAAAAAATAATGGCTTATGTATGATCAACTCCGGAGACCCAAATGAGACCACCATGTGATCATGGAGGCAAATACACGACCATCTACTTATATCCTAAGGATGAAAGTCAAGATCATGACTTTAACTTGTATTAGACCAAGAAGAAAATGTTGGAGGCCAAGGCAATTTTTAAATTTTCTTTAGAGTCTACATATCTAAATATATAGTTTTTTTTCATTTATGAGTAATTTATGAAATTATATAAAACATTTATGTTTTACATAAATTACATAAAAACATTTATGTTTTTCCCATGCTTTATTCAGTTACAAAACTTGAGTGGACAAAGGAAAACTGAAAACATATTTACACAAGCTAGTTTTAAAGCAATGCTGCTAAAATGATCTTCCTGATCCAGCCCTTACCTATATCATTGCATTTATTCCTCATTTCTCTTGCCTCAAATCCCCCAAATCATAACATGCTACCTAGGCTTCTATTAAAGACAGTCTGCTGTTTTGCACCTTCATAAATTTCTCATCTGATCTTCATGTGTGGGAACTCCTTCCTGCCTTTCCTATCCTATTCAATCACTCTATTTATTAAACTTTCTGGATCCCTTTCTCACCCAGAGAAATGACCAGTGATTCTTTTGTGTTTTTGTTATATTCTATAATATCTCAGTCATATCACAGGCTATTTTATTGTATGTGCTTATTTATATGGCTTCTTCATTATTGTCTATTCCAAGACATGTCTCAGCAACTGATTGGGGCACACCATTCCGGAGTCTATTCTAATGTAGAAGAAAATGATTCCTGGCTTAGTACTTGAAAGAGTTGAAGAAAATGAGATGTATCTAAAAACTAAGCTCTAGTTAGCAGATTAGGTGTTGACTTTGCAGTCAACAGTTCCGTTGTCTGGCCAGGCCCCAGGTTTTTGTGTGATGGCCAGGAAAATAAGCTATAAGTACATCTAAATAGTCTACACGAAATATATACATTAGAATATACTATGAGAGAGTACAAGGATTGCCTCCATTGATCTAGGAAGAGTATATAATGACTTATTATTAGTACTACCAATATTAGTAGCTCAGCTCAGTGAAACACTAACATAAATAAAAACTTACATTTGTATTAATATAAACAATATAACATTACATTAACATTAATAAAACATTAATATAAATATGAATATGGAGGATCTGGTGCCAGAGGCTACCCTGTTATCTGTAGCAACAATAAAACAACTTTACAAGTGTTTTGGCATCTGCAGGTATCGGTGACCAGTCTCACTATAGGAACACAAAGTTGGAAGTGGAAAAAAAAAGAAAAATACAGTCACCTTGTAGTAATCTAGAGCTGTAAGGAAGAGCTGTATTAAGGAGCTGTGCGCACATCTAAAATTTGTTTGTATTTATGTTTATATTTGCACTATTCCTCTGTCAGCTGGTTTAATGTTAGGTTTTGTCACAGAGGGTGACAGAGGGACACTGTAAGGTCAGACCTGGAGGAAAGGACTTCATGTCCTGATTCAGTCAGGTTTTGTGCTTTAATTTCTTTGGCACAGCTGCCAATGGATCAGTCTGCTTGCCTCCTCCTGTGTGTTTCTCGATTGCCCAGTGGGACGTTATTGCCTACTGATTATGGCCCAGACCTTGGTCAAGTTTCTTTGCTAATAGCTCGTGCCTATTTCCATGCAGTCATACCCTCTTCAGTGAAGTCTAAAGCTCAGTCTCAGTGGAAAATTCCTCTTCTAGGTTCATCCTTCTATCTTTATTTCCTTTTCATTAGCCTGATTTTTGCATTTGCTATTTCTTCATACCCTAGAGAAATTTTACCCCCTTTAGAAGTTAATCAAATGTACTAATTTACAGTTCTTCATATTAAATATTTTCAGCTCCTATTATTGCTATGATATCTCTTTCCTGACTGGACCCTGACTGATACATTCATAGGTTTTGCTGTTGTTGTTTAATTTTAGTAACTGTGAAGTTTAACTATAAAGTACAGAATATATATATACATCAGAACAAATTCTTGATATCATGGACATTATCGTTTAGAGTGAATCTAAGTCAAACTTCAATAAAAGTTTATATAAAGAAAATATGAAGCTTAAAATGGTAGAGGAAATATATAAATGTGAAAAATTCATAAAGGTTGTTTTGAAATGAGTGAACTTTAGGAAATATTTTACAAGAATACCATGCAAACTTTCATTTATTTAAAATTAATTTTCAGTTTGCCAATGAATCAGTTTCTATAAAAAAAGCTCCCTATACTAACTAAATTGTTTATGGAAAACTACCTTTAAAATATCATGGCTATTATTATTAACTGATATTTAGAAGCTATTGTTACGGACTGAATGTCTCTTTGACCTGAAAGTTATGGACTGGACGTAAGAGAAAAAAATTCTGTTGCTTAAGACAGAAGTCAGTTTGTGGAGGTCAAGTTTTAAATAAAATTGGCTCTCAATAAGAATAAGATGACAGTTAATTCTCACACATTTAAAAGTGGATTTCCAGGTCCCTTTGTAGTTTAGCAATCGTCATGAATAAATAAGGGAATTCAGGGCCAGGAAGGAGGTTATCGCACTTCTCCAGAACCGTGAGAGGTGAGACCATGCATTCTAGTTTTTAGTTTAGAAAGCATATTAAAAAACAAAAATAAAAAGATTAGAAAAAAGAAAATGTATTATCAATACTTTTAATTAAAAAAACTTTTTAAAACATTATTTGAATGTGTTTACTTAATTTTGGTAACATATCACTGGATTACTACTAACAATTATTTTATTATTTAGTAATTCTGTGTCGTTAAATTAACTGTTAAATTAACATTTGTTAGGTAGAGCCCTGGGGTGTGGGATGGTGAGCCTCTGTTCAAAAAAAGAATACAAGGAATTGAAATAGAGAAGGTGCTGGAGGAAGTACATAGAAGGTCTCAAAGAGCCACTTGGGGAAGGAAAGGAAAACTGAAGGGCGGGAAATCAGAGAGGGAGACAAACCATGAGAGACTATGGACTCAGGGAAACAAACTGAGAGTTTCAGATAGGAGGGGATGGGGGCTGGGGTAACAGGTGATGGGTTAAGGAGGGCATGTGTTGTGATGGGGACTGGATGTTATATGCAACTAATGAATCATTGAATATTTCATCAAAAACTAATGATACACTGTATGGTGGCTAACTTAACCTAATAAAATAAGTATTTAAAGTCCTAAATATGTAGCTGATTTAAAAATTGACATGTGGGGCACCTGGGTGGCTCAGTGGGTTAAAGCCTCTGCCTTCGGCTCAGGTCATGATCTCAGGGTCCTGGGATTGAGCCCTGCATCGGGCTCTCTGCTCAGCGGGGAGACTGCTTCTCCCCCTCCCTCTGCCTGCCTCTCTGCCTACTTATGACTCTCTCTCTCTCTCTCTCTCTCTCTGTCAAATAAATAAATAAAATCTTTAAAAAAAAATTGACATGAATAAGACCACCAAAACAATAACTGAGTACCCTAGGAATATATGAATAGGTTTTCTTCAAGTTTATGTCTCTCAAAGAATCCAATTTTAGCATCAACATCATTTTACTATTTGGAATATAGAGTAGTCCTTCTAATAACTATGTATAATACAATCCTGCCAGATTTACATAATAGAGCATAAGAGAGAAAAAATAATGTGAGTCAAGTAGACAGTTTCAAATATAAAATGCAAACAAAATCTTAAGACTCTTCAATATCCTTGAAATTATTCTGTCAATCAAAGATGTTAGGGGTCAAGGTTATAACCATGGAAGATACAAAACAGCATGCCAGTGTGATGCCACATACAAGCTCCGACTACCATTGGTAATACAAGGGAATCTTTAACATCTGAATTGGAAGATTGATTAGATTCAAACAATGAATATGACACTAAAGAGACAGACACATGGTATTATAAGAATAAATGCATGCTATCGTTGGTTATGAAAATTTAGAATATATTAATATGTTGAATTCATTTTCCTTACAATTTATAATTATATTAATGGTATATCTTAAAACTGATGATGATTTAGAAGCAAAGAAATATAGGAACTCTCCCTTTTCATTAGCAATATTCAGTCAGTTCTTGGGTTGTTTCTTTAAAGTTAAATAATTCCTGCAGCACAATTTCCATTAATCGGACTAGATGGACTTTTACTATATTTCAGTGGACTCTGGTAATGTTAAGAAGCAGCATAAAAGTAGTATCATATCTCGGCCACTTTAATCTTGTTTATATTGGCTACATTTTATTCCAGGTAACTGACATTCTTTGGGCCACAATAACTAATTCTATAGCTCTGATGAGCAAAATCCTATTGATACATGTACATTGTCTTTTAATTCAAAAAGTAATGTTAAGTAGCCAAAATGATATTTGCGACTTTCTTAAATGTCAAACAGCAGTAGCTTTTTTTTTAATTTAATTTTATTTATTTATTTGACACACAGAGAGAGAGATCACAAGTAGGCAGAGAGGCAGAGAGAGAGAGAGGGAAGCAGGCTCCCTGCCAAGCAGAGAGCCCGACGCGGGGGTAGATCCCAGGACCCCAGGGTCATGACCTGAGCTGAAGGCAGAGGCTCTAACCCACTGAGCCAATCAGGTGCCCCAGCAGTAGCTTTTGAAATGAAACAGAGTAGCCTTCACACTATGCAGGGCCTCCCAATAGAGTTTTTCTGATGACATATTAGCCATGCCATTGTGCCTTCTAACTTCCAGGTTTCTGAAATCACATACCAAGTATTTCACAATCCAATCATTCACGGCAATGACTGCAAAGGGAAGATTATAGGAATACTGCTATATGCTGTCTAACCAGTAATTAAATCTCTCTTAAAAATGAGTAGTGCATTTTTAATAGTTTCACCGGTTTCATGAACAACATGTGTTCTTTTAAGCAAGAGCTCATCTTTCATCAACACCTAAATTCACACCAAAGCTCAGTGGCTTTTTTCAGTTGGATACCTGCACGTTATATCATCCATCATCCTGGCACAGCAACAGTAGTGGAACAGAAGCATTAACCTGTCACAGTGTGATTCAGGAAGGAATGTGGTTTTCAAAGGAGCCTCAGCTTGGCGACCAGATCAAAGCTATAAAGTGTGGGGGTATATGTTTGTATGTATACAAATGAGTCCCGAACGGGGCCTTAAAATCCACATTGACAAAAGAAATCTCAGACTATGGGGGAAATAGCTTGGAGCACAGATGAATGTTTAAGTAACTTAAACTTTTACTAACAAAGCTCATTCTTTATTCTGTATTGTATTCTTCTCTTGCTTAGCACATTTCTATGCACATGGGAGCCTTGGGCTAATTTCTACAGTTTATATGCAGACAAGGAAACTAGTCTCACAGATGAGTAATAACAGTTCCACAGTCAAAGGCAGCCTAAGGTGTGCACGAAAAGGGAAAAACCATCCTTGGGACATGCAGTAATAATATCCATGATTTCAGCCCAGCTATGGGGCACTTTTGTTCTATAACAATCTGAATGGGTAGTGAACTGTGGAAGGGTGTCAGGTGAAACTAGTTTTGATGTACTTGCATGATTATTGATAGAGCGTGCTGAGTATTACTAGTTTCTGGGACAAGAAACTGATCCATGAAGCAGCTGCTTTGGTCAGAATCCTGGCCTTACCACTTCCTAATTATATGGCTTGGACAATTATACGAACTTGTACTTAAGTTCTCTATGCCTTTGTTTCCCCCTCATTAAATTTGGAATAATATCAAAACCTACCTCACAGAGCTATGGAGGAGATTATGTAGTTTTCTTTCTTGAACATAAGGCATACAATGCACTAAGCTCAAACTCACCAAATGGGAGGAAAAAATAATTTCAGTGGGTTATTTTATGTAATAGTAAAAGTTTTTCCCTTTCCTGGTCACTGGGTCCATGGATCTTGGCTATGGGGAGGTATTTAAGGTTAAATTTTGTCCCCCAAAAGATACATTGAAATCCCAACATTGAGGGCACCTGGGTGGCTCAGTTGGTCAGATGACTGCCTCCAGCTCAGGTCATGATCTCAGGGTCCTGGGATTGAACCCCGCATGGGGCGCCCTCCTAGGCAGGAGCCTGCTTCTCCCTCTCCCACTCCCCCCGCTTGTGCGTGCTCTCTTTCTCTCTCTCTTTCTGTCAAAAATAAATGGAAACTTAAAAAACAAAAGAAAGAAAGAAATCCCAACCTTGAGCACCTCAAAATATGATCGTTTTTGGAAATAATTTCTTTTCTGATGTAATGAGTTAAGATGAGGTCATACTAGGATAGAGCGAACTTTTTAACTCAGTATGACTGGTGTCCTAAGAAAAGAAGAGACACGGAAGGAAGGAAGAAGGCCACATGAAGACGGGATCAGAGATTGGAAGTATGCTGTCATAATGTAAGGAATGTCTGGGGCTATTGGAAGCTGCAAGAGGCAAGGAAGAATTCTCCTCTAGGGGCTTCAGAGGGAGCTTGACTTTGCCAACACCTAGAGTTTGAACTGTTAGCCTCTAAAACCGTAAGACAATACATTTCTGTTGTGAAAAACCACCTAGTTTGTGGTACATCGTTATGACAGTCCTGGGAAACTAATACAAGCATTTTGGCATCTGTTTACTAGGGGTTTCAGGTTGTTTAAACGATCTTTACAGCGACGTGGTGGCCATATCAGCACTTAATCACATCTCAGTTCTATGAGTGCTATCTTCTAACACGATGATGGAGTCAATTTGCTATCAGTCTAAGTTTTCTACATCTTCCTGAAACCTGTTCTGTGTTCCCAGAATACCATACAATTAATAGAGATATCAAAATGTATTAGCATGGAATTTTACATAGTGGCCTCTTCTAACTTGTACATTTCTGGAAGGCTCTGGCCTTTTTCATTCAGAATTATGTACCATTTTTATTTTAATTTTTTGATAGTAGTATTTCTTTTTTTTCTAAGTGAGGAGATAGTAGTATTTCTTTTAAAAATATTTAATTGTGGTAAAAGACACAATATAAAATTCACCATTCTTAATCATTAACCAGTATATAGTTTAGTAGTGAGATATATATATATATATATGGTGTTTCTTTATATTTGGTTATTTAGTTATTTAGTTGAACTTTTCTTTTTTTTTTAAATATTTTATTTATTTATTTGACAGAGAGAGAGATCACAAGTAGGCAGAGAGGCAGGCAGAGAGAGAGGAGGAAGCAGGCTCCCTACTGAGCAGAGAGCTCAATGCGGGGCTTGATCCCAGGACCCCGAGATCATGACCTGAGCTAAAGGCAGAGGCTTTAACTCACTGAGCCACCCAGGCACCCCATTAGTTGAACTTTTCAATAGTCTTGGGTATAGTTTTACTTAGTACCTTGTTTTAAATTTTTTGGATATTTCTTTTTATTGAGGCAAAATTTACTTAAAATTTTTATTTGAAATATAGTGACTTTAGTTAACTATATGTCTACTTCTTTCCAGAATTTGGAATTTTTATGAATTTTTTTCTTTAGGAATTAACTTGCATACCTATATAAATATTGTAGACTTTGTGGGCATTTCCTAAACATATTTAATATTTTATTGTTCTTGATATTTGATATCTATCTAATAATAGTCCAAGTAATATTTTTAAATAGAGGATTTCTCTGTTAACAAATTATGATGAATGTGAATTTTCAAACATAAGGCTACAGAATTTAATTTTATAGGAAGTCCTACTTAATTTTGAAATGTATTGACTTACTTGAAAATCATGAAAAAATAGGACCAGAACTAAAAACCTAAAATAATAGGACCAGAACTAAAAAAAATAGAACCAGAACTAAAAACTAAAAATAGGACCAGAACTAAAAAGAAAATGACTGAATTTCATTAAAAAAAAAAAAATGAAAAGAAATCTACAGTTACAAGACCTTAGAGGAGATGGCTTTGATTGATAGAAGTCTTGTTTGATTTTATCCCCAAGAATGTAATGGCTCCCATTTCTGCTCCTGTGGCATTTTTTGATGGTATTTTTCTTTGAAAATTGCTTTTGACCAATAAGTTAAATATATTTATATAATATATTCTGCTCTAGACTAATAGGACAAGTTTAAGAATGGGAAAGCACAGATATTTGCTATAACAACAATCAGCGCAGTGCATATACAGATTATTCACTTAAGTAATGTGTAAGTAGTCTTTGAAAATTCAATGACACTAAGTAATCTCTCCCTTCTTAGCCTAAAACAAAATTTGTTTTTTTCATTTTTAACAAATTTATGGACAAATAGTTAATATAAAATAAACAGCTTATGACTTGTACAGTTAGACAAGCTGTGACATATGTATACAAATGTGAAAATGTCAAGATAATGAACACATAGGTTACCTCAAAAGTTTATTTATCCTCCTTTATAATCCCTCCCTCATACACCTCCCTGAGTCTCCTTGCTCCAGGAATATACCAAACTGCTTTAGAATAGCTTAATTTTCTAAAATTACATCTAAACGGAATTATAGTATGTAAGCTTTATGGTTTGTTTAGTTTCTTTCACCCACCATTATTATTTTAAGATTCATCCAAGATGTTACATGTTTCAGGTGTTCTTCAATTTTCTTTTTTTCCCTTTTTTAAAGAGATTTTATTTATTTATTTGACAGAGAGAGAGAGACAGTGAGAAAGGGAACATAAACGGGGGAAAGGGAGAGGGAGAAGCAGGTTTTCTGCTGGGCGGGAAGTCCCATGCTCGGCTTGATCCCAGGATCCCAAGATCATGACCTGAGCCAAAGACAGATGCTTAATGACTGAGCCACCCAGGCACCCCTGTTCCTTCTGATTTCTGAGTAGTATTTCATTTCATAGATATACCACAATTTGTTTTCCTTTTCCTTTTTTAATGACCCTTATTAGGGTCATTCCTTGTTTTTCTGGAGAGTACAAGTAAAGCTACATTTATTTATGAACATTCATTATGGACAAAACTTTCATTTCTCTTGAAAAAAACCTTGTAGTGAGATAGGTGGGAAAATGTTACAAAATGCTGAACTGTTTTTCAAAGCGTTTGTAAATTTTACTCTTCTACCACCGGTGTATGAGAGTTCTAGTTTGTACCACACCCTTGCCAGAACATGGTATAGTGTATTTTGCAATTTAAAATTGTCTACTGGCCATATAGAAGTATCACAATGTGGCTTTACTTGCATTCCTCAAACGTTGAATGATATCCATCTTCTTTCCATGTGTTTCTTTGCCATCATTGTACCATCTATAGTGAATTTTTTGTTTAAATTTTTGTCGATTCTTCATTGGACTTTTTAAAATTATTATTATTAGGTGTGAGCTCTTTACATATTATAAGCCTGTTAATATATATGTTATTTACAAATACTTTCATGTGTGGCTTGTCTTTTTATGTTCATAACCATGTCTTTCAATGAACAGAAGTTCTTGATTTTGTTGAAGCTCTATTTATTATTTTTTCCTTATATAGATCTTGGTTTTGGTGTTTTGTATGAGAAATCTCCATCTAACACAGGGTCACAAAGATCTTTTCCTAGCTAGTCTCTAGAAGTTTTATTTTAGGTTTTTACACTTAGGCCTATGATTCTTTTTTTTGTTGTTGTTAAATTTTGTTTATTTATTTGACCGAGAGGGAGAGAGAGGGAGAGCACACAAGCAGGAAGAGCAGGAGACAGAATGAGAGGGAGAGGGAGGCTATCCACTGAGCAGAGAGCCTGATACGGGGCTCGAGTCCAGGACCCTGGGATCATGACCTGAGCCAAAGACAGATAGATGCTTAACCAACTGAGTCACCCAGGTGCCCCTAGGCCTATGATTCATTTTGACTTAATTTTGGTATATGATGCAATGTAGGGGTTGAAGGTTCATTTTGCTAATGATATCTGATTGATCCAGTATATTTTGTTGGAAAAAACTATCCATTCCTCATTGAACTGTGTGTGCACCATTGTTGAAGATTAACTACGTGTGTGTGTGTGTGTGTGTGTGTGTGTGTGTGTGTGTGTGTGTCTGGACTTTCTGTTTTGTTTTATTGGTATATTTGTATATCTTGATGCCAATAACAAATTTTTCTGATTACTGTGTCTTTATAATAAATGTTGAAGGCAGATATTATAAATCCTCCAGATTGATTTTTCTATTTCAAAGTTGTTCTGCCTAATTTTTGCATTTTCATATGAAACTTGAGATCAGCTCGGCAATTTGTACAAAAACTTAAAAGGTCTGATTTTCATTGCAATTATAGATCACTTTGTGGAGAATTAAGATCTTAACAATGTTGACACTTTTGATAAAGTATATATCTCTATTTATTTAGGGATTCTTTAATTTCTCTTAGGAATGTTTTACAATATTAATGTGTAAGCCTTGCAAGTCACTCATTAGATTTGTCTCTGTGTTTCATATATTTGCACTACTTAATATATATATATATTTTAAATTTCTGATTGTGTCTTGCTAGATACAAAAATAAAATTGAGTTTTTGTATCATGCAAACTTGCTAAACTAACTAGTTTTAGTAGATTTTTAGAGATTAAATATTTTTTATGTAAATGATTTATATAATCTGGAAATAACAACAGTTTTTATTCTTTATTTCCAAAATGGATACCTTCTATTTATTTTTCTTTCCTTCTTACATTCATTCAAACCTTCAGTAAAGTGGGAAATAAAAGTGGCAAAAGTTAATATCTTTGCCTTTTTATTAATATTAATTGGAAATTATTCAGTTTTTACCTTCAATTGTATCATTAGCTGTAATTTCCCATAAATGTCTTTAATTAATAGAAGGAAAATTTTTGTATTCCTCCTTTGTCAAAAGGCTTTGTCACGAATGGCTTTTTTTTTTTTTTTGGTCAAATGTCTTTTCTACATCTGTTAAAGTTGTTATGCATTTATATTTTTTTCTGTGTATGGAAAATTACACTGTTAGCTTTTTCAATATTAAGTCAACTCGGATTCCTGGCATAAACCCAATGGTCATGATTAATGATTCTTTTATATATGTTGGATTCAATTTACTAAATTTAAAAAAATTAGTTTGGCAACAATGTTTAAGAGACATATTGCTCTGCAGTTTTCTTTTAATGACTTTTTCTGGTTTGAGTAATAGAGTAATACAGACTTCATAAAATGAATTGGAAAATATTCTCTCCTCTTCAATTTCCCGAAAGAGTTTGTGTAGAATTAGCATAATTTCTTCCACAAAAGTTTGCTTGGATTCACAAGGGAAAACACCTGAGCATGAAATTTTCTTTGTGAAAGATTCCTAACTAAATTTTATTATAGTATTTATTTGTTCACATTAGTGACAATGTATTCATAATTCATTACCATTACTTCCTGAGTGAGCTGGGCAGTTTGTATCTTTTATAGAGTGTATCCACTAAACCCAAATTGTCAAATTTGTTGACATAAAGGTTTTAATAGCATTACCTTATTATTCTTTTAATACTGGTGAATCTCCAGTGATCACTTCTCTCTCATTTCTGATATTGGTGCGATTTGTATTTTTGCCTTTCATCTACAGAAGTATAATTACATTGTTATCAGGAGAATATACTTGTGTGATTTAAATTCTTTTAAATATATTGAGACATGTTTATAGCCCAGAACATGATTTCCTTGGTAAATAATCCATGTACATTTGATAAGTATGTGTATTCTGATGGTACTGATTGTAATGTTTTATACATGTGAATTAGGTCAAGCAGGTTGGTAGAATTTAAAAGGATTCCGTATACTTATTGATTTTCTGTCTACTTACTTGATCAATTATTAACAGTGGTTGCTGAAGTCTTCAATTATGATGGTCAATTTATATCTTCTTGTAATTTTAACTAGTCATCTTATCTTCCCTAGTGTTCCAGATTCATCTTTACCAGTTTCTCTCTTTTTACAGCATTTGTTATTTCTTTGGTTGATTATTGTAATTAGTGAGAAAGATCAGAGAGAAGCAGGTCTATGCCACCTTTTTGATGGGAATTCAGAATCAACTTTGAAAGTGAGTTCAGGCTAAGCAGACCACAAAAGTACATCTCTTACAGAATGATATTTGAGGAATGATTATTTCCATTTTTCTTTGTAGTAATGGAGCAGAACAGAACAACATATTTCAAGAATCAGATACACAAGAGAAAGTTAAAAAGGAATAATGAAAACAGGTATTTGTGCAAAAAGAAAGGTGTAAAGTAGCAATGTAATTCAGAAATACACAAATAGTGATACTTGTGATAGAAGCCTGGAAATCCCCAACCTCACTCCATAAAGGAAACATGAATTTCTTGGCTTTGGTACAATTTTCTCAAAGCCTGAGAGGACAATATACAACCCAGATTTAGGACAGATACATTTTTAAGTATGAAAGTACATTTATTACATGAAGAGAATTTGCCAGAATTCTCTTATCAGTTCCACTGAAACTGTAAAAGTGGAAAAGTAAAACAAAATTTGTTTTTGTTTTTATTTTTATTTTATACCAATTTGGTCAGTTTTCCAGAAAACAGTTATTTTCTTTGTCAAAATAAGGCTAACTGTGTACTCCCAGAATATCTTCAGATATTGGCATTTTTTCCCAATGAACTCCTGGCCTTTTCTCCCAGGAAGACTAGTTCAAAATCTAAGAAATCCCAGGCCAAATGACCATTAACTGCTGGTCATGATCAAGTCTTTGCTATTTGGTAGGAAAAGTAACCACATAGTTAATCCTCTCAAGCATTCTTTATTTATTCACATTTATTTATTATTATTATTTATTTGCATCTATTTCTAAAAATAGAACTTTTGTTAGCACTTTAGTTTGAATGTCAGAAGTAATAGAATGTTCAGGTATATTTCTGCTTTGCAGCTATAAATAAATTAGTAAAACAAAATAATCAAATGAGGCTGATGGCACATGACCATAAACCAGGGGAAAGCTGTGGCATTAAAATCAATATTTTAAAATTGCTGTAAACTAGAAATAATGTCCGTTGGACTATCAGAAAATTAATATTTAGTTGTTGAAGGCCAGATGCAGATACAAATTAAGAAAAATCAGAACACTGTTCTTTTCAGGTTAAGAATTTTTTGTGAAGTAGTCGAGCTTAGATAAACTAAATAACTAAATGATGAGCTCCCTTCTTTGGAATCTTCCCAAGTACACTCCAAAGTACTTCTTATTCAAACATAGTATATTATGTGGCAAGACGTCTAACAAAGCTGGCATCAGAAAAAATGATGTATGAATAAGTATGCTAATTCATAAGCCACCCTCCCTGTTCTTGATGTGACCGTGGGCCTTTGGCTCCGTGAACAAGGTTTTTTTAACACCTAATTTCCTGAATCAGAGTGAAGAGCAGGGGGAAAATCAGGAACGTTCTTATGTTCCCACATGGTAGCTCCCAGTTGTGAAGTTTTTCTTTCAAGAGTCATAGTTCACATGAAACAATGAGTGAGGCATCAGTGTAAATGGCTGTTGTTATTAAATATAAATATGCTGAAAAGCTCATTTGAGTAGTGTAAAATATCAAGACTTCTGCTTGAATAGTTAACACAATCCTGCATTCCTTGACTTTTAGTAGCCCATTATGACTATATCTATCATGTGATGCACTGCTCACGTAAGCCACTCTTTCACATTGGAAAAGAAAAAGAAAAGGTTGGGTCACCCATAAGCTTTGTGTGTGTGTGTGCCTATAAAAAATGTTATTTTTAAACAGAGATATAAAGTGTATTATATAATTTTATTATTCTTATGTGTAGAAGATAGACCCTAGATGATCCATATTAATTTCTACCTCCTGACTCTCCATAATTACTTACTTTTGTGTGTGGGAACTTTGATTTTCTCCTAACCACAGAATATAGCAAAGATGATGGAATGTCTTCCTATCATTGTATTACTACTATATGTGTAACCCATCTTCCTAGTTGACTCATGTTCTCTCTTTTTTTCCTCTGCTGGCTTTAAAAAAAGCAAGATGTCATGAAGTAAGGAGTACCCGTGAGTAGAAGCCCATATGGCAACAAAGTTTAAGGAATCTCCAGGTCTCGAGGATGACCTCCAGAACAAAGCCGAGACCCCCTAGTCCTGCAACCATAAGAAAATGAATTCTGTCAACAACCAGGGGGCTTGGAAACAACTTTACTCAGTTGAGCCTCTCATGACACTGCAGCCCTAGATGCCAATTCTCCATTATTTGCTTATTTTTTTTGTTTTTCTATTTCTTGAACATGTTAATCACAATTATTTAAAGGTTATCTTAGGATAAATCTCATATCTGGATTGCTTATGGTCTTTGTATTTGTTTTCTTGGATTTTATGTCACATGATCCTATGCATTGGAATGTGTATTAACCTCTTAATACTGTAAAATGTTGTTTATAAAACAAATAAAATACTGTAGAGGGTTTAGATGATGTCATCCTCTACCAGAAAGAGTCCTGCATTTTTTTCTAGTAGGCAGAGAGATGGGAACCTGGTTACTTTCATCCACACATGGACTGATGTCAGTCAAGCCCGTTAGAATATTAGTAAACTCACTCTATCTTCTGTTAGATTCTGCTCCTAGGATGTAGCCCTCTATAACTGTGGGAAAAACCATCATCCTGTGGTCACCAGGAATCCTTCCCCTATGAAGACTTCTCTACCTTTTGAGAACTCTATTCTGCTTTGAAATGCTTTCTGCTGTTTTTAGACATTTGCTTCCTTTAGCTTCAAAATTCAAATACATATTGATGGAAAAAGCAGGCACAGATTTGAGGGCTCTCAAGTTTCTAACTTTGTATGTCCAGCTCTTCTTGGAGAACATTAAAAGCTCTGCTGATTTCCTTGTCATTCCAGGAATGGCCTTTATATATATTCTGGATTTGAAAATCCTTGGTTCCCAGCATTCTGTCATGTGTGCAGAAATGGAAAATTTTCCCAAGGAAAAATGTCTACACAGTGGCAGCTTAACTTTCATGTTCTTCCCTCCAGACCCTTGGCCCATTCTTTCTTTATGTTTTAGAATCTCTCTGATGCCTTTAAACAGATAATAGCATTTTCCTATCTTTTTCTAGTTATTCTAAGTAGATGCATTTGTCTGCTATAAGCCACTCCAAAGTGCGTAAAAGTAAATCACTTTCACATTTATTTTCATTTCTTAATAAATAGATGAGAGTGAGAGAGAGACAGATGGAGAGACAGAAAGAGATTTTTCTTGCAGACATGAAATAATGAGATTATTTTCTTAAATGTTGTGCTAGTACTTAATAATTACTCGTAAATTCTTCAATGAATTTATGACACGCTTACAAATCATTTTTCAAAAAGCTTAAGTGTGTTTTTGACTTCTTTTACTTCCATTTATATTCCTAAGAAACATTTATACAGCAGCACATCCTATAGATTTTTGATACTGTCTTACTACATTTCTTAAGAGATAGTTTGCTACATTGTTTAAGTTTTTTCATTTTTTTCTTGTGATTTGGATATTTTTTATACTCTTTTTTATTCTGCTAGTAATTATATATTTGAAAGCATATGCTTTCTTCTAGTGTCTAAAATAAAATACTAAACACAAGAATAAACAAATAAGTAAAATGCTAATGTGAAATAGTTTGTGTTACTTTTTGTTTTTCTTAGAAAACCTTATCATTTTAGATGCAGATTATTATAATCAATTTGTTTTAAAAATTTTGTGCCTTACTTTAAATAAACAATGCTTCTTTTTTTTTAAAAAAAAAGATTTTATTTATTTGTTTATTTGTTTAACAGGGAGATCACAAGTAGGCAGAGAGGCAGGCAGAGAGAGAGGAGGAAGCAGGCTCCCCGCTGAGCAGAGAGCCCGATGTGGGGCTCCATCCCAGGACCCTGAGATCATGACCTGAGCCGAAGGCGGAGGCTTTAACCCACGGAGCCACCCAGGCACCCCTAAATAATGCTTCTTAACATATGCTCTATTTATGATCACATTACAAAGAATGATTTACATATTAGCTCTTAAACGTTATTTTTTAAAATATTCCCCAACTTTTCTTTTAAACTTTACACTTGTTATTCTTGGGTTCTTTATGTGATTTCTTTCTCAAAATGCTAGAATACTTATCTGACATTTTTATTGATCAGAAATGTAATCCTTTTTACTCCTTGTATTAACTTCTTTCACGAGGACATATTAGCCTGGCTGAATATATAATTTTTTCATAATATTTTTGGGGGATTAGGGGGAGAACTGCTGTAAATGTGTGCTGCGGGTGGTCTGGTTCTGAGCGAAGGGAGGAGGCGGGAAAGAAGAAGGGAACGGAGGTGGCAGAGGACAACCTGGCTGAGACCGGTTTACTTTTTTTTTTTTTTTTTATAAAGGCTTGGAACCAGGCTAACCCGACTGGCTTGTTCAACACCATCCTATGGCTTTGAAAGAAACCACGGCTCCTTCCTTGTCTGAGAGACAAGACTTCTCAACATTCCTACAGTGGGGTGGGGGGGGGAAGACGACTTTCTGGGGAAGATAACGTTTGTTATTTTGATGTAACGTCTTTGCCTCAGTGCCGAGCCCAATTTCCACAGTGCAAAAAGACTCCAGAAGCGTCTTGTGGGGGACGGGGGTCAGAGGCTCGCATAGTAGCTGTCCACCCACTGAGCAAGTCCTCGCTCCACCAGCGACCGGTTTATCAACACCGCTTCATTTCCAACCACACTCCACAGCTGAATTAGAGGAAGGCCAGTCGGACTGTAACTTGTCACCTGAGCCAGCAGTGCGGTATTTCCGTGCTCTCACTCATGGCTGCATCCGCTTCAGGTGAGAAGTGGTCATCATCTGACAAGGGCATCACGCTGTCCAGAAGGACCTCTGCTCCCTGGAACGGCCCAGTCACCAAGTCAGATCGGATCTGCCGGAGCGTGTCCACTTTCACTCTCTTGTATCCGCCCTAGTCCACGTAGTGGATCTCCACTTCATTCCTTTCCTCATAGGAGGCCACCACGTGGGCTCGCCACCAGGCACAGTCCAGGCCGGGGGGCAGCGCAGATGACCGTTATTTCCACCGGGGTGGGCGAGGTGGGGATTCCGGGCTGCGAGTAACACAGGTACATCTGCTGGTCCAGGCTGCGCAGCGCATGGAAGGTAGGGTGTGTGTGCTGCTGCACCAACAAGTGCCCGGCGTGGACCTGGTTGACCACCACGATCACCTTCACAGTGACGCCATCGGGCGGCATGAGCCAGGAAGTCATTGGAAGAGAGGGCAGTGCCAATGACGGCAGTGGGGGAGCGTAGATATTGGTGAGGTTCCGTTCTTTGAACTTCTTCCCAATCGAGTTCAGCGCCTTGTCTGCATGATGCTGAGAACCTTCTATATGGCAGATCTGGATGTTCTGGGTGTAAGGCAGGGTTGAGATGTAGATCTTGGCACCAGACGTTTGCTTCAGAAAACTCACATACCGCCCCTGCTTGCCAATTGGCCAACCAACTAAGTGCTTGGGCACCTCGATCTCCCAGATGATGAGATCCACCTTCTTAGGACTGGAGCCCACTTGGGAGTTCTGGAAGCTGTCAGCCTTCCCGGGGCCACAGCAGCCATCCACTGAGTCCATGCTGTTCCCATCTGAGCCTCCCGAATGATGTGCTTCTGCATCCACGGTCCATCCATCCTGGTCCCCCAAGTGTTCTGTAGTGTTCCCTAACCACCACTCACCATCTTGATTCTCTGCACACTTGAAAAGTATATTACTTTCTCTGAAATGATAATCGTGGTACAAAAAGCATTGGTTTCTAATGTTAAATTTCCTTTTTTAAAAGATATTATTTATTCATTTATTTGAGAGAGAGAGAGAGAGAGCGCGCACAAGCAAGGAGAAAGGCAGACGGAGACGGAGAGGCGCAGCAGGGAGCCAGACAGAGAGCTTGGTCCCAGGACCCTGGGATCATGACTTGAACTGAAGTCAGATACTTAACCAAATGAGCCACCCAGACGCCCTAATGCTAAATTTCTACATAAAGGAGAATTCATTAGATATCATGAGGGAACTGAGATTAGTAAAATTTCCTGGGAGTTTCACTATGTCTCCTCTTTGATATTTAAAAAAGAAAAAAGTAATTGTCATGGCTTATTGATTCAGATACTTTCCTTTACAAAGGAGAAATTCTGGGTACGTGGGAAGGAGGGGGTTGCATATTATTTTTGGTGTGTGGGGGAGGAGAGTTGCATATTATTTTCTGCTCAAATCCTTAGGGAGTTTCTCTTTCATTCTGGAAAAAAATCATATAGCTGCGTTTAGAACATGTTGAACGACCATTTGTGATACCTTTTGAGCTTTTTCATATTGGAGAAATTTTCTTCTATAGCATCTTTAACAACTGCTTTTCTTTCTTTCTTTCTTTCTTTCTTTCTTTCTTTCTCTCTCTCTCTCTCTCTCTCTCTCTCTCTCTCTTTCCTTCCTTCCTTCCTTCCTTCCTTCCTTCTTTCTTTCTCCTTTTTTTTTAATAATGATTTTATTTATTCATTTGTCAGAGCAACAGAGAAAGAGCATAGGCAGAAGGAGAAGCAGGCTTCCCGCTGAGCAGGGATCCTGATGCTGGACTCAGTCCCAGGACCCTGAGATCATGAATTGAGTCAAAGGCAGATGCTTAAATGATCAAGCCCCCAGGCATCCCTAACAGTTGCTTCTCTTATGCTGTTATATTTTCTTATTGTTTACGTATTTGTATAAGTAGCAGAATTTTCTTGACTTTGTCCATATATTTTATTTTTTTGCATGTCGTTTTAATCTCTCCGTGCTTTGCCACTAAATATTTATTGAACGCATTTTATAAATTACTGTTTTCTTCTACATAGTATCTACCTGATTTATATAATACCATTTATTGTAATTTATTCTCTTAAGGAGTATGGGATATTTCTTTTAAAAGAGCCATTACCCAAGTTGGAAGTCTTTAGTAAGACTTTTTGGCCACCCCTTCGTGCCATGTTAGTGAAACATGGAGAGAATGGGATGTTGTCAGCAGGCAACTGCAAAGTGTGCACACGATGGTGCAGGTACTGATGACCTTTGCTTTCCTTGCCGTCACATGTCCTTATTTCCGCACTGGCTTATCCGCCGCTTCCCGAGCCTGCAGTTTGGGTGGTGGTACTGGTGGAGGGGTAGTTCTTTTGGGGAGAAATTTCATCCTCTCAACTCCCAGGCAAGTTTTCCTTCTGCAAGTGATTGGTTAGTATTTCATACTGAGTTCCATTTGAACCGAATAACAATGTCTCAGAGTTTCTGGCGGATTCGGTCATTTTTCAATTTCTCCTCTAGATTTAACTTGAAGTAACTGGAGTCAAACGTGTAGGTTCATATAGGAACCTCAAAATCTAACTGTATGCCTTGTTTGTTTGTTCTGTTTAGATTTGATGTCGATAGCTATACCGGTATCTCATACTAATATAAAGATGAATCGCCATGTCCTTTCTATTTACATTTCTGGCAACTCAGAAAATAAATACATGGCTTTCAAAGGAGGAAAGAAAAGGAATAGTGGTTTCTTTTGACGAGGATGATTGTTGTAAGGATTTTGAGGTAGTTAGAAAGTGAAAGTAAAAAAGAAAAAAAGATAATCACTAGGCTTTAACTTGAGCGACTAATTCTGTGATTGTGAAAGAGACTGAAAAGGAAGCACGAAGGCTTGGAAAGCAGTGAGAGAATTAATTTTGCAGGACACCTGGGTGGTTCAGTCAGTTAAGCAACTGCTTTCAGCTCAGGTCATGAGTCCTGGGATCGAGTCCTGCATCGGACCCCCTGCTCATGGGGGAGCCTGCTTCTCACAAGCAGGGGATTTTGTGTGCTCGCTCTCTCTCTCTCTCTCTGACAAATGAATATTTTTTTAAAAAGAACTAATTTGCACCCATTAACTTTAATATGATTGTCAGATACACAGTGCAGTTGTCAGGGGGCTATTGGATCACAGGATTGGAGTCATGGTATAAATTGGTGTAAATCCATGACACTGTTTGGGATTCTCAAGGGGTAGTATGTAACAGAGAGAGAGGGAAAAAAAACCAAATAGGTCTAGACAGAATTCTTTAATTTGGAATATTATATTAAGTGTTCTATAGGCAATGTATTCTGAGTATTAGCTGGAATTAATCAAATTGCTGTTGATCTGGGGCGCCTGGCTGGCTCAGTAGGTTAAAGCCTCTGCCTTCGGCTCGGGTCGTGATCTCAGGGTCCTGGGATTGAGTCCAGCATCGGGCTCTCTGATCAGCAGGGAGCCTGCTTCCCCCCCCCCCCCCCCCCCCCCCGCCTGCCTCTCTGCCTGCTTGTGATGTCTCTCTCTGTCAAATAAATAAATTAAATCTTAAAAAAAATTTCTATTGATCTAATATTTTGTTATCTTGTTTCTTGCACAATAATGACTACTAAAATATATGGAAAGACTACCATGTGCACAGTGCCATTCTAAGTGGTTCATTTATTTGAACTAAGCAAAGTTCTGTGGTGAATTCTAAAATTAGCTCCATTTAAAGGATGGAACAACCCAGGCTAAAGATAAAAAAACTCTCTCAAATATGCTCAGTTAGTAGGTGGTAGAACTAACCCTAGAATCCAGGAATTTGACACTGGAGCTCACTATCTTATTTTACTTCAAAAGTCATTATGTTTGCTTAGTACCTACATTGTGGTTATCCTTCCAGAGACCTAGTAGTAAACTTTCTGGAGACACTAGAATTTTTGGTGAATTGGTTAAAAATCTGGCCCCAATTGTCTACCTATAACCATGTCTGTTAAAATGTGATTTTATAGTTTAGTTCCTCACATCAAGAGGTGGTATCTATTTACCCCTACCCTTTGAAACTGTGAAATCCATGCAAAAGATTTTGGCTAGCACAATATAGGTAGAATATTACTTTTGAAATAGGATCACAAATATTAGGTCAATATCAGTTTGACTGATTTCAGATCCTACTCAGAATTCATTGTGCCTATAAGCTCTTAATATAGCATTTTAAATTAAAGAAAGGTATATGGGGAAAGATGAAGTTAGAATTACTTAGGATCAGGACATATTTTGAGAATAGTCCTGATAGCATTTGTTGTTTATGTGGAGACTTTTGGGATTTACATAGAAAACAGAAAAATAAACATATTTGAAAGGTATGAATTTGTGAGTCTAGGTCCTACTTTGGGTTTATTTTGGTACATAGAATCAATTTTTCTGAAAGATATTTGGGTATATGAGCCTGGATATTAATAAAGAGGCCATAGCAAGAGAGAAATATTTAGGAGCCATTTTACTTAGATAGATATATAGATAGAATGGTCAGAAAGAAAGTCAGGATAATGAAACATCCTAATTTTTAATGTCATTAGTTGAGGAGAAAAACAATTTACTACTTATACTAAAAGAGAGCTACTTGAATAGTGAGAGAAAATGGATAAGATGTATCATAGGAGAGAGAAACTCTCACTAAAACAGTTTGACAGTTAAGACAGGATATTGTTTCTTGTTAGAAATGTTTCAGCACAGAGGTGGGGGGAAAAGTTGGATCAGATGGTAGACAGATTAGGGAATGGATTGGAAGTAAAGAAATTGAGATTGAAAAATGTAAAAGTAATGAAAATGAAAAAATTGAGAAGATTGTATATACATATATGATTTATGATACATTTGAATAATCTCAAATTCTACATTTTCCTTATTTTTATATTCTGTGTGTGTGTGTGTGTGTGTGTGTGTGTGTGTGTGTGTGCGCGCGCGCGCGCGCGCGCTCACACTACTTTGTTTCCAAAAGGTAGACTGAAAAGAGGAAAATGGGAAGCTGGAAGGAATGTTGGGCTGTAATAATTTTTTTTCAAATGGCAATGTCATGGATATCTTTACAGACTGATTTAAAAATGATGTCAGTAAGGACAAATTGTTAAAAATAAAAAAGAGAGGGATTTAACTGATAATCAGACCAAATACTTGAAGAAGATAGGAGTGGGTGGAGTAAAATCATCAACTGAAGAAAGTGTTAGTTACAGTCAATATCGAATATGTGCCAAGTAATAAGCAAGAAATTTTCTTATTTAGTTGATGCTCACAAAACTATGATACTATCTTTAGATGTATGGATTTTTTAAAAAGCAAGTTTTACTGTGGTTAAATAATGTATTGAAGATCAGAAAGTTATGTAATGACAGAGCTGGTATTACAACTTAATCCTTTTTTCTATATGCTGTTCTCTTTTATCAATTAAGTAATTTTTAATCTAATTCAGATATCTGGTGGAAAGTAAACTTATTGAAATAATTTCTAATTTACCTTGGTCCATCAATAATTGCTTACTTCCCAGAAGCCTAATACAAAATTACAAAAGAACAAGAAGAGTATCATTCTGAAAGGCATAGAAGTATTGTCTTAAAAAATATTTTTTCTAATTCCTTCTGTTTCACTCCTGAATTCCTTCTGTTTTACTATGCTTACTGCCTTGTTGTCCAAGTAAAGGAGAGATCTGAGAAAAGTAAGACCAAAAAAAAGAGAGAGAGAGAGAGAATGAATAAGGGCTCATTTTCTAAGGAAAAGGTTTAAATGTTAAAATAACCAAAAAGAAAAAATTAAGATATTATATGTATTTCAAGAAGCAGGTAAAAACTGGCCCATGCATTAAACACAACAAAGCATTTTAAAGAAAGTTCTCCTGTCCTTGCTAGATAGGAAAGTAACAAAACTGCTTTGTAGGAATTCAAGTCTTAATCTATTAGTATAAGATTCTTAAATCTTCCTCTATAGCTTGGCTCTTCTGAATACAATCCCTTTTGATCATTGTGGGCTTTATAATGGACAGCGAGTTTCTCATACTTCGGGCTTGTTTGAATCATTAAAAGAGAAAATTTTCCTACCTCAAAGGGCTGTAAACCACTGCAAAGGAAATAAAAAGCTGAAAGTTTTTTTTTTCCCAAAACTCTTACCATCTGCAGAAACATATTACAGTGTTATGTGTAGCTCTTTCTAGAGGCAGGAAATACCTGAAATGCACTTACTAAAAGCTACAATTTCATGGATATAAATGGACCTATACGTTACTATGGTAGGATGGAAAAAAAATTTTAAAATGGTAGTGTCTCAGACTTACAGAATAAAGATAGCAAATAAACACTGTAACTGATACAAAAGTAAATAATTTTTAGCTGCTAGACACTCAATTTAGATTGTTTGTTAAGACGAATAATGCTAATAATATCATTTAAATCACCAAAATCTTAACTTTTTAAGAAGTTTTTACCATATACCCAGGTTAAAAAAGTGGAAAATTATAAAGTCTCTTTCAGATACATATGATAAAAAAAAAATTGCAGATTTTTAAAGGGACAGTGCGTGCACAAGTAGTGGGTGAGGAACAGAAGAAAGGGAGAGAGAATCTTTTTTTTTTTTTTTAAAGAATGTTTGTTTGTTTTTTAATGATTTTTTTTATTTATTTGACAGAGAGAGCAAGAGAGCACAAGCAGGGGGAGCAGTAGAGGGAGAGGGAGAAGCAGGCTCCCCGCTGAGCAGAGAGCCCGATGCGGGGCTCGATCCCAGGACCCTGAGATCATGACCTGAGCTGAAGACAGAGGCTTAACCCACTAAGTCACGCAGGCTCCCTGGGAGAGAGAATCTTAAGCAGGCTCCAAGCCCAGGGCAGAACAAGATGCTGGGCTCAATCTCACAACCATGAGATAATGATCTGAGCCAAAACCAAGAGTCAGTTGCTTAACTGACTGAGCCACCCATGTGCCCCTACAGTTACTTTTTAAAAAGTAATAAAAATAAATTCCTTCTGATTCTACGTGTCTTTTTGAGATGATATGGACTGTGTCATAAGTCAATAGCCATCAATACCACATAATGTGGAAGTAGTACTGACATTCTCAAAATCTCATCTTAATGTATTTACTATGTAGCTTGGAAAATCAATAATCTAGTATTGAGCAGATTATTTGGACATACCATGACACAGAACAGAGCTACAATTTTCTAAAAAATGATAGACCCTAGTGTTAACAAAAGATCTCAATTGTTAGAAAACAGGGAACATTAACCCTGAACAAAAATCACTGAGTTAGTATTTTTGTATTCTTTGGGTAAATCCCTAGTAGTGCAATTTCTGGATTGTAGGGTAGCTCTATTTTTAACTTTTTGAGGAACCTCCATACTTTTGTCCAGAGTGGCTGTACCAGTTTGCATTCCCACCAACAGTGCAAGAGGGTTGCCCTTTCTCCACATCCTCATCAATACCCTTTGGTTTTGTGTTGTTGATTTTAGCCGTTCTGACAGGTATGAGGTGAAATCTCTATCTGATTTTCATTTCCCTAATGGTGAGTGATGGTGAGCATCTTTTCACTTGTCTATTGTACGTCTTTTTTGGAAAAATGTCTATTGTACATCTTTTTTGGAAAAATGTCTGTTCACATCTACTGCCCATTTTTTAACTGGATTGTTTGTTTTAGGGGTTGTTGAGTTTTAGAAGTTCTTTATATCTTTTAGATACTAACCCTTTATCAGATACATCATTTGCAAATATCTTCTTCAATTTCATAGGCTGTCTTTTAGTTTTGTTGATTGTTTCCTTCACTGTGCATAAGCATTTTCTGCAATAGCCAAGTTATGGAAACAGCCCAAGTGTCTATCAACTGATGAATAGATAAAAGAGATACAGGGAGTGTGTGTGTGTGTGTGTGTGTGTGTGTGTGTGTGTGTGTGTGTGTGTACATATATAAAACAAAACAAACAAGAGGAGGAAAAAAAAAAGGGGGAGGTGAAGAGAGACAAACCAAGAAAGAGACTCTTGACTACAGAGAACAAACTGATGATTACCAGAGGGGAGGTGAGTGGGGGGGATGGATGAAGTAGGTGAAGAGGATTAAGAGTATACTTACTATGAGCACTGAGCAATGCATAGAATTGCTGAATCACTATATTGTACACCTGAAACTAATATTACACTGTATGTTGACTAACTGGAATTTAAATAAAAAACTTAAAAAAATCACTGGGATCCTCAAAATATTACAGCCTTTGGCCTAGAGTATGTAATTTTTTTTTTTTTTTTAGTAATCTGAATAAAAAGAACCTCTAGCTTTGTGTTCCAGTTATGCTTCTAAATAATCAATCAGTAATTCTCAGTCTCTGAGTGGGAACTTTAGGAACAAGTCTTGGGCATTGGAATGGATAGACCTGTGGAGTTCAGAACACAGGACAGCTCTTTGTTGTGCTCCAATAGGAGAGCTATTGTGCAGGTAATATATTTGGTCATGATTAAGCATTTGACTAGTCAGATGCTCCACTCTCCCTTGCTGAATCTCACAGTCCGTCAGAACCATCCTCACTGATTGAATGATTATTTGTGAAAAAACTGCATCAGCCACAGGTAACATGAATTCCTAAAATGATATAATTTCATATGAATGTTTTTGAAGTTGCCTAAAGTTGAGAACATATGGAAATATAATTTCTATTCTTGCTAGTTTCCAAATAGTTACATATTTCTTTAAAATGTTAAAAAAAAATGAATCTGGTTTTAGAAGAAGCAACGTCAACTGCTTTCCAAATTAAAATGCACTTGTTCCGGTCATTTGAACAGAGCACCCACTCATCTAACAATTACTACTTTGCAAAGCTGCTACTAAAATGATGAAATCAATTACTAATCACTCACTGAGTATTTAACTATGGTTTAAACGGACCTGAAATTATTCTCAACACTTTGGCAATATACATTACATGCACATACAGGCTTACACAAATTAATTAAATTACCATGAAATTCTTAATATTAAGGATTTTTTCTTACAGTTTGTAAATTTTCACATGCTACAAAATTTTACCAAAAAAAGGCTTTATTGTAAGGAAAAATATGGCAAAATATAGACAAAAGAAGCAAAGGTACATGTAATGGAAGGCACTACATTTTGCTGTGATTTCCTGACAGATCATGGGAGCTCATAGGTTTATCTAGTTCACATTTTATTGCCATTGTACAGAAATTCTTTAGCATAGACATTTTTCTTGGCATAAAAGAAGTTAATCTTGAGTATTTTAACTCTTATAGGTAAAACTTTTCCAGAAGCAATTATCAAATAAAAACAAATCTGGACTTAGTAGAGACTTTATTCAAAAGGATGAAGAGGGATTCTTGGAATAGGGAGAATAACGTGAAAGCCTCTGAAAAGTTAAGAGTATTTTTGGTTTTTTGGTTTTGTTTTCTTGTTTGTTTTAATAGAGAGGATTAAACAAAGTTAGAAAGAAACAGATGTGAGGAGTAAAACAATGAAGTGATTGGATAGTCCACGAGAGAATTTTTACCCAGAGACTGGCCTTTTTTTTTTTTTCTTAAAGATTTTATTTATTTGACAGAAAGAAACACAGCGAGAGAGGGAACACAAGCCGAGGGGATGGTAGTGGGAGAATACACCTTAAACAATGTCATATGTCAATTGTCTCTTAATGAAGCTGAGGGAAATTAATAATAATAAAGAAAGCATTGATGTTTGGTCTGAGGTTCGTGGCTTGAACTAGTGGGAAATGATGTTCCTGAAGACATAAGCATAAAAGAAGGAGCGAGTGTGGTGGGCCTTCTACAGCAAATGGTGTTGGGAGGGAGTGGGGGTTCTAATTCAGTGACATCTCTGGCATCCATTGAGTCCTTATGGCCTCTACTTGGTTCTCTTGGTTCAAGAAGATAACAAAGTCAATATCAGGGGTCATGAGACGGCAAAGCTGCTTGGCATAAACCAAACCAGGCAGAAGCCGGAAGGTAGAAGAAAATTCTATTGCATTTTTTGAGTTTGCTATTTTGGTAACAAACACTTTTAAGTTACATTTCCTTAGTCCTCCATTTTGATTATCTTCTCTTGCTTAACCTCTTGGCCTGTTCCTCTTGCATTCACTGTTAATATTTCGATTGAATTCTATTTTTTAGCCTTATTTATCACACTTAAGGATAAATGATTCTGTAACTATGTTAGTTTACAATCCTCAAATTGTTTCTTTAGTTTGTCAATTTCTCTTTTCAGCTTTAATTCTACTTTGTTAAATATTACATATTTGAGCTTTTATTTGACAGATTTCATGATTTTAGTAATTTATTTCTATAGCATATAACTTGTAAAAACTAGGGTTTTTATTGTCTCTGCCTCCCAGTCTTTGGATTACATTTCCGATAGCCTAAATTTTCCATCTATCTTTGCAAACATCAGTTTTTGCCACCTTGTTACTTTTGAATATTTGATATATTCAAACATAACAAAGTTATATTTGCTATTTTCATGCTATTCTTCTTAATTTTGTTTTTGTTTAAAGTGGCATGCCCTATCTAATCTTCCCAGTTAGTGCCCTGTAAAATAAATGTAGATTATTTTATTTCTATGTTCTCAATAGAGTATGAGGGCCAGAAATTATGTTAAGCCTATCTTTTTAGACTCCAGGAACATAAACCACTTCTTGAGTACCTGACTTTGATCTCTCTTCTAAGATGTTTTCTCTGTGTTATATACTAGGTGTCAATTCATTTATTTTGGGATATTCTACTACGATAGCTCGATACTCATAAGCCTGAGGTAATTTCCTAATGCGGCATGAAGCTTTGTAGCCAAAGCTTACCTTAAAGTATGTCATCATTATTCAGCACCACATCTTTTCTCTCACCCATCATTACAAGTCCAAAGAGTGAAAAGCTTAGGGCACCTACTGGTTTGGACACAGTTTTTATTAGTATATTGCAAGAATGGAGAATTTCACCTGGAGCTCTCAATGTGTCTCCTTGTTTCATATTCTTATTCTCTGGGGATCCCATTACATTTATTTTCTATTGTCCGTGGTACTTTTCAATTATTATTTCTTGTGGAAAGAATTAGCTCTCTGTGGTTATGATCACTGCATTTTCTCTCCACCTGCCCAGACAGGAAAGATAAAAAAGGCATCTCCATACCCATTGAGCAGTTGCTGCTATTCCTCACTCCCCTCAGCTCCTGAAAATTAACAACCTGTGTTCTATCCCTATGGGTATATCTAGCTGGATACTTCATACAAGTGTATTTATACCACGTGTAACCATCTGTGTCCGGCTTCTTTCATTTAGGGTAATGTGTCTGAGGTTCATCCATGTCGTAACATAAATTAGCACTTCATTCCTTTTTATGGATGAATAATATTTGTTTGTATATACTTAATTTATCCATTCATTCATTGGTGGACGTTTCTACATTTTGGCTATTATTTTTTTTTTTTAAGATTTTATTTATTTATTTGACACAGAGAGAGAGATCACAAGTAGGCAGAGAGGCAGGCAGAGAGAGAGGAGGAAGCAGGCTCCCCGCAGAGCAGAGAGCCCGACGCGGGGCTCGATCCCAGGACCCTGGGATCATGACCTGAGCCGAAGGCAGAGGCTTTAACCCACTGAGCCACCCAGGCGCTCCCATTTTGGCTATTATTAATACTTTTGCTATGAACATAGGTGTTCACATGTTTGTTTGAATACCTGCTTTCTGTTCTTCTGGGTATATACGTAGGAATAGAAATGCTGGGCCATACATGATAATTTTATATTTAACTTTTTAAAGACCTACCTGTTTTTGAAGCAACTGCACCCCTTTACATGCCTACCAGCAACATGCAAGAGTTGCAATTTCTCCACATCTTTTTCAACATTTACTATTTTCTATTTTCTTCTTATAGTCACACTGATGGGTGTGAAGTAATGTTTCATTGTAGTTTTGATCTGCATTTCCCTTATGACTAATGACATTAAGCATCTTTTGATGTACCTGTTGGCCATTTATATATCTTCTTTTTTTTTAAAAAAAAGATTATTTATTTATTTATTTATTTATTTGACAAGGGGGAGATCACAAGTAGGCAGAGAGGGAGGCAGCGGGATGGGGAAGCAGACCCCCTGCTGAGCATAGAACCCGATATCAGGCTCAATCCCAGGACCCTGAGATCATGACCTGAGCCTAAGGCAGAGGCTTTAACCCACTGAGCCACCGAGGTGCCCGTACATGTTGAGATTTTAAACTAAACCTGTATGAAGGTTCATATCTTAAGGTATAAACTTAACAAGAAGCCTCCTAAGATAAAATAATCCTAAGTGTTGTTTCAAGGAAAACTAGGAAAGAGAGTAGTGAAGTATTTCATTTTATTAGCCATTTTTAATTTTTTAAAGTCTTTTTAAAAAGATTTATTTATTTATTTTAGAGAGAGCCAGTGAGCGAGGTGGGGAGGGGCACAGGGAGAGGGAGAGGGGCAGACCTCCTGCTCAGTCAGGAGCCTGATGTGGGGCTCCATCTCAGGACCCTAAGATCATGACCAGAGCCAAAATCAAGAGTCGGATGCTTAACTGACTGAGCCACCCAGGTGCCTTTTAACCATTTTTAATTTAAAAAAGACAAGTTCTTCCCAGCACTTGAGAAAGCAGATGTGTTGACAAAACCCAGAAACATCTCCCATTATAATGCTCATGGGAGTGTCCCTGAAATTTTAATAGATTTTAACACAATGGACACTATGGACAGTAATCCTCATAACAATGTTGCAGGATAGGATTTCATGTTGTTGATAATAAGATTGAGACTCAGAGAAGTAAACAGACTTGCGCAGGAACTCATGCCCTCTGAATTATTAGAGAAAATCCTCTGTTAATTAACTATCTAGTTTATCTTACTTCATAGAATGGGAAGAGTGCAGGCTTAGAATTAATAGAACAAAAGACTATGATTCAGATAGTGATGCAATCACAGGGAATGGCATTCTTTTATTCAGTTACCTTTGGGCCAACATTTATTACTCTTCGGGATAAAAAGCATGGTACTCAAATGACTTGTCAGGGGCTATCACTTTAGGTGGGGTCTGGAAGTGGGAACTTGTGTGAACACAGTTCTCTCAAGCAGATTCGGCTTAAAGTATGATCTAAATGAAGCATCAGGTGATTCCACTAGGAATAAAGGCTAAGAGCTTCTGTCTGGGAGAGACTGCTGTTGTTTTTCATCCACTCAACAAACATTTATTGAGGACCTACTAAGTGTCAGAAATGTAACATATATATCATGTTTTAATATATATCATATATTAAATATACATATATATCATAGAGGACAAAAACTTTTTTTTTCCTGCCAATTTGAAATGTATAGTCTGGCAAGGAGCTATTGATGTAAGCAAATCATTTTGTGTCTAACTGTTCCAACTGAGGAGTTATGAATGCAAACACTGAGCAGTTGTCTTTCAGCACCTCTGCTATGAATGTTATCTGTTTGAGAGAAAAATAGTACCTCTAGTGAAGTCTTTTTAAAAAAGATTTCTCTTGAAAAAAGTAAGGCAACTAATTTTGCACCAAAATGAGAAAAAAGGTTTCTGTTTGGGCTTGGCCAAGAAGCTTTTTACTTGATCTATTTTTAATCCATAGCAACACTAATCATATTAAAAAGCTGAAAGAAGACTACAATGAACACAATTATATTTGCTCTCTTGAGGTTTTTTTTTTTTTTCATTTTTTTCTTTACATTTGTTAAACTGAGTCTCATGGTAGGAAAAAATAGTATAATTTGATTTGTAATGTCCATATTATATTTTACTTTTTTAAAAAAGGATTTTATTTATTTATTTGACAGAGAGAGACACACACAGCAAGAGAAGGAACAGAAGCAGGGAGAGTGGGAGAGGGAAAAGCAGGCTTCCTGCTGAGTAGGGAGCCTGATGCAGGGCTTGATCCCAGGACCCTGGGAACAATGACCTGAGCCAAAGGCAAACGCCTAATGACTGAACCACCAGATGCCCCTAATGTCCATATTTTAAAATCATGTAGAAATGAGTATGAACTTCCAGTTGTAAAATAAACGTCATAGGGATGAAAAGTCACAACATAGGGAATATGGTCAATAATATTGTAATAACATTGTATGGTGACAAATGACAGCTACATTTATTGCAGTGAGCATTGTGTAATGTACAGAATTATCAGATCACTATGTTGTACACCTGAAATTAATAGTAGGTCAACTATACTTCAATTAAAAAAAGGTGAGTAGTCATTACAAAGAAAATCAGAGACAAAATCAAGTCATTGGCCAGGTCAATGACCAGGAGCTCAACTGAGGCTCTTGACTGGAGTAATCCCATGTGTCTTCCCATGTTGCTCGGGCTTCTCACAGCATGGCAGCTGATTCTAAGAGTGAGGATTCCAAGAAATAGGGAGTGGAAACTGATAGTCTCTTAAAGGTAGGTCTGGAAATTAAACAGTGTCATTTCTCTTATATTTTATCAGTCACAGAAGTCAATAGTTTGTCCATATTCTGAGGAGAAAGATATAACTCACACCTCTTAAGGGGAGAGTTGTCAAGAAAATGTCATCATCTTTAATCCACAATATACAGAGAGGTTATACAATAATGTATATGCTATCACTAAATATTTCCCTACATACCCTTTACTCTGACAATATCAACTATGTATTCCCTCAATTCCACATGTGTTTCCAAATGCTATTTCCTCTGCCTGGAATATGTTACTCTTTCCCCCTTCTTTTTGACCTAATTCATCCTTAAATCCCTGGGTTTAATAGAAAATACTATTATATCTATTAATGAAGTTATAAAATTTATGAGAAAGCAAACAAGAATATACAAGGAATAAAAAAAAACCTTAAAGTCTTGTTTTAGACCTACAAATCAATATTACTCTTCCTAACATACAAAATACATTATGGCCCCTGCAAGCCATTGCTGCCTTTTACATGTTTTCTCTTAGCTTGTTTATTCGATCTGAGTTTAATAATTAGAAGTGTTGTAGAGTTTTCTTGTTTACATTAGTTAGTAGAAAACAGTGGTTGATGAACTCTTTTTTAAAGGCTCAGATAGTAAATGTTTCCTGCACTGTAGGCCAGTATAGTCTCTGTCACATCATTCAGTTTTGCCCTTGTGCCATTAAAACAGACATTAATAATACATAAATAAATGGGTATAGCAGTGTTAAAAAAAACTTTGGTTATCAAAAAAGATAAAAAGCCAAGATAAAAATGCAAGTGAGGCACACAGACTATAGCTGGAATATCTCAGAGCTATAGAACAACCCACGTGTGTTGAGAAAGACATTCTAATTAGTTCACATAAATTAAAGGAAGAGGTGGGGAAATCACAATTACCATCAAAAGAGAGGCAAATAATATTATTTAGGATACTCAGCATTTTCTTTCGAAGTTTTTTTCCTAAGAAAAACAAAATACAAAAGAACCTGTCAACAATGTTTTTCTTTTTCTTTTTTAATTTCTATTAAAAAGTGATTTAACATAGCACATTGGAATGGATATTTGATATTAAGTAAAAATATCCAACTTTAAAATATGATTTCTATCTACTGATATCAAGGTGATTAAAACATCATCTTATCTACTTAAGTTATTTTTTTTCTTTTGTCTTAAAAAATACAGAATAGTTGTGAGCTTCAAATGAGATATAAATATATTTTGTACAGTATAATAGCTTTTATGAGAGAAATTTTATTCATAAAGGTGTTCCAAAGTCATTTTTAGTATTTTATATAGTTTACTTGTTTGGGAAAATACATTAATTGAAAATTGATAGACAATTTTTAAAAAGTGATATAAAAGTATAATAAATAAAGTTGAAAAAGGGTAGGACTGGGCTCAAGAATATCTCCGTCCATCATGTGCAAAAATGAATGTAAAGTAGCTTAACTTAATGAAATCACTGGTATTTGTCCTACACAGAACCCCTCCCTGCTCATTCATTTCCTACATAATGAAGAGAAAAAGAAAAAGAGAAAAACAGTACAGTTGTACATATAACAGATTTTCTTATTTTTCTTTCTCTCCAATTACAACAGCTATAACTTCATATAGTTTAAAAATGCTACTGGAATTATTATTCTATAAAATCAGAATGCTCGGAAATCTGATAAACTATCAAAACAAGTTTAAAATATTAAATTTTATAGAGATAAATAACTAAAGGTTACTTGTTTCAGCTGTGTAGCATTAAACAGAATAAAGAACTGCTAATTACAATAATTAAAGCAGGAATTTAAGGGGTAACAGTCAGGTATATAAGGCTTATTGTTTTATTTAAAGATACCCTTTAAGTGATCCATTAAGGACTATTTAATTATGAGGAATAAAATTTCATGGTGACAAATTTGTCAATTTAAGCAAAGAAATAGCCATATTGAAATTGCTATTCAGTTAATGAAACCAAAACGTATCTAGGCACAATAGGAAGAGACATTCAGGTTCCAACTCAGTCTCTCAGTTTATTAGTTACATGTTTAATTATAGAATTTGTACCGGCATACTTCATTTTATTGTACTTTTGTTTTACTGTGCTTTGTAAATATTGTATTTTTTACAAGTTGAAGGTTTGTGGCAACCCTGTATCAAGTAAGTCTATGGGGACCATTTTCCCAACATTTGCTCACTTTGTGTCTATCACATTTTGGTAATTCTCAAGGTATTTCATATTTTTGCATTATTATATTTGTTATGGTGATCTGTGATCAGTGATTTTTGATGTTACTATTGTAACTGTTTGGGATGCCATAAACCATGCCCATAGAAGACAGTAAATTTGAAAAATAAATGTGTGTGTTCTGAAGGCCCCATCAACCCTCAGTTCCTCATCTCTCTCCACCTCCTCAGGCCTTTCTATTCCCTGAGACACAACAATACTGAAATTATGCCAATAAAAATCCTACAACGGTTTCTAAGTGTTCAAGAGAAAGGAAGACTTGCACAGCTCTCACTTTAAATCAAAAGCTAGAAATAATTAAGTTCAGTGAGGAAAGTGTGTCCAAAGCCAAAATAAACTGAAAGTAAGGCCTCTTACACAGATAGCCAAGCTGTGAATGCAAAAGAAAAGTTCTCGAAGGAAATTAAAATTGCTACTCAAGTGAACACACAAATGATAAGAAAGTAAAATAGCCTTATTTGCTGATATAGAGAAAGTTGTAGGAGTTTGGATAGAAGACTGAACAACATACCACATTCCCTTATGCCAAAGCCTAATCTAGAGCAAGCCTGTGACTCTTCAAGTCTAGGAAGCTGTGAGAAGTAAGGAAGCTACAAAAGAAAAAGAAAATACTGAAACTAGTAGAGGAAGTTTCATGAGATTTAAGAAAAAAAAAAAAAAAACAAAACCATCTCCGTAACAAAAATGTAAGGTGAAGCAAAAAATTATCCGGAAGATCTAGCTAAGATCATTAATGAAGGTGACCATACTAAACAATACATTTTCAGTGTAGATGAGATAGCCTTATACTAAAATAAAACGTCACCTAGGAATTTCATAGTTATAGAGAAGTCAATGCCTGGCTCAAAGCTTCGAAGGACAAGTTGCCTCTTGTCAGCGGCTAACGCAGCCGATAATTTTAAGTTGAAGCCATTTCATTTACCATTCTGAAAGTCTTAGGGCCCTTAAAAATTATGCTAAATCTGCTCATGCCTGTGCTCTCTAAATGGAACAACAAAGCATGGAAGACAGCACATCCATTCACAACATGGTTTACTGTTTATTTTCTTTTCTTTTATTATTTTTCCAAATATGTTGTATATTTTAAACCCACTGGTGAGACCTACCGGTCAGAAAAAAAATATTACTTTCAAAATACTATTGCTCAGGGATGCCTGGGTGGGCCAGTTGGTTAAGCATCTGCCTTCATCTTGATCCTGGGGTCGTGGGATCAAGTCCCACATCAGGCTCTTTGCTCAGCAGGGAGCCAACTTCTCCCTCTGCCTGCCACTCCCCCTGTTTGTGCTTCTCTCTCTCTTTCTCATTCTCTCTCTCTGACAAATAAATAAATAAAATCTTAAAAAAAATTGCTATTGCTCATTGACAAGACACCTGGTCACCCAAGAGTTCTGATAAGAAAAAAAAAAAAAAGGAAAAAAAATAGGAAAAAAATAGAAAAAAAAGAGAGTTCTGATAGAGATGTACAAGATTCATGTTGTTTTCATACCTGCTAACAAAACATCCATTCTGCAACCCATGGATCAAGGAGTCATTTTGACTTTCAAGTCTAATCATTTAAGAAATACATTTCACAAAGATAATGCAGCCGGAGATAGTGATTCCTCTGATAGATCTGGGCAATGTAAATTGAAAAATTCTGGCAAATATTTATCATTCTAGATGCCATTTTTGTGATTCATGGGAAGTGGTCAAAATATCAATATTAATAGGAGCTTGTAAGAAGTCTATTCCATACTTGCATATAACATGATACCCTATATAGAAAACCCAAAAGACTCCACACAAAAACTGCTAGAACTGATACACAAATTCAGTAAAGTCACAGGATACAAAATCAATGTAAAGAAATTTTTTGTATTTCTACAGATTTCTTTTTTCAAGGAGAGAGAAATCAAGGTATCAAACCCATTTACAACTGCACCAAAACCAATAAGATACCTGGGAATAAACCTAACCAAAAAGCTGAAAGACCTGTACTCTGAAAACTATAGGACCCTGATGAAAGAAATTGAAAATGACACAAGAAATTGGAAAACATTTCATGCTCATGGATTGGTAGAACAAATATTGTTAAAATATCTATACTACACAAAGCAATATACAAATTTAATGCAATCTCTATCAAAATACTAACTGCATTTTTCATAGCTAGACCAAGCAATCCTAAAATTTGTATGGAGCCACAAAAGACCTTGAATAGCCAAAGCAACCTTGAAAAAGACAAGCTGATCTGGAGACATCACAATTCCAATTTTATTACAAATATATTACACAATTCAAGTGTATATTACAAAACTGTAGTAATCAAAGCAGTATGATAGCAGTGCAAAAATAGATACCTAGATCAATAGAACAGAATAGAAAACCCAGAAATGAGCCCATAACTATATGGTCAATTAATCTTTGACAAAGGAGGAAAGAATATGCAATGAGAAATAGACAATCTCTTCAACAAATGGCGCCGGGAAAACTAGACAGCAACATGTAGAAGAATGAAACTGAACCACTTTATTATGCCATACACAAAAGTAAATTCAAAATGGATTAAATACCTAAATGTGAGAACTGAAATCATAAAAACCCTAGAGGAGAACACAGGCAATAACCTTGTTGACATCAGTGGCAGTAACTTTTTTCTAGATATGCCTCCTGAGGCAAGGGAAATCAAAGCAAATATAAACTATTGGGACTACATCAAAATAAAAAGCTTCTGCCCAGCAAAGAAAACAATCAGAAAACTAAAAGGCAACCTACGAATGGAAGAAGATACTAGCAAAAGACAGATTTGATAAAGGCTTAGTATCTAAAATATATAAAGAACTTAATAAAACTCAAATGATCTAATTTAAAAATGCGTAGAAGACATGAATAGACATTTTTCCAAAAAAGACATACAGATGGCCAATAGACACATGAAAAGAGAATCAACATCACTGATAATCAGAGAAATACAAATAAACTACAATCACACCTGTCAGAATGGCCAAAATCAATAACACAAGAAACAACTGGTGTTGGTGAGGATGTGGAGAAAAAGACCCCTCTTGCACTATTGGTGGGAAATGCAAACTGGTGCAACCACTCTAGAAAAGAATATGAAGTTTCAAAAAAAGTTAAAAATAGAACTACCCTATAATCCAGCAATTGTACTACAAAGTATTTACCCAAAGAATACAGAAATATTAATTCAAAGGGATACATGCACCCCAATGTTTATAGCAGCATTATCAACAATAGTCAAACTATGGAAAGAGCACAAGTGTTCATCAACTGAAAAAAGGATAAACAAGTTGTGACATATATACAATGGAATATTACTCAGCTATCAAAAAGAATGACATCTTGCCATTTGCAATGACATAGGTAGAACTAGAAAGTATAATGCTAAGTGAAATAAGTCAGTTAGCAAAAGACAAACATCATAATGATTTCACTCATATGTGGAATTTAAGAAACAAAACAAATGAACAAAGGGAAAGAAAGAGAGATGCAAACTGAGCAATAGACTCTTTTTTTAAAAAAGATTTTTTAATTTTATTTATTTAACACAGAGAAAGAGAGAGAGAGAGAGAGATCACAGGTAGGCAGAGAGATGGGGGGCAGGGGAATCAGGCTCCCTGCTGAGCAGAGAGCCCGATGTGGGGCTCGATCCCAGGACCCTGAGATCATGACCCGAGCCAAAGGCAGAGGCTTTAACTCACTGAGCCACCCAGGTGCCCTGCAACAGACTCTTAATAATAGAGAACAAACTGATGCCTACCAGAGGGGATGTGGGTGGAGGAA